>CAJGYO010000010.1:11360491-11960491 GCA_904845875.1 Miscanthus lutarioriparius
ATCTAGGTCTGGCGCGTTTAGCCGTAGATGGCGACCAACCCGCCAAATGGGTCCTTGAGGGCCTGGTGGCCGGCGTGGATGCCCAGTACCCGTAGCTCATTGCGTCATGGTAGTGTGCAAAGGTCTGTGTGACAAAATTGGAAAAATCTAGAAGATTCGACGGATTACGCTAGAGAAGGAAGAATGAGTATAAGGACTTGATGGTTGGTTTTAGGAAAAGAAATCGAGGCTCATTTTGCACTCAGTATACCCATTGGGCTCCCCATCATGAGCGTTAGGTTTGCCCGAACTGATTAGTTGCCACTGACCCCTTCTCATTTTCTAAGCATTTTTCAATTTTAGTTTTCTAAAGGCAAACTTATAAATTCAATATAAATTTATCATTCTTACAAAATTATGAAACTAATTTTATTTGAGTTCTAAATCATGATCTATGCTGCTAGTATATCTTGTTCACATAGTTATCTGCTAGTATGTATCTTGTTCACACCATTATTTTCAAGGAGTTATCTAATTAAATTGAGATGCTTAATATTGTTAAGATATAAATTTATAGGAATTTTGTAATAAATTGGTGATAGTGTTGGCTCTAAAATTTCATAGTAAATTTCCTAATATTATTAGGGTGCTCATTGTAATTTTTTTTTTAGCTTCATAATAATTAGTTTACTAAGATAGCTAATGAGCCCTAGTTCGAATATATATATTAAATCGTTGAAAGTAAAAACACCTCAGGGATGGTATAGCGGAAACTTTTGTTGGGAAATAACGCTTATTCACAATATGGATCGTAGCCTAGTGCATTAATACATTAAAGCTAGCTCGTTATAAGTGAGAGGCGTAATCGTATTCTGGAGTTGCGATTGTCGTTGGTTAATTACATTTTCTGCGTGCGTCTATGTATATCATAATAGGGACAACGATGGATCATGGAGTCGACGAGAAAAGCGAGAAAAAGATGGAGCTTTGGTGATCGTGTATGCCCCGATGGAATACTAATCCTTGGTTATATCTTGCCCGGAGTAAGCCCGGTGCATAACCCTATTATTATTATGTGCTTTATCTTATGCTTGTGAATTAAGTTTTAAGGAGTTGAATCAAAACCACTTGCATATATATCCTTACCCTATGAGTCCTACTAGTATATGGGAATCGTGTAGATTGCTATGCTATAGGGATGCGGTGAAGTCGAGTGATTACCTATCACTGCGTGAGAGATAGGAAAGATATTATTGTTGTTGTTATATTACTATCACATGGAATATATATAGGGATAATTGGAACCGTGGCGAATGGTACTTTGGATCTGGACTTGGTTAGGCATTGACCGAATCTTGGATTGTACTTGTTCCGCTTTGTGTCGATTGAGGACCATCCATTCTTTGTGGATAGTAGTCAGTCCACGCAGACTTATTATCCCGAGCACATACTTGCTTATGGGAGTGGGAAGGCTCGTTGGCGCTCTTGTCGTGGATTCTAGCTCTTTCGGCCCGGCCGATTGGAGAATGAGGGAAAGGTGGAGGTCTAAGCATCACTGCGGACCTGGATCTCAAGTGTGAAAGCTTAGGTCAAGTTTGGACGGAGATGTGGACCCCCCTCGACGGAGAGTGAAATGGGTTAGTATCGTTTATGCAGGGGTACAAGCGGGGTGTGTTTTGAGGTACCCAAAGAAGGATACATTGATTCATGAATCGCCATTTCGTGAGACAAGACGACTTGGCTATGGTCTAACACGTAGTAAGAATGTAATATGAAATATGGTAAAATGGTTACGATTGCTTACCACCTGCTTGAAAGTAGCATAGGTGCTTACATAGAATGGTAAGTTAATGAACTAATGATGACTGCTAATAAAATTGAACATAAGGACTTGCGCTTAGTAACGCTTCCTATAGATGCAATAACCAAGATGCCAAATAAGCCTTGCATATCCTTGGAGTGTTTTTACTTTCCTCCCGCTGTCGGGTAAGTCTTGCTTTGAGTACAATCAAGTACTCATGGTTTTATTCCTCCTGCTGCAGGTGATGGTGGATGCTAGAGCTGACTCTTGTGTGTGGAAACCTCCCGGTGGAGCTCAGAGAATTCTTTTCAAGCTGCGATCATAGTGTTTATTTATAACCCTCACTAAAGGTTTTATAAGAAAAGATGTAAAATCTGCAAGCATATCTTGTATATAAATGGCCACTATGTTAATGCTTTACCATGTCATTAAATTAATCTTTGTTTCCGTTGTAACTCTGATCATATGTTATTTTCCCGCAAGATAAAACTTGTGAACCTGAAATGTATAAACTTCGCTTACATGTAAATGTTTTAATCCTCGTTATTGCATTCAACTTGTTTAAGTACTGGGATGTTGTAATAAAGTGATTTAAGAAATGACTAAGAATGTTGTAAGCTTGATCTTCTCATTTATGATCTTGACTTAAAAACGTGGATTTTCGAGCTCTCCCTTTGGGTGAGTTCGCCGAACGGCATGATTTAGTGCACTCCTTGGGTACTTAGTGTCTAATGGAGGACAAGTACCCTTGAGAGAGCATTAGATTAGGCGGTTCGCCCACACATAAGACGTTAGAAACATGCAAAGAAATCTTCATTGAACAATAGATACCTTAGAGACATTCTAAAGTAGTTACCGTTATGTATAGACCGGACACATTCAGTAACATCACCTCCAGCACAAAATGCTCTTCCCTTTCCCTGAAAACAAGTCATGCTTCAACACAATGACAAACATTGAGATCAACAGACGGTTTCCCAGTGGTAATAAAATTATAGTTATTATCATATCAATTTAAATTAGCTAATAGAAGGAAATGAGAAACATACTGAAATGAAGAAAGAAATGCAAGTTAAAGTAAACTCTATAGCGAGTCTGACGATGCTTTAAGGAATGAAAAGTTAGATCACTAGAATACAAGCAGCTCAATTTTCAAATATTGTTCCCTTTATATTTTGCAAGATTTAGCGTGGCAACAAGAATCATTATGAATTCATAAGTTCAATACGTGCTTCAAATTGCAACAGAGTAAAATGCTTCACCTCTACCTCTGTGTATTATCTATTTGGGAGATGCTAGCTTGGGCAACTCATGTTCTCTGCGACTGTTTTGCGGCATTTTAATTTCTATTGGAGAAACACACATTTATGCCCTATTTGGCATGGCTCTAAATGGCTCCAGCTCCTTGCTACAGTGCTGGCAGTAGAGCTGAAGGTAGTGGAACCAAAAATAGTTGTTTCAATGGCTCCTAGTTCATTTGGAGAAGTCCGAGCATGTGAAAGCTCTGTGAGCTGAAGCCTAATAGACATCTATAATCTAAGTTAGACAACTGACCACCTCAAATATTGAATTACAATACAAACACAGTGCTATGAGATACCTTCATAATCAACAATTTAACTCTGTCATCTTTCTCAAAACAATGAAACACCTCAGGAGTCCCTTAATCTGCAACATGATAGAACAATCATCCTGTACCTACTAATCTAAAAGTAAACACGGTACTGTAATACTAGTGAACTCTTAACATACCACAAGGAGGAGAGTACATTAAGCTGATTTGGCCTATTCAAAATAAGTGTGCGTGTTGAGCCATGTGCTTCTACCAAAACCTAGAAAATAGAGGATACAGGGAAATGTTTTCAGTTCTGGTACCAACAAGCAAACAGTTGTTAATGAAAATTGAGCACACTACACTGAACCATCGTTTTTAAGGGGCCATTATTAGTTACAGGTACATGATGTATCTAGTTACTAGTGCTTAGTCTAAACAATGCATGCCACTTTGCATACGTCATTAGTGACGTGTGCTGAGAAACTTCCATTACTATTGTTCTCAGCCTAATGTTCTATTGAGTTCAAGGCTATTTGGTTCCTAGCTTTAATTTGCCGCAACTAAACTTAGCTAAGTGTGGCAAGCCACAAAAAGTGTGAACAGAAAATTTGGGGCTAGAGTTTTCCATGTCTAAGAGAATATTGCCATACCTTTTTTACTCTATGACATGTGGAGCCCAAAAGAACATTGGCTACGTTTATGTGCTGGAGTATTTGGATGTCAAGGAATGAATTCATTTTCCATCAAATCCCACAAAGCCAATAGAGATGTCGGATGATCTCCAAGCAGGAGTTCACATTGGTTATCCAATGTACGGAAACCAAATATTTTCCACTCATCTTCCAAAAAGAAAGGTTTAAGGCATGGTGGCCCACTATCTCCTATTTTTTTAATATAGTGATGGATATGTTGGTTGTCATCCATGGCTAGGGCCAAGGAATGTGGTCAAATTTGTGGGATCGTACTTCACGTTAAATATGATGGTTTACTTATCTCTTAATACGAGATGACACTATTTTATTACTACACCATGATATTGCACAAGCTATGAATATGAAGTTATTGCTCTTCACATTTGAACAATATCAAATCTAAAGACAAATTTTCACAAAACTGAAATAATGTATTTCGGCAGTCCAAGTTATGTGACACACAATATTCTCAATTATTTGTTAGAAAATAGGTACTTATCTCTTCTGATACATAGGAATACCAGTACACTATAGAAACTCAACAATAAGGACTGAAAATTAATTGAAGAAAGAATTTAAGAAGGGATTATGTAGATGCAAAGGAAAATTACTGTCGTTGGGTGGAAGGTTAGTCCTGATTAGTTCAGTCTTGTTTAGCCTACACATGTTCATGATTTCTTTCTTTGACATCCCAAGAAGTGTTCTAAAGGAAATAGAGTATTTTAGATTGTTGTTTTTTTGGTACTATGATCAACTGAAAAAATAGACTTGCTAAGTGGTCTGTTATCTGCCAACCAAAGGAACATGGAGGTTTGGTATACAGAACCTGAATTTATAGAATAAATGCTAGGTTAAACAAATGGCTTTTCAAATTGACCAATGAAGATGGTATTTGGCAGGAGCTGCTAAGAAATAAATAAGTTACATTAAAGACTAAACATTGTCACGGGTTACAAACAACCTGATGATTCTCATTTTCGGATGGATCATTGGGGTGAAAAGATCAATCCATGAGCTTAGGGAAATTCAAATTAGGATATGGTACTGAAATGAGGTTTCAGAAAGATATCTGGTTGGTTGCACATCCTCTAGACGTAGTTCCTCTAAATGTTTCTAGACGTAGTTCCTCTAAATGTTTCTAGACGTAGTTCCTCTAAATGTTTCCTTCAGAAGGGCTTTAGTCGGAATTAAGTTGGTTGAGTGGAATAACTTTTGTAGCAAGAGTCGCAAACCTTAACATACAAGTTGGACAAGATAGGTTCTTCCTCATTAAAAATAGTGGCGAGCTCACAGTAAATTCCATGTATAAGCGGCGTGTTCAGTTTCACCCCAAAATCCCAAAAAGTGCTCTGATGCCTGTCACATCGAATGTTTGCGGCCTGTGCATGGAGCATTAAATGTAGACGAAAAAAAACTAATTGCACAGTTTGGTAGGAAATTGCGAGACGAAACGTTTTGAGCCTAATTAGTCCATGTTTGAACACTAATTGCCAAATAAAAACGAACGTGCTACAGTAGCCCCAAATTCAACTTCCTACAACTAAACACGGCGTAAATACCTTGTCGATCACGGGCATTATAAAGTCTTTGCAGGATATTTGGCGTTAAAATATACCACTGAAAATTAATTTTGTTGTGACTCATCAAGAGGGGGTGATTTTAACTAAAGACAATTTATGAAAGAGGAATCAGAATGGGAGCAAATCTTGTGTGTTTTGTAGTAGGGATGAAACTATTGAACACCTCTTCTTGAGTGTTTGTATGCTAAGTTCCGATTGTATGGGCGATACACTTTGTTTTGGGTCTCAAACCCACTTTGAATGAATGGATATACTTCATGATTGGCACAAACAAAAGGTGGATCAAATAAGACATTGTTATTGATAGGTGGTGCAGTCATTTGTTGGACATATGGTTAGTAAGAAATAATATGGTTTTGATAAATGCCAACCCAAATCTCTTTTCCAGGTTTTTTACTCAAAGGACTATAACATTGGGCACAATTGCAAATGTGTGATGAAACCAAGGATTCCAGCTCCCAAGTTTGTCAGACGTTAGAAATGGCGGCAGTGCGATTCTTTACTTCTTTTTAATGGCCAAATAATGCTAGGATTGATATTTCAGTGTGCTTGATGAGCACATGTGTTGCTCAACTTATGTAATAAATGGTTTGATTCTCTTGGTTACAAGAGATTAAGCCGAATTAATTATTTCATCCAAATAATAACTCAATGGATAAAAAGCTCAGTTTTAATTTTTTGGTTAGCTTCTTTGTTTTCTAACTTTGTAAACTCGGATCCTTCTTTTCCCTACTTTTTATATATAACCAGTAGGGCTCACACCTCCTGATCCCTACTACAAAATTTGGTCAAAACCAGTTGGCTAAGTTTAATTGCTGACTAAACACCTGCTAACTTGGTCAAAACTTATCCAAAGTGAAGTTTGGAAAAATGAACCAAACACCACCTTCATTCATGGAAACACTGTATTAGAAAAAACTGGGCGTCTGGTGGCCTTTTGGCCTGCAATGGATGGGGACGGGTTCGTGCTGTGGGCTGTGGTGGCAGCAGAGGCAGAAGCAGCAGGTGAAGTAATGGGAGCAGAAGCGGAGGAGAAGAGCAGCACATGGTCTCCACGCAGAGTGAACGAACTGGGAATTACCTGGTCTGAATCGCCACCTGCAGCACCGCCGGTGGCTGGCAGAAAGCCATCGGTCTCTTCCTTCCTTGGACGAGATGACGAGCAGGCAAGCGGCTCAAGGCAGAGATGAGGATCGAGTGGCTGCATTTGCTCAAGATGACAGGATTTCATTCTTATTTATAGGAGAGGCAAAGCACTATGGACAGTATGGCCCTCCTATGTACGCAGATAGCTCTATTATCAAGGCTATAGAGAATTTCTCAAGCTACAATTTATATGAAATTCCGTACCAGACGCCCTTCAACTGTTGAAACTGGACATGGTCTTATAGGTGCTTTTATAGCTTGTTTTCTATATTCGAAAAATAATAAAAAGAGACTCATGCATCATAGGTCCATTATCTTTTTGGGTTATCTTTTGCTGTTAACCCCCCTATGGTTCCCCGTCCCTCCCACTTCGCCGCTCCATCTTCCTTCTTCCCCTTTTACCCTCTCCCATTCTGAACATCGCCACTGCTGCCAGCATCCCTCAAATTGACAATAATGGCTCAAGAATGCAGCTTCTCCGTTGTAGCTGGAGGGAACTAGTACGCTGATCTGTTCCTCCAGAGCAACAGCACACTACCAATCAGGTTGGAAGCATGGTAACGACCAGGATTCGCAAGCAGCAGGAGAATAATGGATGGGCCTTTGAATCTGGAGTACAAGATCAGTATGTAAATCCCAAGGGCTGCTATCTCCAACCGCCCTTTGACAGCAACGTTCAGAACTGGGTGTGGCATGGGATGGGGTTGTTTCGAACTGCTAGGATATATAGATTTTGTAGACCTGGTCTCTATATATGTAAACAGGTCAAAACAGGATCAGTTGACCTTTTGCAATTCTACGCCAAGAATCTGTTGAGGGCATCGCGATTCGCGACAACTTATTTTCTGTACTTAAGGTATCATCTTCTCTATGTAATTCACCAGCTCGGACAGTAAAGACAAAGCAAGTGGACTGAGTGCGTGAGCCCTGTTGGTTTCATGGGGAAGCAAAAAGAAAGCGAGTGAATGAAAATGCTGACATTATCACACCTTGTTTCAAATGCTTTGAAACTTTAAAAAACACACTTTCTGAGCTGAGCAGAGGATCTAAATGACATTCTGATTACATCAGTAAACACTAAAAAATCGAAGCAGCTGTTGGCTTGTCGTTTTTAACATGTGGTTGTGCGCATATAGTATTCATTGAAGGCATCACGGCAACGCTTGTACTTGAAATAAAGGTATCAACTTCTCTAAGTACAGATTCAGTGTCCCATGGAGTTGTGTGGCATTCGTTTAAGAGTTGTTAGTACGAAATTAGCCATCAGCTTGGTCAGTTTAGACAGCCAATCCAAACAGATAATCTCTGGCATTGGAGCTACTACATTTTTAATTTTCTACAATTTGTTTTGAAAGTCATGGATAGAGAAAATAGTCATGAAACAGTTGCTTACAAATTGAACCACCCCAATGAACCACAGCAAACGCTCCTAAATCCCATGCCTGGTTGTCACAGATCTGCTTCACTAGTGGACCAGTTTTTTTGCTTCAGTTTTAAAGATATTTTTAGTAAAACATTTAGCAAATCAACCCCTCATGGTAGACAAAAATACTTAAATAGCCATAATGCCCTTCTATTTCTCTTTTTTCCTCCTCTCAATTTCTACTTCTTCGTTGTTATCCCACATTCCATCACACGTACCCGCCCAGCCCCGGCACCCATACACCCTTGCCGACGTCGTCATCTCCGGTCATGTGTGCTCGTGTGCTCGTGCACCCAGTGGCAGCCGAGCCCACCCTCCATAGTGTGTGAGGTCAAATCCACCTCTGCCCACGCTGGGCCATTGGTGCAGGTGAAAGCTAGGAGAAGCTGCTAAGAGAATATGTTTTTAGAGCTTCACCTGTGAAACTATTTGAAAACTACACTACTACAATATTCTTTTCCCCAAGCGGGCATTTTGGATTTTATGAGGCAGGCAGGCAAAGCGTCCGCCTCTGCCAAAAAGGCCTGCTGAATCTTGACTTTGGACAGAGGCGTCTGGAACGCTGGTCTGCGAAAATGAATTAGGAAAGACAAAAAAAAATCTGTGGACAAGCCCACCGAGCCCATCCATAGGCCCGCCCGATGATCTGATCGTCTGTTTTCCATGTAGCTAGTGCTTTCTTCAGACGATAGTCAAGAACATATGCATATTTCAGAACATGCTGGCAGCTTCATCTTCTTGTGCTGCACAAACAGAAACTATTAACCTGTGAAACTAATAAATATTTAATGTATTTATGTCAATGGCAATGATGGACTAAAATAATCCATGACCAACCATGGTTGTTCGTTTCAAGCTAAGTGTCAGTTGAGATGATATGCGACCAATTTGTTTCCACCGGCCTCGGCACACAAAAAGGAGCCTGATGCTCACGCTATATTTCATTGCACTAGTGAAACACCGTAAGTACCTCTATCAACATGAATTAGTGCGATCATACACGTGTCAAATCAAACGAACAGGCCAGTGACCAACCTTGAGACAATGAAAACGACGTGCATGTTCCGGACCACAGCAGGAGAGAATCTTGGTTGCATGAAAACGCTTTTCTTGGACGCCAGTGGATGGAGGATGGGACGGCGACAAGATGCAAAAAAGATGTCTATATGTGCACTTCCCCTCCTGCCGTAGACAATGCAATGACGTGTACTCCATGATGCAAGCAAATATTTATATAGCCTTCATTGCATGTTTTATATTTATTCTCTAATATATTCACCATGAATGAGGATATATTTTGGGAGTTGGCTCGATCTAGATCTAGATGAAGAGAATGTATAAGCGTGAGAAAAAAAAAAAAATGTGTCCTTATTTGTTTGTAAATTGAGAAGAACTAGTGCTAGCGAAACTGAAAAGGGCAGTGATCTAAGAAGAATCAAAGTATTTATACGTGAGGTGCAGGCTTATATCTTACACCCAAAGGAGAATATTACAAGGAATGCATGAAAGAAAGGATCAACAGAGCAACAAGTAGAAGGAATACACCATCAAATTATACATCCATAAAGCAAGTACGGAGGTCAAAACAAGTTGTATCTACATACTTAAGGTGCGCCCTTGTGTAGTTCAGCTAGTCATAAGGCTTTTAACCCTTGACTGTTGCCTAAATGAAGAAAAATTATACCAGTTCATACAAATAATTAGTTAAACGTAGGTTGCACAAATTTCTGCCACTACTGCAAAATGATTTGCACAGACATAGCACTTAATTAACATAGGCGGACTAGGTAAGCTACCGCTTGTGCAGTTTGCCAGGAGAACCCAAGGCCCGCCTTTGTACATAACACTTAATCAAATGTAAAGGATATACATTATGGCATCTCTAAAAGGGCACACTAAAGGTGCCCACATCTATACCTTAGGGCAGCTCCAACAATGACTTTTAAGCTAGCTCTAAGTATTTATTTTCATATTTTAATACGAGAGAAAAGCTAGCTCTTCATCAATAGCTAAGCTTTTGAACACATTTCAAGATTACGTAAGACTTTTGTGCAGTTTGCCAGATGCCCAGATGAATGCACATACAACGCTTGTTACGCTGTCAACTACTACGATTGCAGGCGGCTGGACATGTGGGTCACCGTGTTACTTAAAATGTGATTTATAGGGACAGGCGGTCCAGAAGCTACAGTGCAGAAAAATATTCGATGGATGCGCCCTCAACAACTATGTAATAGTATACTAGCTTTCACGTGATTCTCCTATAATATAGCATCGATTTCACGTTTGTGTACCTGATCACCAAATAACGGGAGATGGCCACATCTAGATGGACAAACCGACAAAGTGTGTCGGTGACAAAAAAAAAAAAATATTTCCTTCACTATTAGACCTGGCAGTGATCGGACAATATGTGTTTTCAAGATTTAAACTCGAGACCTCAACATTCATATTTTCTAGAACATCCATACCAGTTAAGTTACACAACACATGTGATTATTCAATTGATGCAATTTTTTAACTACACAATTTCAAATCTTATATTGTATATTTGACACTCCACAAATGATCTCAAATACAAAAGTTGTTACTGTAAAGTTGTAGATCCCATCGAGCAATACAATTTTAATGTTGACTTTGTCTCCGTTTGACACTGTTAACCATCTCAAATCGGATCCAAGAACTTATATTGAACATTTCGACGTGTAAATCATCTCAAATAAAAGTTGTCAAATACAAGTTTTTTACATCTATATGAACTCTACAGTTTTGACATAAAGTCTGTCTTGATCCAACCTCATATGAAAAGTTATGATTGTTTTTTTGTGAAAACAACCTATCATTAGTGGTTCAAGTCACGAACCCGTAGTAATCGTGAACTATCACTGCCGCTTTCGTGGCTATAATTAGTTCAGTGTGTTCTGGGGTAGTGCTTATCTATTTGCATAAGTAAAAAAAAAAATGGAAGGAAAGATTCGGTGCAGCTACTCGTAGTAAAAGGTACAATACAAGAATATACTTTGGACAATGCGTACTGCTCCTGACTCAGTATATGACAACATATATGGGTGTCCACATAATTGAAATTCTTGAAAGCAACATTGCTTGAAGCTATTCAAATTACTGGTTTTCATGCAAAGTACCCAATAATATCCAAATACTCAATCACTATATCTAAGCAGCCATAGTCCCGTCAAAGTAGACCAAATTTCAATACTCCCTGCAATCTGAAACAATTGCACTCACAACATAAGTAATCACTAACAAAACCTCCACAAAACATCCTTCGTCTTGGGCTTCTCTCCCTTAAGGCCTTAACAAGGCATCAAGTACCAACCACACCTGATTATTCATGGACATCTGACCAAACTTGTTATGCTATTAACTTCTCAACACTCAGGCTTGTTAAGTCTCCTGTAGATGTCAGCTATTCTGTCAAATAAAAAAAAAAAAAGCAGAGTAGCGGGTCTGTAGATGTCAGCTCGATCTACGATAGATTTTGGGGGAGCAGGTCTGCAAGCAAACTGTTCATTCATATTGGTCAGAAGTCCAGGTTCAGTGTTCATGTGAGGCATGCACGCATTTGTTCGCAAGTTGTACTCCTCTCAATCCAAAATAAATACAAATCTTGCTTTTGGACACAGGTCAAACTTTTTAGTTTAACTAAATATATAAAAAAAAAGTATTATTACTGATGATGTGTAACAAATATAATCAGATTGATCCTGGGTCTACTTTCATAATAAATCTATTTAAAGATATAAATGTTGTACTATTTTCTATATATCTAGTTAAAATTAAAAAGTTTGACTCTTGAGAAATGAGACGTGCATTTATTTGGAGAGTCAAAGCATCTCAGGTTTGACCAAATTAAAGAGAGAAACACAAAGATTTATGACATCAAATATGTATGCTATGAAAATATAACTAATGAAGAATCTAATGATACTTAGTTGTTATCATAAATGTCAATATCTTATTATATAAAGTTTGTCAAACTTGAAAACTTTGACTCTCCAAGATTCTCAGAATGACTTACAATTTGGGGACGGAGGAAATAGTATGTAATTTTATGCAGGTTGGACAGTTTAGAGTTTACACTTTATTAGACTATGGATCGTTATAGCTAATCTCTGGAATTGCTGGTTCCTTATTTTAGCGTTTCTCGCATTTTCTTATTGAAAAAGATATGTATCGTGAATACTTCAGCAAACGATGGCTTACAACTTAAAACAAACCCAATGGGACACGGCAAATTAGTTTATATAGGCACCCAAGTTGCTAATTCATATGAGAAAAAACTAGACCTGAGTAGACAAATTAAAAACAGTGAAATCGAAAAACTACAGTCCTAACCCTTCCTTTGTGACTATTTTTGAGCCGTCACTATGAGAGCAAGTATCTATGATGGTCTTTTCATCTCATTCTTTAGGTCAAATGGGATCAAGACGGAACAGAAAAGAACAGAAGGGTTTGATGAAGGTGAGGTTGCGGTCTGATCAGACTTGTTCATGGCCATCTGGTGGTAGAATGGATAAAACAGGATTGGCAAGCCAGTCAGGATGGTATATACCTCCATGAAAAAAAAACTAGCTATCAAGAACGTGGACAGTTCCTTCCCAATGGCCCTACATATCTCTTCATCGAATCGATGTAGCCATTGCTTCAACCGCTTCAAGAGGGAACTATATTGAGAGAGTTCTTGATGACTTTCCATGAGACCCTGGCATATCGGAGGTCTTCCAAACAAAGACATCCCAGTTGACGTGGAGAAAGTCCATGAGTATGTCTTCCTAATTAATGAACAGTGTTGTTCTGACTTGCACATTAGCTGAGTCACCAAGGTCAATCCCGACCGCCTTGGTGTCCTCAATGGGCTTGGAAGAGTAGAGGCTAAAGCCTTGTTCGAGTTAGGGAGCACATGAAAGTGGCTATGACCATGGAGGCCACCAGGCAGCACTCCTGCTCACATAGATATGCATGCAAGAAATTGGTCCTGATGGTGATAAAATGTGTAGTTGCGGGCCGACATCTTTAAATATAAGATAAGTGTAGTTGGGCATGGCCATGAACTTTGCATAGTATGGTTGTCCTAGAATGACAAGGCATGTGTCTAGGAAGTCCACCACCTCAAAGGTGAGGGTCTCCGTGCAAAAGTTGGTGCGGTTGTCAAAGGTCAAAAGGAGGTCAATTTTTCCAAGTGTCATCACTTGCTTACTATGCATGACGCCATGGATGGTTGCTTGATCGGACGGATGCACGAGTGAGGGATATTCATGGCATCTAGGGTCTTGTTGTAGAGTATGTTGAACTATTTGTCGTCATCCATGAGCACCTTTTGTGGGTGCTTGTCTCTGATGTTGGGGTCAAACACGAGAGGAAACCTTCCTCGTTGGGGACATGGTTGGGGTGGTCCAAACTGTCAAAATGTGATGTCCGAGTAAGATAACCATAGGAATGTGGGCACTGGCTAGACCACATTGACCTTTCGCATGGTGAGCGTCTATCATCAGCTTCAACTCAGATGCAGCAGGCTCCCAAAGATGATGAGGCACTTAGATTTTCCATACATGCTGGTTGTTTTGGGCTATGCCAAGTTTAAAAGGAATCTCAATGTTCTATGCCAAAAAATACAGAGAAGATAGGAGGTTGAGGACCCATAATATCTTTTATTTTGGTACAAATTTAAACTCTGCATTCATCGCTAGCCTGGGGATCATGCTTCTTCTTGCCTATGAGAGGCTTGAGGTCACCGCGAATGAAACACTTGAAGAGATCACAATCCGTGTAGGCATGCTTGACATGGCACGCGTGGTTCAGGTATGACCTCTCCACTACCTTCTCGAAGTGGACAGATGTGGGTTTGCCACTCTATTTGCTAGTGCGATCGGCTGCCCCAGTGAACTCACTGCTGTGGTAATTCTTGCCTTTCTTCCTCCTCTTTTCTCGACAGGACGACAATCTCCATAATCCCTATTCCTCCTCATGCTTGGCCATGCAATTGCCCTTATCGGGTTGGTGAGGATAGCCTCTTCACCCCTGGCATGTGTAGGAGCAATGTTGAGGACCTCCCCTATGGTGCATGGGTTTGAGCACCCAAGATTGTGAACAAGGGACTCGCAAGTGGTGCCATGGGTGAAGGCATTGATGACATTGACATCAGTGATATCCAAGACCTATTTCTCTCCCCTCCCTCCCAATCATTCACATCGTCAAAAACCTACTTATTTCTGTATGAGAGTATATATAAAACCGCTGACATTAGCAATGTACTTGTCGAAAGGATATTACATTGGTTGTGCCCAGATCTAGCCCACACAATAGCTACAGGCAAATTGACAGTTAGTACCTCCTTGTAAGTCTTCTATATACATAATCCAGGTCAGCTCGATCTAGGATATATAGATTTTGTAGAGCTGGTCTCTCTATTTGTAAACCGGTCAAAATAGGATCATTAGGCCTGATGGTTTGCGAGATTGTGCACGCCAAGTATCTGTTGAGGGCATTGCGACAACTTATTTTATGTACCTAAGGTATCAAATTCTCTAGGATATAGTACAGATTTTGTAGAGCTGGTCTCTATATGTAAACCGGTCAAAAAAAGATCAGTTGGCCTGACGGTTTAAGCGAGATTGCACGCGCCAAGAATCTGTTGAGGGCATCGCGACAACTTACTTTATCTACCTAAGGTGTATCGGCTTCTCTAGGATATATAAATTTTGTAGACCTGGTCTCTATATATATAAGCCGGTCAAAACAGGATCAGTTGACCTGACGGTTTGCAAGATTGCTCATGCTAAGAATCTGTTGAGGCATCGTGACAACTTATTTTCTGTACTTAAGGTATCAGCTTTTCTATGTAATTCGCCAGCTCGGACAGTAAAGAAAAGCAAGTGGAATCAGTGCGTGAGCCCTGTTGTTTTCATGGAAGCAAAAAAAAGCAAGTGGATGAAAATGCTGACATTATCACACGTTGTTTCAAATGCTTTGAAACTTAAAAACATACTTTCTGAGCAGAGGATCTAAATGGCATTCCGATTACATCAGTAAAGACTAAAAAATCGAAGCAGCTGTTGGCTTGTCGTTTTAACATGGTTTCTTGCGACCATGATAGTGTTCGTTGAGGGCATCATGGCAACGCTTGTACTTGAAATATAGGTATCAACTTCTCTAAGTACAGATTCAGTGTCCCATGGAGTTGTGTGGCATTAGTTTGAGCGTTGTTAATACGTAATTAGCTAGCTTGGTCAGTTTAGACTGCGCACTGTGGATCCATACACATAATCTCTGGCATTGTATCTACTGCATTTTTTATTTTCTCCAATTTGTTTTCAAAGTCATGGATAGAAAAATACTCATGAAACAGTTGCTACAAATTGAACCACCCCAATGAGCCACATCAAACGCTCCTAAATCCCATGCCTCGTTGTCACAGCTCTGCTTCACTAGTGCTTCAGCTTTAAAGCTATTTTTAGTAAAATGTTTGGCAAAACAACTTCTTATGGTAGAAAATTTGAATGAGTTGATCACGGGCCTTAGCCATTTTTGGCCCGAGCGCTTGAATGCGGGCTTGCCTCTCTAAGGCCTCGATACAACGCTTTTTCTGCTGCAGCTCCTCATGCATCTGATTCAAGGCAATGGGGGGCGTTCTTCAGCCCCATCGTCGTCCCCCTCGCTTTTGTCGACTGGACCCTTGGAGTGTTCCATGATGGCGGCAGTTCCATCATGATAAGGGCGCCTGCTAGAATCGTCACGCCAAGAGACAACGTTGTTGGAATGATCTCCCAGCCAATAAGCCCAACGGCCTATTGGGCCTTGGTCACGCGCCCTGATCGGGGGCGCCCAACCGTACATGGTTGGTGGGCCCCCGTCGCACTGCTCTATATAAAGTGGTGGGGGCCGGCGGCTCATAGTACGAGGTTCGCCGTGAGCCACTCCGACCCACCAACAAACCTTAAGTCCGATCTCAATATAGTGCGCACCAATGACGGAAGCCGCCACCGTCGGCCTCACTTTGCTCACAACCATCATCGCGGACTTCACCAACTCTTCTCCGACCATCGCTGCCCGTGCGCGAGCTTCACCGACCGAACGAGATGGCGGATCCTCTCGACGGCAAGCGCCCTCCGATGGTAGTGCAGACACTCTCCATCCACTCTCTCTCTCTCTATCACTCAGTAAATGCAGTTCGTTAGGATTTCTACTTGTTCATCCCAAATACAAAGAACCACCCGACTAGATGCTACTCTAGGTGATCTTTGGGATTTAACAATGGTATCAGAGCCCTGTCTAGTTCGTAGATCTAGATCGAGGACAGGAAAAGAAAAGAGAGAAAGATTGACCGATCCGGATCGAATCGGGAAAGAACAGACCGCAACCCTAACCCTAATTGTGATCCCGAATCAACAGCCCAAATACAAAGAACCACCCGACTAGATGCTACTCTAGGTGATCTTTGGGATTTAACAATGGTATCGAGCCTGTCTAGTTCATAGATCTAGATCGGGGCGAGGAAAAGAAAAGAGAGAAAGATTGACCGATCCGGATCGGATCGGGAAAAAACGCACCGCAACCCTAACCCTAACTGTGATCCCGAATCAAGAAAGAAAGGACAGATTGGAAGGGTTTTCTCCTACATGGAGATCCATCGCGCACATCATCACCGCCTACCGTCGCCTTTGGGCGTCGCGGATGAGACCGCCGTCATGGGACAAGGCACCATCGCCCGAGCTACTTTCGCGATGGCCGCTCAATACACAAGATGAAGCGCTGCTAGCGCCGAAAAAAGCCAACAATGGCGCTGCTTTGCACCTCCAGTCCGCCATCATGGACGGCCGCTACTCCTTCCATGGCTTTGGACCATGAGCGGTGCTTTGTGAGAAGAAAGGGCGAGTTGATGCCGCATGAGACCGGTGATGAGGAGGCCGATGCGGTTGAGGTTGATCTTTGTGAGACCCTGGTAGTCATGGCTTATATCAAAGATATCCCTCCAGTCTCATCAAAGATCGACTTGGCCTTCATCTTGGTTGAGGTTGACTGGGTAGTCACCACACCATGTCCCAAAGAACCTGTGGCACTGGTGAGGGAGACTGATGAGACTGATGCTGCATGGCAGAATAGAGAGCGGGACTTTGCTCCCGTAAAGATGTCTTTTGACCTTAAACATAGAAAGTGGGTCACAGCCAATAAGAAATGTTTGGCTATGATAAAGAATACAATGGAGCCTGCAATAGTGGGCTCAATTCTAGACTACACGGTCATAGAATACCTAGAAAGAATAAAGAGTCAGTTCACTGGATCTTTAAAGACATATGCAACCCAGTTGATCAAGCAATTGGTGACAGAAAGATACTCTAGTGGCGGCAGTGGCATTAGAGAGCACATACTGAAAATGAGCAATTTGTCATCTAAGCTCAAACCAATGGATTTGGCTCCCAAGAATGAGTTTCTTATTCATTTGATTTTTGCTTCTTTGCCAAAAGAATTTGACACTTTTTATGTTAATTACAACGTACAGCCCGAGAAATAGGATTTAGAAAAGCTCATAGCCATGTGTGTGCAGGAGGAGGAAAGAATAAAAGTTTCACAGGGTGGTACTATCAACTACCTAAAAGATAATAAGAAAAAGAACTATAATAACATCTCTTCCTCCAAGTCACCTAGAAAGGGTCCCATGCAACAGTCTCAGAACAAGCAATTCCCAGTGGATAAAGATCAATGTCTTCATTGTAAGGGCAGAGGACATTACAAGCAAAATTGTCCCGATTTCCTCAAGATGATTATGAAAAAGAAAGGTGAGAACATTATTACGTTCGTAAATAAATCCTTGTATGTCAAGTTTTCAAAATCTACTTGGTGGATTGATTCAAGTGTAACTATTCATGTTGCTAATTCTTTACAGGGATTCCGTTCGATGAGAACTTTACAAAAAAAGCAAAAGTTTCATTAAAGTCGCAAATGGAGTACAAGCAGATGTTGAGGCCGTTGGCGATCTTCCGCTAGAGCTTGCTGATGGCTTCATACTTTTTCTTAGAGATGTTCTTTATGTACCTTCTTTGCAAAGAAACTTGATTAGTGTTTCAAAGTTGGACCATGATGGTTATGATTGCCATTTTGGAAATGGCAAATGTCAGATATTGTTTAATAATAGATGTATTGGTCTTGCCTTCCGATAAGACGAGCTTTATTTGTTATCACTTCGTGAAAATGTGAATTCCGTATGTGATGTGAATGAGAAAGTATCCTCATCAAACAATGCAAACAGAAAACGAAAGAGAACTCCTAATGTATCGTCAAAATTATGGCACTGTCGTTTAGGCCATATTTCGAGGGGGAGAATAGAGAAACTAGTTAAGAATGAAATTCTTTCTCCACTGGAGTTCTCTGACTTAGAGCAATGTATAGAATGTATTAAAGGAAAGTATGTAAAGAAAATTAAAAGGATGCCAAACGAAGCACAAGAATTTTAGAGATAATTCACACAGACATATGTGGTTCTTTTCCTATGAAAAGTGTGGATGGTTATGATTCATTCATAACATTCATAGACGATTACTCTCGTTTTGGCTATATTTATCCAATTAAAGAAAGAAATGAAGTGTTGGATAAATTCAAAATATTTAAAGCGAAGTTGAAAATCAAAGATGATTTAAAGATTAAGATAGTCGAGGTCTAACTGTGGGGGAGTACTACGATTGACATACCCCATATGGACAAGTTCTTGGACCTTTTGCAAGGTTCTTACAGGAAAATGGTATAGTCTTGAAGATTCAACATCAAGCAACCTCAGAAATGGAGTAGCTGAAAGGCGTAACATTACCACGATGGATATGGTGCGTAGTATGATAAGTTACTCCACCTTACCGTTGAGCCTATGGATGGAGGCGTTAAAACCGCCATTCATATTCTCAATAGAGTACCAAGTAAGTCGGTGCCCAAAACACCGTATGAGTTGTGGACAGGAAGAGTACCCTCACTAAACCACTTACGTGTGTGGGGGAGTCCTACTGAGGCTAAAGTATTTAACCCAAACATTGGGAAGTTAAATCCCAAAACAGTAAGTTGCCATTTCATTGACTACCCAGAAAAGTTAAAAGGTTTTCGTTTCTACTGTCTAGATAGACATACAAAGTTTGTGGAAACGAGACACGCTGTCTTCCTAGAGGATGAAATGATGAGGGGGAGCATGGTAGCTCGAGAAATTGATATTGAGGAGAAACGGGTGTATGCACCCACTCCGATGGTTCAAGAGCCATTTTTCGAGCTACCTGCTGCTGCTACACCTACAATGCAAGATGTTGTGGTGCCAGCACCTGTTGTTATTCCTTCTATGGCAACAACGAATGAGGATGAGGAACCCATGGTTCAGAATCCTACAGAACCTATTGCCACACATGAGGGGGAGCAACAACAGCCTCAAACAAAAAATGTGCCAAATGTGGAGACCCTTAGAAGGTCTCAAAGAGTTAGAAGATCAGCTATTTCTGATGATTATGAAATCTATAATACTGAAGAGTTTCATATGGAGGGTGATCCCACTTCGTATGAAGAAGCCATGAGAAGCGAACACTCATCAAAGTGGTTGAAAGCTATGAAAGATGAAATGGAATCTATGGGTTCCAATGGTGTTTGGGATTTAGAACAAATTCCTAAAGGAGCCAAAACAAGAGGTCAGTAATGGGTCTACAAAACAAAATATGACTTGGAGGAATATAGAAAGGTTTAAAGCATGACTTGTGGTGAAAGGTTTTACACAAAGAGAGGGGATAGATTACATTGAGACATTTTCTCCAGTCTCATGTAAGGATTCCCTCAGAATTATAATGGCATTAGTGGCACATTATGATTTAGAATTACATCATATGGACGTAAAGACAGCATTCCTAAATGGAGATTTAGAGGAAAATGTTTACATGGCACAACCAAAAGGTTTTGTTGTAGAAGGAAAGGAAAGAATGGTTGCCGCCTAAAGAAATCCATTTATGGATTGAAGCAAGCTTCAAGACAGTGGAACTTGAAGTTTGACAGAACAATAAAGAATTTTGGGTTTAAAGATAATGTTGAGGACAATTGCATTTATGCAAAGTTTAAGAATGGGAGATTTATTTTCCTCGTTCTGTATGTGGATGACATTCTACTTACTAGTAGTGATGTGAGTCTGCTGCAGGAGACAAAGAAGTTTTTGTCCTCAAAGTTTGACATGAAAGACATTGGTGAAGCATCATATGTTTTGGGCATAGAAATTCATCGAGATAGAAGAAAGGGGGTATTAGGACTGTCACAAAAGGCATACATAGAAAAAGTATTAAAGAAATTCAGTATGCACAAATGTAGTCCCTCACCTGCTCCTATAGTCAAGGGCGACAGATATAGGGATTTTCAATGTCTCAGGAACCAATATGAGATCGATTAAATGAAAGCGGTTCCATATGCTTCAGCTGTCGGAAGCTTGCAATATGCTCAAGTATGTACGCGCCCTGACTTGGCATTTGTTACCGGGTTACTTGGTAGATTCTAGAGCAATCTTGGAATGGAACACTAGAAATTAGTAAAGAAAGTCTTGCGTTATTTGCAAGGAACAAAAGGCCTCATGATGACGTATAGAAAATATGATTCACTCCATATAGTGGGGTATTCAGATTCTGATTATGCGGGAGATGATAGAAAATCCACGTCTGGATATGTATTCACTCTCGCAGGGGGAGCTATTTCATGGAAAAGCTCAAAACAAATTGTCACTACATCGTCCACAATGTATGCCGAGTTTGTAGCGTGTTATGAGGCAATGGGGCAGGTGAACTGGCTAAAGAAGTTCATACCCGGTTTGAAGGTGGTTGACGACATCTATAGACCACTAAAGTTATACTGTGATAATAATCCGGCAGTACAGTATGCTCACAACAATAAATCAAGTGGTGCTGCCAAACACATTGACATAAAGTATTATGTTGTGACGGATAGAGTTCAGGATCAAATGATAAGTCTTGAGCATATAAGTACCGAAAAGATGCTCGCAGATCCGCTTACAAAAGGCTTACCACCCAACGTGTTCAGAGAACATGTAGCCGGCATGGGTTTAAGGGAAAGCCTATGATTCCTAGACTATAAAGGGCCCAAAAGTTAAAGTATCTATTTCAGATCAGAGACGTGCATTGTAGCTGTTAAATCTATCAGCGATTGACCGTGACGATGAAACATGCTCTATGCATCATCTGTGAAGAAATGAGAAAGGAGAAAAGGATTGAAGTTTAAAGTTAAAGATAAAAGTAATAGTGTGAGATCAAGGGGAGAATGTTGGAATGATCTCCCGACCAATAAGCCCAACGACCTATTGGGCCTTAGTCACAGCGCTACGATCGGGCGCCCAACCCTACATGGTTGGTGGGCCCCGTCAATTCTGCTATATATAAAGTGGTGGGGCCCATGGCTCATAGTACGAGGTTCGCCAGTGAGCCACTCCGCCCACCAACAAACCCTAAGTCCGATCTCAGCAGGTGCGCAACCAAATGATGGGAAGCCGCCACCGTCATCACCGTCGGCCTCATCAAGACCGCCATTTGCATCGCCGACTTCACCAACTCTTCTCCGACCATCACGCTGCCCGTGCGCATAGCTTCACCGACCCGAACGAGATGGCGGATCCTCCTCGACAGCCGCCCTCAGGTGGTGCATGCACTCCCATCCACTCTCTCTCTCTATCACTCAGAGTACAACTTCGTTAGGATTTCTACTTGTTCATCCCAAATACAAAGAACCACCCGACTAGATGCTACTCTAGGTGATCTTTGGGATTTAACAAATGTAGCTCCTAGTGGTGGTAGAGTAGGTTGTGTGGTTTGATCGCCCGAAACTCGTGGTGGAGGTCTCGGCTATGGTTCCGTTGGCGGCTAGCGAGGGTTCTTTCTGGCCCTTCCATGGCGGCATGGTGATTTTTTAAAAAAAATATATATGTGGTGCAATGGGGTCCCCATGGACAACGCCAACTGTGGGGGCTTCGCTTGGCTACCTACCCTCGTTAGAGAATAGTGCTGAGGAGGCCGAGGGTGCCCCATAGGAGATGAAGCGCGAAGGTTAGACAATGCAGGGCTAAATGGAGTGGTAATAAATATAGGAGTAAATGGCCATTAATTCATCATCCATTGCTTGTTGTACCCACTTGGTGTTTATAGGGCATCTGGGGGGCACGATGAAATTACAACTCGTCCTCAACTGGTTGATAAGCACTCTATAGGGGTACAGGGGGGTTACAGACATTTGATGCCTCCATCCCAACTACTCCTTTTGATGTCGTTCGAAGCTCTTGGGACCGCGGTTCTCCATCTCCCTCAAACGCGGCAAAATGCCAAGTCGTCCACATCGATCTCCTTCACTAGCAAAGCCTGGTCCTGTAAGGATAGAGAGTCAAAGTTACCCTCATGGGGGGCCGGTGAGGCGAACCCCGTCGGACACATCTACACTTGGAGATGATGTGGGGCGAAAGACGTTGAGGTTCTAGCCTTTTCAAGGCTTCTACAGAGGTAGGCCTTTTAATGGGACCAAGACCCACCTTTGTACATCGATCCATTTACGAAGCGCCAATCATGTTAGGATGCTCTCCTCTATAAACTAATTCTACGATGTGGTTTTGCCCGTGTCCATGAATCATTGAAGCACTTCCAAAGTGCACTAGGTATTTCGAACACACGTAAATTTAGGTTGCTTCTAAAAATAAAAGGTGTTGTCTCCAAGATTTTTTTGTAGTAGTACATTGTGCACGTGATAGATATGTCAATAATTTTGAAATGTAAAATAATGAATACTAATCGTATTTATATATTAGCCATGTTAAGCTTCTCTTATAATCCGTATTTTTCAGCATGTTTTTTCAGCCAGAATAATATTTTTCTCTCATAACAAATCAACCGGAACAGTGTTTCGGCTTATTTTTTCAGCGAAGCGAACGGGGCCATTGACACCCTAAATGATCCCATCCCAGGTCCTCAAATGGTGTAACGAAAATCAAGCCCACGGCCCACCGTTGCCAAAAGCAACGACAAGCCCACACACGCTGGCTGTTACTTGCCTTGGCGTATCGTACTGCTATTACAAGAACACGTTTCGGGCTGCTGCTACCGCGCCTGTCCAGCCCAACAGGCCGAAACCCAGTTTAGGGTGCAACATATTACTCTAGCCCCTTAATGATTAGGAAAAAATCTAATTGATCTCCCTGATCTATCGTGGATGTCCGGTTTTCCTTACTGAACGACAAAACCAGTTTGTTTGACCTCACTCATCTTTTAAAACCATTTGTTTTTGCAGCTTGGGTAATTTTGGTAGTGGTTTTGCTGATGTGGCGCCACATCACAAGGAGTAAATCGGACTAAGTTGAAAGTTCACGGAGTAAATCAGACTAGAAATGATTTTTAAAAACAATATTCACAAAATATTATCTTAAAAATAAAATTCTAAAACAATTAACCAAATATTTTTACATGGGAAACTATTGTAATTAAAAATCCTAAAATTTAGTTTAATCTAAAAAATTTGCTTTCCCTCGAAAAATTATGAAACTAGTTTTAGAATTTTTTTTTTCAAAAACCATCGTCCATCCTATTTAATCTAGGCATCATAAGATAGAAAACAAATTTTCTACCAATTTTGTATCAAAAACCAGATTTTGTATGATGTTTATAAAACATCTTAAACTAGTTCCTGCATTTTTTGAGTTAAAACCAAATTTTATGATTTTTTTAAGATTGAACCAAATTTTATGATTTTTAATTTAATTATTTTCCATGTAAAAATGTTTGGGCAATTTTTTTAAAATTTACTTTTACGAAGTTTTGGATACTTTCTTTTAAAAAAATTATTGTCCAATTTACCTGCCTAAACTTTTGACTCTGATGTGGAAAATTGGATGACCCCGATAGTTGGGGGAGGTAAGTTGGACTTTCCCCCTTAATTTTTCGTGCAATCTGCATCATGTTCCGGTGACGCATGACCATTCAAAAGCGCCTAGCTAAAGTATTTGTATTTTTGATGTATGTCGATGGAGACGTCACCTACCATTGAAAGCATATCATCGTTAAATCCCGGAAAAAAATCCAGAAAAATACAAGCATCCATGTCAAATCAAGGACTTTGAATCTGGATGAGCAGGTTTCACCGTAAGAAAAACCCAGCCAACTGAGTTCGCTCAATGCTCATGCTCAGTTAGGACGAAACCTGGCCCTGCATATTGCCGTCATAGTCTTCGGCTCTCCATGAGGTAAAGCAAATTGGTTACAGGCCTCCGCAACAGAGCTTATATAATCGTAGTTTATTGCATATTTCTTCTTAGGTACAGACACCCGTGGATATTATCATAGTTTAATGCATATGTTACATTTCTTCTTGGTACAGGCATCCATGGGTATTTACTGCCCGCATGAGCATCGGTATGGGCACAAATTGGGTAAAAAAAAATTCTGATGGGTATGGGCAGGTGATATCCATCGGTACAAACACATTTTTATCCCTAATTAAAAGATCAATGCAAGCGATGGTCATTCCATTGCATTGCAGTTCAATGTGCATTCCAAAACGCACGAAACTAGACTTCGGATTTATTTTAACACAACAGTAATTTCTTTGCAGTAATGATCTATCGCTTCGTTCAAACAACACGCTAAAACATATAAATGGCGTACCCAGTGCAGAGAGCTCCCGCGCTGTGCGGAGTCTGGGGAAAGATGTTAGTGGCAGAGCCTTACCCTCGCCAACACGCAACAACATATCTGAAACAAAAAGAGAACAGTGTGAACTACCGCAACTACTCTCCGTCTCTCATTTATGCCGAGTCCATGACACATTCAATTGCGTGTTTGCAGATCCCAAACTACCCAGAACTACGCTCCGATTACGCTGCAGCCATGATGCATTCAATTGCTTGTTTGCAGATTCCAGTCATAGTCGCTTCTGGTCCATACACCTGCGGTGGATTTTTCAAAACACAATCAGCTCATATATGTGGACTGCTGACAATGATTCGCAACTACCAACAACAAACGGTTGAATATTCTTTTTCACATCTATTTTCTGAGCTAAAGGCTTTTCATCAAAAAGTTTTCCAATATGCTTAAAGGCAACTAGATCAGTACCTCAATTGGAACACCGAGTTCTGCACCAAGCTTGCGCATTTTGGCCAGTCCAGATTGGTAATTTGGACCACCACGGCGAACATAAATGTGCATCCTTGAAGCCTTCAACTTGGATTCCTGAAAGTGAATTGTGTGGCGATTGGTGAAGAATCAATTAGGTTAACAGATATGAGTGGTGTCAAACATCAGCGAGGATTCTAAAGTGATTGGTCTTAGGTACCTTCTCTCTTAACGCCCGGATGATGCCATTGAATGTGGCAGCAACATCAGTGAAGTTAGCTATGCCACCTCCAATGAGAAGGGCTCTCTTGCGGCCATCAGGATCAGCAGTTGCACACTGCATTTAATTGTATAGTTAACAGATGATCCTAACCTTGTTCCGACCAGATGATGGTCCTAAGGTGGAGTTAAGAGCAGCATTGACAAGGTTACAGTGTTTGCTTACATCAAGTACAACTCTGGCATAATTCAAAACCTCCTCCTCGTTAGGAGCACCACTATACTCTGCATAGTTTCCAAGCTCTGACGCGTATCCCAGGTCTCCAACCTGGTGCATGGGGGGAATTAATTTCATCATGGCAGCTAAATATAGGTGAATAGTTTAACAGGCATCAAAGTGAAAAGCTTTTTATGTGTAAATAAAAATAGGATACAAATTGATGCTTACTGTATCAGCATATATGACACTAGCACCACCACCAGCAACCATTGTCCAGATACGACCTTTCGGGTTCAAAACTGTGAACTTCAGAGAGGCACTTGTCTGAAATAACAAGGTTGGAAAGTTAACGCACAAGTCAACAAAATATACTGCAGATCCAGTATTTCTCATGGAAACTGATTATTTTAGAGGTGATAGACCTCAGAAACAAAATGGAAAGATAAAAACATAGCCCTGAGATCAATACCTTCTCATCTAGTTCATGGATGAAACTTTCTGTAGGGCTGAGTACTCTTCCAAAAGGTAGAGGGAATTCTATACCTCCCCACCTGCACAATTGATAAGTAAGAGTAAATCCAGAATGACATGAAGAAATGGTGTCCCTGGGGGAAATCTGAGACTCACTTCTTGAAGTTCTTGAAAGCTGCTGTGTCATCTAGTTCTCCTCTCATGTCCAGAGGATATGGCTCCCCGTTGACCATGGTGAATGGATTCATCTCAAGAAACGAGAAATCCAAGTCTGCAGATGGAGCAGAATTCTTATCAACATGGCAAATCAGGAAATATAGCGACATGTACAATTTTTAATTTACTACATCTGGCAAATGAACATTTCCCAAATCTGTGGTACCTTGGAAGACAGCAAACACTCCTTTAATGAAGTCACCAATTTTTCCGCGTGCCTGATCAGCAAACAAAAGGAGTACCTCCAATGTGAGAAATAGATAACATGGAGGTATGGAGGTTAGAACTAAGGAGGAAAGCAACAAGTACCTCCAGTGGAAGGGTCGCAATCAATGGAGCACATGAATCAGGTGTCATTGGCTTCTCAGTAGGAAGAAAAATCGTCTTAACCTTGTCCCAGTTCTCCTCGATCTCAATCCCTCCACACTCTGAGAAGCTGATGGTGCTGCCCAACCTTTCTGAAACAATCGAAAGGTAGTACTCTTGATCATGGGGCACAAATGGCTCGACGATGAAGGTCGTGATTGGAGCCTTGCAGCCGCCCATCTCAACCTGAAAATTATTGGATCACGAAAAAAAGAAAATCAACTCATGTAGCATGTCGAGGAAAAGCCTTTTCACAAAAGCAACCGCTATACCTCAACTCCCAGCCGCTCCTTGACAAACTCCTTGACTTGATTGAAATCCAAGTTGAGAGCCACAAGGCCGCTCTTCCCACGCTTCCCAAACAGCATGTCGGGCTTCACCACTAGCTTCATGGTTGACAGCCATGGCTGCTGGCTCAGAAGCTCTGCAAAGTCTGTTGACTGTGTGATCTGTCATTAAGCAAGGTACAAAATTCAGTCTTTACTTGTTTTTGTCAATTATTATCTGGCGACATGACACTGTGTCCAATCATCATCAGTAGTATAAGACTGGAACCACCCAGAGTACAATTTTATACTAATTCAAACCGGGGATCTTAGATTTCTTTTGTACAGTTGCTTAAAATACCCAAATACCCCAGATTCAACAATCTGAGCTCCCCTGTCGCTGTCCTACGGATCCAAGCTGCTTTAGACGTAATAATTTAGACAGGCCTGAATAAGCAAATCACACTACACGGCCAAACAACCACCAGATCTGGCCAAATGAATAGTTCAACTTATAGACTCTTCCTACCTATCACACCTACTGACATATTGGAGTATTGAACTGCAGCAAGCAACAATAGCTCATATCAGTTGGATAAAAAATAAAAAATCGCACCTTTTCAGGCATAGCACCAGCCTGCGACGAAATGGATCTTCACTCAACCTCTGTTTGTCCAGATCCCCATCCTAATTCCTAACACGCCACATTTCCAAATAATGAAGGCAATACCCTCGAACCATTCAGTGCTAAAAACCGAGGAATGCGGCTGCTTAATCCGTCGGGCGCTCATAAAAACCGGATCTTTACACTACCCCGGGCAAGATCACGTGAAACCGAGCACGCGGCGGCAGATCCAGTCCGGGAAGAGTCAGGGGGAATATTCAGACAGAGTGGAGGAGGCCGGGAGGGAGGCGACGCGGACGCAGAGGCACTGACCTGGGCGGAGAGGATGGTGAGGTCGATGCCGGCGAGGCGCTTGAGGTGCTCCTTGAGGAGGCGCTTGGAGTCGTACTCCCGGATCTTCTTGCGCGCCATGGCGAGGGACGGAGGGAAGGAGAAGGTGTTGGACTGGAAGGTGGGCGGGTTGGTGACTGGCGCTGGGCGGGCCGGGTGCACGTTACTAGTCGGTCAGCGAGAGGGAAGAACAGAGGATGGTTTCATTTATATATACCGAGAGATTCAGAGGCGGCTTTGCTAATGCTGGGGTTAGATGGGATCTAAGTACTGGTCGTTACACAGAAAGAGACACGAATTAAAAAAATAGTATATTCAGCACAGCACAGCACTGCAGTGCTAAACATTATAAAAATCTTAATTGTCCATTAAGGAGATCTTACTAACACTGTTGTCTGTTAGACTGTGTGTTGCAGTGATATTAATTGTACATCAACAAGTCCTCTCTCTCTCTCTTTTCCTTTTGGAAGTCCAAAACATCGAGGGTGGAAACTGTGTTCTTAGGGGAGAAAATGGATGGAAATAAATAAAGAAAGAAGTTGAGCGCTGTACTACTAGTACAAGATCGTGTGTGCGTGTGTCAAATACCACGTGCAGGTAGTATCATCAACTCGTGTGTTGACCTGATGGCGGTTGTACCACTAGTAAGCGATGTTTGACTAGATGCAAATATGAATTGCTCGATGCTTCTTATTTTGGTCAAAAACGTGGTTGACATTAGTGGACACGGCTGGGTCTCAAACATTTATGCATTTCGAGTGGCACAAAAAACATACACTAATATATATGTATAGTAGCAGTACATATATATATATATGAACTGGAATGGCACCTCGGTCAAAATCGTCAAGCTTTGTGACCAGGCGGCGCACATTGGTCTGTACATGTGTTTTCCTTTTTTCCCTCTTTCTGTCTGATGAGAATTCGATGGTTGGTTGGCTTTGTGCTGAATTGCAAGCGAAGGAAGGGAACAATGCATTTGGTGTTTGGTGGCAGGTGCGGCGAGGAACGGATGGACGGATGGATGGGCCTGCTGATCGATGAATGAATTTTGTATGGGCGCAATGCAATGCTGGTAGGCTGACCGGTAGATGATGCATCTGCATGCAGCGGTAGTACTGTAGGTTGGTGTCAGTTGGTTAGGCAGCTGTTGCTGTTTTGCTGTGCTCTGCTCTGCTCGCTTTGTAGCCACACACGCAACCTACTCCGGCGCACCCAACACGCCGACACGTCGGCGATGCTTCCCCTGGCCGCAACCAGTGCGTGTGGGCCTGTCTGGGCCTTTCGCGCGTTCCACCCTCTCGGCGTACGACGAGCAAACAAAAAAGGCCCAATTTGTTTTTTTTACAGCGAACAGGCCCGTTTTGGCGTGACCTGAAGGAGGAGATTCGGTGGGAGCACTTTGCGCTCCGATGATCCCAACGGCAATTTTTGCTCCTTTATTCATGATGATGAATGAACGACCATTAATTCCCTCGGAAAATAAAATGAACCACTATTATTTTTCTTACGAAATACCCGATACAGACGCAGACTTTTATATGCATGAGCGTATACTCACCTCTGTAAACGCGCGCGTGCACACACGCTCGACTCATATGAGCATCTCTAAAGAACTGAGTTTGATCGCTAAAGCTCGGGATTGATGAAGTCACCATAGGCGCCTACATTCAAACTTCACACATCGAAGGGTCTTGCAAGACTAGTGTACACAATAGTGTGTGTAAGCACCGAGTGCCAAGAGTTATTCAAACATCACTAAATACTAAGCCCAGAGCAAAGCGTCAATATACGGGTCTAACTAGACTAAGCACTTTGCAAAACACTAACCAATTCACCTAATTTTCCCTAAAGCACTATGGTGGCTAAAGTATCTTAGAGATGAGCCTCAACTCACTAGCAACGATCCTCGACTCCAACAACACTCAAATGCCGGGATTGAGGGGTATATATAGCCTCTACCCTGAGATGATATAGCCGTTCGCAATAAACTACACTCGTACAACGTTCAATAGAAAGCTCCGGTGACACCACCAGAAATTTGGGTTCCAGCCACGTGTACTAGCCATTGCCGACCATCATTGGGGCGGACACCTTTTCTCCGGTGATTATCGGAGAATTCTGGTGGTGACTAAAACCTTCTGTGTAGCTTCTGTATAGCTCGCAATTGTCTGCTGCCTTCACAAACCTTCTGTAGAGACACTTTTTCCTCTGCCTATTGTTGGCCCTTGAGCCGAAGCTCCGATGCTTCCCAACACACACCACCAGAGAAATCCAGTGAGTCTAAGATGACTGGATCGTTCCCTTTGTACACTAAGATTCTCTTTCGGTGCTCTTCTCAGACCTATCACCGGACCTTTTGTTGCATATAACTAGTGCAGGTTGAGCTTCATTTCTTCACGTATTCTTGTCCGGACTTCACGTATTTCTTGAAAATATGAAAGTGATATAAGTAGATTCATATCAAAATGTAAGTTTATAAAAGTATATATTGACTATATTTTATAGCAAAAAAATAGTGGTCAAAGTTGTTTTTGAAGGCCGTGTCTATATCCAAAACGAGAACATGGAGGGAGTAGTCTTCAACATAACTCCTTGGCATTGCTTGAGGTGTTTTATCACTTGGTCTTCATGTTGCCTTTTGTCCAAGCACGTCCTTGCATCCATTTGACTAAATACCATGTATATTAGCAAACTACATTAATCCAAACGATCATGTTGTCAAACAATCACTAAAACCATATATGGCACTAGGTAGGTACCATTTTCCTTACAACAGTCGAATCTATCCTCGTTGCATCGTAGACCCGACCCTCTAGCTCAGTGTTTAATTCTGTCCTAAGCTAAAATCAAATTATGGTTGTTTATGTTTACATATGGATGGTATCAAGATCAACAATTTAGTACAACTATCATCAATGTTGGATCTAGGATTGCTATAAAAGGAGTCTACTACTTCCTCTTTCTCCTCTTCTTCTGTCTTTGACCTCTTTTTCTTCATCTTCCTCCATTTTTTACTATTCCCAAATACCACCATTGGTCCGAAAAATTCCTCCTTTCCTCAAGAAAAAAAAATCAGCCACTTCCTTGATGAAAGGGAGAACCCCTTGTTCCCAAGGGGCAAGGTCCTCCAAACTTGTGTTGTTTCACGGGTGATGCAACAGCTAATCATCCATGACCGCTCGGATGGTATTCATCAGCATCATTCGAGCTTGCTGTGGCGAGGCTCCACATTGACCACACCATTTTGGCCCATGGTGCTTGAAAGTTATCCTTCTAATGACACGTGAAAATGATTCTTGAATTATTCTCCGAAGGACATACCAATGATTCGTACATAGCGGAAAAAATGTTTCCTTAGATTTTGAAACTCAAACAGAAAGCAAGACCAACAATTTGGTTTTAGTGTGGTTTTTCATCATAATGACACCCCACACATACATACTCCCTCTGTTCCGCTTTAAAAGGTCGTTGTGGCAATCCATTCAATCGTCTACATTCACAACATAGTAGAGTGAATCTGGACACACAACGTAGTAGAGTGCATTCAATCGTTGCTGCACCTAGTAACAACCTAAAGCGACCATTAAAGCGGGACAAATGGAGTATATTTCTTCCACGGATGGGTAGCCAAACAATCTCACGAAAGTGAAATTCTACAAAGTATAGAACCTGGAGAAAACAAAAGTGGAAATAAAAAAACAGAGAGAATCCCAAGCACCGACAAACGGCGCCTAATCATTGTTCCGCCCCTTCGATGATTTTGCTACTAACATTTCGTTTTCCCGCCACACTCTCCCGCGCAATACGCAGCCCTTCTTCTTTCCCTCCACTTGCCGCTCCAGTTGGTCAATCAAAAAAGGGAAAGGGGGAAACTATCCTAGGGTTCAGCCTCCATGGAGTTCGACACCCCCGCCGCCGCCCTGGCCGGCGACGAGCTGCGGCGGCTCCTCGCGGCCACCCTCAGCCCCGACAAGGCGTCGGTGGACGCCGCCGCCGCGGGGCTCGACGCGCTCGCTGCGGACCCACGCTTCCCCCTCGCCATCCTCGCCGTCGCCGCAGGTACCCCCTTCCTTCCTTCCTTCCTTCCTCCCTTCCTCCAGCCGCTGCTTGAAATTGCGTCTTTAATTGCTCTACTTGGAGCTCAATTTTGGGGATCTCGGTGTGTGGATTGTGTTCCCAGCGTCTAGCCGCTTCCGGCTGGCATGGGATGTTCGCTTGTTTCACTGTGATTCCGTGAAAAATAGTGCCTTTTTCCCTTCGAGAATTAATACCTTGCGTGGCTCTACTGATGCGATTGCTAGTTCCGAGTGTCCGATGCGTATGAGCTACAGTAAGCTGGCACGCACAGCACCAAAGATCCTCCTGAATTTTACTGAAAGATGGCACTTACCATGTCTGGATTCTGTTTATGCACATGGAAAGACCAAATTTAGGAAAATCTTAGATTGTGGGACATGAATGAATCCACCAACTATGGCCATGGGTATAATTCAATTGCTTGCAAGTCATATGCTTTTTACTTGGGAAAGAGAAATTCCTTTTAAACATAAGCAGAAGTTAGTTCTTATTAACATGTGAAAGTTTGGTGATTATGTTCTTAGTTCTTACTATTTGTGATGTGGTTATAGGGGACGGTGATCAGGGGATGAGAGTCGCTGCAGCGACATACTTGAAAAATTTTACCCGCCGCAATTTGGAAAGCCGTCTGTGTTCGTCTGAGGTTTACAAGGAGTTCCGTGACCAACTTGCCCAGGCTTTGCTTCGAGCGGAACCTGCAATTCTTCGAGTGTTGATTGAAGTTGTAAGTCTTATACTCTTATATATCCCTCAAGATCCCTGTGCTTAGAACCCTGTTTTGTATGTTTTAAGGTTGTTTTACTAACGGCTTGCAATATCTTCTGAACAGTTCCGCCAAGTTATTGAAAAGATTTTGTCAAGGATAACTTGTGGCCTGAGCTTATCCCTCAGTTGAAATTAGTGATCCAGAGAAGCAATCTAGTTAGTCCAGGTCAGCATCCTGAGTGGAATACCATTAATGCTCTCAAAGTACTTCAATCTGTTGTGAGGCCCTTCCAGGTACATCTCTTGCTTTCTATGCTTCTGGCAGTTTTTGAAAACCACCTGTTTCTCCCTCGGGTTTATCTATAGAAGCATGAACATATGATTGTGACTTTGACGGCTATACAGTGTAGCCCTTGTATTATACACAGTTACCAATTTCTTGTTCAGAGTGAAGTTACTAGCTTTCCTATGAATGAAACTGAAAGCTGATTCCTTTATTTTTGGAGTTCACTATTTTATCCTTATTCCCTGGTATACTCTGTTTGAGATGCTATACTCATAACTTAGCATTTCAATACACTAGTAAGTCTAGTATGCTGCTATCAGACTTGTACTGTCCACACTAATTTATTTGGTTCTATCCACTAATGTTCCAGAATTCACCCATAGTATTTTAATATGTTCCATATTTAATTTTTGTAATTTATGTGTCATCTTACAGTATTTCTTGAATCCAAAAGTTGCAAAAGAGCCTGTTCCACAACAGTTGGAGCAAATTGCAGCAGAGATTCTTGTACCATTGCAAGTGACATTCCATCACTTCTCTGACAAGGTATTATGTTTGTGCACTCTGTTTTTAGTTAAATGTTACAGCCAGTTTGATCTTTTCTGTTGACCATTTATGGTGTGTGCAATAGGTTCTGTTGTCACCTGATGGGACTAACTTGGAATATGAGCAGCTCCTACTTATCACATGCAAATGCATGTATTTCACTGTAAGCCCTGTTTTTATTTCTTATTCCTTTTGTATTAACAATATCATCACGACATTTTCTTGAATCATGAACGTAATTAAGGCGAAGAAGAAAGCCACAAATTTGCTATCAGAAAACTAAGTATCATTTGCAGGAATATATTTAATATTGCCAATTATTAAACTCTGGGAAGGTAAATCAATGAAATGGTGGGTTGAGTTGTTTAGCTTCATGTCTGTTTATGGTGGTATTATAGGATTGCTATATTGGGCTTGGCTTTGCCATTTTGGTCTCTAAATCCATTAGTTGCTTCTCTGTGCATTGACACTTGTGGTGCAGCACCGCAGCTTATCAATTTTGTGGCATGCATTCTGTTAAGTGCTAACTTTTTCTCATGGGTATCTAATTGTTATAATCTTGCAGGTGAGGTCATACATGCCATCTAGGGTGAAACAAATTTTGCCTTCCTTTTGCAAAGACATGTTCTGTATACTAGATTCTTTGAACTTTAATAGTCCTATTGAAGATGGACCTACCATAAGGCTCAAGATTGCAAAGAGGTGTCTCATTATATTGTGCGCACTTGTTACACGTCACCGGAAACATGCAGATAAGTATGTACTTTGGCCTTTACTATTCTTCTTTTCTAGCATATTTTCCATTTTACCTATGCAGCTATGCTCCAATATTTTCTTCAAAACTTATGCTCCGATGTTCTCAGCCAGATGCCACATATTGTCAACTGTGCAATCAAAATATCGAAACAAAGCATTCACTTAAGTGTAAGTTCTATATCTCAAAGAATTTAATTATTTGTGCAAAAAGATGGAGACTAGCATTCTGAGTCAATGCTGACATTCCAGATTAATGATTGTTCCAATAATTGTTTATAATTCTTATTGGATTAGATTTAGATCCTAAGATGGCCAAATGATTGCAGAAACTTGACTCTCTCCCCAATCGGATTTTTTCATTAGCATTTGATGTAATTTCTCGAGTTTTGGAAACAGGACCGGTAAGTATCTGCACCAAATAGTTGAGATGATAATTCTCTCAAATGTTCACAAATTGATGTCCATCTGCTCCCTTGTTTGAAGGGATGGCGACTAGTTTCACCACATTTTTCTTCACTTCTTGATTCAGCAATTTTTCCAGCATTAGCGTTGAATGAGAAGGTTAGCTCCCTATCTTTTGGTCATAAATAACACCATACCCAATATGCACTTCTTTTGTCCTAAGTCCTAACTTTTGTCTATAATAGGATATAGCAGAATGGGAGGAGGATACTGATGAGTATATGCAAAAGAATCTTCCTTCTGAACTTGTAAGGACAGGATTCAGCGTTTCTAGTTTTTTTTTCTGGTGTTCCTTCTGTTGCTGATATATTTATTGGCAGGATGACATTTCAGGATGGACTGAGGATTTGTTCACTGCCAGAAAAAGTGCAATCAATTTACTTGGTGTTATAGCTCTGTCAAAGGTTGTGATTCATTTTTTATTCTAGTTTGTTGAACACACATAGTACTGAGTTCAGGCTGAGCAAAACATTTTAAAAGATTGTTTTGCTATATTGTAATCCCGATTTCAGTGGCTACATGCACAATCTTCCAAGTTCATACACATTTGCTATTTTTCACTGAACCATGTAGTTTATTGAATTAAAATAAAATGCGGAGCTGGTGCTATCATTTACTTACATTCTTTTTTTTTGGTTTCAGGGTCCACCAGTTGCACCTGCAGCATCCAAGCGGAAGAAAGGTGATAAAAGTAAAGGGAAATCTGAAAGGAGCTCAATTGGGGAGTTATTGGTCATCCCATTCCTGTCAAAATTTCCTATACCTTCCCATGGTGAAGATGCATCATCAATGGAAGTGCGGAAGTAAGATCATAAGAATCAGTTGTCTTTATCATAAAAGAAAGGATTACAGACGTTTAGACATAATACTATGTTTATTTACTTTACTCTTATCCTGATGTACTAAAGGGTTTCATTTCAGTTATTTTGGAGTTTTGATGGCATATGGAGGCCTCCAAGATGTAAGATTTTTAAATTATATCCTTCTAGTGTCTTATTTTATGATTTTTTATAAGAAATGCTAATTCATTTCAGTATCCATCTTGCAGTTTCTGACTGAAAAGAAAGATTTGACAATTACATTGATCAGGAACCGGATTCTTCCATTATATTCTTTGGATCCATGCAGCCCATATTTGATTTCAACGGCTAATTGGGTTATTGGTCAGCTTGCTATATGCCTACCAGAGGTTACATGCTTTCCCTGTTTTTTAATTCCATCATCCCATAGGACATGCTGGATCAAAGAAAAGGCTTCATGTAATATGTATATTCCTGTACATTATATATTTGGCTTTCTAATTCTTGTTTGCTTACCAGGACATGAGTACTAGTATTTATCAGTCCTTAATGAAGGCGTTGACGATGGAGGATGTGGAGGACATAACTTGTTATCCAGTTTGTGCCTCTGCTTCTGGTGCTATTGCAGAACTCATCGAGGTTAAGAGTCAATGCAGTATTTTCCATTGTAGTCTACTTGCACCTGGAAGTATAAACTGATATATTTTGTCTCTGATTTTTTCAGAATAGTTATGCTCCACCTGACTGGCTCGTTCTTTTGCAAGTGGTTGTGAAAAGAATAAGTACTGGAGATGAAAATGAGTCTGCTCTTCAGTTTAAGCTTCTGGGCACAATAGTTGAGGGTGGACAAGAAAAAGTTCTATCCCATATTCCTGAAATTGTGTCTAACATTGCTAATACTGTAATGGAGCTCCTGCCCCCTGTCCCAGATCCTTGGCCTCAGGTAGTAGTGCATCTTTCTTCTGTGTGGTCAATATTTTGGTACTTTGTGCAAGGAGGTTAAATCACCATGCCTGCTTTTGATCTTATGATCAGTTATTACTTTTGTATTAACAATATTATTTCTGGCCTTTGGCAAATTATGGATTAGCTGATTCAGTATACATTTTGGTACTACAAATTGGACATAAGAATCTCAACCTACCTTGTAAACTTCTTTCAATAGAATAATTAATACGATAAAAATTCATTTGCAACTACTGACAGCTTACTTTTTAAAAGAAATGCATGTTTCTCAGTCGTGCTCGTATGATCACCTTTCATCATGTCCCAGTATTCCTGGTGTATTGGATTCCTTGAGGAAATCCCAACAACACTATTTAATATATCTGCTATGTAGGTTGTTGAACAGGGTTTTGCAGCCCTGGTAGCAATGGTTCAAGCTTGGGAGAACTCTGCACCAGATGAAAACAAGACACATGAAAAGAGGGTCTGGCAGTCAGGCCAGTCTGCTATTGCTGAAACAATTTCATTACTGTTACAAAAAGCTTGGTTGTTGCAAGTTGACAATATGGTATGTTAGGTTTGCTGTTGACCTGTTGTCTTAGTATTCATGCAGTGAAATTTGCTTGACTGTTTTCAACATTCATTTCAGGAGAACATCGGTTCTGCATTGCCACCTCCGTCATGTGTAAATGATGCTTCTGTGTTACTTGAGTTTGTCATGAGTTCTGTTACTTGCATGGAAGAAACTGCAAGTATGAAGGTCTTTGAGCTGGTAGCTATATGGGCTGACACTATTGCTAACTGGGACTCCTGGGAGGAGATGGAGGATGAGGGGGTTTTCAACGCAATTAAAGAAGCTGTCAATTTCCACCAAAGATTTGATCTTGACGGGTTTTTCCTGAAAATGCTTCCAACGCAGACTGAAAATGCTTCACAGAGTTCAGTCATTGGTCGGGTTTCTAATTTTGTGACAAGGGCAATTGCAGCTTACCCATCTGCAACATGGAGGGCATGCTCATGCATCCATACACTACTACTGCACGCTCCAAATTTCTCCCTTGGAACACAAGATGCTAGAAAGACTATTGCTGAATCCTTTGCACAAGCAGCATTTTCCCGCTTCAAGTCTATATCTGACAGTCCTGCTGGGCTATGGAAACCACTATTGTTGGCAATATCTTCATGCTACATTTGTTATCCAGATGCCATTGAACAAGTCTTGAACAACTTTGATGGTAATGGTTTTGCAATCTGGACATCTGCATTGGCACAAGTCTCAAGCAGCTCATTCAATCCTGGCCTGTCATCTGAATCCGAGATCAAGTTAGCCGGTAAGTGCCTATGTAGTACTGATCACTGCATTGTTTAACTCTGTTGATATTTTCTCTGACATCTTATGAATGTGGGCCAGCTTTTAATTGTTTGTTTCCTTGATGCAGTGCTAACATTATCAACTGTGACTAACCATCTCATGTCACTTTCCATGGGTGGCACCAAAGTGTTACAAGACTGCTATGTATCACTGATGGAATCTTGCATTCAGCTGAAGGAAGTTCAAGACAATGGGGACAATGATGACGATGACGGTGCTGAAGATCTTGATGATGACGATGAAGATGAAGACACCGAAGACGATGATGAGGTAACAGAAATGAAGACACTGCTTTGTACCTTTTCTTGTCATGCTTAAGCACTCCGCTCAAGATAAAAAAGAATAATGCAACTAGGATTCGGACGACGATGATGTGCGGGAAGAAACAGAAGAGGAATTCCTTGAAAGATATGCACTAGCTGCTGTGGGTGAGTCAATCGAGGCTATCGAGGAAGGAGACATTGATGAAGAAACCCAAGACATTGAATTGGGTAAGTTTCTTCATCTATTACCCCAATCTTTTTTTTTACCTTAAACATGTGGGGATAGTTTCGTGACCACTTGCCTCTTGAGTAAACGCAGGCTCTCTGGATGATGTGGACATACAAGACGTGGTTATTTCCCTGATGCAGAAACGTCCTGCTTTGCAGGCCCAAACGTTTCCAGACAGCCTGGTTGAAAGAATTACAGAAACATTCCCAGAATACCAACGGTTTTTCCAAGTCCATCGACAATCTTAGAGTATAGGAAACATGTGCAGATTTTTCTATTTGATATGTTTGTATTTCTTGTCATTTTTGTTAGCTTAAGTATTTTCCCTTGAGCTCTGTTCTGAGAGGTATTTTCTTGTCAGATATGTAGTGACATTTCACATTCTTATTTTCCCTTGATGTGAGATGTGAGTGATAAGATATGGCGTGATGATGTCCGAGGGTTACATATGTGCTGTGGGCATAATTGTATAACATTATATCAGTTCGTCCATCTACCATTTTCAAATTTTTGCTATGTTTTTGCACTGTCGCCAAACATGTATGGATTGAAGGAGAAAAGGGAAGGGAAGTGGAGAGGAGTGGACGGGGATTGTGGTGGGGCTGTTAGATGTTCTCGGGAAAGCTCGTGGTGGTGCTCATTTGGAGCTCGAGCTCCACGGGTAATGGCGGGGGTACCTCTGGCAAGAGCTAGACGGAGGAGAGGGATGACATGTGGGTCCTTGGGCCAGTGAGACAGTGGGAGGGAGAAACGCATGCTGGCTTGATTGGTTTCTGGTCCACCAGTGACCAATTTAGCAACGGAGAATGTTGGGCATGGGGTAGGAGTTGGGCTGGTGGATTTGGGCCCGAGAGAACTAGGTCAGGCCGAAAAGAAAATAAAAGATTAAGAGAAAAGGTTTGGGTTGGTTTTGATTTGAATTCGGCCCAAGACAGGTTTTTAAGGTTTAATAGTTTTGCAAACTAATTTAGAAACTTATTTTATACTATTTGAATCTTGCATCTTCTCAAACTTTAAAACTTGATTAAAAATAAATATATTTGGAACTTGTTTCAAACCATTATCTTTTCATACTTTTCAATCATTTTTGAATGTCTTTTTATTTTTTAACTTCCTTATCAAACCTTTTAAACTATATTTTTACAAATCATTGAAAACTATTTTGATGCTCTTTTGAGATATTTTTAACCCTATTTTTAAATAACCATTTAAGACATTTTGGATCCAGTTTTAAATAAAAAAATAAACTATTTCTAAACCACTTTGAAACTTAATTTCACAAGCATTATTCTGATTTCTGAAATATACAACTATTTTGAGGAATTAAACCCCCTTTTTAAAACAAAATTTTCAAATTAGTTAATACACATTTTCCAACACTTTTGGAATGCAATTGTGAACTTGTTACCACACACCAAAAATTAATGTAAAGGAATCAAATAGAACAAACAATTAAATTAACATTGTAAAAAAATTACAAATTCGCATTTGTGCCACTTGTTACTCCACATTGACAACAAATTTTAGAAAATGATTAAAATCATTGATTTCATTTAGTGTTTTCTAGTCACATCCCAAAATAGAAATTTTAGGGGCGTGACACATGTTCTGACATCTAAATCTGTTAAATGTACAACACCTCATAATCACATCTAGTGGGAGAAACACTGAAAAACTTGCTTATTAGTTGAGGACTTGAGCCTTTTCTTGGATAAATCAGTGTTGTGTGCTTTAACTATCAAAATTGGGTCACCGTGTTTCAAGAAACTAGTTAATCCGATTTTACCAAAGTGCAAGACTAAGATGTGGGGATACGCTCCAATCTTGTGTACGTTCTCAAAGTAGCCATAACATCTTCTACTGATACTTCTTGTTTGTCCTCTCATGCTCTTGTCTTATATCTTTATTACTATGCAATCTCTTGTATGGTGCCTCAATTTCTTGCACTTGAAGAGAGTAATGGGATCCATGATCTTCTTCATGTGCTGCTTGTTTCTTTTCCCTTGCTTGGACTTCTTACTTTCATGATGAGGCAGGAGACAATCCTCATCCCTTCTTAAACTTCTTCACCATGTCTTCATAGTTATCTTGAGAAGGTTGACTATTGCTCTTGCCCTTATGTAACACCCTAGTCCATTAGTAGCATGTAGTAGTTGTGAAGTTAACCCTTGTGGCCCAAGTGTGGCTCATGTATGGTTGTGGTGGTTGGTGGGTTTAGTACCACCTTGGAAGTTTAGGAGGGTGAGAGTCAGTTTATAATCCTTGTCGTTCCAAATGTAATACCTCCAGGTTAAACCTTTTGCACGAAGCGAGGTGCTACGCGTATGCAGGCTGTAGGATCTACTGGAAGATAAAGAAGGCCTAGAGGGGGGGTGAATAGGCCTGTAAAAATTCAACTCGAAACTCTGTTAGAACAGAGGGCGGCACTGCCGCTCTACGAAAAATAATCTAACACAGTTGAGATTTAACAGAGATGAACCTGACCCCACTAGCTGCTTAATCCTACAATATAGAGTCAAGATCCAGTTCGAAGACTGGATACCATAGAAACTTCACACAAGAGTAAATCGAGCAACTAAACCCTAACAACAGCTAGCAATAAAGTAAACAGCAAGTATAGCAAAGATGAAGCATGCGAGACACAATATTTATCCCGTGGTTCAGCTCATCACTAAGGTTTGCCTAAGTCCATGTTGTTGAGGAAGCCACAAAAGGCTTGAGCTTGCCACCAAGGCTTGCCTTACCCTCGTTCTCAAATCAAGAGAGTGAACTCTTGAAGTGAGGGGTGATTTCTTAGCTTTTGAATGATGTTACAAACCTCCCAAGGCTGCCACACAAGTTGACAAGCACAAGGGTGACGCCTACCCGGCTAGGAGCAAGCTCCAAGAGTAACAAACCCTAGAACCGTCGGCCAAACGTGAACCAAATGCTCTTAGACTTTGGGAATCAGTGGATCTCCTCTCCAATCGAGTTTTGCTGCCTTTTCTCTCAAGTTTTGATGGTTGGAATCAAGGATTAGCTTGAGGGATGGAGGATCAACAATGGAGGAGAGAGATGAGCTTTGGTTCTGTCTGTTTTCGAGCAGAGTGAGTCAGTGGAGAAGATGACCGTTGTAGGCCGGGCCTGAAGGGTATAAATACCCCTCGAGCCCAACGGTCAGTTAAGGGCGGCACTGCCGCTCTTAACAGGGCGGCACTGCCGCCCTAGCCAAAACAGGTAACATGATATGAAATTTGGCTGGCTGTTTTGACTAGGTGGGAGGATGTAGATTTGTGAATTTGAGCATCTGATTCAACAGTTGACCAATTGTCCTAAAATCCCTCTTAATAGTACGGCTTGCCCTAAACTCAATTTCAAAACATAAAAGAATTTAAACCTCCTTTGAGCTAGGTCCAGCCACCTTTTGTAATTAGGACACCTACAACCTGTACATCATCCTCATTCTTTGATTCCCTGTTTGTTATCTCGATAAATCTTATTAGTCCTCTAATTTGTTGGTCATCAATGCCAAAACCCACAATAGGGCTTGATTGCATTTACAATCTCCCCCTTTTTGGTAATTGATGACAACCCAATTAGAGCTTACAAATGATATAAAATCTAAACCGAGATTTTCGAACCATGGGTGTAGGAGCCTCCCCCTAAATATGTGAATAAAGATTTGAATTCTCAATTTGGCATAAAAGGCCATGATTCACATTTTAGGTGTGATGGGAATCTCCCCCTACATCCATGCCTGCTGTGGGGTGCTGAACAAAGTGTCACAAGAATAATCATGATGCATATGACAAGTTTTATCAGTTCAAGCACACAAGATTCTGGTTGATATAGCAGAGGGCGGCACTGCTGGCCCCATAGGGCGGCACTGCCGTCCTGACTATATCAGTCAGATAGCAATCAAATTTCTACAGCAGATCATATGAATATAAAGCAATCTAAACTCAAAATATGACAAGCTAAAACTGTAATCATGAATATATGTCCATATCCGAAGCAAATAAAGTCACAAAGTAGTATAATTTCATAAAATAAAGTTTTGAGCGACTCTCAAACTCACAACCTAACATCTACTCTCATCGGATCTGAACATGAAGCGCAGCAGCAAGGCGTCGAAAAACCCGAAAAACCATTGACCCCTCTAATTTTCTCCCTCTTTGGCATCAAATACCAAAAAGAGAAGAAAAAGAAGAGAAGTCACTCGTCACTGTCGGAGTCGACGCGGGCACGTCTGGCGACGTGGGTGTGTGAAGTGAAGCGTGCTGAACGTTGCGAAGGTGCTGCCCCAGCTGATGTAGAAGGCCTTGGCTGATCCGTTGAAGGACGCGGTCTCTTGAAATATGTGCGAAACAAAGCTGCCTGAACCTGTGGATCTGCCTCTGTAGGGTGAATCTCTGCACCAAGGTCCTGCTGACTTGGGGCCTCCTCAAAATGCTATCCTTGTGGATGCTCGTAGTACTGACTGAATGGCTCATATGAGTGTCCATGCTGCTGATCATCTGGCTGTCCATCATGGTGCTCATGCGGCTGATCCTGCTCCTCATCAGAAGAAGAAAGGCAAGGCAAATTAGGAAACTGAGGTGGTGGCTGCACTGGTGGAAGTGGTGGCAGCCCAGCCATCTCCCTAGCATGCCTCATAGCTTCCCTGTTCTCCATTCTATCCTCATAAACAGTCTGTGAAGTATATGCACAATGAGCAAAGATTGCCTTCATCCATGCACTCATCTTTCCCCACTTTGATTTCTTATTTTGTTCCCTAGCCCTGGACGGCTCAAGAACATCTCTCTGTGCAGCTCTAGAAGGGTGAAGGCCTGCTGCCTCACTATCTCCAAGTCCTCCAGAACCAGTGTGCTGAGTAGCTGAACCAAGTCCCCCTAAGCCACCATGGGTTTTCTTGATCTTGTAAACAGTGTGCTCACCATCCTTAGGGAACCACATGCTAGTCACTCTCTCAATCATAAACATGAGGTAAGGAGCATAGGGCAAAGATCTCCTCCCATCATCCATGGCATAAGCTAGCTCAACCCAAATGAATCTTGGAGCATTAAACTTTTCACTGCTGGGAAACCTAGACAACACATTAGTAATATAGCCATTCAAATCTGTTGCATTGTCTTTAGGGTTGAGAGTGATCCTGAAAAGATTGTTCATGATGTAATAAAAACTCTTGAGCTTTGTCCTTGACCAATCAGGAACTGCAAGATTTTGATCCTCCCACATGAAGCTTACTTCCATTGGCTCAAGACGACGCTCATTATGTATCCTCTCATATCCCCTGTGGATGTGACCAAAGCCAAAAATACGACAGAAGGTGACAAAATCAATGCGATAGTGTCTCCCATCAGTCATCCAATGAAGCTCATCCACTTCCCTATTCCAATAGTAAGTAGCATGGAATTGGGCAAGAATCTCCCGGTTCCAATCATACCTGAAACTCATGATGTCTGTCATCTCAAAACGGTCACAGGTCTTGATTGCTGTAGCAAACTGATGATCATCCCTGCTCTCCAAGTCACCAAAGTCAATATACTACATCTTACTAATCTTGCCCTTTGACTTAGACAGAATGGCTGTAGCATAAAAATCAGATTGGAAATCATTCCAAAATCTATAATCAATGCCATTGGATCTATCAGAGGAGTAGGGATCAATCTCTCTGGCTTCACCTGTCTTCTTCCAACTCATGGAATAATCAACAACTCTATGACCATCACTGTTCTGGGGAGGAATGAGGTCGAACCTATCAGTGTTATCTCTCATGTAGCTGCTATCAAACTCTGAAAGATGTAAAGTAGAGTCAGGCCACACACGAATGGTTCTTCCCATCATCTGAATGTTCTCTTCCTCAGCAAGGTCTTCATCAAGATTTCTGTCTCTAGGAGTATAGCTCGCCTGTCCCCTGCCTCTCTTGACCTTTTGCTTGGTTGTCAACACCTTCCTTTTTCCACGGTCCATCCATGCAATTAAATGAGACTTGATAAGAAGCTGTATAAGATAATGAGTTAGACACAGCTGCAGGCAGGTTTTAACAAGAAAAAGAATTTTGAAGATGACATAGGAAGCTGTGCTAGATTTGGAATCAGCAAGGTAGGGCGGCACTACCGCCCCCTGAGGCCGGCACTGCCGCCCTCAGTTGCTTCATTATTTCATTTTCAACTTTCTCGTTCTGGTTAAATCCTATTTCCAACAGTGTCTATTCATCATCACAATTTCAGAATCACAGTCTAAGCAAAGAATACATGAAACCCTAGCCATGGATTTGAAAGATTGAGTATGAATTTTTTTTGAAACAGTTCTTGATAAATGAATCCAATCCATTCTGAATTTCATCGGATTTATGAGCTTGAGTATAGCAGTTAGAATCTGCTAGGGGTGCCATTAATGGTCCCAAGGGCGGCATTGCCGCTCTCCCCAAAATCATCCAACCGGTGAAATCCAAAATCAACTCGATTCATCCATCAAGAACCTTTCTAAACCCTTCATACTCCCCCTAGAAACTAAAATCCATGACTAAAAGCTTCACATTGCATAGATCGAAAGGGGTTAGGGTTTTACCTTGCTTCCAAACCATTGGAGTGGAGGGAGAAGAGGAGAAACGGCTCAGCCAAGAGCCTCCTGTGGTGACCAGCGAAGAATGGACCAGGCCGGCTGTAGGGGCGGCACTGCCGGGGTGGTAGGTCGCGAAGAATGGCGGCGACGCGTGCTTGAGAGAGAGGAAGAGAGGAGCACGGGCGTCGGCGTCGGCGTCGGCTGGGAGAGAAGGAGAGAGTTGGGTCGGGGGCTAGAGAAGGAATAAGTAGAAGAAAACGGGCCCCACAACCCAGCCAAAATTGGCTAAAAACGGATCAGTTTCTAGAGAGCGGCACTGCCACCCAGGATGGGCGGCACTGCCGCCCTACCAATTTTGTAGGGATTACGCTTAAACTTTATGACCTCCTTCACCTCAGACATGGAAATATATTCTCTAAATATCATGACCAGTAAGCACTCAACAATACAGACAATGGTCACGACACTTAGTTGGCCTTTTGAAATGATTTTGAAACACAATATAATATCTTTTTAAATCATTTTCCTACTTCACTAGGTAGTCAAACAGAGGTGTGCTATATTTCAAACCATGTTACGAGAATCAAGTATATTTAGCTCACTACGCAAAGCACAAAACCTTGACTCATCGAGAGGCTTAGTGAAGATATCGGCTAATTGTTTTTTGGTGCTCACATGACGAATTTTGATATCTCCTTTGGTTTCGTGGTCTCTCAAGAAATGATGTCGGATGTCTATATGTTTGGTTCTTGAGTGGCTTACGAGATTGTTTGCAAGCTTTATGACACTTTTATTGTCACATAAGAGTGGAATTTTGGTGAATTGACATCCGAAATCATGAAGGGTTTGCCTCATCCAAAGTAGTTGAGCACAACATGCACCGGCTGCAACATACTCGGCCTCGGCGGTGGAAAGGGCTACACAATTTTGCTTCTTAGAACTCCAAGACACTAGGGACCATCCAAGGAATTGACATGTCCCCGAAGTGTTTTTTCTATCTACCTTGCAACCGGCATAATCGGAATCCGAATAGCCAAGTAGATTGAACTTGGAGCCCTTAGGATACCACAAGCCAAGGTTAGGAGTGTGTACTAAATATCTCAAGATTCTCTTAACAGCCACTAAATGACACTCTTTCGGGTTGGCTTGAAATCTAGCACACATGCACACACTAAGCATTATGTCCAACCTAGATGCACATAAGTAAAGTAGAGAGCCAATCATGGAACGATATACCTTGATGTCTATGGCTTTTCCTTCTTTATTTAGATCAAGATGTCCATTGGTTGGCATGGGAGTTTTGATAGGCTTGGCATTTACCATGTCGAACTTATTAAGCATATCATGGGTGTACTTGGTTTGGCTAATGAACGTTCCTTCATTTGCTTGATTTGAAATCCAAGGAAGAACTTCAGCTCACCCATCACGGACATCTCAAATCTCTTAGTCATAATCCTACTAAACTCATCACAATACACATGGTTAGTGCTACCAAATATTATGTCATCGACATATATTTGGCACACAAATATATCATTTCCAACTTTATGAGTAAAGAGTGTAGGGTCGGCTTTGCCTATTTCAAAGCCTTGTTTTAGCAAGAATTCCTTAAGGCATTCATACCATGCTCTTGGTGCTTGCTTAAGCCCATAGAATGTCTTTTGGAGTTTATAGACATGGTTTGGGAACTTTGGATCTTCAAACCCCGGTGGCTGCTCCACATACACCAACTCTTGTATTGGGCCATTGAGAAATGCACTCTTGACATCCATTAGGTACAACTTGAAGTCATGATGGGCAGCAAATGCTAGAAGCATTCGAATTGCTTCAAGTCTTGCCACCGGTGCATATGTTTCTTCAAAGTCCAAGCCCTCTACTTGAGTGAAGCCTTGGGCCACCAATCTTGCCTTGTTCCTTGTCACCACGCCATTTTCGTCTTGCTTGTTGCGGAAGACCCACTTGGTACCAATGACATTGGTATTGGGCCTTTCCACCAATTTCCACACTTGATTTCTTTCAAAGTTGTTGAGCTCTTCTTGTATGGCCAAGACCCAATCTGGATCTCCAAGTGTTTGTTCTACCTTGAGAGGTTCTAAAGAGGAAACAAACGAGTAATATTGACAAAAATTTGCTAAATGTGAACGAGTTGTTACCCCTTTCGAATGCTTCCAAGAATGTTGTCAACGGGGTGATCCCGTTGTATAGTTTGACGTAGCCTTGGATGCTCAACACCTCCCTGTTCCTCTTCTGAACCTCCAGCCTCTTATTGTTCAAAGATAGGCTCCAGGTTGAGTCCTTGAGGTGATGGAGTAGGAGTTGAAGGAGCTGCTGCTGAAATGGATGGGGCGGCACTGCTGCCCTTATGAGCGGCACTGCCGCCCTACTGATGTTCAGCAGGTGAGTGTTGCCCTTGTCGATGGAGTACGTCAGCAGAAATTTGTGCAGCAACAGCCTAGGGATCTTCATCATCAGTGACTTGATATTCTTGTGGCCTAATATCGCCTATAGCCATTTGCTTGATTGCCTCACATGGTGGATCCTCCTTTTCTACAACACTTGAATCAACTTGCTCCACTTGAGAGCCATTAGATTCATCAAATGTTACATCTACCGTGACTTCAACTCTACCCATGGTTTTGTTGAATACCCGATAGGCATGCTCATTTGATCCATAACCAAGAAGAATGCCTTCATCAACTTTAGGTGCAAATTTAGTGGTTTTGGGTCTTTTGTTAAGTATAAAACATTTGCACCCAAACACTCTAAAGTAAGACACCTTTGGTTTGTTACCGGTTAGAAGCTCATATGAAGTCTTCGTGAGTTTCTTGTGTAAGTAGAGATAGTTGATGGCATGGCAAGCGATGTTGACGGTGTCACTCCAAAAGAGGTCCGACGTCTTGTATTCATCTAGCATTGTCCTTGCCATATCAAGAAGTGTACAGTTCTTCCTCTCTACTACACCATTTTGTTGAGGGGTTAAGGAGTTGAAAACTCATGCTTGATGCCCTCATCATCAAGAAACTCTTCAACTAGAGTGTTCTTGAATTCGGTCCCATTGTCACTCCTTATCTTCTTGATAGGAAGACCGAACTCCCTTTGTGCCATTCTCACAAATATCTTGACTTTCTCTTGCACTTGGGACTTATCATAAACAAAGAACACCCAAGTGAAACGGGAATAGTCATCAACAATAACTAGACCATATTTGTTACCCCCAATACTTATGTAGGTGACCGGTCCAAAGAGATCCATGTGAATTAACTCCAACTGTTGTGTGGTAGTCATGATGCTCTTTGGTGGGTGAGGTACACTAACTTGCTTTCCGGCTTGGCAAGCACTACAAATCCTGTCTTTCTCAAATTGAATATTGGTTAGTCCAAGGATGTGGTTGTCTTTTAGGAGTTTGGCTAAGTTCTTCATCCCAACATGAGTCAGTCGACGATGCCATAGCCAACCCATGCTAAATTTTGTCACTAAACAGGTCTCAAGCTTAGCTTTCCCTTTGCTGAAATCAACTAGGTAAAGCTTGTTCTTGAGGTGACCCGTAAAGACAATAGAGGAATCCTCCCTCTTAGAGACTTCCACACCCTTATCCGTGAAGAGACAATTGTAGCCCATCTCACATAATTGAGAAACGGACAATAGATTGTACTTCAAGGAATCAACATGTAAGACATTTATAATTGAATGATCAAGTGTAATAGCTACTTTACCAAGTCCAATCACACCCCCTTTTGAATTGTCACCAAATATGATATTCTCATCTGAATTTGTCGTTGGGGAATATGATGAGAACATACTCCTTTCTCCGGTCATATGATTTGTACATCCGCTGTCAAGCACCCAACTTGACCCACCGGAGGAGTATGCCTGCAACACAAGTTTATTTCCTAGTTTTAGGTCCCCAAATATTCTTGGGGCCTTGCATGTTAGTCACAAGAACTTTAGGAATCCAAATGAAAGCATTATGATAAACATTTCGACCATTGCCAACAAACTTGGCAAACACCTCCCCCTTGCTGTTGTGCTGCAAAACAAAGTTAGAATCCAAACATTGTGGAGGTGTTTTAGCCTTTGGTTGGCAAGCATATCTATTTGGAGTGACCCAGATAGATTTCTTTGGTTTCTGGACAACCTGCTCTAGATGAGACACCTTCTTCTTGGGCTTGACATGAGCAGAGGAGGAGGAGGTGGTCTTCCCTTTTCTATGGGGGGCGGCACTGTCGCCCTTCACAGCGGCACTGCCGCCCATAGGCCGTGGTGCTGCTTTGGGCTGGCCTTGTGCCACCTTCTGTGCAGACCTATCTGTACATTCTTGTCCTTTGCTCATGAATTGAACACACTCATATCCATTGATTACCTTTCTTCCATTGGTTTTACATCTATGAGTGTGCCCAAGCCCATCTTTGATGTGTGGATTCCTTCCATCTTTGTATTGTGGCCACTTTGGTTTTTCACCTTTGCCACCAGCAGGTTTCTTGCCTTCCATACCCCTTTTTCCTAATATAGCATTGAGCCTAACAATCTCCTTTTTCATGACCTCCAAGTTTGCAAGGTTAGTGGAATAAACATTTAAGTCAAGATTATAGCATTTTCCACATCCTTGGCTAGTGGAGGGAATAGAAGTGTCATTTGTGTTGGAGGGAAGTGGGGTGCTCTCGCATAGAAGGTTATATTGCTTCTCAAGTTTGTTGTGCTTTTCAACTAAGACACAATACTTGTCATTGAGTGCAATATTTGCCTTCTTTGTGAGAGCATGTTCTCTTTGTTCTTCGGCCAAGGCCTTGTTCAAAGAGTCCACCTTACTTCTCTCTAACTCAAGAGCTTCCTTGCAGCCAATATACATCTTTTTGGTTTCCTCAAGATAATCATCTCTATCGGCTAGCTCGGCTTTGACACTTTCTAATTCCTCCATTAGATTCATGATGAAGAGCTTGGTTTTAGAATCTAACTTCTTAGTCAATTTAGCATATTTCTCAACATCACTAGTATCATCATCACTAGAATCACTAAGTTCACTACTAGAGATGTCACTAGGAGGTGGAGGAGATTTAGCTCTTCGTTTTACCTTCTCACCCTTTGCCATAAGACAAACGTGAGTGGAGCGGTGATCATCATCATCGGACATGTTGTTGAAAAGCCTTGGTGTAGAGGATGACTTTTGAATAGCCATGGTTGCAATCTTCACATCCTCTTCACTTGACTCTTTAGTTGAGTCCCACTCATGCCCAATGTGTGCCTCTCCCACTTGCTTGTATCTCTTTTTGTGCTCATGCTTGCCCTCATTATTGTCCCTCTTGTATTTGTTTTCTTTCTTGTCATAGGGACACTTAGCAATGAAGTGCTCCGTGCTGCCACAATTATAGCAAGTCCTCTTCTTGTTTGGGAACCTTCTTTGCGCTATTTTGTACCCATTCTTTTTCAACCCCTTGTGATAGCTCTTCATGAACAAAGCTATGTCATCGATCTTCATGTAATCAGCCCCATCATCTTCATCTTTACTTGAGGATGAACTTGAATCATCATTTTGTGGAGTTGACTTGATTTCCTTGGGTTGACTTGTTGATGCTTGCTTGCTGCCCTTTGCCTTGTTGGAGGTGCCTTGATTGCTTGATTTATTTGCCTTGAGAGCTACTTCCTTGATTTTCATGCCTTCTAGCTTGGCTTGCAACTCACCAAGTCTTCTCCTTTCATTTGCTTCTTCTCTTTGCATGTCAAATGTCAATAATCTTCCAAGCATATCATTAGGTGTGAAGTGCTCAAACTTCTTATCTCTAATCAAGGTAACTATGGTCTTATTTCTTGGTGAGTAGGCTTCCAACATAACCTTCACCACTTTGTGATCATCAAGCTCATCACATCCATAGCCTCTAATCTTGCCCACCAAGGTCATCAATCTATCAAACATCTCTTGTGGCCCCTCTCCATCTACAATCACGAACCTATTGAGCTTGGCCATCAACAAATCAATCTTTGCCTTTCTTACTTTATCAACACCTTCATGTGCTAGATGCAAAGTGTCCTAAATCTGCTTTGCAACATTGACATTCATCACTTGGTTATACTCATTTCCATCCAAGGCATTAAGAAGAATACTTGTGGCTTGGCCATTGAGATGGACAGCAGCTAGCTCTTCATTTGTTGGTGCTTCGGGATCTTCCGGTGGCTGCAATCCATCCCAAAGACCGAGGTGAAGACCTACAAGATAGGCACTCATCAAGTGCTTCCACTTGGCAAAGTTTGTCCTATCAAAATGAGACAACTTGCCCGCAGGCACATTGACAAAAGACCTTTTGTTATGGTTAGACAAATAAGAATAATTAAAGGATACGGCGGCATATTTGTTCTTGTTGTTGTTGCTGCCCTTGTCCTTGCTATCCTTCTTTTTGTCCTTGCTCTTCACCTCCTTGCCATCTTTTGAAGCATGGTATGACACATCATCATCTCCATCGTCCGAGCTACTAAAGAGCTCACTAGATGATGCATCATACTCATTCTTCTCTTGTTCTTGAGCTCTTGCTGCTCTTCTCTTAGCTCTTGCCTCTCTGTGATTCTTCTAGCTTCTTTTCTCTTTTTCATGTCTTTGAGCCACTGCTCTTCTTTCTTCTTTTCTCTAGCTTCTCTTGTTGCAATCTTTGCGGCTTTTCTTTCTTTTCTTGCCTTTCTTCTTTCGGCATCGGTGGTCTTGGGTTCTTTGATGGTAGCATCACTTGCTGTGGACATGGACAGCTCGCTGCTGCTCCCGACATCCTCAACGTGCACACCACTTGCGTCTGCAACGCGAACGTTCTTCAAACCTTCTCCTTCTTCCATACTTCACGCAGTTAAGTATATACGAAGCAACCTCGCTCCGATACCACTTGTAGGATCTACTAGAAGATAAAGAAGGCCTAGAGGGGCAGGGGTGAATAGGCCTGTAAAAAATTAACTCGAAACTCTGTTAGAACAGAGGGCGGCACTGCCGCTCTACGAAAAATAATCTAACACAGTTGAGATTTAATAGAGATGAACCTAACCCCACTAGCTGCTTAATCCTGCAATATAGAGTCAAGATCTAGTTCCAAGACTGGATACCACAGAAACTTCACATAAGAGTGAATCGAGCAACTAAACCCTAACAACAGCTAGCAATAAAATAAACAACAAGTATAGCAAAGATGAAGCATGCGAGACATAATATTTATCCTGTGGTTCAGCTCACCACTAAGGTTTGCCTAAGTCCACGTTGTTGAGGAAGCCACAAAAGGCTTGAGCTTGCCACCAAGGCTTGGCTTACCCTCGTTCTCAAATCAAGAGAGTAAACTCTTGAAGTGAGGGGTGATTTCTTAGCTTTTGAATGATGTTATAAACCTCCCAAGGCTACCACATAAGTTGGCAAGCACAAGGGCGACGCCTACCTGGCTAGGAGCAAGCTCCAAGAGTAACAAACCCTAGAACCACCGGCCAAATATGAACCAAATGCTCTTAGACTTTGGAAATCAGTGGATCTCCTCTCCAATCGAGTTTTGCTGCCTTTTCTCTCAAGTTTTGATGGTTGGAATCAAGGATTAGTTTGAGGGATGGAGGAGCAACAATGGAGGAGAGGGATGAGCTTTGGTTCTGTCTGTTTTCGAGCAGAGTGAGTCAGTGGAGAAGATGACTGTTGTGGGCCGGGCCTGAAGGGTATAAATACCCCTCGAGCCCAACGGTCAGTTAAGGGCGGCACTGCCGCTCTTAACAGGGCGGCACTGCCGCCCTAGCCAAAACAGGTAACATGATATGAAATTTGGCTGGCTGATTTGACTAGGTGGGAGGATGTAGATCTGTGAATTTGAGCATCTGATTCAACAGTTGACCAACTGTCCTAAAATCCCTCTTAATAGTACGGCTTTCCCTAAACTCAATTTCAAAACATAAAAGAATTTAAACCTCCTTTGAGCTAGGTCCAGCCACCTTTTGTAATTAGGACACCTGCAACCTGTACATCATCCTCATTCTTTGATTCCCTGCTTGTCATCTCGATAAATCTTATTAGTCCTCTAATTTGTTGGTCATCAATGCCAAAACCCATAATAGGGCTTGATTGCACTTACACAGGCCCATTCCACGTGCGGAGCTAGGCCATATCACTACTACAGAAAGTCAATTCACCGTCGGGACCTTCACCAACGGTTTTGAGATAACCGGCGGTGATACGTATCACCATCGGCTTATGACCTATGGGGCCCCTCCTGGCCGAATAACCGACGGTGATGAATGCTTTTGCCGCCGGCTCGGCGTATGATCCGGCGGTGAACACAATCTCGACCTTTACCGCCGTGTCATTCGCCGAACCGGCGGTAAAGGTGTTATCACCGCTGGCTGCTCGTCATATGTCCAACGCCGGAGAAACCGGTAGAGGTAACAATACTTTTATCGCCGGCGCCAAGATGGCCGTGTGCGCTACAGTTAGATTCGGCGGTGAAGCAGGTTATCACCGTCGGATTACGTATGATCTGGTGGTGAAGCAACCATTGTTTGAATGGACGCGTTGGGTATGCTGCTAGGCGAGGCGAGAATTGATGTCTGCTGATGAACTCCTCTAGCAGGACGCTACATCTACCATACCGAATGGCAAGGGCAGGGATGAGATGAACTTTTCTGCTGTCCATATTATATGCGATGATGATTCTTTCCCCCAAACAAAGGAGTGGCATCGGACATGCTATGGTGGTGCACCGCCCCCTCCATGGTGGTGACCAACAGCCCAACGGTCCTGTTGCCAGAAAAGATGAACTGTGCGCATCCATGGAGTTCTCGCTAGAAAGTTCGCTGGCAAAACGGAAACAAAAGGGAAATGATCATACGATGTTGGATTGATGCAAATAAGAACTCTAGCATGTAGAGAACGGCAAGACAAAACTCATGGTGGTGGTGGTTTACGTCAGAATGCGATGGTTTTATCGGTAAAGCTCGTCGGAAACCTAACTTTTCCAAACTTCGGCTTTAGATCTGAGATGGTTGGAGTGGCGGCTGCGAAAAAGGATTGTACTTCTGGAAACCTCACATCGAGCAGATCGCCAGCATATATATATATATATATTGATAGGGGTTGAGGTTGGTAGAAAAATAGCATATTTTATTCTTTTTGGAATTATTTAATTTCGTGAATAAAATAATCCTAGCAAAGTCTTGAATTATTATTTAAATCGCAAAAAATACTCCGAAAGCTCCAAAAATTTGGTGAAAATTCTCAAAGACATTTTGGAACATGAGGAACCCAAATAATGTATTTGAAGCTCATGATAAGATAATTTGGAGTATATAAAAATTAGATTATGCTCCTAGAAAATTGGGAACAAATTCTAGAAAAAAGCCAGAATAATTTTCGAGAAGATTTCAGAGATGGGTTGATGGATGGTGAACTCAAATGAGTCATTTGGAGGAGAAGGAAAAGATTTTGAGAACTCCAAACAAGAGGATTGTGTTGGAAAACAAGGAATTTGATTAAAGAAAAAGTCGAAGATGTGCTAGAGAGTCAAGATCATTGCTAATTGCGCTCTAAAAACTTTAGACACTCATGACACACAAAGTCATACAACAAGCAACCATCACATCAAGCAAAACCTATCAAATTAATTCACAAAGTTTGAAAATTCATACTTTTCCTATAACTAAATTTGCGCTAGCTCAAACTAAACTTGGCAAATTTTATCCAAATCTTAAAACCATTCATTTTGTTTAATGTTTCTATTGACAACCCAAAATTTCTAATTTTGGTGTGTGACACTCCTATACGTATGCATCCTGACACGGTATGGAGTCCACTTCCAAGATAAATTGGAACACATGATGCGATTGTAGGCACAGTGCAAAATCTAACATCGAGACAAATTGTAATGCATGTCACGATCATTGGATAAATCTCTAAGTGCCCATGCCTTAATGTGTTGAGCATCTAGCATGGTAACAAATCTGAGTGCAAGACGAATTTAACCGCATGCAACGATAGTTGAATAAATTTCCAATCCGCAGTTCGTCCAACTATCCCTGGAAGTTATATATACTCCCTGTTTCAATGCTTGGACATGTTTGCTATTAAGATAAAAGTTTGAAGTTTGATAAAACAATATTCCAAGTTTTGGAGACTAAGACGTTAAGATCATCATATTATAATGTCCGTGAAAATACAAAAATAATTAATTTTTATGAAATGTATAATATAAAATAAATAAATAAGTTAAAAATAAAACATAATGAACAAAAGATAGAACACATTAATGGAAATGAAAAACAAAAATGATTATTTTTTCAAAAAAAAAACAAAAATGTTAAAACAAAAAAAAGCAAGAGACATATAACATAGGAAAATAAAAAAATAAGGATACTACTTGAACAATCTTAAATATACACTATGAAACGTGTCACAGGTACCATCTAAAAAATCAATGATACAAATGCAACATCCCACGTATATACTACAAAATTAACCCAGAATATATACTATGAAAAATCTTTATGGATACCGTGCGAATAATTGAAAATACATTATAAAACATCGCATGATAAGCCAAAGTAAACCAATAGAAGATCTCATAGATATTATAGGAACATTCAATGGAATACAGTATATAAAGAATTAAAGCATTAAAAATGAAAATGAAACTATGAATTAGATTAGGATAATAAATAATAAAGGATAAAATGAAATGAATGAATAAAAAACCACATAAAACGGAAAATCGTCTGCCAAGCGTAAAATCATGAATGTCATAATGTCGGACCAGTTTGCCAACAGGAAAAAAACATCCCACAACCTTCCCATGTGTGTGCTACAACCATAAAAGTCTGAGCTCCATTTTATTACCTACTATAAATAACCCCTAACCCTAGATCCATTCATTTCTCTCGCCAACAAAAATATAGCATGACATGGGTTATGTGAAAGTAAGAGAAATAACCAATGTATAATAAAATATGGTGTTTGTAAATAAAGGACCTAATTAGCTTCTGCTGGTGATTTTTATGCTCACCTAATAGTGCAACAGCAGCCATGGGAATTATGGGACGACATTCCTTTCCTCTTTGGAATAAATTGCTTCGACACTTGTAGCCGTCTGTGTCAGTGCCATTGCGGCCACTTGGACAATGATATGTTTCTGGAAATTGGCATTCGATGATATCTGTATATAGTTGTGATAATAAAAAAAAAACTGTCATTTGTCAACAATACGATAAGTTGTGCTACAATCACATGTACAAGATACGTGTAAAATATAGGAAATTAAGCGGCAAAACCACGAAATACGGTTTAGAGAACTGACAAGGAATTAAACCACCTAAGACTTCCAAATTTCACAAAATTGTCCCACCTATTTAAATGAGAAGTTTAAAGTACTTGTTGCTATTTCAGAAATTTGGTTACTAGCTAGAGTATATCTGTAAGACAAATAATTAAATGAATCTAGAGTACGTTGGGTTCGTGACTTGAACATTAAACTTTCAAATGAGAACCTTGTAATTAGTGAAGTAATGCTATTTTATTTTGAAACGGCAAGTAATAATCTGTGCTCACGCATAGGGCATGAATCTTACAAGAAGTAAGCATTAGTAATTGTGTAGTACCTCTGACTAATAAAAAATACTTATCTCTTTGTTTAACAAAATATTATACATACAGTAAAATTTATAGTACAGATATAGATATGTCAACATTTTAATTAAAATGTATAATAACTTATACCAATTATATGTCATGGTTAATAATAACTTAAAATAACTCGTTGTTCTCGTTAGTGTATATATACTACGTGATAAGCCAAAATAAGCCAACAGAACATCTCATGGATATTATAGGAACATTTAATGGAATACAGTAAATAAAGAATTAAAACATAAAAACGAAAATGAAACCATTCATTAGATTAGGATAATAGATGATAAATGATAAAAGGAAATGAGTGAAGAAAAATCCACATAAAACAGAAAAGGAAAGAGAAAGTAAAAAATATAATAAAAGAAAGAAAAATGAAAAAAAAAAACATGAAGAAAGCACGCCTGGCCCTCGGTCGTGAGTGTGGCCGTGTGGGTCCCCGTCTCTAGCCTCCAGGTGCACCATGCTCTCTCCCCGTGTGCACTATGGCCGTGTGGTCCAATGCCAGCCCATCAAGACGATGCTCGGCGGTTTACTCACGTCCGACTGGTGATTCCTGGGTACCGTAGGATTAATTTACCATTATTTTTATTTTTATTTCTGAGAAGATTTTTTTTAGGAGAAAAAAATATTGATCTGACGTAAAGAAGATCAAGCGCTATAACCTTGGGCCGCAGACCACTTATTTTCAGCACATCCAACGCTTATGGATCTACGGACCGGGCTTAGAACATCCGGGCTATATTCATCTGTGGGCCGAAATAGTAAAGTGTGCAAGCTGATGGGCCGGCGTCGCTACGACGGTACTAACAATGTGCTCTGCTTTACTACCTTGGCATTTTATACCTCAATCATCTATCTAGAATCCCCTCAAAAAAATCTATCTAGAAATTAACATTAGAACTTTAACTCCGTACTGAACAAGTGCTCACAACTGAATTATTTCTGTCTGTTTCCCACTGTTTTGGTAGGAGAAACGATGAATCCCGAGGTCCCAGTTTATTGATTAGCTTTATATATTATTTATTTATTGAAGAGTTCATACTGCTAACACTGTACTTACAGATCAAGTTTCTTGACCGATTGGCCTGATATTCCACTGTGACGTGTGGTGCAGCTACGTATACTTCCTGGTATTCCTGGGAAGTGGGAACTCAACATTTTCTCCAAAAGAGTCAGAGTAATAATTTGCATAGCGAACTAGGAATAACCACCCTTAGATTCACACAGGCCTGGTAAATGGAAGACATAATTTGTAACCCCAGAAGTGCATATACAATCAAGGAAGGTACAATGGCAGTGTCCAGATAATAATTTTATTTGCTTCTACTGATATTGTTACTTCTAAGTATAGCCTATTTATATGTACGGCAACACTATTCTACACCCTGAGGTATATTAATATTCTAAACCTAGTAGTTAAAACTGACCGTGAAATACTAAAATAGTAATGAAAACGGTTCAGTAGTACACGGTACGTACTGGCGTGTGAGCTGTTGAATACTACTGAAATTTTGTTCAGTATAACACTTGGCTCTAGAATGTTGTTGAGTATAAAATGTCGCGCACATAAAACCATTTTCCACATAAAATGGAATTATTACACTACACAGCAAAGTAGTTGACAAATGCTGTGAAATAATGCTATTTTATTTTGAAAAGACAAGAATCTTAGGAAATATAATCATTACTTATTGTTTAGTACCTCTGACTAATAAAAAATAGTTATCTCTTTGTCTATCAAAGAAATATATGTGTAGTAATGTTTTAGGTTCTTTCTAATAAGGACAGAAGTGATAATTTAAATGCAGATTTAAGGAATGACCTATATTATTTATCATAATAGCTTGTGAATGATTAGATGTAAATTTTGGTTCTTACTGTTACATGTGGGTAATTTAAATATAGATTCTTGGGCTACCTTACATTCATTTACACAATCTCTGCCACGCTGCGTAATTAGTAGAATCTAAACGATTGATAGCTAGACGTTTCTCTGGTTTTTTTAAGAATTTATTTGATTTATCTTTTTTACCCTCTAGCGGGCCTCATGAGGATTAACATGGAGGTTCCAACTCGAGACTGCTACTTCGAATTTCAAGGATTTAATTTTTTTTCCTATATCTGCATGTATTTAGTTGAAACATGAGCTTAAGTTATATAAGCTCTTGTTGCAATCCATTTCTATGATAGCATGAACCTATACTTTACTTTTCAAGTTTTAATCTGATTACAGCAATTTTTTATATGCATGTTAAGTTGACACTCTACTATTTAATGTATCTTTTATTTAAATTTCTTAGTTTTATCATACTAAAAAAGATTATAGATCGTAGGTTACCTTCTTGTTTCTCACAATAGCGTTAATAGTCCATCACTTTACCCCGGACCAAAAAGCAAGCGCTCGGACCGACGATTCGTAAGATCTACATTCTCCCAAAACCTACTCGCTTCCTGATTCTTCTTATCATACAAACCAACCTTCGCCCACCAAAAACGATTGAATGACAACGAGGGAAACTTAGACTTAGCACGTGCCCATGACAAGCCAGAAATAAACGTATCCCGACGATTCAACATCAGGGGTAAAACATCCAATACCTCACACGCAGGCCCCGCAGGAACCTGCACAATGAAGGCAACAGTCAATCACCAACCAAAAATAGACCCCTGTAAGGGGACAAACTATTTTCCAAAAAGGCACCACCATCCTAACTACGACGCACACGCGCGTCAAACCTGCCCGTTGTATCAACATCCATGGCTTCTGAGGCTAGCGCTCCTTCAACTCGTGCTTCCTCGGTCCCGGGGCCCACGTCAACACCTTCGCGACCAACCCTAGCAGTGACCTCGCTGGCAGCCACCACGCCGACAGCAGACGCCGCGCCCCTCGTGCTTGTCGAAGAGGTCCCTGCCTCGCCAGTTCCACCAGCAGAGGTTGGAGCATCCCAAGGCTGCATCAGCTAACAAAATGAACAAAATCATAAGTAGAACAAAAAAAAGGGGAAAGGAACGAAAAACAACAACAAGACTAAAGCCACAACATACCTCGTGAGTGCCAGCCGCCGCCTCATCAAAGGCCAGAGCCCGACCGTCGCCCACAATCCAAAACTTCGTCAAGAAACGCGCCACAACATTCTTGCAAAGCCGGTCACTAGCCGCACCTCGCACATCCTCCAAACTGGGAAAGCCATGGTTAACACGCCCAAGCCTCTTCGAATGATCACACCCAGCGGCCTGAAAAAGACCGCGCAATGGCGAGGGTAGCCCCACAAGCCCCAAAATCAGCAATGCAGTCCAACAGTTGAGAAAACTGGCCTAGCTCTGCCAGAAGCCATGCGGAGAATGCAGCAGGATCAGCCTCGGGCAACACCCCGCTTGACTCTGTGCCACCCTTAACAAAAGTGTTATCAATGGCAACCTTTGCCTCCTGCATACATGAAAGCAAAGCGGCACACGAGCCATCCAATTTTTTAGTGTTCTCCTCCGCCAACTCCTCAACATTTTTGCGAGAATCATTAGCCTTCCTCAAATCCGTGTCCTTTCTTTTTAGCTTCGTATTAAGGTTGAAATTACGACTCAAACAAGCCTCCATGTCGTCAACCAAAGCTTTATTCCTCGCAATCGAGGCCTCAAGCGACCCAACTTGCCCAGACAACTCCTTGTTTCTTCAGATCAACCTTCTCCTTCTCCAATGAGGCAATTTGCTCCTTCAGCTCAGTCTCAACATAACCATGGCGCCGAGGTGCAACTCGAGCGAGCATGATGGCCCTAACTCTAGCCACCTCGACATCCTCAGTCAAATAATCCACCAACTCAAGGGACATCAAAAACTCCGCCTCTAGCATGCAAATCAGATGATAGGTCCCTGCCAAGAATCGATGCTCCTCTTCAGTCCTGATAAGATGGCTATCGCGAAGGTCAGGGTTGGTGAAGAGGTCAATCTCAGGCTCATCAGCACCACATGAGACAGCAAAATGCCTCAAACCACTGCGGCTAGCCTCGCCAAGAGCGTGCTTACCCGTACCAACTCTAGGCTCATCTTCGTCGGTAGCAACCTCGCGTCCCTCGCGCATGATATGCACACGACCATGGTGGGGGCATCGAACCAGATCTGATTGGGATAGACTCAACTTCCCTCTCCCCTTCAGCTTCGCCACCCTAAAACACGAGCTCCTCAGAACCAACAAGCCGAGGGTTACCTGATTCCTCGGGCCCTTCATCGTCTTCATCATCATCATCACCGCTCGCGCCAGACTCACTGTCGCTGCTAGAGGAACTAGAACAATCAATCTTCACCTCCTCAGAACCCTCGCAACACTCTTTCTCCTCACCATCATCACCATCGTCATCTGAAATCACATGCAAAATAGGCAGACGAGAGATACTTGGCATCTTGCGGCTAGGCGGAGCCCCCCAACAACGCTTGGCCGTGGCGTCAAAGAAATCATAGCCGCTGGCCTTGCCATCGACACAGACGAAGCAGCAACCTTCAACACGGCAACACGATCAACCTTAGATCTCCCAGCGCACCCACGACCATGCCCACCTTGCTTAGACGTACTCATGAGCGGGTCACTGGCCCTGGCTCGCTTCCTCGTCTTACCAACCTTGGCATCTTTCAGCTCCACAGACGGCCAATCTGGGTAAACCAACCCAAGCAAATCGAAGCATCAATTAACACGATGACGATCGGCCAAGGCAATCTTTATCGCCTTATTATCAGCAGCTCCAAGAGCCCCGATGAGTTCCTCCACAGCCTCCACAACCTTTTCATACACGACCTTAACCCCAGCAGCTGGGGTGTTACTCTTCCGCAGCACCTTCGACCAATCCTGCTTGACATCCAGGCCAAGACCCTTCAAACCACGCGCCCGATACTTCTCATCATCCTTCACAGCAAGCCACGATTGATTAGCCCTCAGAGGCAAAACCTTCGCGCAAACAAACTCCTTAACCAGGTCACGCGCACACTGATGACACAATAAATTACAGAACGCATCCACAACGGTGGCACAACCATCACTCATGATACCCTCTGCAGTCACACTATCAAGCCTCAACAACATCCCGCAAAGACTAGGCTCACCTTCCATCCTAATATAGAACCAATTTTCGGTCCAAGGCGAAGCCCACTTGTTCTTTTGGGCCTAAACAGGAACCTCCGCACCATGACGATACACGAAGGTATAAACACCAAACTGCAAATGCACATGATTACCATCAACAGTCACCTTCCGAGGCTGAGGGTGAACACGGTGAAGTCGCACGAAGCCCTCAAGATCTGGCTCAACACCTTGAGACTTACAACCCCAAACATAGATACTAAGCTTCACAAAACTAGAGGGGGTTTAGCTGATGAAACTTAAGGTTAAACCTTTTCAGCATGCCAACAATAAGAGGATGCGACGGAAACCTCAAGCCGGACAAGAAGAATTCCTTATAAACAACAACCTCATCATCACAAGGATCGGGAACAACCTCTCCCTCAAACGGCCTCGTGAGATCACGAGCGAACCAACCAGCCTTCGCAAACTCATCCAAGTCACTCAGTAACCCTCGATAGACCAAACTCGAAGCTCACTGTAGCATCCAAAGCGGAGTCAGTGACCTCCGAACTGTCAACAGGCCTCGCAGTTTTCTTCACCCGAGCCATCAATCTACAAAACGCGCTAACAAACTCGTCAGCACAAAAAATCAAAAGACAACAAATACAAACGAACAAGCAATTACCTCAACAGGCGCGGCGAGGCAAATGAAGCCAGCAAATGCATGAACACCCAAAAAAAAGCGACCCTCGCAACAATCGAACCTTTGCTCAGCAAGCTCAGCCGCAGCAACTAGCCAGCAATCAGACAACGCAACAATGAAAAACCCTAACCCACCACAAGTATTTATAGGCACCTAGCACCCGCGCCTAAGGAAAGAAACCGGTGCAAATCCCGAAGATTCAGGAACCACTCCCCAAGAAAAACGTGAACAGAAAACACCCAACAATCCCAAACCCCATCCAAAACCCACAACGAGCCCATTTACCCAAACCAATCAAAGGCCTAGCTTCGGTCGAGCACGATAGGGGCGTCGCTGGACTGGGGCCGCAATCTAGGTACCCACACGTGCCCCCTCCCCAAGTTTTAACGTTGCTCCGACCCATCAAGCTGGGCCCGAACCACGAGGGGCTGCTGTTGGGGGGAGTACCCCCGGCACCGCTCCTCCCCTAACCCCAAATTGAAGCTGGCTCGGTTTATCCGACCTTGTCCTGGGTGTCACCCCCCGTGACGAGGGTACCCTTAATTAATTGGTTCATCTCATCTGTGTGTTCAGGTAGCACGCTCGAAGCTCGGCTGCGCTAGAGGAGCGTGGCGAGAGGGTCGCGGGACGGTGACAGCAGATCAACCCTCGCTGGGGGACGCGAAGGCCGCTGTCTGTTTCGGAGAGGAACTGGACCCAGGAGTGGTTGGCTGAGGAAAGGAGATTACCGCCGTACCCCTGGCTTTTGTGTAGCGTATGCTAGCTAGGGTCTAACCCTGATGTAATTTCACCGTGTCTCCTGGCATGGCCTATAAATGCTCGGAGCGCTCGTGTAAAGAAGGGGTTGAACTTTTCTGGTCAAATTAATAGGCATTTAATCCATATTATTTCCTTGCTTGCTAGTGCCCTCGCCTGTCCCTCCGCGATGGTCTAAACACTTATATGTGGGAAACCCTCGGCCTCTCCCCCCGCATCCCTCGGCGAGGGCGAGAGTCTAGGAGTGACCCCACAGTAGTAGAAGCACGTCTCATCTGAGCACGGCACGATCGCGTGGAAGTAGTCTGTGTGATGATCAGCCATGCATACATATATACCATCGGCGGTCATTGTTCGGATCGTGAAGTCTATGAGGACCAGCGTAACACCCTGTATGTTTTTCTCGTACTAAAATTCACTAAAATATGTACTTTTAGAGTTTCACAACAAATTAAAACTTGGCTATTTGATTTTATGCAAAACCATTTTGAAAATCTTTTTCCACAAACCTTGCATTTTTTGAGTGCTTGTGTGCTTTTCTGGAATTTAGTTCCGGCACCAGAAATATTTCCTTAATTTCCAAAACACCTTTTCCCCAAAAACTCGTGTACGCCGGCCCAAATTCCCTTCCCTGGTTGTGCACCTGTACTAGGTCTCCGTGTGGTCGCGTGGACACTAGCCACTGTGTCTGATGGAAGCAAGCGCGCAAGAGCAGCACGAGCAGCACACGAGTGCGCGTGGGAACTGCGCCGCCACTGCTCCCATGGCTGCCGGTAAAGTTCTCCCTGGCAAGATATTTTCGCCGCACAAGCACCACGCTGGCCCAGCATTCGCGTCGTCTTCCTGGTGTCCGATTCCTAGTATCGTCTTCGCAGCTCACGCCGCCGCCGCGATTCCCGTCGCCGCGCCATCAGGTTCGCAGCTCTCGTGCGCACGTGTGGACGCTGCACTACTGCCGCCAGCGGCACTCAGACAGCAACCGCCGCCGTGTGGCCACGTCGCAGGATCGCAGAACCAGCTCGAGCCCGCGTGCGCGTGACCGCCGCTGCCGCACTGCCATGGCTGCCGGCAAAAAATCCTCTGCCCACTGAGATTTTTCATACCGCCACCGCCTTACTGTTAGACGAGCTTGGCTATAAATAGTCGGCCGGCAAGCTGCCTTTTCCCCATCGAGCTCCGGCTTCGACCATTCCCCCTTCCGAGCTCGCTCCCTCTGAGCTCCTTCTGAGCACCGCCTCCCTTCTCCTCGACGCAGTCGGCCAGGGCTGTTTCGGTTCGCCGGCACCGCCGCCTGGCTCCGGCATCGCCAAGCGCCACGCTAAGCCCCGGAGCGAGAACCCCTGCCTGAGAACAGCGACGCCTACACCCGAGCGATCGGAAGCCGCTTCGCCGACGCTGTGGCCACCATACCGCCGGAGCCGGACCACATCCCCGCCGTCGCTCTGCTCTGCTCCTCCCCTCTGCTTACTGTCTTTCTCGGTCGGAGTGGACACAGGAGCCGTGAAGCGAAGACAGGGCTAAGCCGTCCACGTCGCCAGGACCAATAGCACCGCGGCACGGCCACTTTCCGGTCCCACGTGTCATGGACAGTGCCTCCACCCCTTCTCTATTCTTCTCGGTGTAGACCCGGCTCACATAGACCAAGCAGTAGTACGGGGCCCACAACACAGCACCCAAGCCGGTCTATAGAACAGTGCTGGCCGCCGAGCCCACCAGCCCTGGCCCATGCGTCAGTCTCAAGACCGAGTAGGAAGGCGCTATGAGCACACGGGTTGAAAACGTTACCAGCAGAACAACTATTCAAACGGCAGCCACTGTGGAGTAGCCAATCCTGGTTCTGCTTATCTTCAATGGTACCACGACGAGAATATTCAGTTGTACCTCTCTGTCCGGCATCTCCTGACTATATGTAGGCAGACACATCTCATGTCTAGATCATCTCCAGCAGTTCTCTGATACCTCCCCTATCCATGTTCTAGATTCAAAAGCCAAAACAAAAATTCGGAGTCTACCGAAATGGATGAAATTCAGAAAAATTCGGACTGGGATTCAGCTGTTTGACCAGTCAAAAAAATCATATTTTGACAAAATTTTGACTCAAATTCATAGTTGCAACCAATTACATAAACGGAACTGCTATGAGTTCCAGAGTTGCCAGCCGCCAAGGAGAGGAGAAAACGAACAGGTCTAGGTTTCCAGAGTGAGTTCGGTGCTTCTCAACGAATGGGATATATCTTTAGACTGTTATGGGCCTTGGGCTGAGTCAAAAATTCAAATTGGGCCGAAATTTTTTAACCGATTTCATTTTGTCTCCGGCCCAACCGAGATGGACGAATTTCACCGAAATTCGGCCATTCGGGACGAATCCCAGAACCTTGCCCCTATCCCATAAAACTATTATATCGGGGAAAGTTATGTTTTTTTTCTTGCTCCAACAGTTTTTCAATACCTCTTTCTTTTTTGGGTGGTCACTAATATTTTTCTCATCTTCCCTCAAAGAAAGGGAGAGATACAACTTCCCCAATACCATGGGTACCATCTCAACTACCACTTTTCAGCCGTATTTTCTCTTATACTCATGTGGGACCCACTTTTCATATGGTTATTGGGAAAATATATTGGGGTACTGCTGCAGCATCTCCCCCAGTAAATCTCGAAAGTGATATTGGGCTACACCAATACCATCTTATTGGGAGAGTTGTATCAGAGACTGCTGAAGATGCTCTTATCCATGAGAAGTTATATGCACTCTACTGATACATAAATAATATCTTGATATCTCAATGCAAGTCAAATATTTAATAATTTAAAAAAATCTGACAAGCTCATTTGTGCGCAGTCTTAGTCATCAGTTCCGAGTAAACGGATGATGGTATTGGATCCAAGACGACACGTCATAGAAATATAATTAAATTCCTATCTAGAAAGACGACAACTCAGATGCTTAATAGATATCACATTATTGTTTTTATGAACTCCCGTAGTAACCATGTATTGCTGTTGATGCCATGTCTATGATAGTTGAACTGGACATTAGATTTCTGTGCTATATAAGAAGATATCACGTTAAATCCATAGTATATGCTCCCTACGTCCTGTTATACAGTGTATTTTTAAAAATTTAAGATAACTTAAGAGAACACTCAAATGACGCAGGTACCCATGAATTATTCGAATTAAGGAGTTTCTCCTCAAATCATGATTTCCTTTTTAATAAATTTTGCCAAATCTAGACACAGTCATTATGTAGAATGCATGCTTCAGTACAAATTATATAAGTAACAATACACTATAGTGCATATGACTTCATTCACCCTGCTACTTAATTCTTTTTTATATTAGAAAAAAACATGTGGTACCTAATTATTGCGCATCATACTGTCCATTGAAAATGTACTTCTATATTGTGTAATGGTAGATGGAAAAGGTCAAGCAGGTTGGCACAAATTTTGGCTTTTGCCACGGTAGTTGTCTTTGCTTTCAAAAAGGTCTGGGAAAGTGTGCATTGGCACCCTACTATTCCAAAAGTCCAACCATAAATAGCAGGATCCAACATTGTTTATATTAATCCTTGGCATTCCTTTGAATTTGTGCAGCAGCTTTAGGATGTCCCGCCAATTTTTATTCACTGTTGGTATTAAATTAAATATGTCATTTTTGTGTCTTTTAAAGGTTCAAACCTTGGTGTCTCACCTTTTTTTTTTTTTGGATTTTTCCAGAAAGAGTAGCGTACACAAGCGTGCGCGTTTAGTGGTAGCACGTTTCGCGTGCACTAGAGGCTAGAGAGCCTCCCAATCTTTTCTTTGCATGTGTATGGACACACACGCGTGTGTGCGTGTGGTGTGAGTGTGAGTGAAGTATGTGGGTCGTGTGCGTCTAAGTTGTACCTAATCGAAAAACAATACTAACGTACATAGAGGGATTGGTGCTGCCACAAAATGCAGCATTTTCTGATCTTTGACTGTACTTAAATAGAAGATCTGAGACTCAAGAGACAAGCACAGTAACTAACACCACCACGAACATGCGCACAAGCTATACCAAAAGAACCCAACTAGCCGAAAGCAAAGCACAACAATAAGATATATACGGACTCCCTAATAACCTCAACTGACGAAACTGAAACAAGGTAGTCCATAGGCACAAAATTTAACTCCAATTTTGACGTACAGATAGCTTCAGTAGTCATCTTCACATTTTGGTTATACCCACTTTGCTCTAATCTTGTCTGTGTGCCTGAACTCACAGGTGAGTGCCACGGTGCCATCCATCCTCCTGAGCACAAACCTCTCCACCAGCAAATAGCACCCAAACTTGCTCCAGTGGCCCAGGCCGTCGTCGCGCCTCTCTGTCCGCTGGATCCTCTCCTCGTCGCCATTGCCGGTGGCCGCAACCCACCGGCCTCCCTTCTCCACCTCCCACCTCATCCTCTCCCACAGCACCATGTCCAGGCCCACAACTCCCACGCAGGTTGTTGCCGCCGCCGCTGCTCTGAACCACATCGCACCGCCATCCGCTTGGGGCACGCCTGCTTGTACCGCTGTGGTGCCGCTGCCGCCTAGCAGTGCCGTGAAGCGGCGCACAGTTGCAGTCACCGTGATTTCGGCCGCCTTGGTACTGCTGCTCCCTTGAAGGTGAGTGTTCTCGCGGCTGTATATCAGTTCCCAGCTCTGCTCCATCGTCATCTTGTAGAACATGCTCTTACGGACCTGGTCCTTCAGGCGGCGCTCCCCGTCGCCCTTCACGAACAGGAACGGGACATACCATCTGCCGACGACGACGGCAACGGCAGGAGGGACACCGAGGCTCTCGAGGTCAGGCATCCGGTCTCGGAGAGCAGAGTCAACCCCTCGCGCGTCGTCGGCGAGGTCGTGGTACTTCGGTTTCGCCATGGCGACCACCGTCCAGCCCTTCTTCAAAAGGTAGTCTGGCGGGATACCCTCCGAGGCGACCGCCGCTGCCTTGAAGCCTTCGCGATACTGCTGCACCTGCATCTGCTGGTAGACGTCGCCGTGGTCAAAGGCCCTGGGCTTCACGTGGGTGGGGAATGAGCGGAAGCAGCACTCCGTCCGGTCCTCCTCCTTGGAGCACGCCGACACCTTCCTGCACGGATGCATGTCACATGTCAGTCAGATGGTAAGTGAGATTGAGACATCGATCATCGTCGGCCGAGATGTATTATGTGCTCACCCGGTGTGCTTTGCCGTAGACCTTGACGACATAGTAGCGGCCGGACGACAGCGGCTGGCCGATGACGGGCAGGAACATGACATAGTCAGGTGGCGCCACATACTTGCCGGCGCCCGGAGCCCTGCCGGAGTCGACATCTAATACCATACCTAGAATCTCCGAGATAACATCGATACATTTCCCGAAACCCTCCAATGGATCAGAGCTGTTGCCCTGCCTCACGGAGAGCTGCCTGTTCTGAGGGAATGGGAGACGGCGCACCCTGGGATCTAGGCACAGGCCACAGCAGAGCGTACTCGCTTGCTCGGTAGCCTCGTCGAGCACGACGAGGAACCCTGAGCCCGGTCCTTCAGGCGGCGGCTCTGCCGTGGCCTTGGTGTCGGCCAGGTACCTTGACAGAGGCCTTGTTACGTACATTTCTTCTCCTCTAGCTGCTCTTAATCTGGTTGGCTTTGTCGTCTCAGAGATGGATGTGCATGGCAAGAACTGTACGTAATGGTTCTATATAGGCATTTACGATGTGGCAAGCACCTCCTTGGAGTCTTGGTAGGCCATAGTTGGCTGCAAGTAGGATGAGCAAATGCCAACTCGATCGGCAACTTGCTGGTGCACACATGGATGCCAGTTACGTCCCTACCTTGCATGTGTCTCTAAGACCACCGGGGAGACCACCGAGGAGATGTATGTACCATATAAAACGCATGAAAGCAACGACCCTTCTTGTATGTAGTGACCTCGGGACATGGAACGAAAGTAGCAACACTTCCATACAAATATATAGCGCCATCAAGTGTTGTTGCTTCTGTGTTCACGAGAATAATTTCCATTTTCCCACCATCAACTTGCATGGTAGTACGCGAACTGAGCGTAACTTAGCTAGTTGAATTTATCCACTCTAGTTAAGTCATCGACTTGACGCTGGTGCTCGCATTTTCTTAGACTTATTCTAGAACTAGGTAGCGTGCCCGTGCGTTGCTACGAGACAACTAAACTTTTGTACTAAAAACACACGGATCGCACGATAAGATAACAATACTGTGAAATTATATACCGACGTTAAAGTGACATGTAATCTGGAAAGCAAGCTCGTGAAATGGAGTTGCATGACGTTCTCCTTCCGTGCCACCCGGTGTTGTCTTTGCGTGCTGCTCGGCTCATCTGCAATGGAGCAGTCTCCCCAAGCAAGAGACATTGCGAGCAGCAGTACACTTGCTGAGGGAGGGGAGTCGATGCACGCGTTGATACTGGCGGCGAGGGAAGGCAAATGTATATTATGTAGCGAAGAATTCGATGGGTTTCGTAGGTGGCACCATTATATGCAGTCGAGGAACCCTTTGCAACCAGGCGAGGACGCGGGGCGGGGGTCGTGTGATCACGTGGCGCGCTGATCGTGGGTGGGGGTGGTCTTGGCGCGGGCGGGCGAAGACGTGAGTCTCAGGCGGGCGATGGTGTAATTATAATCTGATAGAAATAGAAATGTTAGACTGTGATTGAGCACAATTGGTTTTGGTTTCTATCTATGTATGTCTTGATTGAGTGAGATTGGTTTTTGTTATGTATCTCTTGATTGAGCGAGATTGGTTTTGTGAACTAAACCAACTTTTCTTCACACACTTACAAATGAAAGGTTAGTCCACAAGTGTTATCATTAATTACCAAAACCCAAACAAGGGCCTAGATCTTTCACAGAGGCAGCAGTAGGTTGAAAAGAATAATTGAGCTTTTGCCTTGAATTACAGAAATCACAAGCAGAAGGGGAGGAATCTCCTAGCTTGTACTTAGGGTTCTTAACAATATAGCTTGAGCCACTTTCAAATTTTTCCGAAACAAGATGAAAAAGTGATCCGAAGATCATCCAGTGTCATCAAGGAACAATACATTGCCCCAAAACCCATGAGAATTAAGATGCACTTGTTAATCCTAAATTAGGCTAGAGTACTAACAAGAGATCTATCTGTTAGATTCAGACAAAGGCTGAGGCAATACAAATATTATTTTGACATCATTACCAACACTGACAATGGAACCTTCAGCGAACAAATAAAATAGTAGAGACAAAACAAGAAAAAATTGAGTGTTCCACTTCGACGTTGCTGCTCTGATTGCAATAAAATTTTGAGTGTTCCACTTCAAACAGAATAGCTTGAGGCCCTGTTCGCTTCTATTATAATCCGTACTTTTCAGCTTGTTTTTTCAGCCAGAACAGTGTTTTTCTCTCACAACAAATCAGTCGGAATAGTGTTAATGATGACTTTATGAAGGTGGAAACATCTGTAACATAAATGGTGTCTCACTTGTAGAGTGCTGAAATGTTAAGCTAAGGATAAATGGCTATATCATTGTCTGAGATAGAAGACAGGAGGAAATAAAGACAGTTACATAAGCTGGCATTCATAATAACTCTGAAGTCGGGTTCTGCACCACCTCTCCTTCTGCATCCCTCCTTCCCTCCCTCAAGTAAGCAAGCCGCTGCCCGCTGCAACTCCAACCAAATTCATTTGTTCTCATCTATCTCTCCCGCTTTTGATTTCCCATTCTGCACATCATCATGAAGAGGGAAATTTGAATCTCCAGCAAAGGGGTGGTGCCCAAGTCAGGATTACTTACCTAAGAAAGATTAATGAACTGTATCACAGAGTCAGGATTAGATCACTGCTTTGACAATCTAAGATGGTTCATCTGAAAACAATAGGGACCAAAAAATTAGGGCGCATGATAGCAAAATAGGAGCAGTGTTCCTACCAGATTGAATGCATAGATAATAAGAGAACCTACCTTGGTTAGTGCTTATTTCAAAAGTTATATATGGAGAAGCTACAGGTCACATAAGTGATAGCTGAAAATATGAAACAACCGAAGATGCACAACTAATTTTTTTTTAATAATAATGCATAATTGATTTGATATGAAAGGGATAGACAAAATGTCCTACTACTCCTATTTTTGGTACACTCAAGATGAATAGAAAAATTAAAATTATTTAGAATTGGCACAGTGTCCAAATCTCAGTATTTTAAACTATATATGCCTTAAATTAATGCAATAAGCATTAGCATGGTACAGATAGACCTTGGGACGCAAACAACTATACAGAAATTCCATTTTGTCTGTGAAATTCAGAGCAACAAGGGACTGTCTGCCAATGAATAGTAATGAACCAACAACTAATAGAGTAGACCCTCTCGTCCAGCACTTACAGAAATAGCTTGCAAAAAACAACACGCACCTGCACAAGCTTGACAGAGAGCTGAATTTCTGAAGAGTGATCTGCATATATATATATATATTAAAATTTTAATAATACATTAATTGAATATTATCAAGCACTTGCCAGTGTGCATAAACAATTGAAGCGAGGAAAAAACCTTAACTGCATATAGATTAAATAATGACTGTGTTCAGGTAAAAAGAATGAACAATTGACTGATTTGATTTGAGGAAAAAGTTCAGATAAGGGATTTATGATGAGCTCTGTACACTGATGTTTTATCCTTTCTCTTTGACGAAGGTAGCATGTCTGCAGCACTACGGATGTCAAAGTTGTTGGCAATGGAATGCAGTAATGAATAACAAATTCTCAAGCATGGATATTAACACATATTCAGAGATGCACTTGCTGAGTGTGCTTGTAAGATGTACGAGTATCTAATTGTGCATCAATTGATTCATATCTCAGCTAGACATAACACCACTGAAGTTACAGGGATCCCAAACACTAAGGGGTCCTCATTAGTCATTACTGCCAGACAGCTCATTTCAAATGTCCTTATGCTAAAAACTCAATTAAAATACTATGCCAACCAAATAGTGTGCAGATTAACTAAGCAATTCCACATGGCAGCCTGGTAGATATGTGATCAAAGTGCTTAGTACCTAATCAGTGCTTAGTACCTAATTAGCATGACTGAAGCATGTCGTCAGACAATCAATTGATCTCTGAGATGACTGAGAATCGCTCTGATACACATACATGAAACAGTGGCCACTTCTTCAAATGTCACACTTGTAATTAGATTAGATCTGAATACAAATGACTCTAGGGTTTGGGTGCTCAGTTCGCAGAGCACGAAGGGAAGAGAAGGGTGGGCATACCTGTTGGTGCTCGTCACTGACGAAGGGCCCGACGTAGACCTGAGCACCTTACGTGCGGCAGCTGCACCTTCTCCTTTTCAGTGCTCCATCCTAGGAGCAGCGAATGACGCCCGCGGATCGGGGATGAGCGAGGTGGCGGCACAGGTCGGGGATGGCCTTGTGGCGGTGGCTCGGTCCTCGGGAAGTGCATTTATTTAATCTATTATTTTAAGACTGAACGTGTGATTGTTCTTCGGTGTCTTATCAGTCACGGTCTCTGGCTCTGATGTGGCCTGTCAAAAAGTCGAAGTTATCTTCATTTTGAGTAGAGTGACACATCGAAAATAGTTGGATACCTTAATCTGGTAGTCCTGGTTTTGAAGAAGCACCTGTCTGACATAGTCTATGTTCCTGAATCAACAGAGAACGGCATCCAAGTTGGTTTGCATTTGCATATACAAAGATATGTCAATTACTAAAAAAATTCTTTTTACAACTTCCAAATATTGGTATGAACTCTGAAGATCAACTTTTATGAGCAAGACAGTATGAGTATCTGTTCAGGAAAGAACCAGGATTATTTATTTACAACCGTACTACTCCAGCATCAATTGCTTTATAAATGCTTTTCATAGCTCAAGAGTCTGCTTCAGCTATTACTACACCTGGGGATAGCTTTCAACTGTTTATAGTGAAACAATAAAATAACTATATCTAGTAGGAATTGATCACCCTAACAAACAGTTGGTCCTAGGAAACATATAATGAAACAGAGTTTTCATAACAATGGATGACAGTCACTTAATAAACAGACACATAAAGCCTACTCCATATATATGTTTCATCTTAGCAACTGCTGCAAATATTGTCATAGGAAAAGGCCCGTACATGGAGCATCCGACTGCATAAGTTTCATCTGAGCAACTATTGCATACACACGGATCATGTGCAGCACCAGGAACTGCCGTTGTCGATTGCGGAAGGGCTCTGCACAGTGGGGGAGGCAAAATCTAGGATGGGTTTGAAGTCAATAGAGACAATTTGATGGGGAAGTCAACTCTATATAAGAATACGACAATCAGACTGTAGACGCAATCCACTACTGGATGGTAGCAGCTTGTTTCTGGTGAGGCATAATAGCTAACACTATCTAGTTTGTGATGAAACAACTGATTATATCAACAATATATTGTTAATAAATATAATAATCAGTAGTTTCGTTGATGATGGATTCTCGTAATATGTTGTAACATCATCATGTTTTTCATAATACTATGATCTCTTCTCTTTGGACACAAGGGCAGGGTTTCTGAACTTTTTTTTAGAACAAACATAGCTACCATAAAATCATTCAAAGGTGATAGCTCAGATTTGTCGAATCCAAAAAAAACACGAGTACATGACGACCATACCTGTTGGCGAGCACGCCGGAGCTCCTGCTCCAACTGGCTAACTTTCAGCCTGCTATTCTCAAGTTGTTCAACATAGAGACAGAAAACAGAAACTAAATACAGTCCTCATGCACAAGGAAAATACTATCTACCATCAGGTAGATGAAACTACCTTCTTTCTTAGACGGCTTTTCCTAGCAGCTTCACGGCTTTTCCTATGCCAGAATCAGAAGCTGTCCTAGTTCCAACTGATAAGTAAACAAGCTCAGTATATCTCAAGAATAAAAGTAACATTACTTGAAAGCAAGCTAATTGCTTCTGTTGACACAAGAATGTAATCAGAATGAATTACATCCACATTAGTAATGCACTGACCATCTCACGTGTTTCTTTCATGCTTTTCTTGGTTGACCTATATCTACGTCAGTCTGTTGCATGATATATAAATTAGCCAGTTTATTGTGCTATATATCTGAAATAAAATCTGCAAATTGGCCTTCGATTAAAAGCCTACCAAGTGTCTCCAAGTTCAACTTTGCGATGGTGTTTCACAAGTGGCAGTAACACCAAAAAAGCAAATTCAACAACATACGACCATATTTAGCTAATACCACACCTAGTTGATGTCTGCAGTTAGATATAAGACATCTCAACCTGAAAATCTAAACACATAAGACCATATTTAGCTAACTTCCTCAGCTACAATCAGAATGGCATGTTAAGTATATCAGCTGAAGATTAGGAGAGAAGTTCAGACTTCAGACTATTGGACTGAGACCTTCAGTATAACAATGAGGACTAAGGACAAGCCAGTAGGAAAACTCTATTGCCGTAAAGTTCTAATAAATCACATCCGCAAAACACCCTAAACGCCCTAAATCGCATCTGCAGAACACCCTAAGCACAGATCCTAACTCGTACAACGACTCAAACCATGGGAATTCTAATGTTCCACTCTACCCGCGGGCTCGTAAGAGAAGAGTTTGAGATCACAGGAGGGAGGGGAGGGAGTCGAGATAAACGAAAAGGATCGCAAGAGCGAACCTCACCTGGGAGTGATAACGCCGCCGAGGACGACAACGTTGGACCCTTGCCATGCCCTCTACTCATCAGCTCCAGCGTCAGATCCTTCACCGTGCCGTACCCCCGACCTCCTGGTATGAATCCTCCTACTGCATCACCATCACCACAGAGAGACCGAGAGAATACATAGTGAGAATCCTGCTAGGGTTTTGTGCCTCCCGAGAAATGGAAAGGAAGGAGGCAAGCGAGGTTACCTTTTCCAGGCGATGCTCAGATCGTGGAGTTGGCGGCGCGTCGGGGCGGCGGCGGGCGATCGTGGAGGCGGCGGCGGCCGGCGGCGTCGGGGCGATGGAGCAACTCCAGGAACCGGCGCGTCGGCGGCGCGAGCAGGAGGTGGCTGTGCCGGCGATGGTGGTAGGGCAGGGGCAGGGGCAGGGCGGGTGCGGGTGGTGGCGTTTGCGCAGGGCGGGCGCTGGTGGCAGCGGTGGCCGCTCCTCGCCGGCCGTTCCTGGAGCTCCCGCCGAGCGGGCGGAAGCCTGAGGCTGAGCGGGTTTTGCACCCTTGGGGTGGCAGTGAGGACGCGGATCAGGGTGGTGCGAGGATGATGGCGCAGGCGCGAACGGCGAGGTCAACCGGCGGCGGTTAGGGTTAGAGAAACGCCGAGGAGTCGCGTGGGTGCGCGGGCGGGCGAGGGCATGGGAAGGGGAGCGTGGGCAAGAGAGGCTCCGGGCGGGCACATTATTTTTCGGGCGGAGGGATCGCAGGCAGGCAGACAGACCGTGAAGTTACTGTCACATGGGGGATCGCAGGTGTGGGCAGACGGACGAACCAAAACAAATGTCGCACCAAAAAAATGTCCACTCTTTGTTCGTTTTAGTTGTAGGAGATTTAATACCGTTGTTATTGTACCCACACACAGCGAGGCTCCTATTGTGACCATCACTTTTGATATATGCCGGTTCAATCTTAGTTTTCCGGAGGTGTTTTCAGAGAGGTAAGATGAGTATGCCTCTATATATTGAGTGTTTGTGTCTGTATTATGATTCACAAAAAAAATATCATGGTATTATGATTTTCAATCTATAATAACTACAAAACAGGGTACGTTCTCCAACTATAAAAGCCAGATAAATTTGGTCATCACCTATATTCAGAAAGGATTTCTATTTTAGAAAAAGTAATACTGACAGTTTGGTTCTCGAAAGATTAATCACCAATTAATTTTGAATTAGCAAAATATGAAAAATACTAGTCTTAATTTTTTTCTAAAATTGTTAACTATTTGTTGCTGATCTATTTAGATGTATCTAGAATTCATGTGTTTGTGCTTATAGTGTTTAATTGCTTGTAGTCATTCTAATTATTTATTTAAATATAATTCTTTGCAGTGTACAAGACTTGGCGGGGACTGACCAAGAAGCACACGTGGCTGTAGAAATATGTGGAATATGACACCAACCTCAAAATACATACCATTACTCCACTACATGTACAGATGTATAGATCGTATTTACTAATAGTATGTTTTAAACAAGGAAGTGCCTTAAACATCATATAACTAACTAGTCTATACAATCAAAACAAGGTAGAGTGAAAACTTATAATTTAAATAAATAGTAGTTATGGTTACAAACTATGACACACTGGGGACAAGGACTAATACGATCCAAATAACTAAGCACGAACACATAGATAACATTTTGAAAAAAAATGGATACTAGTTTCATGTTTTGTGTTTAAAATAAATTATTATGAACTTTTAAGTATTAAACCTTATTTTTATTCAAATACAAAATGGAAACCCAGCTTGAAGTGGTTTGGTTTTGATTGTTGTAGTGTATCTGGTACCCGATTTCATTGTTTGAACACTACTATAAATTTGGTTTTAGGAGACTGGCCTTTTTGACCGAGGTGGGTAACAATAGGTATACTCTTCACAAAGAGGTAGTTACTAACTTCAGAGGCCTCAGCCTGTTCATTTATGGAGATAGTTTGATAAAGATTGTATCCTAAAATTGATGAACAGAGATGGACCACCTCACAAGTCCACCTCCAGAAATGGGATTCACATGTCCACAGGTGCAATCATCGCCTCTGAAAATGAGCCTCATCCTCACTTTTCTTCACATCTCTCAAACTGCCTCAACCTCTCTCCTATCTCAATCTCTGACCCTCATATTCCTGTGGCCGGACACGATTGGTAGTAGAGCCTGTGACATCCTGCACCACCCCCTCCACTGGTGATGACTGGAACGACGTGTTAGGGCGTGGGTGGGCCCTGTGTGGCAGATCCGGCGGGGAGAGTGATTAGTTCATTGGGTTAAGGCGAGGCAGCAGCTCCATCAAGGACAGCAGTGTGGATGGGTAGAGGTGTCGGCTGGTCAGCTGGCTTGGCGGGCCTCGTTGACGGGCTCACTGGTTTTTTTGTGTGCGTTTTTCTAATCATTAACAGATGCACGTGTCTAGAAACTATGATTAAGTAGTACTAGATGCTATGTTGCTATCCTGATCTGATGGCACTATGTGTTCCTTCGTTTCTATTTCCACAAATACTGGTAAACAACATATGATCCAGTAGCCTTCTTCACTCCTAAGCGGATCATCTGGCTGCCTCTGATTTCCCTAGTTCTTCTCTGCTTGACACCGTATGACAGCAAATCTGATCAACAAATTCGTTGAATGCCCCGGTGGAGAATCTTCAAGAAATCTGAATCGTTTCTTCTTTTTGTTCAACTCAGGGTAAATCTACCAAAAAAATAATGTCCAATGACGGATTAAATCAATCAACGTTTTACACTTTGTCCATTTGATATCGTTGTCCATTGTGTCAGAGAAGGGGAAAAAAAGGAGATACATTTGGTCTCTTGCTTGGACTACTTTTGGCACATTGTTGATGTATTGTTCGGCAACAAGGATTCATGGTGAATGCTTTATTACTTTTAGCAAGACTTAGGATGAAGATTAAAATCAGCCCAGTGAAATATCCCTAGACACGGGAAATATTGAACTCATTAATATAACTTACTCGTGCTACTCAAAGCAATGGCATAATTGAGAAAGCAAGGATTTATATTAGGCGCAGAGTGACGATGACTAAAAGATGCTTTTTGCGCTATTTTTTTTTTCTTGTGGCGTGAGGAACAAGAACACAAGGTTTCTTCATATAAAATGACTTGATGAAGTCATCCGGGGTACCCATGCATACATCATATCCATGCAAGTGCAATATTGCATTGTGTCACATATGGTCTTGTTGCTTGTGGGTCGTTGCACATGCATGGAAGATTTGCTGACCTGTCTACTCTTCGGTAGCTAATGTTATGGCGACCTTATTAAGAAGCTGGGGAAGATGCTGCAGGTAGTAGCCCACTTGTGTTTTGTTTTTCACCCTTCCATGTCATATCATGGGTGCTGGGCGTATGGGTACGTGTAATAATTATATTCATGTTGAGTGGTGCACGGACTGTTGGAGATTCTTGCCCTGAGCAACTTGGATGTCTGAATCGGGTAGCAGCCAACGTCGGCCAGCTGGGTACAGTGGACACTAGCAGTGCCACTTGCCTTGCCTGGACCACAGGTGTCCCACTCCCACACACCATGAACATTGTGCGCACTGCGTTGCTGAAATCCTATTCGGGTCGGATCGGGATGGATACGGATTCGGATACCACTATTTATCACATTTTAATTCGAATTCGAATACGAATATAAATATTGTCGGATACTAATGCAAAACGGATATCTCAAATTCGAATTCGGATTCGGATATCCACTTGATTTTTAAGATAACATGTATCCATTTGCTTATCGATAGCTTCATAGTATAATAAAATCATTAAGGACGAAAGGATTTAAAATATAGCTATATAACACCGTGGATAAAGATAACTACCAAAAATAAATTATTTTAATCAATATTTTAATAATTAAATATATAAAATATAAGAAAATTATAGATTATATATATTAATTACAAAATTCAAATAAATAAAAATAAATTTTAAAATTATATAAATAAAATAAAAAAACTAATTAATATGATTAGCCATATTAAAATCAATTAACTTATGATTTATATATCATTAATAATATTAAAATTACTTATCCTTAGATAACTTTTAAATAATAATACATATCATCTATTATATTAAATTTATTTTCATTTACATAGTTAATTAGTCATAATTGTAAGATTGAGATGGTTTCAAAATAATTTGTACTTCGCAGATACGGATAATATCGGATATTTCACATTTTTGTCGGATACGGGCGTGGAATCGGATAGAGAATAATCTTGAAAAACAAATACATATACATCCATTTAGTATCCATATTTAAATCGAATACGAATACAAATATTTATATTTACACTAAAACAGATACGGATATTGGATGTTTCGGATATCTGGACATCCGGATCCATCCTTACATGTGAGTCGAAAATGTTGGAACAGATGCATTGCTACTGTATCTTTCAAGCAGGACGTGGCCTTCCAGACGAAGCTACTGTACCAAACATGAATGTTTGCTGGATCTTTAAACGCGTCAGTGAAGGACTGAAAACGACGACGAGAGGAGGTTGAATAAGAGCCTCAAATTTCTTTTCAAATATTTGGCCGTTGTCCCAACCACCAAACGCAAGCAAGTTCCTGAAACACAAATAATAAGTCAACTGGTGATGAGAGTACCTCGATCGATTCCTCGGAACTGTAGAAAAACCAACACAACAGACGGAACGCGAAACAGAGCTCAAACGCACAAACCGCAGACGAAATAGCCAGCTGAAAAATCGATCCGGAAATTTTCGGTCTGAAGAACAGCTGAACTCTTATGCGCAAACGGCAACGGAAGGGACACTGACACTGCAGCAGCGTTCGACCGATTCCAGGCGCAATCAACAGAGGGATCGAGAACGTCGGGCCAGGTAGCAGGTGATGGGACCAACAGGAAATAGAAAAGGACTTTGCTCTCAACCGTGAATATTACACCAAGCAAAATTAAATATTCCACTAATTAACCAAAGATTGCTTGTAGCATTTCACGGATGCAAAAACAAAAGCTTTTGACCAATCACAGACTGAAGGAAGCAAGCACGGGCTGCTGCCCTTGCTGCTACTGGATTCTACGCTCTTGCACCTGAAGCATGAACAAGCAAGTACGGAGGGAGTCTGACCGAGCAACCTGGGAGCGGCGGACTGCTTCCTGGAGTTCGACTCCTTCTCACGAAACAGCCAGAGAACAAACACAGGGAGAGGGAGAGCTGCTGCAGCAGCTGTGCGCCACCTGCAAATCGCTCGGCAGGAAGAGCAGCCAAGCTGCTGGGCGCAAGCGTACGTACTGGAGCAGGGAAGCATACGGCGGGCGTCCACCTAGGCCTGCTGCGAGCGCTGCTCAATCGAGCGTGCACGGCGCCTGAGCACACGGTGCTGGTAGCGCTGCTGCTAGGATCCACGCGCTCAAGCCCCCATGCTACCACAGAACGGACAGGAGACCGACGAACGCAAGAACAGAGAAGAACAGAAAAAGGGGCGGCCAAAAATCGGACGAGAAACCGATCAAATCACCATGAATCGCTCTCAAAATTTGCACAGATCAAATTCACCATGCTACGAACCTAATCCCCAAAAATCATCGCCTGAGATTGACCTAAACTCCGGGGAAAACAGATCGAAGCCATGCACGAAAATAGGGAAAAATAAGAACGAAAATCACAGCTTCAAAATAGGAATCCCAGAGGGCACGAGGAGGATTTGGGCCTTCGTTCCCACTCCAAAACACAAGAATTACACCACGAATTTTTCAGTTCACGTGACCTCTCTCAGGAACACAAGAAAAGCTAACCCCTAAGTGGAAGGGGGGAATAAGAGAGGGGGGAGTGGGGCGGAGACGCTAGCTTCCTCGACGTATTTATCAGGGCTATTACACAATCCAGTTTTATCTCTATATATTTTGAGTCGAACCACCTAACCCAAAGACACTATAGTCCAACCCGAGGTAATCTTCATCTGACGACCACCGCGTCCTTCATGAGATAGCTTCACCTCGACGCGAACTCCTTGATGCCGCCACGTGCCGTCCGTTTCTCCTCGGAACCTCCGCCCGGGTTTTGAGGCCTAAACCCGTGAAACCGGCCACCAATGGTTTTGAGGTCCAAACCACCAAACCGCCCGCGAGTAGCGTACTCCATACGCGTCCCCCGCCACTCAACACGTGTCACCGCCATCCTCGACCGACCGGCCGCCAAGTCTTCCAGAGCCTCCACTTGACTCGCACGTCCGTCGTCTTGATTCGGTCAACACGGTCATTCCTCCATGTACACTTGCACTTGTCGATGTTCCCAGATGTGAGCCACCGCGGCTGGTCACCTGGCCTCTTGGTCCCTCAGTCCAAGCCTCACGTCCGTCCTTCACCGCTTCCGGTCCATCGACACGGCATGTCCCTACTTGACCTTCATCTCGCTGCCGACCACCGCCTTCGAGCTCCATACCTGTGCACCACAAGCGAAGAGACATGTTGTACAACCCAACTCACGTCATGGTTAGTTCATAAACTTAACCCAAAGCGCAAATCACGTTGACAATCACTCATCACATATCCGAACCACAAGGACACGTATGAACCTTGTGTTCGCAATTAGGATTGTCAAGTGACGACTAGTTGTTAGCAGCAATTTCGGTGGAGAAGGGAGAATTCGGAGAAGGCCAGAAGAATTGAGGTTGGGGGTCCGATGTATGTATGATTGCGTACAGAGGAGTTTAAGCATACATCGTACATTCCCCTTCTGATGATTTGGCCCAAACACTGTCTTGTTCTTGTTCCTGGGCCTAGGCTTCCTCGGATGATTCGGCCCATCTTCCATCTCGTTGCCTGCTGCCTCATCCGTCTTGAGTAATGGACAGCTACCGACACTACTCTGGAGTCTGGACAGTATGACTAATGGCTCGTTGCAATTACGAGTGTTGTTGATGCCTTGTCTCAAGCTCTGCTTTGACACAAACAGAAGCCACCAAAATTATACTGGTGCAATATTAATGCTCTTACAAAGTTGGGATATGAATGTACTGGATGTGGTATCGAAGTGATAAAAAAAACCTTTTTCTGAAATAAGAAAATATAATGGAGGCACAATACATACGCCCCCTTTAGTTTAGTCCAACTTAATCTATGCGTCACAAATTTCATTGCACGTACTTGAGAGACGAATGTGAAAACGTCCCAGCAGGCTATAATGCCTGTTAACAAGCATAGATGTGCCGAGGGTCATACCCCTCTTTCCAAAAGGCCTAGGCGATAATGGCTACAAACATGTGCGTAATTTGTGAACTAAAGAACGTTGGGTCAAAAATTGCCTCCCCACATCCACGTTCCCTTTAAATACATTCCATGGGGCAAACGCAAGGAGTTCCCTGTTTCCTATTTGGGTAAAGCCTGGCAGTTTTAAAAATAGTTTATATGGTTTTCTAAAAATAGCTTCAAAATAGTTATAGAATCTTTTTCATAAATTATAGTTTAAATGGTTTGGAAAAAAGGATTTTATGAAGGATCTCTAAATGAGTTTGAAAAAGGGTTTACAAATACATGAGTTCAAAATCAGCTAAACAAGAATTGTACGTCTTCTCCATGTTTTAATTCTCAGGAGGTTTTATCACTACTAACATTCCTGAAAACAAGATTTGGAAGATTATTAATTTTTCAAGACTGTTGATGGCCAAAATCAGCCCTGGACTACCCAAAACTGAGCCTAGAAAGTAGAAACACAGCTTCTCCCTTCTTTTATCTATTTCTTCATTTCTCTTTTGCCATGTTTCCCTTGTCCATCGGGCTGACTTCGCCAAGGTTTGCTAGCACCTGCGCAGCTGTGCTTCCTTTCCAATCTTGCTGGGCCACCAGCCCATTTTGAATGCCCATAACAAGAGCAGTTTAGCCCACCAAGTCACCCTCAATTTCTATGACAAGTAGGACCCACCTTGGCCTCCTCTCCTATGTCGAACTGCCACCAATCATTCCCTGTAGAGGCCCCAAACCAATCTGGAATCATGCGGAACACACCAGCACCCGACCGACCCTCTATGTTCTCCTGCCGTAGCTTTTCCCCATTCAATCATGCGGAACACGATTTTCAGCCATGAATGGAAGCTCTGCCAACTGCCATTACCTCGTAGGTACCTCATGCTCGGACACAGCGCAAGTCTCACAGCCACCTCACCTTCCCATTCCTTCTCTCTTGCTTAGTGCACCGATTGAGACCACTGCACCATGACCCTGTTTGGGTCGAGCTCCCAATGTCTCCATGCAAGGTTCCTCCTGCACCAATTCCTGTTGCTTTGCATTGGCTTCCCAAGGAGGAGACGCACCTACCTTACTACTTCTCATCAAGAGTCCACATGTAACTGCCATATCCTATATTCTTGTCGCAGCTCACCGCCACCTCCTCTTTGTTCTTGACATGGCCTGCCTCCAATGGAGCCAGGAGCCTACCATCAGTAGCACCACCGAAGAACTCACCATCGTTCCCACTCTCTGACACACCTCTCCTCACTGAGAATGGTGGCCTACAACTCGATATCGGCATGCTCCAGATGAAGCTTGGTCGCACTGCCCTGGACTTGGCCGACCTTTTTGTCGTCAACCACTTCTTTGGATGGTTTGATCCTGACCGTCCAATCTTAGATTGTTTTTTTAATTTATTTTTTGCATTACTATAGGAATCATTTTTAGCGACGCCACCCTTTTCTATCAGAGGCGGTTCAACTAGCATTCCGCCTCTAACCATGCCGGTGATCATTGTAGCTCCGTGACCGCCTCTGAAGATACATCTTTAGGGGCAGTTACGTTAAGAGAACCGCCCCTGAAAATAGATCTTCAGAGGCGGTCCTCTTTAGTCAACCGTCTCTAAAAGTGATATATTTTCAAAGACGGTTCGTTAAGAGAACTGCCCCTACGAATGCATTAATAGAGGTGGTTCTCTTTGGCCAACCGCCCCTAAAAATGCCCCCCCCCCTAAATACTCCTTCCTCCTCCAAACAGTATGCATGCTGAGCACCATTAACTCACTTGGAGGGGGAGAAATAGCAAAAATAGAGGGGGGAGGTTTTGCTCTTTGAACCTTTGAAGGAGTTACGTTTGAGAGGCGAGACAGTGGCATACCTAAACTCTTTTCAAACTTTTCATGTTCATTTCTTTCACTTAGAGATCTAGAGAGAGACATGCATGATGTTAGATTTTTTTTATTTTTCCTAGCAATTTAGACTGATTTTGCCCAACTTAATTACTTTGGCTCACATGAACTCTAGTTAATTTCTATATTTACTTTATCATTTTTTAAGCTTTAGGTCTAGAATAATGTAATATTTGTATAGAAAAATAGACATCAATTGCTTCAACATTTATATGCGAATAATACCTTCATGCAAATATACCTTTTATTTTTGAAGGGCACATATGGATAGGTCATGGATGTACACGAAAGGATATATATTGTCCCTGTGTTGACTGTCGGAACTGTATAGTATGCCGAGATCCAAATACGATAAGATCACACTTGGTAAGAAGGGGTTTCATGAAGAACTATGAGATTTGGGATCATCATGGTGAGAGACGTACAGAAGCAGGCAACATGGAAGGTACAACTCCACCAGAAGTACGGGAAGATGACGATGCCTATCGTGTCATGATGCATGATGGTCCAGGAGATGACGTTGCAGGCGGTGGTGGTGGGGAAGGCTGTGGTGGGGAGGATGATGGCAAAAATCACAACTTCAAAATAGGAATCCTAGAGGGCACGAGGAGGATTTGGGCCTCCATTCCCACTCCAAAACACAAGAATTACACCACGATTTTTTTAGTTCACGTGACCTCTCTCAGGAACACAAGAAAAGCTAACCCTACGTGGAAGGGGGGAATAAGAGAGTGGGGAGAGGGGTGGAGATGGGAGCTCCCTCGTCCTATTTAGCAGGACTATTACACAATCCCAGTTTCGTCCCTATATATTTTGAGTCGAACCACTTAACCCAAGGACGCTATGGTCCAACCCGAGGTAATGTTCATCCGATGACCACCGCGCCCTTCATGAGATAGCTTCGCCTCGATGTGAACTCCTTGATGCCGCCATGTGCCGTCCGTTCCTCCTTGGAACCTCCGTCCGGGTTTTGAGGTCCAAACCCATGAAACCGGGCACCGATGGTTTTGAGGCCCAAACCACCAAACCGCCCGCGAGTAGCGTACTCCATACGCGTCCCCGCCATTCGACACATGTCACCGCCGTCCTCGACCGGCCGGCCGCCAAGTCTTCTAGAGCATCCGCTCGACTATTAGTAATTTAATTTTAAGAACTATTTTCTTAATAAAAATACTAATATGATATAATTCAACGTCTTGACTGTCATGGTGCATGCTCAAACAAATATTTTTGTCATTTTAAGAACTAAGAGGGTAGCATAGGACCTAAAATATTTTAATAAAATAGAAAAAAGAAAATTTTGAATAAATGATACAATAAGCAATAGAATTTCAATTAACATGTGTATAAAATATTACAACAACTAGATCAAAACCTAAAAGTTAAAATATAGATTTTCATGATATCACATAAAGGGATGAAATAAGAGTTTATATACATTAAATTTATGTTTCAACTAAATACATAAGGTGCTAAAAAAGAAGATTAATCCAAAAATTATTACTCACGAATATGGATGGCAAAGGGGGTAGGGTGGGTAGGGTAGTGTGGTTTTTGGACCCGGTGGGGGTGGGTTCAAATTCTCCTCCACGGGTCTCGGGTTCAGGCCGCCGAACCAGGGTGGGTTCGGGGGTAGGGCTACATTTTGCCCCAGGGGGGAATTGATCACGTTGCTCAAAAAGGTCACCAGCCCATGATTCTCATGGCCCAGCCCAACTCTACAACCCTAGGTATATAAGCAAATTGATCCCAGCTATTATATTGCTCGTGCTAACGCTACGATACAGGTTAAGTCCAAAGTTAGTGCTATCAAATTTATTGAACCATCTCAAGTCAACTATTATAGAACCTATTTGATATATTAGAAACGGAAAACATAGACATAATATTTTTTTTTGTCTCTGTGCCACCATAGTCATGCTATGGCTGTAGATAAAAATAGGAGTTAGCAGACTATGTTGAATGATTTCTAAACATGGCCCAACAAACATAGCTTATCACAAAAGGAACAAATGAAACTATCGACTTGCAGAACTATTCCCAACAGAGTTAACAAACTAGGGAAGTAATCACATCCTTCTGGTCTGTGGTGCTAGATTGTGACACCAGACACGTCATGATCATCTTCGGTGGACCTAAAGTTCACACTACCCTAGATCATGACATCACTGTCGGTTCAAAAACCCTCTTCACTGCCGGATTTTGAACCGACAGTGGCATAACAGCAGTGATGGGGGTTGACATCACTGCCGGTTCTTATAAACCGACACAAATGTGAAACCGACAGTGATGTGGAAAGCCAAAAATGCACTGAAAAATAGGATTTTTTTTAATATCGGGAGAGGTCCCACCGGGTAGCTACACGGTAGCGCGTCACAAGTCACGTGATTTTTTGCGCGAAAAACGTGTGCTTCGTGGCCACCGGCACTCAAACCCCTGACCTCCTGCTTGGCATCTTCGGCCCCTAACCACTCCACCTGCAAGCTGTTTGTGTCCAAATGAGATTTTCGTCCTAGCCATTTTATGTTCATATGATTTTAAAATGAGTATTTGGGACCCTAAACGCATTCAAATGCAAAAGTTGTCAACTATGAAGTTTTATAACATTTCGAGATCTACAACTTTCATTTTGGTAGTTTCTCCATCCGAGGTCGTTTACAAAATTTGAATTTTAAATTTAAGAAATTCAAACGTAGTTTTCCATGACAAGATGATTTCATACGAAAAAGCTGTCGACTATAAAGTTTCATAACTTTTCGAGATCTACAACTTTTGTTTTTGCTGTTTGTCCAACCGAGGTCATTTCAAAAAATTCAAATTTCAATTTTTTGGAAATTCAATCGTAGTTTTGTTTGACAAAATGATTTCAAATCAAAAAGTTATCAACTACAATGTTTCATAACTTTTTGGGATCTACAACTTTTATTTTGGTAGTTTCTCCATCCGAGGTCTTTTACAAAATTTGAATTTCAAATTTTATAAATTCAAACGTAGTTTTCCTTGACAAGATAATTTCAAATCAAAATGTTGTCAACTACAAAGTTTCATAACATTCCGAGATCTACAACTTCTATTTTGGTCATTTACTCATCCGACACAGTGGTACAAATATTGTTCACAAATATTACATATCTCTCTTGTAGTTTATGAAACTATAAGATAGATATGTAAATTTTGTGAACAATGTTACTACCATTTTATCGGATAAAGAAATGACCAAAATAAAAGTTATAGATCTTGATAAGTTTTACAACTTCTATGTTCATGAATTTTTCAGTTGAAATCATTTAGTGTTCCAAAATGACGTTTGAAGTTGCCATTTTTTGAAATTCAAAATTCAAATATATAAAACACAGTCACATGAAAAGATTGATAAAATAATAGCTATAACAAAACAATAAATTGATAGAGCATGATTTTCACAAAGCTGTTGATTAGGCTTATAGGTCTGTAGTCTGATAACGCGGCTGCATCCTGGGTTTTAGGCAACAGAACAATGTTTGCAGTGCTGATCAGGTGTAGTTTCGATGTTTGGTTATTGAAAAAACTCATGATCGCCTATATCACATCGTCTTTGATGACTGACCAACATTTCTTGTAGAAGCATCCTATAAATCCGTCAGGACCGGCCGCCTTTTCAGAAGGCATATCCTTGATTACAGCTTCAATTTCTTACGAGGTGAAGGGTGCGTCGAGATCCTCTAGATCATGGTGCTCATAGCCTAACTCCTCCCAATTAATTGCTCTGGTTCTTATACTCGGAGAGCCCATCAAGTTTGAGAAATGATTGAAAGCCAGAGCCGATTTGTTTTCCTGTGAGACGACCGGTCCCGAGTCTCCATTCAGGGTGGCAATGAATGATTTCTTTTTCCTCATGTTTGCATGCAGTTGGAAGAAACGCGTGTCGGTGTCTCCCTTCTGAATCCAAGTTAGCCTTGAGTGTTGGCGAGCTCGTGATTTCTGTATAGCTGCGATCCCCATGGATTTTGGTTTGAGATACTTCTTGAACTCCCATTCTTCCTATGTGAGAGATCTCTCTTCTTGTGCCTTTTCCAAGTTTGCCAGGGTTAGAGTTAGAATGGCCCAACTCAATTTCCAACCACCGAGGGATTTTCGCCGCCAATTCTTTAGAGCTTTGGCTGTCCGTAACATTTTGACATGTGAAAGGTCCTAATGGCTAGAGGGGGGGTGAATAGCCTAATAAAAATTTCTACAACAACACTTAACCAAATGGTTAGACAATTATGAGGCGAAGCGAGTGTTGCGCTAGCCTACTCAAAAATGCAAGCCACCTACCACAATTCTAGTTTAGATAGTGTCAATTCACACAAGAGAAATGACACTACCCTATGTTAGTGTGCTCTCAAAGGCTAACTAAAGAGCCACACCAACCAAGCATGCAAGCTCTCACAACTAGCTACACTAAAGAGCTTGTCAACTAGTTTGCGGTAAAGTAAAGAGAGTGATCAAGAGGGTTATACCGCCGTGTAGATGAATGAACCAATCAATCACGAAGATGAATGACAATGATGACCAATCACCTCGGAATCAATGATGAACACAATGATTTTTACCGAGGTTCACTTGCTTGCCGGCAAGCTAGTCCTCGTTGTGGCGATTCACTCACTTGGAGGTTCACGCTACCGATTGGCATCACTCGCCAAACCCTGAATAGGGTGCCGCACAACCAACACAAGATGAGGATCACACAAGCCACAAGCAATTTACTAGAGTACCTTTTGGCGCTCCGCCGGGGAAAGGTCAAGAACCCCTCACAATCACCACGATCGGAGTCGGAGACAATCACCTCCTCCACTCAACGATCCTTGCTGCTCCAAGCCGTCTAGGTGGTGGCAACCACCAAGAGTACCAAGGCCATAAGCAAGCGGTCCTCACCACCATAAGCCTTAGCCAAGGTGTGAGTGAGCTTAGTTACCTCCTTCTTGAGGTTCTCATTCTCAACCACTAGTGAGGTATCACAAGTGTGACCATCACTACTAGATGAGGTAGAAGTGGAAGTGCTACAAGAAGGGTTAGTTGGAGGAATAATGATAGGCATAGATAGTGATGTATCAATTAAATCACAAGTTAAACCTACATTGCAAGTTTCAACATGCTTCTTTTTAGTTTGCTCATCAAGCAAAGAAGAATGAGCTTTTTCAAGCTTTTTGTGAGCCTTGCAAAGCTTCTCATGGGCATCCTCTTGCCTCTCATGAGATGCATTGAGCTCATCAAAGGCTTGCTTAAGGGCTTTTACTTCCTTACGCAAGCTTTTGCATTCCTTTCTTGAGATGTTAAAGTGTTCTCTAGCATCTTCTAGCATGTCAATTAATTCATCTTTAGTAGGTTCATCATCATCATTATCACTATCACTATCATGTTCACTCTCACTTTCATCATCATAAGTTTGTACATTGGTGGCCTTAGCCATGAAGCATGATGGAGAGTCAAAGAGAGAAGGCTTCTCATTGATTGCTATGCTTGCAAGTGCCTTCTTCTTGGTGGTCTTGTTGTCATCACTATCATCATCATCACTTGTGGAAGCATCACTATCCCAAGTGACTACATATGAACCACCCTTCTTCTTTTTGAAGGACATCTTGTCCTTCTTATCTTTCTTTTCTTTCGACTCCTTCTTCTTGTTCTTGTTGTCATCATCTTTCTCACTATTGTATGGACATTTGCTAATAAGATGATCTTTGCTTCCACAATTGAAGCATCTCCTTGCCTCTTCCTTGCTCTTGGATGAATACTTCTTTCTTCTAGCTCGATAGCCCTTCTTTACCATGAACTTGCCAAACCTCTTGACAAAAAGAGCCATCCTCTCATCATCATCATCATCCCATGAATCATCATCCTCACTTGATGTTTCTTGCTTGGCTTTGCCCTTGGATGATGTGGCCTTGAAAGCCACGCTCTTCTTCTTGTCATCCTTCTTCTCATCTTTCTTTTCTTTCTTTTCTTCCTTCTCATCATCATCTCTATAGGCATCATCGGTCATGATATCTCCCAAGACTTGGTTTGGTGTCATTGTGTTCAAACCACTCCTTACTAGCAAGGTGACCAATATCTTGAATCTTGCGGGCAAACATCTCAAGAACTTATTTGAGAAGTCCTTGTCCTCTATGTTCTCACCGAGTGCCTTGAGATCATTGACAATCACTTCCATCCGGTGGAACATGTCCGGCACACTCTCATCTTCCTTCATTTTGAAGCTCGCAAACTTCTCTTTGAGAATATAAGCTTTTGCACCCTTCACGGCTTGAGTACCCTCAAAAGATTCTTCCAACTTCTTCCAAGCCTCATGTGCCATCTCAATATTCTTGATTTGCTCAAAAGTTCTTGCATCAATTGCATCATGAATGGCACTTAGAGCAATATCATTGTTTTGGAGAAGTACTTCTTCGGCGGCGGTGGGATTCTCCGGATCATCAATCTCAATTTTAGTTTCTACCACCTTCCACACCTTTCTATTGATTGACTTGATGTGTGTAGTCATCTTTGACTTCCAATATGAATAATTTGAGCCATCAAATTGGGGTGGCTTCTTGGTGTTGTTGATTTGAGCCATTTTACACCGAAGGTTGTTAAGCCTCAAATTAACAGTGACCTCGGCTCCGATACCACTTGAAAGGTCCTAATGGCTAGAGGGGGGGGGTGAATAGCCTAATAAAAATTTCTACAACAACACTTAACCAAATGGTTAGACGATTATGAGGCGAAGCGAGTGTTGCGCTAGCCTACTCAAAAATGCAAGCCACCTACCACAATTCTAGTTTAGATAGTGTCAATTCACACAAGAGCAATGACACTACCCTATGTTAGTGTGCTCTCAAAGGCTAACTAAAGAGCCACACCAACCAAGCATGCAAGCTCTCACAACTAGCTACACTAAAGAGCTTGTCAACTAGTTTGCGGTAAAGTAAAGAGAGTGATCAAGAGGGTTATACCGCCGTGTAGATGAATGAACCAATCAATCACGAAGATGAATAACAATGATGACCAATCATCTCGGAATCAATGATGAACACAATGATTTTTACCGAGGTTCACTTGCTTGCTGGCAAGCTAGTCCACGTTGTGGCGATTCACTCACTTGGAGGTTCACGCGCTGATTGGCATCACTCGCCAAACCCTCAATAGGGTGCCGCACAACCAACACAAGATGAGGATCACACAAGCCACAAGCAATTTACTAGAGTACCTTTTGGCGCTCCGCCGGGGAAAGGTCAAGAACCCCTCACAATCACCACGATCGAAGTCGGAGACAATCACCTCCTCCACTCAACGATCCTTGCTGCTCCAAGCCGTCTAGGTGGTGGCAACCACCAAGAGTAACAAGCGAAATTCGCAGCGAAACACAATCACCAAGTGCCTCTAGATGCAATCACTCAAGCAATGCACTTGGATTCACTCCCAATCTCACTATGATGATGAATCAATGATCTAGATGAGTGGGAGGGCTTTGGCTAAGCTCACAAGTATGCTATGTCAATGAAAATGTGCAAGAGAACTCCCTTGAGCCGGCCATGGGGCTATAAATAGAGCCCCAGTGAAATAGAGCTGTTGTATCCCTTCACTGGGCACAACGCGGGGTGACCGGACGCTCTGGTCCGATCGACCGGACGCTGGCCCTCAGCGTCCGGTCTCGTGATTCACGCCACGTGTCCCCTGCTTCAAATGCTGTTTGTCAGATTTCAACGGTCGCGAAGCTGACCGGACGCTCCGGTAAACCTGACCGGACGCTGAAGCCCCAGCGTCCGGTCGTTTCCATGATGCTCCCGAGGCATGTTTTTCGACCGGACGCGTCGTCCACCTTGACCGGACGCAGACCAGCGTCCGTCCGTGCTCAACTCTACCCCATCGTACATCTCGACCGGACCTTGACCTTTCTTTTTCAGCGGTGTCATTGAAAGTGACTCAAATATTCCGTCCGGTCGATGGTAGCCAAACATCATTTCGACCAACTCCATTTCAACTCTTACTTCTTCACCCTTGCTCAAGTGTGCCAACCACCAAGAATTTTGCATCCGACGCAATAGAAAATAGACATTTCATTTTCCCGAAAGCGCCGAATCCCGCCGAGCAAGCTCGGCGGGAGGGAGAGAGGGACCCAAACCCATCTCAACCCTACAAACACCTTGTGCACATGTGGTAGCATATTTACACAAATATTATCAAGGGTGTTAGCACTCCACTAGATCCTAAATGCATATGCAATGAGTTAGAGCATCTAGTGGCACTTTGATAACCGCATTCCGATATGAGTTTCACCCCTCTTAATAGTACGGCTATCAAACCTAAATGTGATCACACTCTCTAAGTGTCTTGATCACCAAAATAAAATAGCTCCTACAAGTTATACCTTTGCCTTGAGCTTTTTGTTTTTCTCTTTCTTCTCTTCAAGTTTAAGCCCTTGATCATCTCCATGCTATCACCATTGTCATGTTATGATCTTCATTTGCTTCTCTACTTGAAGTGTGCTACCTATCTCATGATCACTTGATGAACTAGGTTAGCACTTAGGGTTTCATCAATTTACCAAAACCAAACTAGAGCTTTCAACATGGAGCCGAAGGATGGCATCTTGAGTGTTCACCGGTTTGATCCATCATTCTTTAATGGTATCCAGGAAACCTGGTCTATGCGCCCAGTGAGACTCAAATCTAAAACCTCTATAAAAATCCAGGCTAACATCCCCTTGTAAAAATAAAGCGCTATGGTCCGAGCCAAGCGAGGCCAACGCTCGGAGGTCGGTAGCAGAAAACAATTCAAGCCAATCCACGGATGCAAAGAAATGGCCAATTCTTGTCATTATTGGAGATTGTTGATCGTTACACCAGGTATACTTCCTTCCCCTTAGATCAATCCTAGCGAGTTCTAGATTGTCTACTGTTGATCTTAATCTGTTGATCATTGGCTGGTTAAGACGTGCGTTGTTTTTCTCTTGCGCATTTACGATTAAGTTGAAGTCTCCCAGCACCAGCCAGGCTGGTAGGCAAAGTGTGCGTAAATCTGCGATCTCTTGGAGAAACAAAAGTTTATCCACATCACTCTGTGGTTCGTAGACCCTGGTTATGGTCCAAGTTTTATTTTCCGCTAGCATCGTTGTCGTTGCCGATACTGTGTGGGCGGTGAGGTGTGGTTGGCTTATGTTGAAAAATCAATCGGATGCAGCAATAAGTATTCCTCCGCTGGCACCCACTTAAGGCAGAAATGCTACGTCGTTCGCCAATTCTGCCCTGATTGTCTCAACTAATAGACTACGTATCCAGGTGCTGATTTTTGTTTACTGTAGACAAATAATTGTAGCACCAGTAGATAATACTTGGTTTCGAACAGATGCGCGCTTAGCCCTGTCGTTCAAACCTCTCACATTCCAACACAGCAGTTACAAGTCTTAGCCGACATAATGAATAATTCTTACTACTTGCTCACGACTGAGAGTGGCCGAGGGCAACAGAGCCAGCAGACCGCAGTTCTCTCCCGAGGTCCAAAGAGCGTAGATGGGGAGGGCCGAAGGCAACATTGCCAGCAGGTCCCAGTTCTCCCTCCAAGTCTTGTTCATACATGTTTTCCACCGAAGGCTCCAGGGCCAGCAGGCGCACAACCAGGATCGCCGAAGGCTCCATGGCCAGCAGGCGCACAACCAATACCGCCAAAGGCACCATGGCCAGCAGGCGTGCAAACAACAGTAACCAAATCTTAAAAAGTTCAGGCCACATTTGGCACTAGCGACTACATGCAGATAACATGGGCGCACCGCCCAAAACCCCCTACCGGCAGGGGCTAACATTGATCATTGACCACTGAAGTCTGGCGCCTAGGCCACTAGTCCTGGTGCCGCGGCAGCCTCACCCTGATTGTCGCACTTCTTCTGGATCAAGGCGCCGTGCTCGATGAGGTCCTGGATGGCGTCCATCGTGGCCTTCTCGACCGGCCTTGCGAAGTGCTGCGCATATAAGTCAAATTCATCAGGGATTGGAGGTTTGTTAGCACCTGTGTTATCAGTACCCGCAAGGTCCCCCAGTTTCTTAATTAGCAAATCTTTTGCTATTTCAATCATCCCCTTTCCGGAGTTGGTGATGGCCTTAGCGTTAAGCGGGAACTTTGTCGTTTGATAGGTGGGCTGTCTCCATGTTTGATTAAATTCTGCCGTGGTCTTAGCGTTAACAAAGGTTGGGGGAGTGGTTTGGAGATGGATTCCAGAAAAGGATCTGTGGGAGCCAGCTGTTGGTTATATGAGGTGCAGTGATCACTTTCATCTCCTACCGGAAGTTCTTGCTCTATGGTTGGGTTTTGCACAGGTGATGACTGATTGACGTTTAGGAATGGCCTAGGTTGTTCTATGATTACAGACTCATCATGCAACTCAGGGGGGGAGGGGGGGGGGCTCACCAGGATGTCCTGAAGGTGTCCGAGTACCATCCCCAGATCGGCCAGTGCGTCCTTGCCTGCCTCCTGCTCTGTAGATGAAATAGGAGTTGTATTAGGCGTTGTAGCTGTGTCTGTACACGCGCAATTAGCAGTAACCTCAAACGCAGAACTATCAGTAGCATTAGGAGTAATATTAGGAGGTGATGTTTCCTCACTTGGAGTGATGCCACAGTAGTCACTGCTTGCGTCCTTGCCCTGCATCCCCTCAGGTTCTGCCATCTCTGCAGAGGTATTATCAGAATTAACAACATGAGGCATTGTTACAGGTTCAGTTACCCTAGTGTCACAGAAATTGATTTGCTCACTCGTGAAGGAGTTGTTGGTAGTGTGGCCATCCTGTCCCCCTTCCTTCTCCTTGTTGCTGCTCAGGGTAGTACTGTTAGCCACTGTATATGAGGAATTCAACATGACACAATCAGCGACCACAGGATCAGTATCATCAATTTGGATTGGAGAGGAGGAAGTACCCTTGGTAAGCATAATGCTGTCATCAGTGATAGAGCGCTTGGGGGGCTTCAACTCAGTTGCAATAGGGTCTGCAAAGGAGACCCTCTTTGCCTTCTCCTTCTTGTGTTCCTTAACCTTCCAGACTTGGGCAGGCGCCTGGTAGGCTCCACCTGACGGCCTATTCCTTTGGGGTGGTGATTCACCCCGACCGCGCCACCTGTTGGAGCTGATGCAGTCCTCAGCGCCTCCCCTGCAGCGAGAGTTCCTTGCCCAGGCGGAGAGGCTGCGGTGATGACGATTGCCATGGTTGCGCCTGCCGTCGTAGTCGTCGTCGTCCCGGCGTGGCCTCATGTCGCGGCCGCGGTCGTGGCCAGCACGCCTCCCGTGGAGGTGCTCCCCCTTTGTGTCCGGCACGGCGTAGTCCCAGTCGAAGACACGGCGAGCCTTGCGGTTTGCAGGTCCCCCAATCCTCCCCGGCTCCTGCAGGAAGGTGAGGTCCTCCACCACCTCCAGATGGTTGCGCAGAATGTAGACTTGACCCCGCTTGATGTCGACCGGCTCGTCATGGTGTGGATGTCCCCTGTCCGGCTCGGTGACCGTGAGCTGGACCTCTGTGGGGATGTCGCACGGGTCACAGCACCAAGCCCAGAGGTCGAAGGACCTAGTGCGCTGCGCCTCCGGGTCGTCTCCTCCAGGTAGTGGACGGCGGTGCAGGTCTTGCCGAGCGCCTTTGCTGCCAGCTCCTCCGCCCAGCAGTGCACCGGGATGCCCTCGATGCGGACCTTGAGGCGGAACTCCCAGTTGACGTTGTTGGCGTAGCGGCGCTCACTCCATGCCGCGAACTGGAAGCGGTGGCCGTTGTTGGGGAGGATGCCCACCTCCACCATGCGCTGTCTGTCCCTTGGGTTGTTGAAGATGACCAGGAACTGCTCGGGGAAGTGCTTATGAATAGATCTAAAAAATAAAATAGATGTAATGCTTATGAATAGTTAGTCTTCCAATCAATGGCTATATGTTTCTGATTAATGTGAGGATTTCTAGAATTTATCTTTTTGCCGAGCATGCCTGTGAGAATGCATTTAATTCTATCTTAATTTGGTAAGGTAGACAAGTAAAATTCTATCTTAATTTTGTCAAGAATGCATTTAATAAACAAGAGTACGTTTTAATCTTAATTTTGTCATGAATGCAAGTAAAATTGTATAAAAATTCTAAATGTGAAGCTAGTAACATTCTTTCCAAATGAAGCTTATAAACTTACAGCTCTCATTTATTTCTGGATTGTAGATTCGCAACAAAAGTTTAGACAAGGAACCTTCCGACATGGAACGTGTCTCAGAACTTTCAGAAAGTATCGTGACCAAGTGTGGTGGGCTTCCAAAAGTAATAACCTCTGTAGCCGAGCACTACAACAGTATGTCCTCAGATAAGCAGACCTACTTGAAGTTGAAGGATATAAATGATAACTTTATGCACATTTTGGAAGGATTGCCAAGTTTAAAGGGACTGTTTTCTTGGATGCAGCATTACTTGGAAACTTGCAAGGACGACCTGAAGCCTTGTATATTCTATCTACCAATTTTTCCTGTAGGCCATAACATTGGATTGACGCGTTTGCTAATGCGATGGATAGCAGAGGGTTACATCAGGGACATATCCAGTCATACCGCCAAGAAGAATATACAAATGCTGTTTATTGAGCTTTGGGAATTCAGCATGTTGCTGGTGCAACAATCAAGCAAGCCGCTCAAATGCCGCGTGAACGGTTTCTTACATGAATACATCAACTCACGACCGATGGAAGATAACCTTGTTTCTGCATTAGAGGGGCCATGCAGCATGCGGTCGCAACGTGCCGGGGGACAGCACCTCACCATTAGGGACAGTTGGGACAGGGACATGAATGTGTTCGGGAGAACTGATTTTTCACGGCTACGGTCTTTAACAGTTTTTGGTGAGTGCAGACCATTCATGTTTGACCCTTCCAAAATAAAGATGAGATACACGTTCGGGTGCTGGATCTGGAGGATGCGCCAGTTTGTGACAAATGATAATCTTAAGCACATTGTGGAGGTGTTTCCTCGGCTCAAGTTCCTCTCCCTACGGGGTTGCAGAGAGATTACCCGTCTGCCAAAGTCACTAGGCAGCCTGAGACAGCTTCAGGCTCTAGATCTTAGAGATACCTCTGTAGCCGCGCTTCCAAAGGCTATCTTGAAGCTACAGAAGCTCGAGTACGTTCGTGCTGGCACCATTCATAGTGCACCGTGGGATGAAGGTGGTATCATGGTCCCATACCAAACAACGAGACCAGAAGAAATTATTAGTACCTCGGTACCAGCACAAGATGGTACAATATTTGCAGCTGCTCCATTGGCACTAGCAGAAGATGCTGCTGCAACAATTGCAGCAGCTCCATCGGCACCTGCAGAAGATGCAACAACAGCTGTAGCAACTCCATTGGCAGCAGCATCAGAAGACATTACTGCAATTGCAACAGCTCCATTGTCACTAGCAGAAGTAGCTACAACAGTTGCAGCAGCTCCATCGGCACCCGAAGAAGACGCTACAACATGTACAACAGCTCCATCGGCACTAGAAGAAGACCCTACAATAGTTGCAGCATATCCAACAACACCAGCACAAGGCGCTACAACAGTTCCAGCAGCTCCATCGGCACCAGCAGAAGATGATGCTACAATAGTTGCAGCAACTCTATCAACACCAGCAGAAGACACTACATCATTGGCAGCGGAGCCAACAGCCCCAGTAGAAGACAGTACAATTGTTGCAGCAGCTAAACATGCTACAGTAATTGCAGTTGCTCGATCAGCACCAACAGAAGATGTTACAACAGTTGCTCGATCAGCACCAACAGAAGATGATACAACAGTTGCTGCAGCTCCACCGGCAGCAGCAGAGGACAGAACAATGGCTGCAACATCCCCATTGGCACCAGTAGAGGACGCCACAACAATTTCACCGGCACAATCACACGACACATCAATGGCTGCAGCAGCACAAGGCACCACAATAGTTCGAGTAGCTCCATCGGTACTAGTAGAAGACACAATAGTTGTAGCAGATCCAACGGCATTAAAAGAAGATGCTGCATTAGTTGCACCAACTCTATCAACATCAGCAGAAGACACTACATCATTGGCAACAGACCCAACGGCCGCAGTAGAAGACAATATAATAGTTGCACCAGTTCCATTGACACTAGCAGAAGACGCTACAATAGTTGCAGTAGCTCGATCAGCACTAACAGAAGATGCTACAAGAGTTGCTGCGGCTCCAACAGCAGTAGCAGAGGACTCATCTATGACTGCAGCTGCAACAAGGAGCAGGCCTCATGCTTTGGTACATAGCTGGCTGTCGAAACTGGGTTGTCGGAGTCAGGGCAGACTTGATAATACTAATTACGGTGTTGAGGTTCCAGCAGGGTTTGGGAAGCTGACAACCTTGATTACTTTTGGGGTTGCTACTGTTGGACATGGAAATAAGTCGGTCATTCTAAAGGAGCTCCATAAGCATACACAACTGAACAGTCTTTCTGTGTGTGGCATAAACCTGGACAACATCCGTCAGTTCTTTTCTACCATCGTGGGGCTCAACAATCTGGGCATTTTGTCAGTGCGACTGTATAAGAACAGGGATGGTCTGTTTCCTTCTCTGGATGACACTATCCCTCCACCACCAAAGACCCTGGGAGAAGGCCTTAAGCTGCAGGGGCATGTACGCATACTCCAAAGCAGCTGGATCAAGGAGTTTGCTAACGTCGAAACATTGGACCTTGAGGTAACATTACAAGAACAAGATGACATGCAAGTCATCCTAGATCATTTAATACATCGCACCAAGGGGTCCATGAAACGTCTCTGTATCAAGCCAATTCAAGATGGTGAGCTCCGTATAGGCATTAATGATGAGTGCAAGTTAGCTGGGCTCAAACTTGACGTCCTCGAAATTGTTTGCACCACCAACTTACAGGCAACTATCGGAAATATAGGACGTGTTGAAGTGCTGAGGGTTGAGTGCTCTAGTGGGTCCTCATTGCAACTTTCTGGGCTGCAAGGGATTCCATCCCTGGAGGAAGTGTGGCTTAAGGGCTCCTGCAGCGACGCACTCAAAGAAGACTTGCAGGGCCAACTTGATCATCGTCAAGATAAAGATAAACCTGTCCTGAAGCTCCTTCAGTCACGCTCGTCCTGATATGATATCAGTGTCCCCAATCAGGAGGCCACTCAATGTCTTCCATCCAAAAAACAGAAGTGTTGGCTTGGTGCTTTAATTTGTGGGTTTCTTTCTACAGATATCCTTAGATTGGTCCGTTTGTTGCTCTGCATGAGTATTAATAATCTATCTACTCTGTTAGCAGTTTGAGAAGTTAAACTCTTAGTGTCTATTACTATTATATCTACGTATACTTAAATAAAAACAATGCCTTGCATACCTATGTATGGTATGAACAAGCATCCTAGTACATGGGTTCAGATCCCGCTATCCACTTAACGAGATACTATTCGTGATGACTGCCTTGAACCATAGTTATCGCGGAGTCCACAAATAGAATTACCCTTGTATTCATCTTTCCTGTCCATTTCTTCAGTAGAAGAAGATCATCACCTGTCTTTCTTTATTTTTCCTTTACTTATTTCTGTCCTTGTCCTGTGACTCCGTGAGTCGTTTGATTTCTGAACACATACTGGCATTTGTGAAATTAGTTTTCTCCAGGATTAAATTGAAGCTTTACGAGTGGTGTTTTAGAAAATCCAGATTGTGTGTCTCGGTAAGAATCAGCTGCAGGCCCAGTGTGCTTCTGCACTTCACAGAACAGAGTACAGGAGTGGCAGGGCCGAAAAATGTCACACTGAGCCGAGCAAAAGCCAGTCGCATCACTGTTGTCAGCTCTGTTTGGTCATAAGCAGAGTATATGCCATTGGATGTGCACTGGCCTTATTTTGTTTCTGTTCACACTCATGATTGTCCCAAAGTAGAGTGCTATGATAGTGGATCATCTGATGAAGATTGAAGCCTGATGATGAGGTGCTGATGATTTTATTCAACGGGCAAGCATGGAGTGGGATCGCTTGGCCGCTCGGCATATTAATCACTAACTGGCGCCGGTATTGAGCAAGAACATATCTTCATGAGATTGCATACGTGGCTTGCTAGTATATTCTGGAGATATGGTGGACTAGTTTAATTGGAAGGTTGAAGCAACGTGCCTTGCCATGCATCCTAATCCTAATTGTTTCGGTCAGCAAAAGCAAATGAAAGGAGAAAGGAGTAAGAGTCCAGGTGTACCCCGATTTAGTGGCGTTCATGTATGGAGAAGCGAGAGCCCAAGATGGAAGGGAACATGCACGTACGTAGGAAGGATGTGTGCATACCTATTTGCTTCATATTGGCTTTATTTGCTTGATTAGGCTTGTATATTACGTAATCCAGGATTGGCATCAGCATAGGAGCCCAATATGTGTACGACAATGTAGCCCAGCATGTATTTGGACAATCGGAAGACCAGCCGCCCAATAATTATAAATGGTGACGGCCGATTGAATCACCCACGATCGACATATCAATAAAACATCTATCTTTTATCTCACTTTTCTAATCTATTATTGCTTTTCGTTTTTCGTTGCTGCTAATGGCTATTGGTTCAACGACGACGAAGTTCTAGAGCGGTCAGGCTGGCTAGAGCAGCCCATAGCCGCCACACGCCTGACAGGGTCCCTCTTGGGCGTGTGGGGCTTCGGGTACTAGGAGACCTCATTGGCTTTCTTGCATATCACGCTTCCAGCGAGGCTCCTCCGGTGACGTGTCTTGCGTATCATGCTCATCGCTGGAGGCACATGGTCTGGGTGCGGACATCCCCTAGGCGTCGACCGACCTAAAAGTCGACTAGGCCCTACATCGAGCCATCTAGCTCCTTATCGAGTGTGTGACCTAATTAAGCGTCAACACTTTCTTATCGAGTGTTGTATAATGTCCCTAGTGACTCCTTTTGGATTGGAGGCTGACCAGGAGAAGACATCTTTGTTTTTGTCTAAGGTTTCTATGAGCTCTACCTCTTCTTTCTTTCGAAAGGTTGCCTCCGATAGTGATTTTTCTATCTGGTACTGCATTTTCTAACGGGATTGATTTTGTCTCTTCTTGATCCTTGAGATCTGTTCTCCACTTCGGCATATCCGAAGGCTCTGGAGGATTGCTTTTGGGCGACTCGGCAGAGTTGATGTTGCGCTGTGATTTGTATATGGCTCTTTCTATGTTCCTTGCCTCCTTTTGACTGTCGTGGACTGTGATGGTGTTGTGTAGTGCTGGCATTGAACTTGTTTGCAAACCCTTTGCCGAAAATAGCATTGTATGGGTAGTATAGGTCTACTACATCGAAGGTTACATATTCTGTCCTTGCATTCTCTTGGCCTTCGAAGGACACTAGCAGGGATATTTTTCCCAGAGCGTCTATTTTCTTTCCTCCGAACCCGAATAGTGGGGAGTCCGAAGGCTGCAACTGGCTTCTACTTAACTTCATTTGGTCGAAGGCATTGACAAAGATAATATCCGCCGAGCTTCCAGAGTCTATCAGAAACCTGTTAATTTCCCAGCCTACTATATTGGCCTTGATCAACATAGCATCAGTATGGGGATAACTTTCCAACTGGAGGTGTTGTTCTGAGAATGTGATGGGTGTCTTCAACCAATCTGTGCAGCGTATTGGGCTTTGGATGGCTACGTTGTTGACAAGCTGTTTACACTAAAATTTGGAAAGGAGAACGCGGGAACTCAAATTTCAGGATTGAGTCATCGAGGAATCAATTGCGTAAAGATCGATATCAGTTGATTCAGATGCGATGCTGAAATCGACTCTTTTTGGATGACGTCAGCAGACGACGTCAATAGACTACAGGGAAAGATATGTCGGACTCTACAAAAAGGAAAAGATTAGGGTCCAAGTTATTTTAAGATAGGAATGTTTTGTTTTATTCCAAGTATTGTAATAAGTCGTATTCGAGTAGGATTCATGTTTAGGTTCCGGGTATAAATATTGGACCCCGATTATTGTACAAGGACACGAACATTCAATCAACACAATCTTTCCTGTTTTCCCCATCGCATTAGGAGTAAGAGTACTTGTCACACCCAATTTCAAGGATAAAATGGGATGCAAAATCTTATGTGCGCCCAGAGATCGGTCACACACATAAGCTGACAAATTATAAATAGTATCATCACAAGTCTTTATTACATCACGAATAAGACAAAGTTATCACATAAATATAGCGGAAGTAATAAAAGATCTCTCGCGGAAGCTCTATTTCATAGGGACGTCGACTGGTTGACCACAAGTCTAGAAGTCCTTAGAAAAATCGTCATACCCAAAGCCATCTGTTTCCCATCCGGGATTTTTATCCAAATGATGAAAATAAATAAGCGTAAGTATATGTCGTACTCAACAAGTGTAACACGGGGTTCATGAGGCTCAAAAGGCTTGACACGGTTTTAACTGCATTAAGCTTTTAGTCGTCATAATTTTAGGTTAAGAGTAGCAACAAGTTGTTTCAATTCCCGATGCAAAACACAAGATCAATGTAAACATGAATAATGAATAACATAAACAAGTAATACTTAGTGTTCATCTATTCCATAAGGGTTCCAAGGACGCTCGTGACCGTGAGCACGGTTGATATACCAGTTTTACACTCTGCAGAGGTTGTACACTTTCACTGTGAGTCGTGATACCCATATGCCCGGGCTAATTACTTCCAAAACACTTCCAAGGTGAGCAGATAGGGGTCACTATAAAGCCTTTCAAAGGTTCGTCTAACAAGTTAGGGCCATTAGATTCACTCGGCAAACAGATGTAGAGCCCCCCCTTTCCGATGGCACATTGACACACAACCTATACACATAGGGGCAGAGGCCGCACTATACCCGATTCGTCAAGCCATTCTTACGCCAATAAAGTTAACCACTAACAAGCTAGAAAAGGTCCTCATACTGAGCTAAAGCCAGAGCCATGTAGCCCTCACAGCTGTACTATAAGTCCCGGATGATCACTTACAGATAAGTCCTTAGGGACAGGAATCTGAAGTATTTAGAAAGTAACTAAATACTCTAGCCTCCTGTTTCCAAGTTACTAAAAAGTCATATTTTAATGTTTATTGCATATACTATTAGTCAAGTTACAAGATCATGGTTTAATTGAGCACTAGCAAGCTACCCAATGCATAACCCATAGGTGACAAGGTAAAAGTTCAATTCTAGGAAATCCCTATCAAGGTGACACATGCAACATGAATTTAATGAATTAAAGTGAATAGGAAACAAGAATGATCCTATGCTATACTTGCCTTGAGCAAAGTACTCCTGCTGGTCCTGCACGTCAAAGTCCTACCCTTGATCTCCCACGAATTTCTCACCGTCTATACTCGAGAACACAGCAACATACAAACATCTAGGAGTAATCATGCAAAGCAAACAAAGCTATAAATTAGAACAGTACACCAACAGCATAAAATCAAGATGAAAAGTTTGGAAAACGAATCTACGTCTCGCTACGAACACACAGACGCGAAGATCACAAAAATCAGAGCTAAAACAAAAAAGTTATGAATTAACCAAGATTCCCTATAGTAAAATAATAGATTAAATCTAACTTCGCATTTTAAAAGTTGAAAATCTACTTAACAGTAGTATAAACATGTAGATTGCTTAATTATGAACCTAACGCAACTTGAACGGATCAAATCGGAGTTAAAACAGAGATTTTATGGCTAAAACAAGTTGAGTGACAAAACTGTAAATAGCTGAAAACGTATTTTCAATCTAACCGAACCAAAATACGCTTTCAAAGGAAGGAAACGGAATCTGAAAACACGCTTTGGACTGCGGGTTCAGTCTAAAGTAATTGTAAGGGTGTTTTTGAAAAACATTGCCGTCGGATTAGAACTGGATGGCCAAGATTGGATCTGGCGTTGGAAAAAAAACATTGCCACCGGAATAGGACCGGCGACGGGTGGGCGACGGCGGCGCCATTCGAGAGCTCACTGGAGCTTGCAGTTTGTAGGCTACAGCGCTCGGTTCAATGAAATAAAAAGCCTAGGAGATAGAGGGAGTGACGGCGGACTCACCGGACCCAAGAGGAGCTTGCGAGGAGCAACGGACGCGGCGCGGCGCTTCGGCGGTCGGCGGCTCTCGCGGCGGCGCTAGGGCGAGGCACGACTGCGGGCTTGCGTGGGCGAAGAGCTTGCAGCCAAGTTGGATAAGGAGGGCAGAGCAATTTGGGCGGATATTTATGGGACAGGGGTTACTTGAGAGGCACGGCGCGGAGCTCGTGGCGGAGGCGGGCACTTGGCGACGGCGTGGTCGTATTCAAGCCGGACACGGCATGGGGAAGGAGGAGGGCTTGACCTGTGGGCTAGGGCAGTCGGCGGCCGGAGGAAAGAGAAGCGCGGGTCAGCAGCCGTGAGGAGCTGGGCCAGCACCTTGCTGGGCTGCTGCAGCGCGGCGCGGAAGGAAGCAAGCTGGGCTTCGGCCCAAGCGGAGAGGAGAGGAGAAGAAGGCCAGCGCTGGAACAAGGTCGGGTGGACCGGCGGGAGGAAACGGGCCACGGCAAGCAGGCCAAGCAGGCCGAAAGGGAGGAAGGAAGAAAGAAATCCCTTTTCTATTTTGCAAACCAATTTTGAAGGCAAAATTCAAATCAAGTAGAAATTTGATTTCAAATCAAACCATTCAAAAATCATTATGCAGCAGCATGAATGCACACACATGATTATGAATCTACATTTGATTTTAATTTAATAAAATTTATTATTTTTCCCTAAATTCAAATTCCCACAAAATGCATAATTAATCATTTTCTCCTATTTAAAAAATATGCAAAATTTAGGGTGTTACAATTCTACCCCCTTAAAATGAATCTCGTCCCCGAGATTCGGACGATGCTTACTCAAATAACTGCGGGTATGTTTTCCTCAGATCCTCTTCTCTTTTCCATGTAGCCTCATCTTCTGTATACCGATTCCACTGAACCTTACACATCTTTATAACTCAGCTCCTTGTAACACTTTCTGCCGTCTCCAAAATCCTTACCAGAAACTCCTCATATGTGAGATCTTCCTTAACTATAAGCTCTTCTAACGGTATCTGCTCCTCAGGTACACGCAAACACTTCTTTAGTTGAGACATATGGAGCACATCATGCACACCTGACAAACTCTCAGGCAATTCCAACTGATAAGCTACTTCTTCATGTCTCTCTAAAATCTTGAAAGGTCCAATATAACTTGGTGCTAACTTTCCCTTCATATTAGACCTTCTCACACTTCTCATATGTGACACTTTCAGGTAAACATAATCACCTACTTCAAAAACCAATTCTCTTCTAGTGTCGGCATAACTCTTCTGTCGAGACTGAGCCACTCTCAAGTTATCTCTGATCATCCTTACTTGCTCTTTTATGTCTCTTAAAACATCTGGTCCAAACACTTGAGTTTCTCCCGTTTGATTCCAAAACAACGGGGTTCTACACTTTTGTCCATACAAATCTTCGAAAGGTGTCATATTGAGACTCTTCTGGTAACTGTTGTTGTATGAGAACTCTGCATAAGGCAAACTCTTGTCCCAACTTGTACCATACTGCAACGCACAAGCTCTCAACATATCCTGTAATATCTGATTAATTCTCTCAGTTTGCCCATCTATCTCAGGATGATATGATGTACTAAAATTCAGCTTTGTTCCCAACGAACTATGTACTTGCTGCCAAAAATGAGATGTAAATTGAGTACCTCGATCAGACACAATTTTCTTGGGAACTCCATGTAGACACACTATCCTCTCCATATATAACTGAGCTAACTTCAGTCCATTATAAGTAGTCTTGACCGGTAAGAAGTGAGCAACTTTAGTTAACCGATCCACTATTACCCAAATTGAATCATAGCCTCTCTGAGTACGTGGTAACCCAACAATGAAATCCATACCAACTTCTTCCCACTTCCACTCAAGTATCTTTATTGGTTGTAGCAATCCTGCAGGCCTTTGATGTTCAGCTTTGACTCTCTAACATGTATCACACAAAGCCACATATTCAACAACATCTCTCTTCAGTCCATACCACCAATACTTCTCTTTTAGATCTAAATACATCTTAGTACTCCCAGGATGAATAGAGTAAGCAGACTCATGTGCCTCATGAAGAATTGCCTCTCGTATAGCCTTATCCTTAGGCACACATAGTCTCTTCCCAAACCACAGAGTTCCATTATCATCCATACGGAAACCTAATGCCTTACCAATCACTATATTTTCCGCTATCTCTTTCAACTTCGCATCCTGTAACTGTCCTTTACGTATTTCTTGCTCCAATTTAGGCTCCAACACCAACTCCACTGCATTAGTGACAAAGCCCAAATTCAGTCGCTCAAACCCAGCACACAACTCACTTGACATCGATGTCACTTGCACCTCATTGGCATAACTCTTCCTACTAAGAGCATCGGCAACAACATTCGCCTTTCTAGGATGATAGTGTACCTCCAGATCATAATCTTTGATCAACTCTAACCATCGACGCTGTCTCATATTTAGATCTGTCTGAGTGAAAATGTACTTTAGACTCTTGTGATTAGTATAAATGTCACTCTTATGCCCGATAAGATAGTGCCTCCATATCTTCAAAGCATGAACCACTGCTGCTAACTCCAAGTCATGAGTAGGATAATTTAACTCATGCTTTCTCAACTGTCGGGAAGCATATGCCACTACTCTGCCTTCTTGCATAAGGACACAACCAAGACCTTGATGAGATGCATCACAATAGATAGAAAAGCTCTTGTTCAAATCAGGTAAAACCAATACTGGGGCTATAGTCAATCTCTTCTTCACACTACTACAGGAATCAATTTGCGCAGCGTGGCCAAAATGGGCTTCGTGGCGGGCACCTCTTTTGCCCGCCACCGAGGCCGGCCACAGAGGCGCCCGCTATGGGAAAAGGGTTTACCGCGGTGGGCCACCTTACTTGCCCACCGCAGGAAATCGTTATTTACCGCGATGGGCGGTATGAATGGCCCGCCGCGGTTAATACGATTTACCGTGGCGGGCTCTTTAAACTACCCGCCGCGGTAAAGAGTTGATTTACCAAGGTGGGCGCTTTATCTTGCCCGCCGCGGTAAAGCCTGTACAAATACACAGCAGCACCCCTTCATCTTCTCCACGGGTCTTCTGGATATGTATTCCACTGATTTTTACGTCCTTGGGTCGTCCACGCTTGAGGGTTCGTTTCGCAGAGCTGTGCTCCTCATTCTCCGGTGAAGTGATAATAAGGTTTAAAATGATTTTTTTATTCTTTAGCATAAACTCTTAGAATCGCTATGGAGAATCACTTCACAGAATCAGAAGAAACTACTTTTTTTAGCTCTTAGTTTATTTCAGAGAATCGCTTCACACAATCAGCAGAGAATCTCACTCTAAAAATACCGTTTAGCAGGCGAGAGTGATTCGCTCCCAGACACACCCTCAAGCCTGGCATTTGGGGTTCGCCTTTTCTGGGCATGTGTGGACCACTGTCCACTGGCACTACTGCATGTATGGAGGCTCTTTCTTATTGCTACATTTTGCTTTTGCATGTACTGAGTTGATAATCAAACTTCAAATGCTAATATCTATTTAATCATGTGTCCAATTTGTAATTTCTTTTTACTATAATATTTATTAAGAATTTATCTACAAAACAAGATTCCACATAACCATATTTACTTGAAGGAAAAAACCAAGAATTTAGCTTGGTTATCATCTAAACATTTTTTTGCTACGCTAGATTTTGGCACAAACCATATTTTGGCTCCGTCAAAAACCAAATATCATTTTTTAGGCCACATTTTATCACGGCTTCAGTTTGATTTGGTCAACAAAAATTTCAAACCAAACAAGTAGACGTGTCTAATCTAGTTCATTAATACTGGGCATCAAGTAGACGTGTCCTGGAATACATATCTAGAAGTTGCTAATGGTGATTTGCGCCAAACCAGTGTCTAGTTGTTGGCATTTCCTCTCTTTTTCATGATTTTGGACGTAAAAATCATCAATTTCTCCTAATTCTTCTTTATTTAATGTTGATTGTGATGGATAATGTTCGCAGGTATGATGGATAGGTCGGAATGGATGTACCAGATCGATAGAGTGAATGATTCGCGGTACCTCTTTGAATTAAGGAAGTTTATTGCTGCTGGTAAAGCTCACCGTGAGAGACTGAAGCGGATGACAACCATATGTCCATGTTCTCGTTGCAAGAACCTGAAAGCCCACCGAGACAGCGATGTGCAAACTCATTTGATCATGTATGGTTTCGTCGAGGGCTACACAGTCTGGACATTTCACGGCGAAAGAGTTGGTGTGAGTGGCGGTGCATCTGGAGTGAGCTCTTCGACATCGATGACGATAGCACCACCGGTGGATAAAGATCCTTTAGGAGCACCCGGCTCCTCATCATCTTCAGCAGCAGCTGCGCCAGCTGATAGTGACAACAGTTGTCGTGATTACATCACGGTGGATGATCTAATGCAAGACATGGCCGACAAAGCCGGCGACGGTGGGGATGGTCAGGATACTGTGAGCCAACCCGAGGATGTGCAGCTTGTTGAAGATCTAGTCAAACACTTCGATGAAGACAACGTTGTGTTGGGTTGCCCAAAGTGGTTGGAGAATTTCAGAGAGTTGAAGCAGGCGGCAGTTGATCCTCTCTATAAGGACGGCGACGATTGTCCGAAGGAGTGCACGGCGCTCCGTTTTAACCTCCATATGTTGATGTTGAAGGCTCGTCATGGTTGGTCTGACACTAGCTTCAATGAGTTGTTAAGCTACCTTGCCACCACGTACCCAACGGCTAACAAGGTGCCCGCCAATACTTATCGGGCCAAGAAGCTGATCCGGCCAGTGGCGATGAAGCTGAGAAAGTTTGATGCATGCCCTAACCACTGCATCCTGTATCGGGGCAATGAGTATGAGAATTTGACAAGTTGTCCGCACTGCGGCTTTAGTCGATACAAGAAAAATGCTGGTTGTCGCGTGGATGCAGAAGACGAGGGAGGCTTGCGGGGTGGTCGGAAGAAGAACAAGAAGGGGGCAAAGAAGAGCAGTGCGGCCAAACAGATCTCGGCTCAGCAGGACGATGAAGAAGAGGGTTACATGCACAGAAAAAGTCCAGCACTGTTGGTGTGGTACCTGCCCGTGACCGATCGCCTGCATGCAATATTTGGGAACCTGGACGATGCCAAGCTCATGTCCTGGCATGCATCAGCTGACCGCCTAAAAGACGATGGCAAGCTACGGCACCCATCCGATGGCAAGCAGTGGAAGGATATCGACAAGTCCTACCCAGAGTTTGGCAAGGAGCCCAGGCATGTTAGGTTCACGCTGAGTATCGATGGGATGAACCCGTTCAGTGAGCTTAGCAGCTCGCACAGCACTTGGCCCATCGTGCTCACCATGTACAACCTACCTCCCCATCTATGTCAGAAGCGTAGGTACCTTATGCTGACCATGCTTATCTCCGGACCGAAGCAGGCCGACAACGATATAGATGTGTTCCTGGAGCCGTTCATGGAGGAAATAAAGATACTATTTGATGTTGGGGTCCAGATGGTGGATGCATCCCGCAAGGAGAAGTTCACACTAAAAGCAATCATCTTTGTCACCATCACCGATTACCCCGGTCTCTTCTCACTGTCGGGGCAGATCAAAGGGAAGACCGGTTGCGTAATTTGCATCGATGAGACCTGCTACACTTACCTTAAGGGATCCAATAAGATGGTGTACACGAGGCACAGACGGTTCCTCGCCAAAAATCATAGGTATAGAAGAAGTATTATGAACAAATACTTTGACAATCAAGACGAGCCGCAGCGTGATCAAACGACACAGACTAGTTGGGGGACAAAGGTGTATGAGATGGTCAAGGACATGGATCAGGTGGAGTTTGGAAAGAAGAAGAAGCCGCCTGAAGAGGGGCCTAAGCAAACAAGGAAGCGAAAGCAGGACCAGACGGAGGAAGTCACCGCCGCCGTTCCTTTCAAGAAGAAGTCAATTTTCTTCAAGTACCTGTCGTATTGGAAAACACTGAATACACCCCATGCCATCGACTGCATGCACCTGGAGAAAAATGTCTTTGAAAGCACTATCGGTGTCCTGCTGGACATCAAGGGTAAGACAAAGGATGGTAACAAGTCACAGACGGATCTTGTCAATCTAGGCATCAGGCCAGACCTTCACCCGGGACCGCCTCAGAACGGTAAAGTCGATATCCTGGGTGCGGCCTACAACCTAACGCAAGACGAGAGGACGACTTTTCTTAAGTTGCTTAGGGGTATCAAGGTGCCGACTGGTTTCTCTTCCAACATCAAGAGCCTGGTCTCCATGAAAGACCTCATAATGACCGGCTACAACTCACACGACTGCCATGTCATGCTGACGGTGTTCCTACCAATTGCGATTAGGGCTATCCGTCCAGAGTACGTGAAGATGGTCATCACACAGATGTCATACTTCTTTTACCGCATCACCCAGAAGGTCATTGATAAGGCTGAGCTGCCTGCCCTGAAGGAGTTCATCGTGGAGACCCTTTGCCAGCTCAAGATGTGCTTTCCACCATCTTACTTTGATATTATGCCACACCTAATGATGCATATGGTCGATGAGATCCATCAACTGGGCCCCATGTACCTACACCAGATGTGGAAGTATGAGAGGTTCATGTCCACCCTCAATAGATACGTCCATAACCATGCTTACCCGGAGGGCTCTATGATCGAGGCATACACAACGGAGGAGACCGTGAACTGGTGTATGAGGTACATAAGAGATGGAAGGGTGATTGGGCTGCCTGTCCATCACCACGAAGGCAAAACCTCAGGGATGGGGTGCACAGGCCGAAAAGTATGCACCGATGTGGCAAATCGACAGTGCAAGAAGCTCATTACAACATCCTTCATCGCTTAGTGAGCATGGAGAAATACATTGAAAAGCACTGAAGAGATCCGCGCCGCTAATGACGGGCAACAAGACGGAGGCATGGGTCCGTAACCATCACAAGAGCAATTTCATAGAGTGGCTCAAAGAGCAACACATACCCCTTGAAGGATGCCCCGATGAAGATACGGAGAGACCGTTAAGAGGCTTGTGTTAGGCCCATCCAACCAAATCACCACGTGGCAAGGGTATGACGTCCGGCTACTACGGTGTTCCACACAAAAGACAAGGACAAGAAGAGCTCGGCATGTAACTCGTGGTGTTCGGCACGAGGCGAAGAAGAGTCCACGGGCGGAGGAGGCAATACTATGGGCAAGTCGAAGAAATATGAGAACTTGACTACGGCCAAAACCTCACGATAACCGCTTTCCGCTGCTGCTGGGTCAAACCGAATGCGGTTGCAAAGTGGGCGATGCTATGGGCTAACCACCGTGGACCTCAAAAGTATCGGCTACAAAGATGACCTATGGGTACTAGCAACCAATGTCGCGCAAGTGACCTACTATATATATGCAGAGGACCCAAAAAGGCATGTGGTTGTGTCTGGAAAGCAGCGGATTGTGGGAGCTAATGGGGTGCAGAGTCCCGAACAATACAACAACTACGCAAAGCTCGAGCTTTTTACCGATCATCCAAAGAAGATCAAGGCCGTCGAGGACCGATTCAACAAGTCCAGGATGATGCCGTGGGCCTGCCCCGACGGTGAGAAGAGGACGGTGAAAGCACCTGCACCAAAATGATATATGTATCCCAGAAACATATATGTAATAATATAGCTCGATCTATTGAAGACAAGTTTTGTAACTCATTATTAATATCAGGAACCATACAACTCTACTAGTACTACTGAATCTACTACTACTACTATACAATACTACTCTACTAGTACTACTCAACCTACTGCTACTATCTATTGTACTAATACTACTGCGACAGTAAGATCTACACAGTGTCATTCAGACTATTTCTGACAAAACATGAAAACATTGAAGACAAGTTTGAGCTCCAGTAGCCCATTTGATCGAGCAAGAGGCTCAATTCTTGGTATGCCTATGAAGATCTGAGATCCAAAGAACAGTGGACTATAATGCAGTTTCTTTTTTTTATTCAGCCAATAATGCAGTTAATACACATCCAAAGATGTTGAAATCTTTTTATCTATTTTTTCACCCAGTGACTTGATCAATTAACTAGTGCTTATATACAGCCAAATAGTTTGTCTTTGGTTATACAGAGGCAACACCTTATCTACTCCATAGGAATAATATAGCCAGAGGCAAATTAGTGCAGCAGTATTAACCGTGGCGGGCACGTAACAGCGCCCGCCGCGGTTAATAGATTAATAGCGGCGGCGCAAAGTGCCAGCTGCGACAGAAGAATTCACCGTGCACAAGGGCGAATTATATTGACCGCCGCGGTTAATCAGTGGCTATATATGTGACCCCCGCCCCCGTCCTCCTCTCCCGGAACCCTTGCTCCGCCCGCCGAGCTCCTCCGCGCTGGGCCCCGTCCCCGGAACCCTAGCGCCGGCCACCGAGCTCCTCCACGGCCACCGCACACGCCCCCCGCCCCCGTCCTCCTCCCCATGCCCATGCCCTGCCCCCGTGCTCCTCTCCCAGAACCCTTGCTCCAGCTCGCCACGAAGCTCCTCCACGCTGGGCCCCGTCCTCGGAACCCTAGCGCCGCCACCGAGCTCCTCTCATGATCACCGGCCCACACGCGGGGCCCCTCCTCCCTCCCGCCACCGTCCCCCCCCCTCCTCGCCGCGGTCACCGGCCCACACGCCGGGCCCTGCCCTCGAGCACAGACGAGCTCTAGCCGCTACCTCCTCACTTGGAACCTGCTGCGCCCAGGCCGAGGTAAGAACTACGTAGTACCTTGGTTCTGTAATTACAATGCTGTCTCCAAAGCTCAAATTTTATTCTTGTAGTAACTGCTATATTTTCCCCATCTGAAATGTAATTAGAGATTCACATTTGGGCTATCCTAGCTTTCTCTAGGTTCCACTACGTTGTTCTGTCTACTGTGAAAATGCAAAACTGTCTTTCCTTCAGGTATGATGAGGAGTCTTCTAATTCTTCTGTTAACTTAGTGTTTAAGGCAGTTTTCAGTTAGGGTCTGTTTCATAGAGCTCTTAGAGCTGTTTCTAGGCTTAATTATAAATTATATGCTCATTATGCCAAGCAACTTTGAATATGTAGTCACGTAATTCGTGGATAGGAATTTTCAATATCGCGCATATTTAGCCGTGAAACCTGGCTGTCTTTTTAACAATCCCCTTTATAGGCTTATCTCCAACAGGGTTGAGCTGTTTCCATATTTAGCTGGAATTTGTGACCTATTTATACAGGGTTGTCTCCAACAGCATCGAATCTCAACAGCATTGTCTATAAGAATAAAATTTGTAATTACATGCTGCCTACGATGCCAAAGAAATTTGTGACAAAATTCTGAGCATATGCCACTGCCTATGATGCACCTTGCCTTTAAACTGATCACATGCTAAATTTGTGAGAATTTTGAGATGAATTGGTCACTCTGCTGCAATTTCTAGTAGTATACTACTACTACTACCTACTACTTTCTCTACTTAATCTATTCCTATACTTAATTTTGAGATGACCTGCTGTGAACAAGGGGTATAAGCATATGGAATATCATGTTTTCGTAGTGAAAATAAACAATCTCACATTGTGTTTTTTCTAGTGGCACAGTTAGACTGATTTTATAATGCTGATAATTCATAAACTTGACTCAGATATGTACCTACAGTTACATCTTCTATAATTCATTTATATTTGAATATTGATATGGCCAAAATTGTACAGGATATAGTAAACTCCTTTTGGAATGGACGGCTAAAAATTGTACAGGATAAACTACACTTGTTGAATTTTGAACTGCTGTACTACTGATCTATGATGCTTTTGCGGAACCGTAGCATTTGAATTCAATTCTTTTTGCTACCTATGATGCCAAAGAAATTTGTGACAAAATTCTAAGCATATCGCACTGCCTATGATGCACCTTGCCTTTAAACCGATCACATGCTAAAGTTGTGAGAATTTTCAGATGAATTGGCCACTCTGCTGCAATTTTGCCAAATTTGATATAATTTTGGTGGTGGTGCTACCTATTTCTCTATTTAATCTATTCCTATATTGTCTGCTACTACTGTCCTCCTATACTACTCCTATACTACTGCTATACTACTGTTGTATACTGCTACTACTCCCTCCTCCTCTACTCCCTCCTCCTCTACTGCCTACTCCTCTACTCCCTCCTCCTCTACTATGCTCTTGCTGACTAAATTGAGCAGTTCCTCTACTACTCTTACTCTTACTGACTAAATTTGATTGAGCTGTGATGGGGGTTTATTGCTGCCTATATTGCCAAACAAACTTTTGAGTTGTACAACTCTAACTCTACTCCTCTTACTCTACTCTACTCTACTCTACTCTCACCTCCTCTAGTCTTCTACTCTATCTTGATGGCCGAAGGACTTAGCCCTTTGGGGCCGAATTTTGAAACTATCTTGATGGCTTTTGTTTGGTATTTGCAATGATGATTCTTTTCACACTTCTAAGCTGAGGCAGTGGCATATGCAATGATGTGAACCCTTTTATGCTGAGGCAGCAGCGATGATGATCGAGTGCCCCCGCTAAACTAGGATGGCTTGTATACCAGATACAAGCAACCAGTTTAAAAGCGATGTGATGACTATGGGGCAAATCTGAGCCAACTACTACTACTTTACTACTCTAGTACTACTCTACTTTACTACTCTAATACTACTCTACTTTACTACTCTATAACTGTGTCTATACAACTGAAATATGTATTCATTGTAGCTTTCCAATGGCGAAGGAACCGATAAGCGAATGGCGTGACCCTACCCCTAGTGCATCATCATAAACTAGCCTTGAGAGCCACGTGTCCATGACCCCGAGGCCAATAAAGAAATGTCGTACAGAGGACGAAGATGATCCGACCTACCAACCGAGGGACGACGAAGTTGAAAGTGCGCGGTCTCCAAACCCTGAACAGATGCCGGTGGTGCCTCAAGAATTGAATTTCGAGGAGGCACAAGTCGGGGACAAAGAACCCCCCGCTCCATCTCCAACCACTTCAGGCAAGTCTAGGGGTCAGAGGACAAAGCTGAGAAGGGGGGAACACGGGAGGCACCGGAGGGAAATCCACGGCGAAGTCCATGTGATCCATGAGGTGGGACCAGAGGGAAACCCATTGTCGCCACCCACGGTCCTTGCCAAGTTCAGTAACTAGGTGGCATGTATAGTCAAGGACAAGGTGGAGATTACTTGGGAGGAGTGGAACAATGTCCCGGTCGACTACAAGACACATATCTGGGGTGAGGTGATGAGGAGATTCCATTATCCCGAGGACGCCGATCTGAACAAGTGCAGGGAGTGGGTCATGCACGTGTCAGGAAGAGCCTTTAGAAACTTCAAGTCCATGCTGACCAGGTACTACCTGAAGCTAGGCAAGTCACCTTGTGTCAAATACACTATGGTGAAGGAACATCACTAGGAAGAGTTCTGCAAACAAAGAACAACAGAAGAAGCAAAGCCAAAGAGCGCCAAGTTCAGCGCACTCGCGAAGAAGAACCTGCACCCCCACCACTTGGGCATGACTGGGTTTGCTGGTAAGAGGCCCTAGTGGCGGGAGGAAGAAAGGGCTAGAGCTACCGCCGGGCTTCCCGATCCGTACGACTGTGTAGACTTGAGGGCTAAGGACTTCATCTATGCCCGCAAGCCAAAGAAGCTCAAGGAGGGCGCGAGCAAGTTCAATGAGCCCAAGTTCGAGGAGGTGGAGAGGGCTGTCATCGAGGCCGCTAAATCCAAGGACAGCTTCGAGGTTCACAGGGGCCAGGACTTGCTGACCCAGGCGCTGGGAACCCCCGAGCACCGTGGCTGCGTCCGTGGCATGTTGTCGAAGATGAGCTAGAACTCAGTGGAGTCATGGCAATCCGACGCTGCCACATACCAGTCAAGGCAGAGGTACAAGGAGGGCATCTTTTAGAAGGGCTATGATCAAGGCATGGCCGAAATGATCAGCCGGTCCATAAAAGAAGCCTTCACGAGCAATGACCCAGATATGGTGTCGATGAGATCAGAGATGCTTCGCTAGGCTGGCATGGCCATGCCTCAAGTTCCACAAGGGCAGACACAAGGGCAGCCACTGCCAATGATCGAGGATCGCCCAAGGCACCCCATCGACGCCATCCGGGAACCCATGCGCGTCTAGCTCACGATCCCATTCGACAGGGCGAAAAAGTTGACCGTGGGTGAGGGTTACATGCACCCCAAAGAAGATATCAAAGATTTCAACCAAGACCAGATCCCTGCCAACTATGCTGCCGTGATACTTACATGGTATGCGACCGAATACGAAGAATTTGAAATGGAATATCCAAATGCAGAAGGGGTAACGATCCTTGGAGCTGCCTTGGGTTCCGAAGTCCTATGGAACAAGGACAACATAGAGATCATTCTCTCGACGCCGACTTCTATGCTGACGGCGACACCAGTATCACAACCATCCGTTGCCGGATCTTGTCCCCCCGATGATCTGGATCACGGCGATGGCGATGACGAAGGCAATGGCGGGGATGACAAGGGAAGGAACTCACCCCGAGGCACAAGCCCTCACCCTCGTTCTCCTCCTCCAACAACAAGTCCACCTCCACCTCCCGACAGTCCATCTAAGGGCACGAGCAAAGCACCGGGAGGCACAAGCCCTCACCCTCGTTCTCCTCCAACAACAAGTCCACCTCCACCTCCCGGCAGTCCGTCTAAGGGCATGAGCAAAGGACCGGGAGGCACGGAGGAACTAGGGGCAAAGACACCGCCTGCTGCCATTGCGAGCACAAGCCACTATCCTCCACCGCCGGCGAAGACTAAAGGCGACCAAGGGCAGCTCACATACTCACTTGAGTTCGAAAGGTATGGTAGCGGTGAGCATAATTTGCTAATAACTTTTCTTTGCCATAATATGGTACTAACATTTCTATCCTAGGCCGAGATCACCTTTGCATCTATTTCCTGAATCGGATGACTGCCCCGGCCATTACGAGCATGGGAAGTTCATGATAACCAAGGCCCAACTCGTCGACGAGGAAAGGTGGGAGACAAGGAGGTTTCATCTCTAGTACATGGAAGCGGCAAAAGCTGGCCTGCATGGTTTTCTAGTCAAGGTTGTGGCGGAGTACTTCCACTTGCCCGGCAACAATGTAGAACTCCCCGTGGACTTCCACGACATGTACAGACTACTACGGGAACAAGACCTTGACATCGCCCAAGTCACCTTGTTCTCTATGTAAGTGATGAATTGCGAGTTTCACATATCACCTGCCTTTGAATCGGTCAAGACTACTTATATATGCCACGATGGCTTGTCCTTGCAGGTTGATGGCCTATATATCCAAGGAACTAAAACTTGATGTTATCTATCTATCTCCAATGCGTATTGCTCAAAGAATCATCATTGGTTACCACCTAGATGACAATCATCCAACCATGAAAGACTTGACCAAGCGATAGAGAGAGGCGCACAGGAAGAAACTGATGGACAATGAGAAGTTGAACATTTCAAGGTACATACTAGGAGCAATGAAGAAGATCAGGGGACATGGGTGTATCCTAGCTGCCTACCACTTTGGGTAAGTCGAAGACATGCCTGTAGAGATAAGTGGGTAGCTAGCTAGAATTATTATTTCTAGTCGTAACCTGTATTTTGTTTCAATGGCGCATCCAAGGCCTCGAGGGTCACTGGGTTGCATTTATCATCTACACTCAGGATGGCAGGGCCTGCGTATTTGATTCGTTGACACTGCCAAACTTAAAAGGGTACAAGGCCATTGAAGATTGCCTCAAAGTGTAAGTGACTGAACTGTCTTCTCATATGTGTTCTAATGCCCTATCTAATACTAGTACATTTCGTATATAGCGCTTATAAGGAGTACGTGAAGGATCCTGAATGCTATGATCGAAGAATAGAGAATTTTAAGGCTAAGCATAAGAACCGCATCAAAATCAGACGCAACTTTCCGGTAAGTATTTGAAAGGTTTAATTGTGCTTTCTGTTCATATGCGTTCTAATGCCTGTGTTGTAATGCTTGCGTATCGATCATGCAGTGTGCCAAACAACCGGTAGGATCACAAACCTGTGGCTTCTACGCCTGTGAGTTCCTGAGGGTGTGCAAGCAGTACAGCAGCAGTTGGAGGGTGCTCAAGAATGGATTGAACTGGTCGAGAGACATGCAGAGCATCCAACACAGCTTCAAGCAGACAAAGGCGGACATATGTAAGTTTGCCTTAGACAAATGCGTGCTTGAAGGAGGCACGTTCTTCCATGAGAACAGCCCGCTAGCGATGTTATCGGAGTACGAGAGGCTGAGAAAATGACCCACGATGATGCGTCTGCAGGATTATACCTTAGCGCATGTATAACGACTTTAATATGTAAATGTAATGAATTAACGATGACAAGAACGACTAAGTGAATGTATATATATATGTATATTATCTCATGTGTAATGTCTGCATACTTTTTAAGTTTAATCTGTGAAATCTGGATGTGATTTGAATTTGAATTTGAATTTATATGCCTGCTATATTTTATTTGAATTTATATGTCTGCTGTATTTTTTTTAATTCAGGCGGGCAAATAATAAAGCCCACCACGGCAAATCAACATAACCACGGCGGGCCACAAAAGGAGCCTGCCGCGGTTAACCGATTTACCGCGGCGGGCGGTGTAACATGCCCGCCGTGGTAAAAGTATATTTACCGCAGCGGGCACGTTACACAGCCCGCCGCGGTAAATCGGTTAACCGCGGCAGGCAAAGCCGCCCGCCGCGGTTAAGCCACGATTTACCGTGGCCTCTAGGCCGCGGCGGATGGCTTTGCCCACCGTGGGAAACCCAAATCGCCCGCCCCCAGTAAAGTTTATGTAGTAGTGTCAATTCTTCAAAGTTAGCCTGGCACTTCTCGGATCACACAAACTTGGCATTTTTCTCCAACAAAGCTGTCATAAGCTTGGCAAGTTTAGAGAAACCTTCTATGAACCTTCTGTAGTATCCAGCTAATCCTAAGAAACTATGAATCTCTCCCACATCTGTTGGTAGTTTCCAATTCAGTACATTGTTCACCTTGCTTGGATCTACTGTGATTCCACCACTAGAGACAACATGGTCCAGGAAAGAAACTTCCTTTAACCAAAATTCACACTTACTTCACTTAGAATACAACTTGTGTTCCCTGAGCTTCTACAAGACCAACCTTAGATGTTCAGCATGCTCTTCTTCCGCTTTAGAGAATACCAATATATCATCGATGAATACCACAACAAACTTATCCAAAAACTCCATGAACACCTTATTCATCAAGTACATAAAGTAGGCAGGTGCATTGGTCAAACCAAATGACATAATAGTGTACTCCTACAAACCATATCTCGTAGTAAAAGCTGTCTTGGGTATGTCAGTTGCACGAATCTTCAACTGATGATAGCCAGAACGAAGATCAATCTTAGAGAAAACACAAGCACCTCTCAACTGATCAAATAAATCATCAATTCTAGGCAACAGATACTTGTTCTTGATAGTAACCTCATTGAGTGACCGATAGTCAACACACATCCTCTGAGTACCATCCTTCTTGTCAACAAATATAATCGGTGCTCCCTAAGGTGATGAGCTAGGATGAATAAAACCTTTCTCTTGTAACTCCTTTATTTGTTTCTTAAGTTCTTCTAATTCTTTAACCTCCATTCTATATGGACGCTTAGCTATAGGTGGAGTTCCAGGCAATAATTCAATAATAAACTCAATGTCACGGTCAGGTGGCATACCTGGCAAATCATCGGGGAACACATTTGGAAACTCATCAACCACTGGGTCCTCCTTGTTGCCGCTATCATCAAGCTGATTCACTGTGGCTGTCGGCTGTGCTTGTATTACAACATCAACACTGATTCTTTCCCCATTCGGTGCGGTCACAACCACCATCTTCTCCTTACACTGAATCAGTGCTTGTTGTTGCATCATCCAGTCCATACCCAGAATCACATCAATACTAGATGCTCTCAACACAATGGGGCTCACTTTAAACTCTACCCCCTCAGGAGTAGACTAGTCGAAAGACAACGATATGAAGCTTGCATACTTCCACCTGGTGAGTTTACTAATATGGGATTTTGCATGGCATATAATGGTATGCTATGGTTTCTAACAAATGCTTGTGATATGAATGAATGTGAAGCTCCAGAATTGAAAAGAATAGTGGCAGGGGTTGAGTTGACATTGAACGTACTGAGCATGACTTCTGGTTCCGCAAGCGCCGTCTCGGTAGACACATGGTTCACCTTTCCTGTGTTGGGTGCTGGCTTCTGATAACTATTCTGTCTTTGGGGGGTTTGCTGGTTGGGCTTCTCAGGGCAATTATAAGACAGGTGACCCTCTTTACCACAACAAAACCACTTGCTAAGAGTGCTTGGGACACTAGTATTCATGGGAGTGTTGTTAGGCGCTCCTTGTCGTGGTGTCTGCTGACCACTCTGCTGCTGAGGACGTTGATTAGCACTCTGCTGTTGGTTCTAGTTGCGCTGAGGGTACTGGCCACGATTTCACTGATTATTGTGTCCCTGAAACCTCTGCTAGAAACCTTGCTGAGGATTGGTACGCAGACGGGTATTACTTCCAGAGGCCTGCCCCTGAAGTTTCCTCTTCTTGGCCTCCATCTCTTTGCGCTTATTGTCAATAACAATGGCGCGATTCACCAGTGTCTAAAAATTGGGGGTATGTATTGGACATAAGCTGGAGTTGCAGACCATCATACAGACCCTTGAGAAAACAACGTTTCTTATCAGCATCATTAGCAACTTCATTCGGAGCATAACGTGACAACTGAGCAAACTTGTCATGGTACTCAGCGACGGACATGGATCCCTGCTTCAGAGCTCTGAACTCCTCCTGCTTGAGCTCTATCAATCCCTTTGGTAAGTGATAGGATCTGAAATTCTCTCTAAACTCCTACCAGGTGACAGGAGGAGCATTGGCGGGATGTCCATACTCGAATGACTCCCACCAGTCTTGTGCTTCTCCCTAGAGGTGTCCTGAAGCGTACAACACCTTCTGTTGATCATCACATTGTCCTATGTTGAGCTGCTTCTCCACTGCACGAAGCCAATCATCTGCTTCCAGTGGATCAGTGACATGAGAGAACACTGGGGGACGGCCCTTCAAAAATTTACCACTCTTATCACGCGGTGCTCCACCAACCTGTTGGTTCTGTTGATTCTGCACCAACGCTTGCTTGAGCTATGTCTGTACTGCCAAAAGTTGCTCAATAGTCGGTGGCGGTGGTGGTGGTGGATGTGGGGGAACACCTCCATGACCTCGGCCTCTTCCTCTTCCAGACATCTGCTATCAAATATTCAAAATTTAGAAATTTCCAAGTTAGAATACATTCTGAAATTTTTTTGGATGAGTCTCAACCTCAGCAGCTCGATAAAACAGTCATATCTTGAGTTCCAGAAATCCAAATGAGGCGTACTTTATATGGTTGGAAATATTAAGAAATTATCTACAACTTTTATTCAGACCAAATTCCCAGATTCTGTAGTTAGGTTACTCAAAAATAGGATACAACCGATACTGTTTCCAGATTCTAGACTGCACAGAAACTTCATCTTGAGACAGCGATATCTCACAAAAAAGATCAAATATAAGCATGATTCCAGAGGCATTGGAAATATACCTAAGTCTAGTTATTCCCATAAAAATTTCATAATTTTTTGTCGAGTAGATTTTAATTGGCATAAAGATAAAGGCAAACTGCTCCAAAAAACAGATTCCGATAGAACAAGATGTAACAAACCCAACTATTTATTTATTGATCCAAACATTAATATTCTTAACTATGGAACTTGCGGGCATGCCCACAAAGTTTCAGCACTCATTACAAAAATCCAACTCATACATTAACACAATAACAAATCAACTAAGCACACCAATGTTCACACCGCACTAATAGACTCGACTAGACTCAACTTGACTCATTCTACTATCATTTTATTACATAAAAGGGACTCCAACATCTATGGGCGAGACTTATAGGGAAGCTCCTCGTACATCTTTGGCAAGTTGAGGCACACCCTTTGTTCATCTATCACCTGTCGGTGTCTCTTGATGGTTTTCTGTTGTGCCTTCAATTGAGCCTCCAATCGACGAATCTTTGCTACGGAATCATAGCCAAAGTGTACCATTACTTGGGTTGTTGGATCCGTGCCCTACGGGTCCATCATCGCCCATCCCAATTCTGGGTGTTGGTGAGGGAGGAATCGATATTGGTCATTCTTCATATCCTCAAATCGACGACCACGGAGGTCTATGAAAGCTTCAGCGGCTGCATCTTTTATGCTGTCCTCCATGGTAGCACGGTGAGCATGGTGCGCATAGTTTGAATCCAGCTGATATGCGTCTTTCAAAGGTGAGCAGGCAGGGGTCACTATGAAGCCTTTCAAAGTTTCGTCTAACAAGTTAGGGCCATTAGATTCACTTGGCAAACAGATGTAGAGCCCCCCTTCCCGATGGCACATTGACACGCAGCCTATTCACATGGGGACAGATGTCGCACTATACCCGATTCGTCAAGCCATTCTTACGCCAATAAAGGTAACCACTAACAAGCTAGAAAAGGTCCTCATACTAAGCTAAAGCTAGAGCCATGTAGCCCTCACAGCTATACTGTAAGTCCCGGATGATCACTTACAGATAAGTCCTTAGGGAGAGGTAGAGGAAGCCAACAGAGCACAAAACCTAGCACAAGAAGTAGGCCTCGCAGCGATTCAACCTTTGATTAGCAATCTCAGCAGCAGCAGGAGGCCAACAAACAAAAGGATCCACAATGAAAAACCCTAAACCTACCACAACTATTTATAGGCGTCCATCACCCACACCAAAGGAAGGCAGGCGTCACATATCCCGAAAAAATAGCAACTGAGAGAGCGCCGCAGTTCCTGAGAAAAAAGGCGAAACTACCTCCTACAATCACGTGTCCGATCAAGCAGCACACTAGGCCCAAAATCGCTCCAAATTAACAAAGGCCTAGCACTGGTCGAGCATGATAGGGCGTCGCTGCGTCGGGCCGCAAGCTACGTACCCTAGCATGCCTCCCTCCACAAGTTTTAGCGTGGCTCCGACCCATCATGCTGGCCCCGACCCTCGAGGGGCTACTGTTGGGGGCAGGTTCCCCTGGCACTGCTCCACGCTAGCCCTCGGCCCGGCGCTGGCTTAACTAATATGACTCGTCGCAAATGCTAACCCCCACGGCGAGGGTATCCTAGCTCGTTATGTTTTGATTGTGTGACCAGGCGAGGGGCCCTAAGGTTGGCCGATACTAAGGAGGACGGAAGGAGAAGCACCGAAAGCCAAGGACGGGCGGATTTGGAGGAGGAGGCGCACGGGCCAACCCCCTCTGGCTACAGCGGCCACCACACGTAGCGGCGGCGCGCGGGGAGGCCCACACCGGCGACCGCGGCCCTCTCTCACCTTCGAGCACAGAACGGCAACCCCTCCTTCTCCTCTGAGCATAGCATCCCTTCCTTGTCCCTCGTGCGTCGGCCACCAGATCCGGCCTCTAACTGTCCACCGGCGGTGGATCCGACCACCGGAGGTGGCAGGGGCGCAGATCCAGTCACCAGCAGCGGTGGGGGCACGGATCCGGCCACCACCAAACAGATCTGGCTACCAGCGGCTGCGACGGTGTGGATCCTGCCACGGGCAACGTCGGTGTGTGGTACTAGGCTCGGTGGGGTTTTTTTATTTCATGAAATTATTAACCGAGGCGGGCTACTTAACTTAACCGCCTCCGTTAATAGCATTAACCGAGGCGGTTGTCTTATGCCGACCGCCTCGGTTAATCTATTAATCGAGGCGGTTAAAGGTCCGATTAACCGTGACCTTTCGACGGAAGCGGTTGGCAAAACCGCCTCGGTTAATGATTTTTGTCCACCTCGGTTAAGATTCTTGTAGTAGTGTGTGTCCCTAAATTCATGGGTCTCTAAACATGTCCAATGCTCTAGCACTAGTTCAAATGGGTTTCAAACTGAAGCGGCATGCTGAAACATTGTTGATTTATATAGATTGTCTTAGAGATAGTAATTAGCTCTTACTATTGCTACATGATATATATAGATTATTTTTTTGACAAGGGGTATATATAGATGTTAACTACGCAGGTTATTAGTATGTCTATTGTTGTTTTTCTTGTGTAAGTCTCCACTTAAAAGTTAACACTATTTTAAAAATTGTCTTAGAGCTAGTAACTAACTCTTATTATTGCGCGTGTCCTTATTATGACCTTGGTGGTGGTGTTGCAGCTGGAGTGAAGTAGTGTTACGTGATCGTAGCTACTGAAGTGGGCCCACTTCAGTCCAGACAAGAGGAATTTACTTCAGTCCAGACTTCGAAGTGGGCCGATGCATGCACCCATGTGCCTCTTGTCTGGTCTCACTGCCTCGAGCCTCGGGTGCCTCTTCAATTTTTTCCCCTCTACGATACTGGGATGCTTTGTGCTTCGTTGTTTATTAATTCAATGACCGAGCGTAATAATCTATTAATTCATAGTACAAAATAATTGTCGTTGATTATGGCCTTAGCTCCCAACGGTGTATTGATGATGGTTTCTATCCTCATTAAATGACTTGCCACGTAGGTAAAATGTTGACATGGCAACGTAGTTAATGAAGAAAGAGAGCAAAAATCATAGAAATGGTTTCCTCATGAAGAAACCAGGTCTTCTGTTGACCCAATGCACCAAGAAACCATGAAATCGTCATTGGGGAGAAACCACTAGTTTCTAGGGGGCTCGTGCCGCACTCATATTGCAGGAAGAAGATAGAGTTAGGAGAGAGAAAGAGAAAATAATTATTACTCATAGAAACCATAGGTTGGAAACCATAGGTTGGAAAATAATAATTACTACTAGTTTCTTTCATTGGAACTGCACTAAGCAACTTCTTTAATAGTGCTAACTTTTAGCATATGGCTCATAACATAGATAGCTCCACATGACACCCTCATACGGTATAGGATTGTATCTATGAGCCTAGCTCTTAATCAAAAGCTAGCTTTTCTCTCTTTCATTCAAATATGAAAAAAAATACTTATAGCTAACTTATAAGTTACCCATTGTGGATGCTATGAGGGAGTGGCAGAAGAGTGGAGGTGGTCCATGGACCATGTGCTCATCAGCAAGGGCAGCCAGTAGTGACATGCTATCTTGCTCCTATTGGTGAGCACGGAAGAGATCTGGACGGATGGGATAAGGGCGACTGCTTGGTTGATTAAAAAAACTGATGCTAGGGCCTAAAATAAATAGAAATTAATAATGTGTTGCAAAAATGTGAATATCTAATTTGTTGTACGGAGTATGCATGATCTCCCAAACTTTATTCTTCGATGACATGATTTAACTATTAGACAAGTTTGTTGGATTTAGCAAGATAGTCAGATGCCATCTCTTAGAGTAAATCCATGCGGGACTCACAAATCGACAAGCTGGGCTGGTGACAGTTGCCTTGCGGGGGATACGACCGGATGAACTACTAGCGCCAAGCTAATTTTATTTTCTCTTTTCACTCTTATCTATGTTGAATTTTGCTAAGTTATTTTGGCTATAAACAAAGCTCACTAGACTTACACTACTGGAAACTCGCTTTTTTCTGTGTGTGCGAAAACACGCAGAAAAATGCGAATACCGTCAGAAAAATACACACAGAAATATAATGACAGAAAAATCTAATTTTTCTGTGAGTTTACCGTCAGAAACAATTTTTCTGTGAGTCTCACACGCACAGAAAAATTGTATTCGCCCAGATTAAAACTAATTTTTCTGTGTGTTAATCCACACAGAAAAAAGAAATAAACGCACAGAAAAAACACATGTTTTTTTTTCTGTCGGTCTAGTTGAACTCACAGAAAAATTAATTTCGTCCAGATTAAAAATAATATTTCTGTGTAGCCAGCCTCACGGAAAAAAAGAGTTAAACACACAAAAAAAATTATTTTAAAACAGTAGCAACAGCATGTTGAAATATATATTGTCCATACAGTAATTTCATGACACATCACAACATAATAAATACATTCATAGGTGTCTAAATGTTGAGCACATTCATAGGTACATAGATGATGTCCAAATGTTCCGGCATCAATACATTCAAAACCCTCATACTAACCAAGATTCAGCTCTTGCTAGTTCTTCATGCGCTTGTCCCTGATACTATTCAACTTTTGCTAATTCTTCATGCGCTTGTCCCTGGGAGTGACCATGGCAGTTGAGTCTGTCACATCCTGCAGATCAAGCATTGACTGAGATCTCTTGAGAGCTGAGAACTGCTGGTATGACTACAAAAGTTCAACAAACCACATAGCAGAGAATTCGCAATTAGAACCTTTGCTGACACTGAAGTGAAATAACACTACCAAATGAAATCAAAGTAGCCCAATTGGAGAATCTCCATCATTTTCCCCATCAAAAAATAATATGCCGTCTTTGTATCCCAGCACTTTCTAAGACTTAAGATCTCGCAAGGTTCTTTCTAAGATAAAGCTAAGTGAAGACTAGAACATACCTCCTCAATACTGTTTGGGATATTTTCCTGACAATGAGATCCAAAAATTGCAGGCCTCTCATCGGTTATCACAACCATTTCATTGTGACTGTTAGTGGCCTTTCCTCCAAGGCCTGTCATTTCATCAGCTTTTACTGGGATTTTCACCGCTTCAGCCAAATTCTTCTGTCGCTCCTTATTATCCTGCAACGACTTAAATGCTTAGTAACAAATATTTATCATATTAAGGAACACTTGGTAGACATAAACAATATAGCTTCTACTCACATGAGCTTCTGGATGAGCTTCTTTGTCATTGTTGGCATGCTTTCTTTCCATAGGCCGCGTCTGTTGTTTTCGAGCTTCTTCAATGCATTTCTTTTTTCTCTCCTTTTCCCTCCTTTCCTCCTCATCCCTCTGCCTCTTCCTTGTTGCCACATCAGTACCTCTTTTCTTCTTCTGTTCCTCTTCCTGTTTTTTCTTCGGCTGCCTCAAGTGCCTTCACTCTGACATCTTTTTTCACTACAAAACAGAAACCCCAGTTGTAGAGGCCTTCTGTGAGCACCACTCAACAAATATTTCTAACTCAAGGATCAGTTGCCTACTAGATTTAGCATAATTTACTTATACTAATACTCCCTCTATCCCAAAATATAGGGTGTATTATGTTTGGAGAAAGTAAACCATACTATACTTGGACCATTAATCTCTCATAGAGTATATTACCAATTAATACAAAATCAATATCGGTATTAATGATATTCCAAGTAGGAATCTAGTGGTGCAACTCTTGTAGACTAAACATGTTCAAATTTTGAGTAATTATTGGTCAAAACTTGTGAACATTGATTCCACCAATTCCTAGTACGCACTGTATGTTCGAGATGAAATAGTGGAAGTAACAAATAAGACTTACCACATGCAGGTTGCACCTTTGGCTTTACAAGAGGAATCACTTGCCAAAGATTACATGCATCTGCCAACTACAGAAACATTTGGTACAGCTGCACAACCTTTCCAAACTTGGAAAAGAATTCCATGAATTCATCTGTCAATTCAAATATCACATATCAAAATGATTGATTAGGTTGATATATGCAAGATATTCAAGATACTGTTTTCATAGCATCTCCAAGCTGCAGGATGCACCCCCAATTTCAGTCCCCTAAAGCTGAAATATTTTTGAATGTGTCACCTCAGTTTTCCCATCTGAAACAATGTAACAAAAAAGCCTGAGAGATGGAACTCACTTGGAACAAAGAGACATGTCTATTTTACATTTTCCTCCACCACACTATCTTTTGGCCTAAGTCGTAGATTTGCTGGTTGCATACCTACATGAGAAAATAGAACAAAGAATTAACCAAACAAAACAAATGGTTTTAACAGGCAGTTTGACATGTACCAAACTAGTAACATACATGAGGTGCTATACTAGTCAGCGCTTTCACAAAAATATCCAAATTATTGCTAAGAAATAAGACATTGTTTCAATCTGTAGAAGCATATAGACCATTTTATTTTAGAGAAAGACATACAACCAATAGAAAGAGATAAAACGTATAATCCATTTGTCCAAAAATTGAATTACACCAACCAGATCAATGTAATGATTTTGTTTGGGTTAAAGAATTAATAAGTGCTGCCCCTAGCTGCTACAATTTGAATAAGCTGCTGCTACCATTTGAGCCTGACACATTCTTTACCTCAAAGACAGAGTAACTGCTAATGCATGGTCTGAATTTTAAGATGCAAGCAACATATACGCAACTGTATTTTCAATTCTACTACGAACCTGTCACACCCTAAAATTTTGATTTCTAAAAAAGAGGTTTAATTTTGATTTTATTATGCTTTTTGTGTGCATTCTAACATAGGGAAATTAAAATTTTGATGAATTTATAAAATAAATCATAAGGTTGCAACATGTTTGAGCACACATACCTCTGCATTGGTTTTGTTGTGATGTGTGGTTTTGACCAAAAAAAATGATTCAAACGATGTTTGAAAAGGATTTGAAAATGGCTTTTGAATAAAAGAAAAAAAAACTTTCTTTTTATTTATTCTTCCTCCTCTGCTTTATGGGCGTCTGGAGCAGCAGGCCCACTCCCCCGTTCTCTCGGCCTTGTGCCTAGGCCCAGGTCGAGCAGCCCACTCGCACTCCCTCAGGTCCTCATCGCAGCAGGCCCAGCTTCCCCTTTCGCTGAGTCACAGACATGTTGGTACCTAGCTCGGACTCGGCCTACGAATCTTCCATGGTTCCTGGGATATTTCGTGTAGAAACCACGACTCGATCCACCCCTATAAGAAGGTCGAGATGTTGACGTGCTGCACCTCGTTTTCCATCTGCGTGAGCCCTAGCTCCTTCCTGCCATCGCTTTAAATCACGCCATCGAGAAGCAGTCCGTCCACCAAAGTCGCTGAGGCATCCTGGTAGCAGCCGCCGCGTGCCCTGACGAGTTGTACCTGTACATCATCGATCTTCCTCATCGCTGGAGCTCCTTGTCCGTGAAGGCACGCCGCCACCGTCCTGAAGCCCAGGCCTGCGCCCGACCGAGAGTCCGAGAGACCGAGACCCAGCGTCGTGCTGCTTGAATCAGCGTGATGCGATACCTTGCAATCCAAGCTGGCTCTGCACCAAGTCGATCTATCTTCCGGCCTAGCAGAGCTGCAGGCCTGCCTTGTTTCTCCGGTCGTCGAGTTGACGACATGCGCTAGCCGTGCTTCCTGCCTACATCTACTACACGTGAGCCACTCCTAAGGATGCAAGGCCACGACGCATATATGTCTTCTCTGCACATGTCCTTGGGTGCTACGCACCAGCAGCATTTGGAAGCCGAACCGGTTGTCAGCTAGTTCGGGCTGTAAGTACTCGCCGCGTCTCTGCGTTTTGCTTTGTTCAAGTTATGTAAGTTTCATGCCGACGTAATTTACGTGTTAGTATCGACGGTCATCCTATCACCTGGCTATGAATTTTATAATTTACATATTAATCTGATTAACCTACAACCAATTAGCTTTCTAACTTAAAAGCAATATATATATATATATATATATATATATATATGTTACACTTCAGTATTTAATAAATGATATTCATATGATTAATTATTAATATAAATGTATTCCTAAATTATAGTTTGATTAGTTTAAACACACCTTGCATATATTAAACATGTTAGATGCTCTCACGTGCATTTTACTTTTGCAAAGTTAAAGTTTGACTTGATTAATCTATATGGCAATATTTATAAATAAAACATGATTTGTTTTAGCTCAGATTTAGGAGTATACATTGTGAACTTAAATATTAACTTGATTAAGATTAATGTGCAACTAGCTTTCTAAATTAATTAAAAGCAATATAGGTTTTCCACGCCGGCCTTAATAAATGAATATTAAACTGGTTATATCAATTTCAATATATGTTTTGATTATAATTTGTTTAGCTGAACTCACGTCATATTCAGTTATAGTGTAGATGCTCTTACATGTTCTTTTAATTTGAAAAGTTAAAGTTTATTTTGATTAAATAATACATGCACATCCGCTCCTTAATACATTATTAATTATTCCATTGATAAATCCTAAACTGATGTAATGCTTACATCATTTTGGTTTTCCTTTTAAAAATAATAAATGCAAGGGCTTATACGTGCTATATATGTTTTGAATATATACTCTCACTTGTTATTATATCTTTGTAAGTCAAAATTTAATTTGCATAAATGATATCAAAATAACTATAATTAAGATATGAATAGTTTATCTTAGTTTTCTAAATCTAATAACTCAAGTATAAAATGACTTAACTCAATTTAGATATTTCTCTGAGATATCTTATACATGTTTTATAATCATTAAAATAAATAAAGCATATCGATAGACGTTTTCGTTTCACCATAGGTCTGATTAGTGTGATTTTCGCGTTTGTGTGATCATAGCAATGCGTAGGCTAGTTTTCAAACCTTTTTATTCATTGGTGTATTGTTCTAAATTTTCTATGTTTGCTATGCATGTTTGATCGGATGCTTGTGTGGTGTTCTTTGATCATGTCCAGTCGGTGAGATTTGCGTCGGTGATCTAGATCAAGTTGGTGAGCAAGAAGCAGTTCTTTGAAGGTTTAGACTTGAAGAAGGATCTAAGTTAAAGGCAAGTATAGCTTGGGTTTTCTTTCTGTGACCATGATCTTGGGCTTGTTTAATGAAATGTGAAATAAACATAAATGATGAATGTTATCCTTTGGCAAAAGCTGGGACTTACGGTACAGCTGTGAGGGCTATATGGCTCTGGCTCTAGTTGCTTAAGAAACCCTTTTCTATAGCTGGTTAGAGGTCTGCGAGTTGGGTATAGGACAGCCTCTGTCCTGTTGAGCTTAGCTTTGGAAGCGGCCTTTTACTTTATTTTTGGAAGGGGGGTTCCTATATCTGATGACCCTGCGGCCCTGGCCGGTTAGACGAGCTCTTGGGTGGCTTTATATGGTTCTCTGTGTTTTGGGCCTAGCTAACTCGGGCATATGAGAATCATGACTCACAGTGAAAGTGTACACCTCTGCGCAGAGTTTGATAAACTGGTATACTAGCCATGCCCACGGATACGGGCGGCCCGGAAAACTAAGGGAATTGTTGTATGTTCATTTAAATTGTTTATGTGCGATTCATTATTCAATTACACTTGATCATGTGGTTATGGATTACACTACCTTGTTGCTATATTTGCGGAGTTCGACATTGACTCACTCTTGCAATTTCCCCCACACCTCAGGCTGGATAACAGTCTGTCAGAGACTTGAGAAGTTGAGCTTGTGATCAACCAGTCAGTTGGATCCAGTGGAGTGAAGTCTGCACCCGGAGATCAGAGTTGTCTATCCGTTGATTGCTTTCTAAGGTTATCTTTTTTGCTAAGTTCGCTATATATTAAGCATTATGAATTGATACTGCCCCTTTATTTGTAGCTATATGTGAGATTTGATTTCTAGGGCTCACATATGGTGTGCATTCGGCTTTGTCCTTGAAACCGGGTGTTACAGAACCACATATCAATCTCACTAGATCTCTTTTTAATTTAATTCTAACACAACCAGACATGACATAGAAATATTAACTTTTTACTAAATATACAAATGTTACTACTGCTAGTCATCATATAAATTTACAGGTTTTATCCTTACTGGCACTTAAAGGCACTGGAATCACCAACCCACAAACTGAAATAAGTACAAACATTTCTAGTGGTCAGACTGCTGCTTGTGCCAACATGTTGATTAGCATCTATTTATTTATTATTTAATATGTGAGACAACATGTTATCATCAATTAGTCACCCTCACACATCTTCTGTTTTTTAATCAAATAATATCAGTATATATCACTAATTTCCGTTCAAGAAGCAACCTAAGGCAAGCAATAGGTTCTGAGCAATTAGCACATTGTGAAAGCAAGAAACAGTGTTGCTAGTTTGAAACAAGGATTAACACTGAGGTCACACCGAGCAGATTAGCTTCACAGGGCAGTACAACAGTTGCTCATCTCACTGTTACAAAACTACTAATAAACAATGGAATAGTAAGTATACATCTCACACACCATCTATCTCAGCATGGTCTAGCCTCGCAGCCATTTTGGAAGAGCTTTACCTTGAATTGAAAAGGCAATTGAGGGTTCCAATGTTGCCTATGACTCTGCATATGGACCACTGCAGCTTTCAAGCCTCCTCCTTGCTTGTGTCTAAATCTTGAAATGCAATGCTAGACTATCAACTTAACAAGATGAAAATCTGTGTAACATAATTTTAAACAGATGCAACTATGCAAGCAAAAGCCTAGCAGCTAACAAGGCATACCTAGCACATTTTTTGTCAATGTAAATATGATAGTTTTCCATGAATTGTTACCTGCAGGCTAGGGTTTCGTGGAGCACAAGAACCAACGCGGACCGGCAGGAGGAGGCACCACCAGTGAGCAGGCACGGCGTCGGCCACCGGCGGAGCCCAGGCGCGCTGCGCTCTGGCCGGGGACGGCCACCGTGGGCGGATCCGGGGCGGCGCGGCGGGAGGATTTGTTTATATATATTCCCTCTCTTGACGTCAAGAGAGAGATATAGGAGTATGTTTTCATGTATTGGGACGTGCAAAAAAATTAACTCTTCTCCTTCTACTAGCTCAATGACTTTTGACCTCTCTCCTTGATGTGGCATGTTACTACATCCGTCCCCCCCAAAAAAATATAATTCTAGGTGCATTCTCGGTCAAAGTGCCTATAATGTGACCAAATATATAGGTAAACTATTAATATTTATGAAAATATGTTTCATGACGAATCTAATGGTATCTATTCAGTGTAATAATATTATGAATTTTTTATATAAATTTGGTCAAACTTAAGATAATTTAACGTAGCAATGTTCTAGATTTGCATCTTTTTTGGGATGGAGGGAGTACTGGCTTAAAGGAAGTCTAATAGTAGAGCCAAGTATTTGGCTATTAGACAAGTTGCATGAGCCAAGCTACATAATAGTGGTGTATTATTTGTCTATAAGAAACTTTTTATTATTATTTTTACCCATGTCCTATCTTCTGTTTTTCTAATATAGTCCATTGTCAAATTCACTTAATGTATGGGCTCATCACTGTATATGCTTCTGTGCATAGCTTATTGCTTGCACGAGAGTCCTCTCTTATCTCCTCCATATCAACATTTGCTCGGCTATAAGCCTGTTATTGTACTTGCTCTTAGAGCTAGCCATTAGAGATGCTTTGTAGGTCAGGCGAAGTCAAGTTTTTTTTAGACCCGGGAGGTTAGAGTATAATAAGCCACTTGATCAGTGTGTCTCCAATGAGCTTTTCAAATAGCAGGTGGGCCTAGACACGGCGAGACAAGAAGAATAAAAAAAATACAAGTGTTCATAGGTAGCAGCTCAAAGAGTCAGAGCATGGGGAACCATGACTAACGAATGCGAATGCCATATATAGTTTTTATCAAAAAGCGTGCGGGTTGAGCTCTTTGCTTCTTCTTTTTTTGTCTCTACTGACACCAGCTACTATCACAGTGTAAGATTACCAGAGGCGCCCTTAGACTGTCTCCTACAGGCCGAACCCAAATACGGGACGCATTCCTTCGTATAGGTCACGCACAGAGAAAAGCTTTCGCACCCAAAACTTCATGTTTCCAACAACGGACGCAAAAGTCCAACGCAGAAGGCCGAGCGCCGCCCGTTCCTCGCCGCACCGGCTGCTCCTCGTGGCGGCCGCTCCTCGCCGCGCCGGCGGCTCCCCGCTGCTGTGCACTGTGCACGAGGTCTCTGATTTTGATTTTCGTGATTTTGTGTTTGCAGTTTTGTGTTCGTCCTTGTTCTCCCGTTCTTGCCCCAAATCGAGCAGCCCAGAGTTTGAATCAATTTCAGGCAATGATTTCTTGGGGATAGATTCGTTGCAAGTTGAATTGCATCTCTGCAAAATTTGGGAGCATTTCCTTTTGATTTGGTCAGTTTTCCTTCGAATTTCGTGGTCACTTTCTCTTCTGTACGTAGCTCTGTTCTTCGTTGATTGAGGTGCAGGCACATAAGATTCTTACAGGAGCGTTACCAGACCCGGTGCACAGATGCCGTGCTTGCTTCCTAGAAGCAGCGTTCGTCCCTCTCCTTGCTGCCCGTCAGCGCTCGTGCTCAGTTCTTCTCTGTCCGCTCCTTCTTCCTTTTTCCCTCTGTTCGTTTAGCGCCGGGCTCAGTCACAGTGCTCAAGCGCGTGCGCTCGCAGGTTCTAGCGGCCGCGCGGTGGCGCCCTGCTTCCTTCTCCTTATCAGCGCACCTCTGAATCCTAGCCACCATAACTCAGCGTAAGCTCCGGGCTAAGCCCTCTTTGGCGTAGTAGAATTCAGAGTAGGTAGTTTCGGCTTCACCTACACCTGCGCCTATATTTCCATCCAGTGACATCAATGTTAGTTTCTCTACATGACACACTAGGAATAAGCTAATGCCGTTTAAAGCCCTGCCCAAGAGGGCCTCAGAGGCTTAGTGCTGACTTTCTATTTACTTGTTCTTTCAGAAACACTTTTGAATCTGCTGCACGAGCTGTAATAAGGGCGCATTCAGCCGGGGTTGCTGAGGTCGTTTGTACACTGCCAGAGTGGATGTGAATGAGAGAACTAATCTCCTTGGATCTCTTTCATTGTCTCGCCGGAACACAACTCTTAGGTGAGCACCTCGAAGTCCCGTTCCACCTGCCATGCCATCTCTTTCCCTTCAGTGCACATTCACCCTTCTTTCCATGCATAACTGCTCATGAACATGGCCGGCCTCCCTCCATATCCACAACCACGGAGATGGATTCCGTTGGTCCTCCTCGTTGTCTTCGTACCCTCATATCTTGAAACGGCCGGTGGCCAGAATCGTTGTTCGGGCGAATCTCGTGCGACCTGCTCCCGATATTTCTGGTGACGCCGCCGGGCAACGTTCTCCCTCCTTCACGTTTTGTTTTGTCCATGGGCCTAAAACAAACATGCTTGAGACCAAGTGTAAACCAAAAGCAAAAAAAAAAACACTGCCTGCCCATCACGTGCAAACAAGCCCATGGCTAGCTATCTAAATTGACTCTTTCTTTGCCGATTTTATTAGCCAACAGCCAGCACAAAGAAAGCCATATGGATGTTGCCTAGCAATTTGCTTCGAACAACATATCTATGTTTGACTTTAGTATGACTAAAATCTATATTTTTATGGTCGGTCTCCGCTTCAGGTGACTGATGGTTTGGTTAACAATCGGTCACCATCCAAGACTGTTGGATTAAGATATAACGAGCTCAGTGCATTCTTCTTCCTCCCGCCACTCATGCCCAGGTGACTGTCGCGCCCTCCACCTTGTACTCACCCCTGCCACCGCCAACTGCCCTGCCACGGCGCGCTAGGGTTGCGCCGAAGCTCCGCGGCTGCAGTTTCTGGTGGAGCTCTGGCGCAACCCTACCGCGCCTGCAATGGCCACCTTCTTCCCCTCCTCCTCCCTCTGCCGCTTTCTTCCCCAACTCGGGTGAACAGCCGCAACGCCCCCACTCTGCCCTAGCTTGGCCCGGCCACCTCCACCGCCGCCAGGGCCCCAAAACCACCCTCCAACATCCCCACCGCCTGGCCAACCTTCCTCCCCACAAACCTTCCCTTTCTAAGCCCGTCGGAGTTGGGGAAGATGAAAGGGAGAGCTCGCCGGAACCCTAACTCTGAGATCTAGGAGGAGGAGGAGGAGGAGGAAGCCTATCTCGCCCGATCCGCCCGAAGCCGCCGTCTATGGCGCGGGGGCGTGTGGGAAGGAGGTCTCCAAGAGGAGGTCACCGGGCGCCGGGGAGAGAGAGAGCACGTGCGCGGGGAGGAGATCTGTAGCCGTGCGCCGGATCCGTTCGCCGCGTGCGGAGGAGATCCAGTGGCCTGCATGGAGAGAGAGCGCGCTGGGAGGAGGCGTTGACGAGGGTAACTGATGGATAAGCACCTCCTCATCGCCTGCGTTAGAGTATTTCTGATATTTTTATATCTGGTTGTAGGCATAGAACATGTTAATATACTTTGCTATATCGTAGGTGTCAATATATTTTGTGCTGTACTTTTGTCTTTAGTATATTTATTAATATATTCTATTATTGATGGTTCTTAATAATTTGTTTGTATGTTTATCAAACTTATGCTCGATCAGCCCTTATGTAAAAGAAGCAACAAAACGGCATACATAGATATTATTACCTAGTCTTGATCATAGATGCATGTATATATTAAATAGTTTATAAATAGTCAAGTTGATGACCCACTGTACAAATTGTGTCTTACATACATCAGCCGTCGTAGGGTATTCACGTTCATTTGATCAATGTTTACATTGCCATAGAAACCATTACTGCAATGGCCAGAAGACTTTTAGCCAAGGGTACTCCAACCATTGCTAGAAATAAGCATTTTTAGAGTTAGGTTCACAACAGCTCCTAGACTTCTACGGGCGGGATAAAATATGACCCGCTACTAAAAAGCAAAAACAAGGGTGCAAGCGTTGTTCCTGGTCAGGTTTGCATAGACTTGCTAGGGTAACCCGCCTCTAATAAAAAGTAAAACAAATAATGGTACTAGCATCGTTCCAGGCCGGGCCCATGCCTAAGCCTGGGCCACCATATGCCGCGCTTGCCGAGGATGGGCGTGGCCATGCCATGCAGCGCCCGCGTGTGCCACCTGTAAATGATGTATTACAAACTTCATCGTTTTCCCCAAATTATTGTATATTTTAAAAACACTAATTTAATAACTGCATCAATTTCTCAAAGTTACATGTTTCAAACTATACGTTTAAAGAATTTAATCAGTTCTACAAATATAGATACAAGTTTTAACTAATAAGGTCATCTATGACAAAATAGGGAAACAAACTTTTTCTAATACATGAAACAAATTCTGTCTCATAACAGGAAAATGAAAACATAATCTTGTATTTCCTCACTCCTATGGATAATTCATATGCATGGGCTATATATAGTTACTATCCACTTTGGTTTATGGTTTATGTTTTATGTTATAACTTATGTCTATGTTATAACCAAAATCATGTGTGTTCCAGAATTTTATTCACTACATTATGTTTGGGCATACTTATGCTCTTGATATTGTTATCAATTTTAGGATTGGGTCCATTACTAGTAGACATATGGTCCATGTTGTACATTACTTGTATTTGCCATAGAGGTATAGCTGATACTATATTTCTTTTTGTCAACCGCGTAATTAACAACATTATGGATTACATTCAATACTTTGGTATAGAAATTCTTCCATTCATGGCCTCAATGCAGGAATGATTTACTGCTTATTTTTGCTGTAGAGAAGTGCATCATGGCGGAGCTGGCACTTGGGACTTACAATAATTCATAAATTGGTATAGTAATTACCGTAACTCAAAGTGACTATATAATAAGTTGTTCTATGGCCAGCTACAAAATATTACGTTCTATAACAAGAAATATAAAATGGATTACTTGCACTACAACTGGAATATAAATAAATCTCTCCAATCCATTCATGACCTCAAGAATGAACAATAAAATGTGCTTATTTTTGCTGTAGTGTACACAAGTCCATCATGGCGGAATTGGCACTTGGGCTGACCAAGACGGTGGTGGAGGGGGCACTGAGTCGGATCCAGTGGGCGATAGAGGAGGAGGGGAAGCTCAAGGAAGGAGTGCAGCAGGACTTAGAGTTCATCACCGGAGAGTTCCAGATGATGCAATCTTTCCTCAAGGTTGCCAACAAGGAGCACGCCAGGAAGAATGAGGTGGTGAGGACCTGGGTGCGGCAGCTCCGCGACCTGGCCTTTGATGTAGAAGACTGGGTCGAGTTCGTCGCCCACCTGGACAAGGACAAGTCGCTGTGTTCATGTTGGTGGCGCTTGGTGCCATCCTGGGCGGTGCCACGGCGCTTGGCACCGCCACGGCACCTTGACGAGGCTGCCGCCGAGATGAAGCTGCTCAAGGCTAGGGTCAATGATGTGAGCCAACGGAACACACGCTACAACCTCTTCAACAGCGATGACTCCAGTTCGAGCTCCGGCTTGGACTCCAAGTCTGTCGTGCCTGCTGGATCCGACCTATCATCAATGGCATTCCATCTCCTACGCCAAGTGTGGAGGGATGAGACTGATAGATTACGTAACGTGGGTAGCCTTCCAAAACTAATCACTAGTGAAGTAGTTGGCGCCGATGACCTTCAAGTAATCTGGCTATGGGAAAGTGATGATCGTTATGCGTCCCAGCTTATCCACATGGCTTACCAAGACGAAGAAATCTGCCGATCGTTTAAGCGCCGCGCCTGGGTCAAGATTATGCATCCTTTTAACCTTCAAGCCTTCCTCAACACGTTGGCAGCTCAACTCTTGTTCGTGGGCTCCTCTCACCACCAAGCAACAAGTGATGGTCTTACCAGCACTGCTGAGCTCATACAACAAGCGACCAAGGAGCAAAGGTACCTGGTTGTTCTGGAACATGTATCTGATTTCGCAGAGTGGAACACCATCAGAATGTACCTGCCAGACAATAAGAAGGGCAGCCGTATAGTCGTGTCATCGCAAAACTTGCAGCATGCGACCTTATGCACGAGGGTGCCATACCTAGTGTCAGAGCTGGCATGGTTCCCTGACGGACGTCCATCTATCTGTGCATTTTATAAAAAGGTAAGCTCCCGGAACAAAATCACCAATAATTACAGTACTTGCATGTCTTATTTGTTGCTCGATACAAGTTGCTTCCGAAGTGTTATTACTTCTGCCTTTTTTTGTATATAAAGATGTCCATTCAAATGTGCTTAAATTTTATACTATATCTATGACTATTTGTTAGTACAACTATTTTTTTGAAACAATTTGTTAGTACTAGACCGTCAACCTGTGCTCTAGCACTGCCAGGCTAGACTCTTAGTAGACATAAGCTTCAGTTATTGTTTACTACCACTGACTAATAATTTATTTATATTAAATTGCACTGTTTCCTTTGTTTATTTTATAACACAATATGCATAATTGATACTTAGTATCCTCTATTTAATTGTGATAAACTTATCAATTATTCATCTATATGTTTTTTTGACTCATACACCATAGTTTTTTTTCCTTTGGATGACAATTATGTAGTTAAGTATATCTTGAACTAGAAGCATAACCTTCGCGTTGCCGCTGGATTTTCTTAAAAATAAATCTGTTATATACATAGCATTACTATATAGTATTCTGTATATTGTGTGAAAAATCGGTAAGCTAATATAAGAAAACTAATAAAATATTTGATTACATTATAGAGGAATAGGTGATGAAACAAATAGCGTAGTAGATGACTTGTACGTTAATACATAGATTAAAGATTACGAGTATTGCACATGATAGAGATGATGTGGATATTGTAATTAAAAAGGGATGACATGGACTTAGTGAGAAATGATGTTGACACCTTGACTGAAGAGATAGAGCATCTAGTGGGGTCACTTAATGGGGATTGATGTGGACACCTTGCATGAAGATAAAAAGTCATCTAGTGGGGTTTAGCTTTATAATACTATATAGATATAGATATGCTTTTAGTTTAAACCTTAGCGAAGACTATGGTGAATCTTGTTGTAGCCCACATCTATGAGTCATGAATCTAAATTTTAATTTTGAAATTTTAATCTGATTAATTCCTATAGATTTTTATCCTCAATCTATGTCCAAACTTTTGTTCTTATGGAACCTTTTATTAACCCTCCTTTTTATTTTTTTCAAAATAGAGAATTAGGCCTATACTGCACTTTTAAGTATTACTATGGCATAAAGAGTCATTTAAAACAAACACTATGGTGATTAATATCAGTGGTAGAGCCTAAAGTGAGATCTAGGATATGGTAGTAGTGCTAACCTTGAGAGGATATTAATATTTAAGCCTTATAAAATTTTACTCGAAAGGAATATCAAAGGCTAGGAAGATATAGTCACATGTGGTATGCAATAACCTCCCTTATCACTTCTCAAGATGTTTAATTTGAATTTTCAATTCAAGGGTTTATATTGCAGTAACGGTTATACTATCAATATAGAAAGTAACAACATATATAAATTGTATGTCATAGTTATTAATATAATTTTAATAATTTGTTAGTATCATTAGTATATTAGTATACGAGTCGTCAAGAAAATACTTTTTTGACTGTTGATAGGTAACAAATGCATACATGTGTAGTCATCCGTATGTTGGCACAATATGTATATTTACTTTAATCAAAGTTTAATATATAGAAGTACATATATGTTTTATAGTTAGTTAAACAATTTTTGTAATAAAAGAATTTGATAATTTTGATGTAGATTTGGAGAGGTATTTTAGTTTTTATATTAATATTGCAAGAAGTGGTAATTTAGATGCAAATTTAATGGGGTACATAGACTCAATCATAATAGGAGGTAAATAACTTGAGGCAAATTTAGGTTTACCTTACATCATGTTTTTAAATAGTATAGCTGAGTAATTTAAATATAAATTCATTGGTTACTTTATGTTGGTTTACACAATTGCGAAGATGGGCAATTATTTAGAAAAAATCCAATAGCTATGTTAATCTTAATACTACTAATTGGAGGCCCCAACGGAGCCTACACATTAATTCTCAACGTACACGCTAGAAATATAGATAAATCATACAAATCCTCACAATAATAAAAAATATTTGGCCTTTTATGACTCTAATCATTAGTGCCAGTGATAACCATTGGATCTATTCTATTTCATAAAAAATGGCAAAATTGGATACATGACATATAAAAATATTCATAATACGTTCGATGTCTTCAAAGAAATTTGTCACAAACTAGGGTGTCCACCAGCGAAGTGACTCTTTTGAGTGTCTACTGATAAAGCAACTTCATTTTCATTGTCCTATAGCTAGTTTTGCATATAAAAATATCTACCTTTGTCATTATGAAAATACTTAAAGTAAACCCTAATTTTGCATCCAACTTACCCACCTCTGCCATTATTTACTATAATTCAAAATCACTCCCTAAATTTGTATCCAAATGAAAGATAGTTCAAAACAACCTCCTAAATTGGCATCTAAATTTCCCACCTCTTTCACAACGAAAGATAATTCCAAATAACCTCCTAAATTTGCATCTAAATTATCCACCTTTACCATTAATGAAAGAATTTGAAATAACCTAATAATTTATATCTAAATTACCAAACTCTACAATTACAAAACATAATTTAAAATAATCCCATATTTTTTTCATAAATTACAAAAAATGAGGTATGAGTTTTATGGCTATGGTACAAGCATTTATGGTTGTGGATGATCCTTTTATGTTTTTGGGTGGTGAGTTGGCCAAAAGATCTGGCACTCAGTTTTTACAGTCATGGATATTAGCTGGTTAGCTGGTACAAATTTCTATTTGACGTCTCCAAGGGAGTAGTTACTTCCATGTGTATATCTCTAGATTTTGGGTGTATATGGTCCGACGAAGTGTATGTAAACGGAGTATATGGTCCTAGTAGACCATCTAGGGTAATATGTATATCAAGTAGGCAAGTATACTTAAAGTATGTGGTTATACTTATTGTATATACAACTGTAATAGTATCATAATAATATATTAAAAATATGAGTTTTTTTGAAAAAATTTCACATTGTAAAGATTTGGAATAACATAATATGAGTATATAAACATACTTAAAGTGATAAATAAGTATGTACATATACGTAATGTGGTTTATTGAACACAGGAAAACTACTCCTAAGTGCAGAAAGATTGGGAGTTCAGATAGCGAGTTGTTGCAGAGTAGATTTTTCAATCTTGCCAAAAAATCTAGATTGGGAGTTGGTTTTCGAAACTCTTGAAGATGCTCTTAGGTATTCTATTAACCAACTGTGAACGTTGGTAGTTACCTTTTCTGAATGGTGAAAGTTTTCTTTTCTCATGAATAATAATATTTTTGGATATTTTTATCTATATTAATCGCAACAATGGGTAGTTTTATAGGAAGAATAGATCCAATGGTCATGGATGGTTAGAGTCTTTCGATTTGATGGCTGGATATTTCTAAGTAACGTGGGAGTTTCTAGCATTTTTCTTTTTTCTAGCGCAACAGGTGAGGATTAATGTGGAACCTCCGTTGGGCCTCTAATTAGTAATAGTAAATAACTACTCCATCAACCCATGCCCTTCCATGGGCTAACCTTGATATATTAAATAGTATAAAACCCTATTATTTAATATTTATTAACTAATAAGAATACTTCATACAATTAACTTTTATTTAGATCAAGATTTACACATATGTGTAAAATTGGCATTAGCATGACTGAGATAGATCATCATGGCACATGTAATAATTGACATTAGTTTGATTTCACGGTTGTGTGTTTTCTTTCCCTTTCTTTGTTTTGTGTCCCAGTATGGTCGACTTTATGTTGTATATGGATGTGTTGGGTGTCTCTCTTTAGGAATTGAACCGTGTGTATAACAATATTAGAAGGTTAATTCATCTGCACAAAAATTAATGACATGATGAAGTATTCAATATTGAGATGCGTACCTTCAAATGTTTTCATAAATTATTTTTTCCTTTGATTTTCCTTGATGAAATTTTTGAGGTTGACATGGAAGTCAATACCAGTAATGTTTGGCTTGTCATTTGTTGGTTTCTGATCTTTTTCTTGGTGAATGGTTATCATTGATGTAATTAATAAGTCATTCCTCCTAACATAGGAGGTGCTAACATTATTTTGTTTCCAGTCTGGTTAGATGTTATGCTGCTTATTTCAGAATTATCTTGTTTTTTAATCTAAAATCATCTTGTTGATGTATATGACTTCTTAGGTTGGTATGATGTTCTCCGATTTAGCTTTTGATATATATGATCAATACATGTGACAGTTGTTGAAATAATATATCAATAAATGTAGTATATAATGGAAAAGTTACATGTAAGAGATAGGAGGAGCATTGTTAGATTACCTTGTTGATCTTGGTAACAACATTGTAGATCACTTTTTGAGGTCCCATGTTACTGGGTTGTGTCTTGATGTGCCGTTCAAGGCTTAAAGGTGTTTGCTTGAAGTTTGTATTTATTACTTGGATTGGATTCCACCACTGTTAGATAGATTTGTTTTAGATTTTTTGACCAATTTGGCAATATAGATTAATTAGTGATACATGTATATTGGATGTATTTTTTCCGTTGGTGGTAGTATTTTTAAGATGTTAGGTCACATTTATTAATTTAATGTGTATTCTAGGCTACACTCTTAGCTACTACAATGACATAAAGACTCATTAAAGTTGCACCGTGATAATCAAGGTGTTAAATTTATTATGTAAAAGAATTAATTATTGTGCACTGCTATTGTTTTATAGAAACATAGAAGGCTTAAAATTATATTATCAGTATTAATATGTAGTTCTTTAGTCAATGTATTGTAAATTTATTTAAATAACAATGGATATTGATTTATTTGTAGAATTAACTTATATTAGTATTTACACGTAGATTTAGTGTTTTTATTCTATTACATTTTTTTAATAAATTAACTAACTTCGAATGTCCGTACTCGGTACTCAACTGTCAAAGTTTGTCTTGTCAAAAATTGAGATGTCATGTTATTTTGTACTCCGTCCGTCCAGGAAAACATGCAATTCTAGCAGAGTGTCACATTTTAGTATCTTAAGTTTGACCAATTATAGATAAAAAAGTATCAATATTTATAATATTAAATAAATATTATTAGATTAATTATGAAATATATTTTCATAATAAATTGATTTGGAGCCATAAATATGAATACTATTCATTGGAAACTTGGTCAAATGTAAACTATTTTTTCTGATACGCAACCCATAGCTGCATGTTTTTATAGACATAGCAAGTAATTTGTTGGCGTTGATATCTTCTATCAGAATTGTTATTAATAGATTAACTAACCCTGGACGTGTTGCCGCATCTCATTTTCTCCGTGACGTCAAAATCTTTTTCTGGTGAAAAATGATATATTATGCTGTTTTTAAATTTTGTTGGTGTCGTTGCTGTCTTATATCAGAATTTTTATAAATAAATTAACTAACCATGGATGTACTGCTATATTCTGTGAACGTCCCGATGAAGATTTTCTCTGAATGGTCCAAGTCTTTTTCTTCTAAATAACAAACTAGATGTATTGCGATATTTTAGTCTATAATAGCACAAGTACATAATTTTTTAGAAAATAAAATAGATCCAATGGTTATGGATGGCTAGGGTCTTTTGATTTGATGGCCGAATGTTTATGATTAACATAAGAATGTCTAGCATTTATTGTTTTTCCTAGCACATTCAGTGAGAATTAATGTGCAGTCTTCGTTAGGGTCTCCAATTAGTAATAGTACGATAAGATAGTAAATAGTATGTTTCTTACCTGATGCAGGTCACAGGGCAGAGCGACAGTGCTATGGACACACTTATTGCGAAAATAAAGCGTGGTGGTGTGATCTCTGTGTATGGTGACGGTCGAAATCAAGTGTTGTCAAAAACACATACCTCAGGATACTGCAGAATCCGGAAATATTGGACGGAGCGAGGTTCGGGTGCGTTCGATGGGTCCCTGTGGTAGACGACCGTCGTCCATTCAACCCGGTGGACTTCTCAGGCCGCTTGTTACTGTCTTTGGATGTATATGGATTCTATGATGGTGATTTACAGGAATTGTTCGATATTTTTGGTGGTAGTAGATTGGAGAAGGTGTTACGCAGAGCCAAGGAAGAAGAGTGGATTGGAAATAGCCGTACGTTTCTTGGTCAATTCGAAAACTGGCTAGTGGTTATCGATGGCCTGCGGTCCACGAAAGAGTGGGATGACCTGGTGAAATCTGGTACCATCTTACATGATATGCCTACTAAATGCTGTGTGGTCGTCGTCACGAATGATCAAAGTGTGGCCCGGTACTGCGTAGATGGCAACGAAGATCTATTGGTCCATGTCAGCGAAGAAATCCACGTGGGCATGGTAAGTATGTGTGTGTATGCGAGGCATGATTAATTTGTTCTTGCTCTTCATGACACTAGTTTTAAATAAAATTATTCCAATACAAAGCAGGCATATATTTGATGGTATATATATATATATATATATATATATATATATATATATATATATATATATATATATATATATATATATATATATATATATATATATATATATGAGCATGCTATAAGCAGGGACTCACTCTCATTTATTTAGTTCTTGCAGCCACAGGGCCCCATATTAACCTGTAGACGTGAAGTGGCTATTGATTGGATGAGAAGTATCTCTGATCCTCATCTTCGTGAAAGACGGTTGCTCTACGACCGCTTGATCAATAATTGTATGACAGTAAGAAGCCCTCCCGTGGTGTCAGTGTGGGGGATCCCTGGTGTTGGCAAATCAACACTGGTTAATTGGTCTTATACCAAAAAAATGCTTGATCCAGAGAATAAGCACACGTTCCGTTACTACTGCTGGGTGTATGTGCCACACCCCTTCAGTCAGGCAGAGCTGTCTCTGCGCCTGCTTCGGGCATTCTTTTCGGATTATATTTCTCATCAAGTCAAGGAAAGAGTGATGGTTGCTATCCTTGAAGGCGACAGAGATCCAATTCAAGAGTGTCGCTTGTTACTGCGTCAACATATGGGATGGTTGTTGGTTCTTGATGACCTGCGGTCCACGGATGAATGGGATACAATAAATGACGCCTTCTGCTTGTCAAAGCCTTCTCCTGGGAGCAGGACCATTGTCATTACAAATGAACAAAGTGTAGCCATGCATTGTGTAGACAAAAACGACAAACAAGTGGTCAGTGTCCAAGCTCTCGAAGCTGGGGAAGCTCTTAATCTCTTCAAGGAAAAGGTGTGTGTACGTACTCAGCCCTCGATTGCCCCACAGTAGTTCTTTTAGCTCATCATGGAACACAAGTTATTTTGTTCACAGTATTCCTTTTCTCTCGCTACATTAATTATCTCGTGGAACCAACTAATTGATGGAAATCAACTACATATATGGAACTGTGATTTTATAAATTATAGGAAAAGGACATGTGTTTAGCACCCATAAAATTAATAACGGAGTAAGCAGAACTTGAACTATAAACCTTAGCTTGGCAAACCAAATTGAGCAACTCTAGCAGGGCCCCTACTTAAGCCCCAATAGCTAAATATGGGTGCTCAAACTAAAAACACAGCTCCAGCAGAGCCCCTACTAGAGCCCCCAATTTGGGGTGGGCACCCAAATCCAACCTTCTGACCCCATTCCTGTGGGAGAATGGGGGCTCACACCTCAGACCCCATCCATCCGTTTCCTCCCGCGTCGTACGAAGTCGCGAGCGTGGCCATTTCCCCCTGTCGAGCGCGGCCGTCCGCCACCCCTCTGGCGACCGCTGCTGCCCTCCCGCGTCCCGCCTCCCATCCGGCGAGTGCAGCACGGGAGTGGTTCCTCCGAGCTCATCGGCTGCCGCACAAGCCCGATGGCCGGCCACGCAGATCCCGCGCGGACACAACGCGGACGCGGCGGCTCCCCCCTTCCCGATGGCCGGTGGCGCAGGAACGCGGCGTGGACGCGGCGGCTCTCCCCTTCCCGGTGGCCTGCGGCGCAGGAACGCGGCGTGGACGCAGAGCCTCCTCCCTTCCCGATGGCCGGCGGCACAAGATGCAGCGGCTACTCCCTTCCTAGTGGCTCGTGGACGTGGCGGCACCTGTTCGCGACTCCCTCAACCTCCCTCTGCCGCGCCGAAGCAGCCCGGCCACGCCTCCCTCTGTCGCGTGGGTGCAGCGCCGGCCTGCTCGCTGCCCAGCTCGCTCCGCTCAGCCCCTGCGCTGCGTGTGGAGAGGAAGAAGTGTTTGACTCAATGACACGTGGGTCCCTCATGTCGTTGTCTCCTGAAATGGATTTTGGGGGCTTTCTTTGGGGCTACCGCTGGAGTGAAAAAAATTTGTTGCCCAACAAAAATGGGGTTGAGCACTCAAATCTAAGATGGGGGCTCTGATTTGAGGGCTACTGCTGGAATAACTACCATGCAACAGGATCATAGTATACCACCGCGATAGGGAAGCTGCACCATCACGGGAGAGAGAGAGAGAGAGCAGCGGTGGGGTCTTCAATCCATGCCTCTTCAAGGAGGCCACTCGGGATGCGACACATGAGTGAGTGAGCCCTGCATATCACCCATTCCCAAGAAGCACACGTACGGGCATGTCAGCCATCACCCACTGGCTCCGTTCGCTGGTCTGAAATTTGGCTGAAACTGGCTGAAAAACACTGTTCCAGCTGAATTGTTGTGAGAGAAAAACACTGTTCCGGCTGAAAAAAGAAGCCGAACAAGCCATTTTTAAGACAAGCGAACGGGGTGGGCCAACATGCGGCTATGGTTTTCACCACCCGTGTTAATCACAACGGTGAAAATTATTTTGATGGCCGGTTTGTGTTCCAAATTGGTGGTGAAAACTAGGATGGCTTGCACTGTGAAATTTTGTCCCAAACTGGCGATGAAAATCATTTTTACTGCCAGTTTTAATATGAACCGGAAGTGATATATTATCACCAATAGTTTTAATAAAACCAGGAATAAAAATGTTGTTGGAAACAACTGTTTGTGTAGTAGCGATATATTCTGAATCGACCCAAAATCCTGCCTTCTATTAAAAAAAAAACATGGCCCCATAGAATCAGTACCACAAAAAGCCTATAATTTCGACCCATGGATCTAACTAAGCCTATGAATAACCACCTCAAACTGATCATATGATTTTATTTATTCTTTTGGAAGGATGCAAGTGCATTGTAGACATAACAAGAAGAATGACTTAGTTTTTGTTGGTGTTTTGGGAGAAGTGAGTTTGTTCAAGGACATCATATCAAGTCTAACCGTATGCTTGGGCCTACACTACTACAGTATTCTTTTGCGAGGCAGTCCTTTTGGATTTTCCGCCTCGGGCAAAGCAGCCGCCTCCGTAGGTCAACATAGCAACTGCCTCCGTCGAAAGGTCTGCGTTAATGCAGACCTACAAAGGCGGCTGTATTGCCCGCCTCCAAAAACTCATTAACGTAGGCAGGCATCTTAGGGCGTCCACCTGTGAAAATCGATTAAAAAACAAAAAAGCCCAGGCCCAATTCTGAGCCCACTCCTAGGACCAAAACCGAGCCCCCTTCTGAGAACGCCACCGCCGCCGCCGCCACTGCTGGTTGCCGGGTCTGCGTTGGTGGCGGCTAGATCTGGGCCCTCGCCGCCGTTGGTGGCCGGATCTCCGCCCTTATCACCGTTGGTGTCCTGATCTGCGAGCCCTAACATCAGATCTAGCTGATCCTCGAGCCCCGATGTCGGATCCGCGAGCCCCGGCCCTATGCAATGTCGCCGGAGGCCCCATGTCCTGTGTCGCAATCAGAGCTCCGCGCCCTACGCCGCTGCCGGAGGACGGGAGCTGTACAGCACCGCCGGAGGCGCCATGCCACCGTTGGAGTCCCACGCCCCGCGCCGCCACCAGAGGACCCACGCCTCGCGCCAGAGGAGGCCGCCGTGTCTCGCGCGGCTGCTCGCGTGAACCCTAACTACGGAGAGAGCAAGACACGCGGCTGTGGAGAGAGAGACGTGCAACCGTGGAGGGAGCGAGATGAGTAGAGACACTGCCGTGCACGGGGGAGAGGGACAGGTGCCACAACGCACAGGAGAGTGAGGGGCACCATGGCGCACGGTAGAGAGAGAAGCGCCGTGCGGCGGTAAGGAGCTGATAGAGACAATGCATAGTAAAGGAGCATGTCGCATGTCTGGGGAGAGAGAGGCGGCTGTGTGAGAGGGAGAATGGGGTTAGGGTTTCATTTTTCATTTGTTTATATAGTGTGACTAGATTATGGGCCGAGAATGGGCTTCTAAAGGGTTCGACCACATTAAACGCCTCCGTAAATCGATTTTGAGAGGTGGGAAATTGTAAACGCACCCGTAAATAAAATGACCACCTCCGTAAATCGATTTTGCGAGGTGAGCAATTGTAAACGCCTCTGTAACTAAAATGACTACCTCAGTAAAAAAGATTTTGTGAGGCGGTCATTTTTTGGTGTCTTGGTAAATAAAATGACCGCCTCCATTAATCATCGGGCATTTTACGAGGCGGTTGGTTTTTGGGACCGCCTCAGGTAATGTCTAGGCAGTGTCTCGTAATATCATTTTTGTAGTAATGCTTGGCCTGCCTAGAAGGACAAGCTATTGAGCACCCTAGTAGGTGAATTTCCAAGCATTTGTCATCAAGGCCACCCACAGAGGGGCAGCTGCACTAAGGGTACTGTTCATCGAAAACGGTTATTAGTTTTTTAGGTTTATGTTGATGTTTTATGGGACTATTAGGTTAAAGCATGGGAACGATCCAAAGGGTTCGAGCCCTCCCAAAAATGTAAGTTAGGATCCAAAGAGTTCGAGCCCTCCCAAAAAAAAAGTTACGATCCAAAAAGTTTGAGCCCTCCCAAAATGTAAGTGTTGAACATATCATACTGTCCAATTAGTGACATCGGACTATCTGGTAACTCATATAGGTTTCTGGTGCTCTCTGGTTTAGGATTGGGATCTAATCGGACTGTCCAATGAGATTTGATTCACTGTCCAAAAATGCAAAATATTTTGCAGAAGCTTTTTGACCATTGGGTGATAGACGAACTGTCCGATGGTGAAGGCTGTACTATTCGTGTTTTCGTAGGTGACAAGTATGGTGGGAGCTTTTGCATGTCAAACAACCTGTGCAAGGGAGCTCCTGGGGTTCTTGGGAGCCCATCTAATACTGCATGTGCTCATTGTGCAAAAAAATGAAAGGTTTCTACTGATGGTTTAACATGTGAGGCCTCAAAGAGATTCCATGCGAACATATGCAAAGACATGATGCAATCAACATGTTTCCTAGATGTCACATGCTAAAAGAAAGCTAAAAAATAGTTTTGTGAATTTTGAATTTCTAGAAAAGTATCTATATGCATTTAATAAGTAAGAACGCATTCACAATTTTACTTGAAATTATAAATACTAGTCCATCAACCCGTGCTCCCACACGGGCTATCTTTGACATACTTAAGCAATAGAAGCCTTATTTATTTAATATATATTAACTAATAAAATTACTTCATACATTTAACTTTTATTTGAATCAAGATTTACACGAATGTGTAGAATTGTCATTGGCATGACTGAGAGAGATCGTTGTGTAACATTTCCCTGATAATAATGTAACATTAATTTGATCCTATGGTTGTGTGTTTTCTTTGTCTTCCTTTGTTTTGTGTTCCAATATGGCTGACTTTGTCTAATATATGGGTGTTTTCAAAGTCCCTCTTTATGAATTGAACTGTGTCGATATATAACAGATTTGAAGGTTAATTCACCTACAAATATAAATAAGTCCTCTAACCTGTGCTCTCACACAGGATAGAATCTTAGGAGATGTAAGCATTAGTCAAGGTTTAATATCTCAAACTAATAAAAATTACTTATATTAAATTACACATTTTACACTTTATTCATTTTCTAACACAATAGATACTTTGTACCCTCTATATAGTTGTGATAAGCATATGTTTAGTCATCCATATCTATAGTTTGTTCCTTTTCATGGCACCTTTGTTTATTTAATTTTTAATACGCATTTATTTGAAACATTAGATTAAACTATGGTGGATGTTGTTGCAGCTCATATCTTATGACACTATGAATCTAAGTGTTTATTTTTGAATTATAATCTTATTAATTGTACTTATTTTATATTCTCAAGATAAATCGAAACTCTAGTGCCTATTGTGGTATTTTATTAACTCTGGTTTGTACTTTTGAAAATAAGGATATGTTCGGCCATAAACTAAAATATAAAGGACTATGATGCCATGAATAACATTTTAAAACTGACGCTATGTCAATTAAGATCGATGGTAGAGCTTGATCTGAGATCATGGATGACGTATAGAGGTGCTAACCTAGAGATGACATTAATATCCAAGTCTTATAATGGTTGTTCACTTTAAAGGAATCCCAAATACCAGTAAGATATGCTCTAGCCTCCCCACTTCTCAAAATGTTTGAATTAATTCAAGAAATCATATGTGCAATAATGCTTATATAATCAATATAGACATATAGAACATTTTAGTTAGAATGTATAAATAACCAAGGCAACAACTTTTACAAATTAATTCTATGTCATGGTCATTAGTATAATTTTAAATAACTTGTTAGTATCATATACATAAATCTGTGAGTATTTATTTATTTATTTATATTTATATCTACTCTACTCTAGCTAAAATATTAAGGAGCCAAGCATGATTTTTTGTTCTTATAAAATACCCTTTTCACCTTCATATCCCATATATAATCCGAATTCATAACCCATGCTCATATAGCTGGGTCATCAATATAATATTTTCATCATTACTGAATCAATGTATATATATTATGCATGTGAACTTGATGTACATATTTACTTCAATCAAACTTTAATATATTAATATTAATAGAATTGCGTAATGTAGAAACATTTTTTAAGTTAAAACTCTAGTGCTTATTGTGTCTTTTATTCAAATTTTAGTTTTTCTTATTCTGTTAAAAAAATTCTAGATCCTTAGCTACCCGTTAATTTCGACAACAACATAAATAGTCATTTCGTTATATCAAAACATTATGTGTATTATTATTATTTTATATGATATAGATGCTTTAAAATCAAATTAGAAATATTAGTATATTTGTCAAAATGCATTTAAACTTATTTGAAATAATTACATAAAAAATTATTATTGTGGAGTATAAATATAACTTTAAGTGAATTAATTATCAATGTGATTGCTTTGTGTTGTTAATGGACATTTCATAAAACTAAATATGTATTTATCCACATGCATACATATTTATCCGGTCTACATGAGGGAACGCATCATTATGCTCACTTTTAACTTAACATATAAATAAGTACTTTATGAATATTGGACAACATTTCCATCTCAAAAAAAGAATATTGGACAACATTTCATAATATATTTATTTATTAATTACATGAGGATTTCATATATATTTTTATTTTTATTTATAATGGCTTGAGGTCGATATTTACTTTATGTACCTTTCATAATGGCATATATGATAATTTGAATGCAAACTTAGTAGTTATTTTTTATTATCTTTCCTAATGATAGATGTGAGTAACATATAAATGTATTAGGATATTTTAAATTATTTTTCTTAATGGTTGAGATGGATAGTTTAGGTATAAATTTAGAGCATTACTTTAAATATTGTCATTCATAATTATAGACCTGGTTTATTTAGATGCAAAATTAAGGATTATGTTGAATTATCTTCAATGAACAAACAATAAAAGTACAGAAAAAATGCCAAACAAATAGTTAATTGTTTCGGCGGGGTTGACAAAAATTGTATCTTTTTTAGACGGTCAGTTGTCGCATCTCTTTTACCGGCAGTCCAGCACAAAGTGTATCTATTTTGTTGAGGTTGATAGATTATATCCAACGTTTTATTAATAGACTAACTTTATTTTTTTCTCAATCACACAAAAGGTTTTGCATGTCTTTATATTAAGCTAAAAAAAAAGTTTAATACAACACACCTTAGCGGTGTCCAAGGGGTTTAGAAGAGTTGTATATGGACGCTCAGACTAACTTTATATTGGATTTTTTATTAATAGATTAACTAACCACGAACGTCATGGATTGATATCTTATATTAATACATTTCCCAATCGTGAAGGGCTGATATATTTTAAGATATATTAACCAGCCTTTAACGTGATTGGTAGTATCTACTAGATATTTTATTATTAATCAAAGGCCTATTAAATATTTCCTCTTGTGGGGCCAATTTTTTTGGCAATGATATTTTAGGCTAACCGTTAACCGTGAGGACCTATTATATTGTGGATATTTTATTATCCAACGGCCGTTAAATATTTTATCCCGTGAGGCCAGAGGTTTTTTCGGCAATGATATTTTAGGCTATTTTTTATTTGTAACGATGGAGATGAGTAAAAGTAAAATAGATCTAAAAAATAAAATAGATGTAATGCTTATGAATAGTTAGTCTTCCAATCAATGGCTATATGTCTCTGATTAATGTGAGGATTTCTAGCATTTATCTTTTTGCCGAGCGTGCCTGTGAGAATGCATTTAATTCTATCTTAATTTGGTAAGGTAGACAAGTAAAATTCTATCTTAATTTTGTCAAGAATGCATTTAATAAACAAGAGTACGTTTTAATCTTAATTTTGTCATGAATGCAAGTAAAATTGTATAAAAATTCTAAATGTGAAGCTAGTAACATTCTTTCCAAATGAAGCTTATAAACTTACAGCTCCCATTTATTTCTGGATTGTAGATTCGCAACAAAATTTTAGACAAGGAACCTTCCGACATGGAACGTGTCTCAGAACTTTCAGAAAGTATCGTGACCAAGTGTGGTGGGCTTCCAAAAGTAATAGCCTCTGTAGCCGAGCACTACAACAGTATGTCCTCTGATAAGCAGACCTACTTGAAGTTGAAGGATATAAATGATAACTTTATGCACATTTTGGAAGGATTGCCAAGTTTAAAGGGACTGTTTTCTTGGATGCAGCATTACTTGGAAACTTGCAAGGACGACCTGAAGCCTTGTATATTCTATCTACCAATTTTTCCTGTAGGCCATAAGATTAGATTGAGGCGTTTGCTAATGCGATGGATAGCAGAGGGTTACATCAGGGACATATCCAGTCATACCACCGAGAAGAATATAGTAATGCTGCTTACTGAGCTTTGGGAATTCAGCATGTTCCAGGTGCAACAATCAAGCAAGCCGCTCAAATGCCGCGTGAACGGTTTCTTACATGAATACATCAACTCACGACCGATGGAAGATAACCTTGTTTCTGCATTAGAGGGGCCATGCAGCATGCGGTCGCAACGTGCCGGGGGACAGCACCTCACCATTAGGGACAGTTGGGATAGGGACATGAATGTGTTCGGGAGAACTGATTTTTCACGGCTACGGTCTTTAACAGTTTTTGGTGAGTGCAGACCATTCATGTTTGACCCTTCCAAAATAAAGATGAGATACGTTCGGGTGCTGGATCTGGAGGATGCGCTAGTTGTGACAAATGATAATCTTAAGCACATTGTGGAGGTGTTTCCTCGGCTCAAGTTCCTCTCCCTACGGGGTTGCAGAGAGATTACACGTCTGCCAAAGTCACTAGGCAGCCTGAGACAGCTTCAGGCTCTAGATCTTAGAGATACCTCTGTAGCCGCGCTTCCAAAGGCTATCTTGAAGCTACAGAAGCTCGAGTACGTTCGTGCTGGCACCATTCATAGTGCACCGTGGGATGGTGGTGGTATCATGGTCCCATACCAAACAACGAGACCAGAAGAAATTATTAGTACCTCGGTACCAGCACAAGATGGTACAATATTTGCAGCTGCTCCATTGGCACTAGCAGAAGATGCTGCTGCAACAATTGCAGCAGCTCCATCGGCACCTGCAGAACATGCAACAACAGCTGTAGCAACTCCATTGGCAGCAGCATCAGAAGACATTACTGCAATTGCAACAGCTCCATTGTCACTAGCAGAAGTAGCTACAACAGTTGCAGCAGCTCCATCGGCACCCGAAGAAGACGCTACAACATGTACAACAGCTCCATCGGCACTAGAAGAAGACCCTACAATAGTTGCAGCATATCCAACAACACCAGCACAAGGCGCTACAACAGTTCCAGCAGCTCCATCGGCACCAGCAGAAGACACTACAATAGTTGTAGCAGATCCAACGGCACTAGCAGAAGATGATGCTACAATAGTTGCAGCAACTCTATCAACACCAGCAGAAGACACTACATCATTGCAGCAGTTGCTCGATCAGCACCAACAGAAGATGTTACAACAGTTGCTCGATCAGCACCAACAGAAGATGATACAACAGTTGCTGCAGCTCCACCGGCAGCAGCAGAGGACAGAACAATGGCTGCAACATCCCCATTGGCACCAGTAGAGGACGCCACAACAATTTCACCGGCACAATCACACGACACATCAATGGCTGCAGCAGCACAAGGCACCACAATAGTTCGAGTAGCTCCATCGGTACTAGTAGAAGACACAATAGTTGCAGCAGATCCAACGGCATTAAAAGAAGATGCTGCATTAGTTGCACCAACTCTATCAACATCAGCAGAAGACACTACATCATTGGCAACAGACCCAACGGCCGCAGTAGAAGACAATATAATAGTTGCACCAGTTCCATTGACACTAGCAGAAGACGCTACAATAGTTGCAGTAGCTCGATCAGCACTAACAGAAGATGCTACAAGAGTTGCTGCGGCTCCAACAGCACTAGCAGAGGACTCATCTATGTCTGCAGCTGCAACCAGGAGCAGGCCTCATGCTTTGGTACATAGCTGGCTGTCGAAACTGGGTTGTCGGAGTCAGGGCAGACTTGATAATACTAATCACGGTGTTGAGGTTCCAGCAGGGTTTGGGAAGCTGACAACCTTGATTACTTTTGGGGTTGCTACTGTTGGACATGGAAATAAGTCGGTCATTCTAAAGGAGCTCCATAAGCTTACACAACTGAACAGTCTTTCTGTGTGTGGCATAAACCTGGACAACATCCGTCAGTTCTTTTCTACCATCGCGGGGCTCAACAATCTGGGCATTTTGTCAGTGCGACTGTATAAGAACAGGGATGGTCTGTTTCCTTCTCTGGATGACACTATCCCTCCACCACCAAAGACCCTGGGAGAAGGCCTTAAGCTGCAGGGGCATGTACGCATACTCCAAAGCAGCTGGATCAAGGAGTTTGCTAACGTCGAAACATTGGACCTTGAGGTAACATTACAAGAACAAGATGACATGCAAGTCATCCTAGATCATTTAATACATCGCACCAAGGGGTCCATGAAACGTCTCTGTATCAAGCCAATTCAAGATGGTGAGCTCCGTATAGGCATTAATGATGAGTGCAAGTTAGCTGGGCTCAAACTTGACGTCCTCGAAATTGTTTGCACCACCAACTTACAGGCAACTATCGGAAATATAGGACGTGTTGAAGTGCTGAGGGTTGAGTGCTCTAGTGGGTCCTCATTGCAACTTTCTGGGCTGCAAGGGATTCCATCCCTGGAGGAAGTGTGGCTTAAGGGCTCCTGCAGCGACGCACTCAAAGAAGACTTGCAGGGCCAACTTGATCATCGTCAAGATAAAGATAAACCTGTCCTCAAGGTCCTTCAGCCACGCTCGTCCTGATATGATATCAGTGTCCCCAATCAGGAGGCCACTCAATGTCTTCCATCCAAAAAATAGAAGTGTTGGCTTGGTGCTTTAATTTGTGGGTTTCTTTCTAGAGATATCCTTAGATTGGTCCGTTTGTTGCTCTGCATGAGTTTTAATAATCTATCTACTCTGTTAGCAGTTTGAGAAGTTAAACTCTTAGTGTCTATTACTATTATATCTATGTATACTTAAATAAAAACAATGCCTTGCATAACTATGTATGGTATGAACAAGCATCCTAGTACATGGGTTCAGATCCCGCTATCCACTTAACGAGATACTATTCGTGATGACTGCCTTGAACCATAGTTATCGCGGAGTCCACAAATAGAATTACCCTTGTATTCATCTTTCCTGTCCATTTCTTCAGTAGAAGAAGATCATCACCTGTCTTTGTTTATTTTTCCTTTACTTATTTCTGTCCTTGTCCTGTGACTCCGTGAGTCGTTTGATTTCTGAACACATACTGGCATTTGTGAAATTAGTTTTCTCCAGGATTAAATTGAAGCTTTACGAGTGGTGTTTTAGAAAATCCAGATTGTGTGTCTCGGTAAGAATCAGCTGCAGGCCCAGTGTGCTTCTGCACTTCACAGAACAGAGTACAGGAGTGGCAGGGCCGAAAAATGTCACACTGAGCCGAGCAAAAGCCAGTCGCATCACTGTTGTCAGCTCTGTTTGGTCATAAGCAGAGTATATGCCATTGGATGTGCACTGGCCTTATTTTGTTTCTGTTCACACTCATGATTGTCCCAAAGTAGAGTGCTATGGTAGTGGATCATCTGATGAAGATTGAAGCCTGATGATGAGGTGCTGATGATTTTATTCAACGGGCAAGCATGGAGTGGGATCGCTTGGCCGCTCGGCATATTAATCACTAAATGGCGCCGGTATTGAGCAAGAACATATCTTCATGAGATTGCATACGTGGCTTGCTAGTATATTCTGGACATATGGTGGACTAGTTTAATTGGAAGGTTGAAGCAACGTGCCTTGCCATGCATCCTAATCCTAATTGTTTCGGTCAGCAAAAGCAAACGAAAGGAGAAAGGAGTAAGAGTCCAGGTGTACCACGATTTAGTGGCGTTCATGTATGGAGAAGCGAGAGCCCAAGATGGAAGGGAACATGCACGTACGTAGGAAGGATGTGTGCATACCTATTTGCTTCATATTGGCTTTATTTGCTTGATTAGGCTTGTATATTACGTAATCCAGGATTGGCATCAGCATAGGAGCCCAATATGTGTACGACAATGTAGCCCAGCATGTATTTGGACAATCGGAAGACCAGCCGCCCAATAATTATAAATGGTGACGGCCGATTGAATCACCCACAATCGACATATCAATAAAACATCTATCTTTTATCTCACTTTTCTAATCTATTATTGCTTTTCGTTTTTCGTTGCTGCTAATGGCTATTGGTTCAACGACGACGAAGTTCTAGAGCGGTCAGGCTGGCTAGAGCAGCCCATAGCCGCCGCACGCCTTGACAGGGTCCCTCTTGGGCGTGTGGGGCTTCGGGTACTAGGAGACCACATCGGCTTTCTTGCGTATCACGCTTCCGGCGAGGCTCCTCCGGTGACGTGTCTTGCGTATCGTGCTCATCGCTGGAGGCACATGGTCTGGGTGCGGACATCCCCTATGCGTCGACCGACCTAAAAGTCGGCTAGGCCCTACATCGAGCCATCTAGCTCCTTATCGAGTGTGTGACCTAATTAAGCGTCAACACTTTCTTATCGAGTGTTGTATAATGTCCCTAGTGACTCCTTTTGGGTCGGAGGCTGACTAGGAGAAGACATCTTTGTTTTTGTCTAAGGTTTCTATGAGCTCTACCTCTTCTTTCTTTCGAAAGGTTGCCTCCGATAATGATTTTTCTATCTGGTACTGCATTTTCTAACGGGACTGATTTTGTCTCTTCTTGATCCTTGAGATCTGTTCACCCCTTCGGCATATCCGAAGGCTCTGGAGGATTGCTTTTGGGCGACTCGACAGAGTTGATGTTGCGCTGTGATTTGTATATGGCTCTTTCTATGTTCCTTGCCTCCTTTTGACTGCCGTGGACTGTGATGGTGTTGTGTAGTGCTGGCATTGAACTTGTTTGCAAACCCTTTGCCGAAAATAGCATTGTATGGGTAGTATAGGTCTACTACATCGAAGGTTACATATTCTGTCCTTGCATTCTCTTGGCCTTCGTAGGACACTAGCAGGGATATTTTTCCCAGAGCATATATTTTCTTTCCTCCGAACCCGAATAGTGGGGAGTCCGAAGGCTGCAACTGGCTTCTACTTAACTTCATTTGGTCGAAGGCATTAACAAAGATGATATCCGCCGAGCTTCCAGAGTCTATCAGAACCCTGTTAATTTCCTAGCCTACTATATTGGCCTTGATCAACATAGCATCAGTCTGGGGATAACTTTCCAACTGGAGGTGTTGTTCTGAGAATGTGATGGGTGTCTTCAACCAATCTGTGCAGCGTATTGGGCTTTGGATGGCTACGTTGTTGACAAGCTGTTTACACTAAAATTTGGAAAGGAGAACGCGGGAACTCGAAGCTTTCAGGATTGAGTCATCGAGGAATCAATTGCGTAAAGATCGATATCAGTTGATTCAGATGCGATACTGGAATCGGCTCTTTTTGGATGACGTCAGCAGACGACGTCAATAGACTACAGGGAAAGATATGTCGGACTCTACAAAAAGGAAAAGATTAGGGTCCAAGTTATTTTAAGATAGGAATGTTTTGTTTTATTCCAAGTATTGTAATAAGTCGTATTCGAGTAGGATTTATGTTTAGGTTTCGGGTATAAATATTGGACCCCGATTATTGTACAAAGACACGAACATTCAATCAACACAATCTTTACTGCTTTCCCCATCGCATTAGGAGTAAGAGTACTTGTCACACCCAATTTCAAGGATAAAATGGGATGCAAAATCTTATGTGCGCCCAGAGATCGGTCACACACATAAGCCGACAAATTATAAATAGTATCATCACAAGTCTTTATTACATCACGAATAAGACAAAGTTATCACATAAATATAGCGGAAGTAATAAAAGATCTCTCACGGAAGCTCCATTTCATAGGGACGTCGACTGGTTGACCACAAGTCTAGAAATCCTTAGAAAAATCGTCATACCCAAAGCCATCTGTTTCCCATCTGGGATTTTTATCCAAATGATGAAAATAAACAAGCGTAAGTATATGTCGTACTCAACAAGTGTAACACGGGGTTCATGAGGCTCAAAAGGCTTGACACGGTTTTAACTGCATTCAGCTTTTAGTCGTCATAATTTTAGGTTAAGAGTAGCAACAAGTTGTTTCAATTCCCAATGCAAAACACATGATCAATATAAACATGAATAATGAATAACATAAACAAGTAATACTTAGTGTTCATCTATTCCATAAGGGTTCCAAGTACGCTCGTGACCGTGAGCACGGCTGATATACCAGTTTTACACTCTGCAGAGGTTGTACACTTTCACTGTGAGTCGTGATACCCATATGTCCGGGCTAATTACTCACAAAACACTTCCAAGGTGAGCAGATAGGGGTCACTATGAAGCCTTTCAAAGGTTCGTCTAACATGTTAGGGCCATTAGATTCACTCGGCAAACAGATGTAGAGCCCCCCTTCCCGATGGCACATTGACACACAACCTATACACATAGGGACAGAGACCGCACTATACCCGATTCGTCAAGCCATTCTTACGCCAATAAAGGTAACCACTAACAAGCTAGAAAAGGTCCTCATACTGAGCTAAAGCCAGAGCCATGTAGCCCTCACAGCTGTACTGTAAGTCCCGGATGATCACTTACAGATAAATCCTTAGGGAGAGGAATCTGAAGCATTTAGAAAGTAACTAAATACTCTAGCCTCATGTTTCCAAGTTACTAAAAAGTCATATTTTAATGTTTATTGCATATACCATTAGTCAAGTTATAAGATCATGGTTTAATTGAGCACTAGCAAGCTACCCAATGCATAACCCGTAGGTGACAAGGTAAAAGTTCAATTCTAGGAAATCCCTATCAAGGTGACACATGCAACATGAATTTAATGAATTAAAGTGAGTAGGAAACAAGAATAATCCCATGCTATACTTGCCTTGAGCAAAGTACTCCTGCTGTTCCTGCACGTCAAAGTCGTACCCTTGATCTCCCACGAATTTCTCACCGTCTATACTCGAGAACACAGCAACATACAAACATCTAGGAGTAATCATGCAAAGCAAACAAAGTTATAAATTAGAACAGGACACCAACATCATAAAATTAAGATGAAGAGTTTGGAAAACGAATCTACGTCTCGCTACGAACACACAGACGCGAAGATCACAAAAATCGGAGCTAAAACAAAAAAGTTATGAATTAAACAAGATTCCCTATAGTAAAATAATAGATTAAATCTAACTTCCCATTTTAAAAGTTGAAAACCTACTTAACAGTAGTATAAACATGTAGATTACTTAATTATGAACCTAACGCAACTTGAACGGATCAAATCAGAGTTAAAACGGAGATTTTATGGCTAAAACAAGTTGAGTGGCAATACTGTAAATAGCTGAAAACGTATTTTCAATCTAACCGAACTAAAATACGCTTTCAAAGGAAGGAAACGGAATCTGAAACACGCTTTGGACTGCGGGTTCAGTCTGAAGTAATTGTAAGGGTGTTTTTGAAAAACATTGCCGCCGGATTAGAACTGGATGACCAAGATTGGATCTGGCGTTGGAAAAAAAACATTGCCGCCGGAATAGGACCGGCGACGGGTGGGCGACGGTGGCGCCATTGGAGAGCTTACTAGAGCTTGAAGTTTGGAGGCTACAGCGCTTGGTTCAACAAAATAAAAAGCCTAGGAGATAGAGGGAGCGACGGCGGACTCACCGGACCCAAGAGGAGCTTGCGAGGAGCAACGGACGCGGCGCGGCGCTTCGGCGGTTGGCGGCTCTCGCGGCGGTGCTAGGGCGAGGCATGGCTGCGGGCTTGCATGGGCAAAGAGCTTGCAGCCAAGTTGGATAAGGAGGGCAGAGCAATTTGGGCGGATATTTATGGGACAGGGGTTACTTGAGAGGCACGGCGCGGAGCTCGTGGCGGAGGCGGGCACTTGGCGACGGCGTGGCCGTATTCGAGCCGGACACGGCATGGGGAAGGAGGAGGGCCTGACCTGTGGGCTAGGGCGGTCGACGGTCGGAGGAAAGAGAAGCGCGGGTCAGCGGCCGTGAGGAGCTGGGCCAGCGCCTTGTTGGGCCGCTGCAGCGCGGCGCGGAAGGAAGCAAGCTGGGCTTCGGCCCAAGTGGAGAGCAGAGGAGAAGAAGGCCAGCACTGGAACAAGGCCGAGTGGGCCGGCGGGAGGAAACGGTCCATGGCAAGCAGGCCAAGCAGGCCGAAAGGGAGGAAGGAAGAAAGAAATCCCTTTTCTATTTTGCAAACCAATTTTGAAGGCAAAATTCAAATCAAGTAGAAATTTGATTTCAAATCAAACCATTCAAAAATCATTATGCAGCAGCATGAATGCACACACATGATTATGAACCTACATTTGATTTTAATTTAATAAAATTTATTATTTTTCCCTAAATTCAAATTCCCACAAAATGCATAATTAAATATTTTCTCCTATTTAAAAAATATGCAAAATTTAGGGTGTTACAATTCTACCCCACTTAAAATGAATCTCGTCCCCGAGATTCGGACGATGCTTACTCAAATAACTGCAGGTATGTTTTCCTCAGATCCTCTTCTCTTTGCCATGTAGCCTCATCTTCTGTATACCGATTCCACTGAACCTTACATATCTTTATAACTTGGCTCCTTGTAACTCTTTCTGCCGTCTCCAAAATCCTTACCAAAAACTCCTCATATGTGAGATCTTCCTTAATTGTAAGCTCTTCTAACGGTATCTGCTCCTCAGGTACACACAAACACTTCTTTAGTTGAGACACACGGAGCACATCATGCACACCTGACAAACTCTCAGGCAATTCCAACTGATAAGCTACTTCTCCATGTCTCTCTAAAATCTTGAAAGGTCCAATATACCTTGGTGCTAACTTTCCCTTCATATTAGACCTTCTCACACTTCTCATAGGTGACACTTTCAGATAAACATAATCACCTACTTCAAAAACCAATTCTCTTCTCCTAGTGTCGGCATAACTCTTCTGTCGAGACTGAGCCACTCTCAAGTTATCTCTAATCATCCTTACTTGCTCTTCTGCGTCTCTTAAAACATCTGGTCCGAACACTTGAGTTTCTCTCGTTTGATTCCAAAACAACGGGGTTCTACACTTTCGTCCATACAAAGCTTTGAAAGGTGCCATATTGAGACTCTTCTGGTAACTGTTGTTGTATGAGAACTCTGCATAAGGCAAACTCTTGTCCCAACTTGTACCATACTGCAACGCACAAGCTCTCAACATATCCTATAATATCTGATTAATTCTCTCAGTTTGCCCATTTATCTCAGGATGATATGATGTACTAAAATTTAGCTTTGTTCCCAACGAACTATGTACTTGCTGCAAAAAATGAGATGTAAATTGAGTACCTCGATCAGACATAATTTTCTTGGGAACTCCATGTAGACACACTATCCTCTCCATATATAACTGAGCTAACTTCGGTCCATTATAAGTAGTCTTGACCGGTAAGAAGTGAGCAACTTTAGTTAACCGATCCGCTATTACCCAGATTGAATCATAGCCTCTCTGAGTACGTGGTAATCCAACAATGAAATCCATACCAACTTCTTCCCACTTCCACTCAGGTATCTTCATTGGTTGTAGCAATCCTGCAGGCCTTTGATGTTTAGCTTTGACTCACTAACATGTATCACATAAAGCCACATATTCAACATCTTTCTTCAGTCCATACCACCAATACTTCTCTTTTAGATCTAAATACATCTTAGTACTCCCATGATGAATAGAGTAAGCAGACTCATGTGCCTTACGAAGAATTGCCTCTCGTATAGCCTTATCCTTAGGCACACATAGTCTCTTCCCAAACCACATAGTTCCATTATTATCCATACGGAAACCTGATGCCTTACCAATCACTATATTTTCCGCTATCTCTTTCAACTTCGCATCCTGTAATTGTCCTTTACGTATTGCTTGCTCCAATTTAGGCTCCAACACCAACTCCACTGTATTAGTGACAAAGCCCAAATTCAGTCGCTCAAACTCAGCACACAACTCACTTGACATCGATGTCACTTGCACCTCATTGGCATAACTCTTCCTGCTAAGAGCATCGGCAACAACATTCGCCTTTCCAGGATGATAGTGTACCTCCAGATCATAATCTTTGATCAACTCTAACCATCGACGCTGTCTCATATTTAGATCTGTCTGAGTGAAAATGTACTTCAGACTCTTGTGATCAGTATAAATGTCACTCTTATGCCCGATAAGATAGTGCCTCCATATCTTCAAAGCATGAACCACTGCTGCTAACTCTAAGTCATGAGTAGGATAATTTAACTCATGCTTTCTCAACTGTCGGGAAGCATATGCCACTACTCTGCCTTCTTGCATAAGGACACAACCAAGACCTTGATGAGATGCATCACAATAGATAGAAAAGCTCTTGTTCAAATCAGGTAAAACCAATACTGGGCTATAGTCAATCTCTTCTTCAATTCTTCAAAGTTAGTCTGGCACTTCTCGGATCACACAAACTTGGCATTTTTCTCCAACAAAGCTGTCATAGGCTTGGCAAGTTTAGAGAAACCTTCTATGAACCTTCTGTAGTATCCAGCTAATCCTAAGAAACTACGAATCTCTCCCACATCTGTTGGTAGTTTCCAATTCAGTACATCATTCACCTTGCTTGGATCTACTGTGATTCCACCATTAGAGACAACATGGCCTAGGAAAGAAACTTCCTTCAACCAAAATTCACACTTGCTTCGCTTAGCATACAACTTGTGTTCCCTGAGCTTCTACAAGACCAACCTTAGATGTTCAGCATGCTCTTCTTCCGTTTTAGAGAATACCAATATATCATCGATGAATACCACAACAAACTTATCCAAAAACTCCATGAACAAATTATTCATCAAGTACATAAAGTAGGCAGGTGCATTGGTCAAACCAAATGACATAACAGTGTACTCCTACAAACCATATCTCGTAGTAAAAGCTATCTTGGTTATGTCAGTTGCACGAATCTTCAACTGATGATAGCCAGAACGAAGATCAATCTTAGAGAAAACACAAGCAGCTCTCAACTGATCAAACAAATCATCAATTCTAGGCAACAGATACTTGTTCTTGATAGTAACCTTATTGAGTGACCGATAGTCAACACACATCCTCTGAGTACCATCCTTCTTGTCAACAAATATAACTGGTGCTCCCTAAGGGAGGAGCTAGGACGAATAAAACCTTTCTCTTGTAACTCCTTTATTTGTTTCTTAAGTTCTTCTAATTCTTTAACCTCCATTCTATATGGACGCTTAGCTATAGGTGGAGTTCCAGGCAATAATTCAATAATAAACTCAATGTCACGGTCAGGTGGCATACCTGGCAAATCATCAGGGAACACATCTGGAAACTCATCAACCACTGGGTCCTCCTTGTTGCCGCTATCATCAAGCTGATTCACTGTGGCTGTCGGTTGTGCTTGTATTACAACATCAACACTGATTCTTTCCCCATTCGGTGCGGTCACAACCACCATCTTCTCCTTACACTGAATCACTGCTTATTGTTGCATCATACAGTCCATACCCACAATCACATCAATACTAGATGCTCTCAACACAATGGGGCTCACTTTAAACTCTACCCCCTCAGGAGTAGACTAGTCGAAAGATAACGATATGAAGCTTGCATACTTCCACCTGGTGAGTTTACTAATATGGGATTTTGCATGGCACATAATGGTATGCTATGGTTTCTAACAAATGCTTGTGATATGAATGAATACGAAGCTCCAGAATCGAGAAGAATAGTGGTAGGGGTTGAGTTGACATTGAACGTACTGAGCATGACTTCTGGTTCTGCAAGCGCCGTCTCGGTAGACACATGGTTCACCTTTCCTGTGTTGGGTGCTGGCTTCTGATAACTATTCTGTCTTTGGGGGGTTTGCTGGTTGGGCTTCTTAGGGCAATTATAAGACAGGTGACCCTCTTTACCACAACTAAACCACTTGCTGGGAGTGCTTGGGGCACTAGTCTTCATGGGAGTGTTGTTAGGCACTCCCTGTTGTGGTGTCTGCTGACCATTCTGCTGCTGAGGACGTTGAGTGGCACTCTGCTATTGGTTCTAGTTGCGCTGAGGGTACTGGCCACGATTTCACTCATTATTGTGTCCCTGAAACCTCTGCTGGAAACCTTGCTGAGGATTGGTACGTGGATGGGTATTACTTCTAGAGGCCTGCCCTTGAAGTTTCCTCTTCTTGGACTCCATCTCTTTGCGCTTATTGTCAATAACAATGGCGTGATTCACCAATGTTTGAAAATTGGGGTATGTATTGGACATAAGATGGAGTTGCAGACCATCATACAGACCCTTGAGAAAACAACGTTTCTTATCAGCATCATTAGCAACTTCATTCGGAGCATAACGTGACAACTGAGCAAACTTGTCACGGTACTCAGCGACGGACATGGATCCCTGCTTTAGAGCTCTGAACTCCTCCTACTTGAGCTCTATCAATCCCTTTGGTAAGTGATAGGATCTAAAATTCTCTCTAAACTCCTGCCAGGTGATAGGAGGAGCATTGGCGGGACGTCCATACTCAAATGACTCCCACCAGTCTTGTGCTTCTCCCTAGAGGTGTCCTGAAGCGTACAACACCTTCTGTTGATCATCACATTGTACTATGTTGAGCTACTTCTCCACTGCACGAAGCCAATCATCTGCTTCCAGTGAATCAGTGACATGAGAGAACACTGGGGGATGGCCCTTCAAAAATTTACCACTCTTATCACGCGGTGCTCCACCAACCTGTTGGTTCTGCTGATTCTGCACCAACGCTTGCTTGAGCTGTGTCTGTACTGCTAAAAGTTGCTCAATAGTCGGTGGCGGTGGCGGTGGCGGTGGTGGTGGTGGATGTGGGGGAACACCTCCACGACCTCGGCCTCTTCCTCTTCCAGACATCTGCTATCAAATATTCAAAATTTAGAAATTTCCAAGTTAGAATACATTCTGAAATTTTTTTGGACGAGTCTCAACATCAGTAGCTCGGTAAAATAGTCATATCTCGAGTTCTAGAAATCCAAATGAGGCGTACTTTATATGGTTGGAAATATTAAGAAATTATCTACAACTTTTATGCAGACGAAATTCCGAGATTCTATAGTTCGGTTACTCAAAAATAGGATACAACCGAAACTGTTTCCAGATTCTAGACTGCGCAGAAACTTCATCTTGAGACAGCGATATCTCACAAAAAAACCAGATATAAGCATGATTCCAGAGGCATTGGAAAGATACCTAAGTCTAGTTATTCCCATAAAAATTTCATAATTTTTTGTTGAGTCAATTTTAATTGGCATGAAGATAAAGGCAGACTGCTCCGAAAAAACAGATTCCGAGAGAACAAGATGTAACAAACCCAACTATTTATTTATTGACCCAAACTTTAATATTCTTAACTATGGAACTTGCGGGCATGCCCACAAATTTCCAGCACTCATTACAAAAATCCAACTCACACATAAACACAATAACAAATCAACTAAGCACACCAATGTTCACACCGCACTAATAGACTAGACTAGACTCAACTTGACTCATTCTACTATCATTTTATTACATAAAAGGGACTCCAACATCTATGAGTGAGACTTATGGGGAAGCTCCTCGTACATCTTTGGCAAGTTGAGGCACACCCTTTGTTCATCTGTCACCTGTCGGTGTCTCTTGATGGTTTTCTGTTGTGCCTTCAATTGAGCCTCCAATCGACGAATCTTTGCTACGGAATCATAGCCAAAGTGTACCATTACTTGGGTTGTTGGATCCGTGCCCTGCGGGTCCATCATCGCCCATCCCAATTCTGGGTGTTGGTAAGGGAGGAATCGATATTGGTCATTCTTCATATCCTCAAATCGACGACCACAGAGGCCTATGCAAGCTTCACCGGCTGTATCTTTTATGCTGTCCTCCATGGTAGCACGGTGAGCATGGTGCGCATAGTTTGAATCCAACTGATATGCGTCTTTCAAAGGTGAGTAGGCAGGGGTCACTATGAAGCCTTTCAAAGTTTCGTCTAACAAGTTAGGGCCATTAGATTCACTTGGCAAACAGATGTAGAGCCCCCCTTCCCGATGGCACATTGACACGCAGCCTATTCACATGGGGACAGATGCCGCACTATACCCAATTCGTCAAGCCATTCTTACGCCAATAAAGGTAACCACTAACAAGCAAGAAAATGTCCTCATACTAAGCTAAAGCCAGAGCCATGTAGCCCTCACAGCTGTACTGTAAGTCCCGGATGATCACTTACAGATAAGTCCTTAGGGAGAGGTAGAGGAAGCCAACAGAGCACAAAACCTAGCATAAGAAGTAGGCCTCGCAGCGATTCAACCTTTGATTAGCAATCTCAACAGCAGCAGGAGGCCAACAAACAAAAGGATCCACAATGAAAAACCCTAAACCTACCACAACTATTTATAGGCGTCCATCACCCACACCAAAGGAAGGCAGGCGTCACATATCCCGAAAAAACAGCAACTGAGAGAGCGTCGCAGTTCCTGAGAAAAAAGGCGAAACTACCTCCTACAATCACATGTCCCATCAAGCAGCACACTAGGCCCAAAATCGCTCCAAATTAACAAAGGCCTAGCACTGGTCGAGCATGATAGGGCGTCGTTGCGTCGGGCCGCAAGCTACGTACCCTAGCATGCCTCCCTCCACAAGTTTTATCGTGGCTCTAACCCATCATGCTGGCCCCGACCCTCGAGGGGCTACTATTGGGGGGAGGTTCCCCTGGCACCGCTCCACGCTAGCCCTCGGCCCGGCGCTGGCTTAACTAACATGACTCGTCGCAAATGCTAACCCCCACGGCGAGGGTATCCTAGCTCGTTATGTTTTGATTGTGTGACCAGGCGAGGGGCCCGAAGGTTGGCCGAGACTAAGGAGGACGGAAGGAGAAGCACCGAAAGCCAAGGATGGGCGGATGGGGAGGAGGAGGCGCACGGGGAGGAGGAGGCGCACGGGCCAACCCCCTCTGGATACAGCGGCCACCACATGTAGCGGCAACGCGCGGGGAGGCCCACACCGGCGACCGCGGCCCTCTCTCTCCTTTGAGCACAGAACGGCAGCCCCTCCTTCTCCTCTGAGCATAGCGTCCCTTCCCTGTCCCTCGTGCGTTGGCCACCAGATCCGGCCTCTAACTGTCCACTGGCGGTGGATCCGACCACCGGAGGTGGCAGGGGCGCAGATCCAGTCACCAGCAGCGGTGGGGGCACGGATCCGGCCACCACCAAACAGATCTGGCTACCAACGGCTGCGACAGCGTGGATCCTGCCTCGGGCAACGTCGGTGTGTGGTACTAGGCTCGGTGGGGTTTTTTTATTTCATGAAATTATTAACCGAGGCGGGCTACTTAACTCAACCGCCTCCATTAATTGCATTAACCGAGGCGGTTGTCTTATGCCGACCGCCTCGGTTAATCTATTAATCGAGGCGGTTGCTCAACCGCCTCTATTAAAGGTCCGATTAACCGTGACCTTTCGACGGAAGCGGTTGGCAAAACCGCCTCGGTTAATGCTTTTTGTCCACCTCGGTTAAGATTCTTGTAGTAGTGTGTGTCCCTAAATTCATGGGTCTCTAAACATGTCCCATGCTATAGCACTAGTTCAAATGGGTTTCAAACTGAAGCGGCATGCTGAAACATTGTTGATTTATATAGATTGTCTTAGAGATAGTAATTAGCTCTTACTATTGCTACATGATATATATAGATTATTTTTTTGACAAGGGGTATATATAGATGTTAACTACGCAAGTTATTAGTATGTCTATTGTTGTTTTTCTTGTGTAAGTCTCCACTTAAAAGTTAACACTATTTTAAAGATTGTCTTAGAGCTAGTAACTAACTCTTATTATTGCGCGTGTCCTTATTATGACCTTGGTGGTGGTGTTGCAGCTGGAGTGAAGCAGTGTTACGTGATCGTAGCTACTGAAGTGGGCCCACTTCAGTCCAGACAAGAGGAATTTACTTCAGTCCAGACTTCGAAGTGGGCCGATGCATGCACCCATGTGCCTCTTGTCTGGTCTCACTGCCTCGAGCCTCGGGTGCCTCTTCAATTTTTTCCCCTCTACGATACTGGGATGCTTTGTGCTTCGTTGTTTATTAATTCAATGACCGAGCGTAATAATCTATTAATTCATAGTACAAAATAATTGTCGTTGATTATGGCCTTAGCTCCCAATGATGTATTGATAATGGTTTCTATCCTCATTAAATGACTTGCCAAGTAGGTAAAATGCTGACATGGCAAGGCAACGTAGTTAATGAAGAAAGAGAGCAAAAATCATAGAAATGATTTCCTCATGAAGAAACCAGGTCTTCTCTTGACCCAATGCACCAATAAACCATGAAATCGCCATTGGGGAGAAACCACCAGTTTCTAGGGGGCTCGTGCCGCACTCCCATTGGAGGAAGAAGATAGAGTTAGGAGAGAGAAAGAGAAAATAATTATTACTCATAGAAATCATGGGTTGAAAAACAGTATTTTTTTGGTGCGGTATCCTATGCTATAGAAACTATTAGTTTCTTTCATTGGAACTGCCCTAAGCAACTTCTTCAATAGTGCTAACTTTTAGCATATAGCTCATAACATAAATAGCTCTACATGACACTCTCATACTGTATAGGATTGTGTCTATGAGCCTAACTCTTAATCAAAAGCTAGCTTTTCTCTCTTTCATTCAAATATGAAAAAAAATACTTACAGCTAACTTATAAGTCATTGTGGGTGCTCTGAGGGAGTGGCAGAAGAGTGGAGGTGGTCCATGGACCATGTGCTCATCAGCAAGGGCAGCCAGTAGTGACATGCTATCTTGCTCCTATTGGTGAGCACGGAAGAGGTCTGGACGGATGGGATAAGGCCGACTGCTTGGTTGATTAAAAAAAACTGATGCTAGGGCCTAAAATAAATAGAAATTAATAATGTGTTGCAAAATGTGAATATCTAATTTGTTGTACGGAGTATGCATGATCTCCCAAACTTTATTCTTTGATGACATGATTTAACTATTAGACAAGTTTGTTGGATTTAGAAAGATAGTCAGATGCCATCTCTTAGAGTAAATCCATGCGGGACTCACAAATCGACAAGCTGGGCGCGTGACAGTTGCCTAGCGGGGGATACGACCGGATGAACTACTAGCGCCAAGCTAATTTTATTTTCTCTTTTCACTCTTATCTATGTTGAATTTTGCTAAGTTATTTTGGCTATAAACAAAGCTCACTAGACTTACACTACTGGAAACTCGTATTTTTCTGTGTGTGCGAAAACACGCAGAAAAATACGAATACTGTCAGAAAAATATTTTTCTGACAGTGTGCCCTCAGAAAAATACCTACGGAATTTTTCTGTGGGTTCACCGTCAGAAACAATTTTTCTGTGGGTTTCACACGCACAGAAAAATTGTATTCGCCCAGATTAAAACTAATTTTTCTGTGTGTTAATCCACACAGAAAAAAGAAATAAACGCACAGAAAAACACATGTTTTTTTTCTGTCGGTCTAGTTGAACTCACAGAAAAATTAATTTCGTCCAGATTAAAAATAATATTTCTGTGTAGCCAGCCTCACGGAAAAAAAGAGTTAAACACACAAAAAAAATTATTTTAAAACAGTAGCAACAGCATGTTGAAATATATATTGTCCATACAGTAATTTCATGACACATCACAACATAATAAATACATTTATAGGTGTCTAAATGTTGAGCACATTCATAGGTACATAGATGATGTCCAAATGTTCCGGCATCAATACATTCAAAACCCTCATACTAACCAAGATTCAGCTCTTGCTAGTTCTTCATGCGCTTGTCCCTGATACTATTCAACTTTTGCTAATTCTTCATGCGCTTGTCCCTGGGAGTGACCATGGCAGTTGAGTCTGTCACATCCTGCAGATCAAGCATTGACTGAGATCTCTTGAGAGCTGAGAACTGCTGGTATGACTACAAAAGTTCAACAAACCACATAGCAGAGAATTCGCAATTAGAACCTTTGCTGACACTGAAGTGAAATAACACTACCAAATGAAATCAAAGTAGCCCAATTGGAGAATCTCCATCATTTTCCCCATCAAAAAATAATATGCCGTCTTTGTATCCCAGCACTTTCTAAGACTTAAGATCTCGCAAGGTTCTTTCTAAGATAAAGCTAAGTGAAGACTAGAACATACCTCCTCAATACTGTTTGGGATATTTTCCTGACAATGAGATCCAAAAATTGCAGGCCTCTCATCGGTTATCACAACCATTTCATTGTGACTGTTAGTGGCCTTTCCTCCAAGGCCTGTCATTTCATCAACTTTTACTGGGATTTTCACCGCTTCAGCCAAATTCTTCTGTCGCTCCTTATTATCCTGCAACGACTTAAATGCTTAGTAACAAATATTTATCATATTAAGGAACACTTGGTAGACATAAACAATGTAACTTCTACTCACATGAGCTTCTGGATGAGCTTCTTTGTCATTGTTGGCGTGCTTTCTTTCCATAGGTCGTGTCTGTTGTTTTCGAGCTTCTTCAATGCATTTCTTTTTTTCTCTCCTTTTCCCTCCTTTCCTCCTCATCCCTCTGCCTCTTCCTTGTTGCCACATCAGTACCTCTTTTCTTCTTCTGTTCCTCTTCCTGTTTTTTCTTCGGCTGCCTCAAGTGCCTTCACTCTGACATCTTTTTTCACTACAAGACAAAAACCCCAGTTGTAGAGGCCTTCTGTGAGCACCACTCAACAAATATTTCTAACTCAAGGATCAGTTGCCTACTAGATTTAGCATAATTTACTTATACTAATACTCCCTCTATCCCAAAATATAGGGTGTATTATGTTTGGAGAAAGTAAACCATACTATACTTGGACCATTAATCTCTCATAGAGTATATTACCAATTAATACAAAATCAATATCGGTATTAATGATATTCCAAGTAGGAATCTAGTGGTGCAACTCTTGTAGACTAAACATGTTCAAATTTTGAGTAATTATTGGTCAAAACTTGTGAACATTGATTCCACCAATTCCTAGTACGCACTGTATGTTCGAGATGAAATAGTGGAAGTAACAAATAAGACTTACCACATGCAGGTTGCACCTTTGGCTTTACAAGAGGTATCACTTGCCAAAGATTACATGCATCTGCCAACTACAGCATCATTTGGTACAGCTACACAACCTTTCCAAACTTGGAAAAGAATTCCATGAATTCATCTGTCAATTCAAATATCACATATCAAAATGATTGATTAGGTTGATATATGCAAGATATTCAAGATACTGTTTTCATAGCATCTCCAAGCTGCAGGATGCACCCCCAATTTCAGTCCCCTAAAGCTGAAATATTTTTGAATGTGTCACCTCAGTTTTCCCATCTGAAACAATGTAACAAAAAAGACTGAGAGATGGAACTCACTTGGAACAAAGAGACATGTCTATTTTACATTTTCCTCCACCACACTATCTTTTGGCCTAAGTCGTAGATTTGCTGGTTGCATACCTACATGAGAAAATAGAACAAAGAATTAACCAAACAAAACAAATGGTTTTAACAGGCAGTTTGACATGTACCAAACTAGTAACATACATGAGGTGCTATACTAGTCAGCGCTTTCACAAAAATATCCAAATTATTGCTAAGAAATAAGACATTGTTTCAATCTGTAGAAGCATATAGACCATTTTATTTTAGAGAAAGACATACAACCAATAGAAAGAGATAAAACGTATAATCCATTTGTCCAAAAATTGAATTACACCAACCAGATCAATGTAATGATTTTGTTTGGGTTAAAGAATTAATAAGTGCTGCCCCTAGCGGCTATAATTTGAATAAGCTGCTGCTACCATTTGAGCCTGACACATTCTTTACCTCAAAGACAGAGTAACTGCTAATGCATGGTCTGAATTTTAAGACGCAAGCAACATATACGCAACTGCATTTTCAATTCTACTATGAACCTGTAACACCCTAAAATTTTGATTTCTAAAAAAGAGGTTTAATTTTGATTTTATTATGCTTTTTGTGTGCATTCTAACATAGGGAAATTAAAATTTTGATGAATTTATAAAATAAATCATAAGGTTGCAACATGTTTGAGCACACATACCTCTGCATTGGTTTTGTTGTGATGTGTGGTTTTGACCAAAAAAAAAATGATTCAAACGATGTTTGAAAAGGATTTGAAAATGGCTTTTGAATAAAAGGAAAAAAAACTTTCTTTTTATTTATTCTTCCTCCTCTGCTTTATGGGCGTCTGGAGCAGCAGGCCCACTCCCCCGTTCTCTCGGCCTTGTGCCTAGGCCCAGGTCGAGCAGCCCACTCGCACTCCCTCAGGTCCTCATCGCAGCAGGCCCAGCTTCCCCTTTCGCTGAGTCACAGACATGTTGGTACCTAGCTCGGACTCGGCCTACGAATCTTCCGTGGTTCCTGGGATATTTCGTGTAGAAACCACGACTCGATCCACCCCTATAAGAAGGTCGAGATGTTGACGTGCTGCACCTTGTTTTCCATCTGCGTGAGCCCTAGCTCCTTCCTGCCATCGCTTTAAATCACGCCATCGAGAAGCAGTCCGTCCACCAAAGTCGCTGAGGCATCCTGGTAGCAGCCGCCGCGTGCCCCGACGAGTTGTACCTGTACATCATCGATCTTCCTCATCGCTGGAGCTCCTTGTCCGTGAAGGCACGCCGCCACCGTCCTGAAGCCCAGGCCTGCGCCCGACCGAGAGTCCGAGAGACCGAGACCCAGCGTCGTGCTGCTTGAATCAGCGTGATGCGATACCTTGCAATCCAAGCCGGCTCTGCACCAAGTCGATCTATCTTCCGGCCTAGCAGAGCTGCAGGCCTGCCTTGTTTCTCCGGTCGTCGAGTTGACGATATGCTAGCCGTGCTTCCTGCCTACATCTACTACACGTGAAGAAGCACCAGCCACTCCTAAGGATGCAAGGCCACGACGCATATATGTCTTCTCTGCACATGTCCTTGGGTGCTACGCACCAGCAGCATTTGGTAGCCGAACCGGTTGTCAGCTAGTTCGGGCTGTAAGTACTCGCCGCGTCTCTGCGTTTTGCTTTGTTCAAGTTATGTAAGTTTCGTGCCGACGTAATTTACGTGTTAGTATTGACGGTCATCCTATCACCTGGCTATGAATTTTATAATTTACATATTAATCTGATTAACCTACAACCAATTAGCTTTCTAACTTAAAAGCAATATATATATATATATATATATATATATGTTACACTTCAGTATTTAATAAATGATATTCATATGATTAATTATTAATATAAATGTATTCCTAAATTATAGTTTGATTAGTTTAAACACACCTTGCATATATTAAACTTGTTAGATGCTCTCACGTGCATTTTACTTTTGCAAAGTTAAAGTTTGACTTGATTAATCTATACGGCAATATTTATAAATAAAACATGATTTGTTTTAGCTCAGATTTAGGATTATACATTGTGAACTTAAATATTAACTTGATTAAGATTAATGTGCAACTAGCTTTCTAAATTAATTAAAAGCAATATAGGTTTTCCACGTCGGCCTTAATAAATGAATATTAAACTGGTTATATCAATTTAAATATATGTTTTGATTATAATTTGTTTAGCTGAACTCACGTCATATTCAGTTATAGTGTAGATGCTCTTACATGTTCTTTTAATTTGAAAAGTTAAAGTTTATTTTGATTAAATAATACATGCACATCCGCTCCTTAATACATTATTAATTATTCCATTGATAAATCCTAAACTGATGTAATGCTTACATCATTTTGGTTTTCCTTTTAAAAATAATAAATGCAAGGGCTTATACGTGCTATATATGTTTTGAATATATACTCTCACTTGTTATTATATCTTTGTAAGTCAAAATTTAATTTGCATAAATGATATCAAAATAACTATAATTAAGATATGAATAGTTTATCTTAGTTTTCTAAATCTAATAACTCAAGTATAAAATGACTTAACTCAATTTAGATATTTCTCTGAGATATCTTACACATGTTTTATAATCATTAAAATAAATAAAGCATATCGATAGACGTTTTCGTTTCACCATAGGTCTGATTAGTGTGATTTTCGCGTTTGTGTGATCGTAGCAATGCGTAGGCTAGTTTTCAAACCTTTTTATTGATTGGTGTATTGTTCTAAATTTTCTATGTTTGCTATGCATGTTTGATCGGATGCTTGTGTGGTGTTCTTTGATCGTGTCCAGCCCGTGAGATTTGCATCGGTGATCTAGAACAAGTTGGTGAGCAAGAAGCAGTTCTTTGAAGGTTTGGACTTGAAGAAGGATCCGAGTTTAAGGCAAGTATAGCTTGGGTTTTCTTTCTGTGACCATGATCTTGGGCTTGTTTAATGAAATGTGATATAAACATAAATGATGAATGTTATCCTTTGGCAAAAGCTGGGACTTACAGTACAGCTGTGAGGGCTATATGGCTCTGGCTCAAGTTGCTTAAGAAACCCTTTTTTAGCTGGTTAGAGGTCTGTGAGTTGGGTATAGGACAACCTCTGTCCTGTTGAGCCTAGCTTTGGAAGCGGCCTTTTACTTGATTTTTGGAAGGGGGGTTCCTATATCTGATGACCCTGCGGCCCTGGCCGGTTAGACGAGCTCTTGGGTGGCTTTATATGGTTCTCTGTGTTTTGGGCCTAGCTAACCCAGGCATATGAGAATCATGACTCACAGTGAAAGTGTACACCTCTGCGCAGAGTTTGATAAACTGGTATACTAGCCGTGCCCACGGATACGGGCGGCCCAGAAAACTGAGGGAATTGTTGTATGTTCATTTAAATTGTTTATGTGCAATTCATTATTCAATTACACTTGATCATGTGGTTATGGATTACACTACCTTGTTGCTATATTTGCGGAGTTGGACATGGACTCACTCTTGCAATTTCCCCCACACCTCAGGCTGGATAACAGTCTGTCAGAGACTTGAGAAGTTGGGCTTGTGATCAACCAGTCAGTTGGATCTAGTGGAGTGAAGTCTGCACCCGGAGATCAGAGTTGTCTATCCGTTGATTGCTTTCTAAGGTTATCTCTTTTGCTAAGTTCGCTATATATTAAGCATTATGAATTGATACTGCCCCTTCAGTTGTAGCTATATGTGAGATTTGATTTCTATGGCTCACATATGGTGTGCATTCGACTTTGTCCTTAAAACCGGGTGTTACATTTTCAGTGGCGGATCCAGGTTTTACTAAAGACTAGAGCCTCTAAGAAGCTAAGAATGTGTATGATACACATGATGAGATGGTGCATTCGCATCTTCTATCTTCTCGTCAAGCTATGCTTATGAATAAGATCAAAATATAAATGAAAAGGTCGTAAAAAAGATTATTTACTAAACATACATTTGTAATCTGAATGTAGCATACCATTTTAACGAGTTCTACTAGGTAGTTCTCTTGATCTGGACCAACACGCTGAGCAGGGTGAAATATGATTGCAATGTCCTTGACCTCTTCATTGTGGAAATTCTGTAAATCCATCATCCATGTTTCTAATTTCAAATCAATCGAATTGAAATATTGAATCCGAAAAGAAATTCAATATAGAAACTAACCAGGGGGCACGGGCAGACGGTCCGACGGCCAGTGCGCCTGGGGCTGGGGTCACAGGCCTGGAGCTAGAGGGTAGGGGCCGCCGGGCCAATGACCTGGAGCTAGAGGGCGGGGGCGGCTAGCGCTGCGGCCTGCGGCCTGCGCGGCACCAGCAAAACAGCCGACGAGCGGCGCCGCGGAAGCTGAACGGGAGCCCGGGTGGGATGAGCGGCGCTGCGCCGGGATAGGCAGCTAGCTCCTCGCGACCTTGCCACCTCCCGTGCGGCCGCGAGCTCGTGCGGTGCAAGGGAGACGGAGTGACGGATGGACAGGCGAACTGAGATGGGTGAGGCCGGAGGACTATAGGTTTGCTGCTGGACCTTTGTTATTGGGCTGAAAATTACACAGGGTACGTAATGTTACTGGGTCAATGATTAGGGCCTGAGCCCCAGAGGCCTGGGCTACAGATCCACCCCCACTCGTTTTACTTCCTAATCAGACGCTATCATCACCATGATTAATGGTGATTAATTGATAAATGAAAAGTAATTAATACAAAATTGATTTATCTTCTGGAATGCATTATATTTGAGGATAAATTTTGAATACTAGAATACCCTGTATTATAGGAAGAAGGGAGTAGGAAATAATAATGTCCACATTTTTGTCGTTCTTTTTTGGACAAATTTTTAACCTCATAAAGTATAGAACTGCTTTTGGTGGTTGAATAAGTCATGAATTTTTAAATAAATCAAAACAAGAAGCTTGTGGTGAACAAACTGATAAGAAGCCGGGAAGAGTTTAGCATTTAAGGTGTAAGTGTCGAAATTTGGATGATTACCATGAAGACAAGAAAACTGTTGCAGCATGTTCTGCTTGTCTTGTCTCAGCTTGTTTCAGTTTATTCTCTCTCACAGAACACTATTGAGTCAGCTGAAATCAGCCGAAATAAGCCAAATACTAGATCTCTGTACTGTACCTAGATAGTGACCTTACACAAGGTAGAAAAAGCAAGCCACGCAATTTAATTCTGGTGAGCTGCTGTGCTGTAAGGCTGCTGCAGCTGTCGTGTGAATAATGGCTTTGATAATGATCTTACATCGTTGCAAGCATGATGGAACAACTAGGCTTCTCTAGATACATGGATATACTCGGTCCGTCCACGAATAAAATAGCTCAACTTTGACAAAAGTTATAATAAATATTATTAACATTTATGTTTTTAAATAAATTTATAATAAAAATATATTCTATAACAAATCTAGTGGTATTTATTTTATATGATTAATGTTTGTATATTTTATAGAACTATAGTCATAGTCATTTAAACGGTTTGACATCTCGAAAAACGAGAATTATATTCTTTTGTAGATAGAGTTGTAGATAGAGGGAGTACAATATTTCTAGATATATTGTAAAAGCAATGTATTAAAAAATCAAATGTCTTATAATTTAGAGCTGGAGAGAGCAGTATAGATGTCCTTTGCGTATGTTGACTAGCAAGCAGTGGTGGATCTAGGATGAAAATCTAAGGGGAGCTTAAGTTCACACGGGGACAAAAGCAGCAAGCTCAGCTCAACACTCGAGCATCGTCTTCAACCTCATCTCAACGCACAAGCTCCTCCTTTCCATCCTCCAATAACAAAAAAAAATTTAGAGGGGGTCCCACAGGCTTAGCCACGGTAGGGGGCTCGAGCCTCCAGCGCCCGGCAGATCCGCCGCTGCTAGCAAGCACGTGATCCGCGTGCGATGGGGGGCCCTGGCCTGCTGCCACCAATTGTGCATTGCAGCAGTGATCTTGTTCTCCGTGCTGGGATTGGACCCCTAGGTGCGTCGGCCTGATACTGGCAAAACAAGGAATTGTCGGCTATGCCCAAAATGCATAGTACGTAGCAACAGGAGGCCAGAATAGACTGTACAAGGATCCGTCATGTGTGAACTATAAATATTATTCTAAATATACAGCTATCATTCACACAAGGATGGGATCGGAGGTCAAGATACTACTACTGTCCTAAAGATGCACGGATAACAATAGGGATACCCACATAATTAATACTACCTCTGTCCCAATAAGAATATAACTACATATTGCGTGTCCGTTACGAAGTGGTTCACATTTGATCAATTTTGTAATAAATAGTATTTTATGGCTTCATATCAATTTATTATGGAAATACATTTGGTAATGAATCTAATGGTATTTATTATGATACTTTTTTAGCTATAATTGGTCAAACTTACACTACTAAAATGGTGTATTTTGAAGGGAGTCCGATGGGAGCTTGCTCCCATTCTGTTTTTTCTTCTCTCTGATTTGTCTCCCCGAGATCTTTCCACACGAAGCTATGCCACGGGGAACGCATCCTCTAGACTAATATATCAGTTTCATCTTGAAGGCTAAAATCATTCCTTAGAAAGCCTCACAGAAGATGACTATCTTATAAGGATTAAGGATACAGATGGTACATATGACTCTACCCCTTGGATTACATATATATACTATATCTCTTCCATAATATAGTCTATGATCTATCCTACAACTCTAGGTTGTGTAGTCATACGGATTTCGAACTATTTTGTTTTCCAATTAACAGGATTATCCGGAATCATGCATGAATTGGGCTAAGCTAGAGAAAAGGCTATTTTGAAAACTAGATAATTCAATGATGACCTTCCATAGATTCACCTATATAGGTTGCGGTTAACGTGTTGTAAAAAATAAGAGCTTGAATACCACATGTAAATAATCCACGAAACATGATCAATATAGAGACAAATAGCTAATTTCTTATTCACAATATAGAACATTACATTGTCTTAAACACCAATAACATACAATAATAAATAACATCTTGCATGTCTTCACTAACGACAGCAAATAATTGACACAAAAAGCATGAAGCAAATGGCATGGAAAACAATTAATTATTGATGCTAACGCTGAAGGATATATTCCTTTTTATCTTGTGTCTTGTGCAATGCTCTAGATGTTTTGATTATGATAGATTCAACATCGATGTAGTGCATAAGACCATAATGACATCAAAAGTCTAACACTGAGAGCTCGTCAGTAGAGCTCCTAGAGCAAACTGGTATAGTGATTCCTAAGGAGCTTTGTCAGATGATAGTTTGCAAACTTATAGAGTGTCTTCAACCAAATCATTTCTTCGAAACAGTTTGTCATAGATTATCACGTTCAGCTTCATAGTCACATCCCTAGAGAATCACTTACAGGGGGAGCTCCATCAAATAGCCCCTAGCTAGTTGATTGAAGTAGAAGAGGAACTTTGACTTTTTTCTTCCCAAGAATCTTTCAGTATCACAAGTGTACTTGCGACGCTCGCCATAGCTGGTCTTTCATTAACATTTTCATTTAAACACTTCATGGCTAGTTTTCCAATTTCGTCAAGGATAGGAATATCTTGTTCTTCAGCAATATCCTTGTCAAAAAACACCCTTCCAGTGTTATCTTGTTCATAAACACTCTTAAACTGCTTGACAAGAATGTTTTCACCATCTACAGCAGGCCTTCTACAAATCAGCTCTAAGAGAACAATCCCAAAGCTATAGACGTCACTTTTTGGAGTTAACCTCCCTGTATCCTTGTACACTGGATCCATGTAAGGCAAACACCCTATCACATTCATGGTATATTGTTTGCCCGCTACAGTTACCTTTGATAACCCAAAATCCGAGATTTTTGGAACCAACCCACCATCGAGGAGTATGTTGTCTGGTTTTACATCTGCATGTTGTATGCCATTTTCTGTGTATGAATGCATGTAAGCTAAACCTTGAGCAGAGCCAATGGCAATGTCCAAACGTGACCTAAGTGTGAGAGGCTCACGCTGCTGATCATTATGTTTGCCGTGGAGAATGTCTTTGAGACTTCCTTTAGCAGCATATTCATATACCAGCAGTGGAACATCAACCCGCAAGCAGCAACCCAAGAGCTTGAGAATGTTCCTGTGCATCATCCTTGATTGGATTTCCACTTCCTCCACAAACTTTTCCAGTGTACCTTGAGTTACCTCATTTGAGGCCTTAACTGCCACCTCGGTCTTGTCAGACAAAGTCCCTTTGTGAACTTCACCAAAGCCTCCCTTGCCAAGAGGCACCGAATTGTTCATGGTTATTTTATCAAGTTCATCTTTTGTAAATAATATCAGAGTTTTCACATTTTTAAGTCTCTCACTTCCATTCTTTCTTTCAATTGCTTCCAGTTCTCTCTCCTTTGCTTTTTGCTCTATCTGCTTCAGCATATAGCATACCCCAGTTCCAAGTATAATAAAAAATAATATTGAAGCACCAACAGTGATTCCTGTAAACAACATATTTACAAATATAAGTAGAGGATATGCTATCAGTAGTTCTCGTAATTCCTGTAAACAATATAGTTGTGGTAATCAGTTGCAATCATTTTATTGAAATAACAAACCAGTCATTTCTATTCAAACATAATAACAAAGATTGTCCACTACAGCATATAGAATAAGTTGGGTGGAATAATTTCAATCCCTAAATAAATCAGGAGCATTCACGAAACCCTAAATAAATCAGGAGCATTGTTGTTATATTTGCAATAATGCCACTTAAATGTCAGTTGTACCCAACTTGGTCAATAAGCTATACACTTTGCAGTTCAGACGACTTAATGATGATATAATCATTAGGACTAACACATTCTTAGAATGTCATTTAGTGAATTAATAGGATTTAAGCAAGCAAAGCAAATTAGTCAAATCCAGAAAGTTTACAAGGGCCTAATGGTCTGGTGGTATCAAAGTATCAAAACAGTAAAGAAGAATGAACGCATGAACCTGAGTATTAAACTGTTGAAAAGAACAAGAAGAACAAAAAACAAGGATACAAAATTATTATCATTAAGTAACAGAGACAATCCAAAGGATTTGAGACTGATATGCGAGGCAGGCCTTTTTTTATTAACACATGTGCCTAATAGCCTCTGCCAAATGGTCTATATTAGTATTCCAATAACAGAGCTGAACACCTTAGCAGGCCCACCTCAATCAACGAATTCAAAAAAACAAAAATCGTGCATTTCCTAAGAATCACATGTTTGCTCCCTACCACTATACTATACGCACTCTTTTTTTTTATGGTATACTACACGCTCTTTTGTGACTCTATATACCATGTTATATTTTTATTTAAACTTTTAGGAATTTTGTATTGAATGTTTCATCCCCTAAATGATTTGAAAGAAAAAAATAACTATAAAGTTTTTGATCTTTCCAGGCTCCATTCTAGTATAAGGTATGTCTCCATCTGAGATAGTTCAAAAAATTCAAACTTTTGAATATAAAAAATTTAAGAATTTTGAAATGAATATTTAGGAATTTGAATGGTTTGAAATAAAAAACTTGTGAACTGCAAAGTTCTAGATAACATTTTTTTGCCAATGCAAAGTTCTATATCACATTGACAACTATAACTCTTGAAGTTTCTTTGTTTTGAATTTCACAATATAAGAATATAAAATCAATGTTTAGGAATCTAAATGACTTCAAGCAGAGACTTCTCAACCACAAAGCTGCACAGTGTACAGAGAATTATAACTTTGGTGTGTACCGTGACAACATGTGAGGTTGTTTGAAAATTTGAAGTTTTTAATTTCAATGTCTCCGAACTTAAAACAAATTTATTGAGACTCTAAACAGTTTCATATAAAAACCGTATCAACTAAAAAGCTGTAGATTGCTTGGAGCTATACAATTTTGGAATAAAGTTTGAATTTATCAGAGTTTATATGAAAATTTTGTGAATGTTTTTGAAAAATAGTTTTAGAGGCAGGCCCTTATAATACCCAACTCTATTAATAGTCCTTCTTAGATGCGAGCATCTTTAAATGTCTTATCTCTATTAACTAGAAGATATCCCGCGCATTGCTAGAAGTTAGTGGAGATGATGCGGGTATATAGCTTTCATTAAGATGTTGGAAGTTAGTGGGATGACATGGTTATTAGTGGGAGATGACGTGGAATAATAGTTATTGGGTGGTAAAGAGGATGATTTGTATGTTGACATAGACTTATAGTGGAGATTATCTTTATAAGAGATATAAATTGGTTAGTAGAGGTGCCCCTCTTTATAAGTGACAACCTCTATTAATAGTTTAAAAAAATAGTCGATTAATAGTTTCAAAAAAAATAGTCAATTAATAAGAACCGGCATTTGCCTGCGACCGCCTAACCATTTAGCCTTTGTTAATCAGAGGGCATGTCTTCTAAAATTCTTTTTTAGTAATGATAGGGACAATCAATCTGTAAATAGCTATTGGCCATTCAAAAAAGCACATGGATGGTGACATTAATAACAAAAATAACAATTATAATAAATGTTTCTATACTTAGAACTAGGTGTGGGAGCCTTGTAAAGGATGCAAGAACATGTTTCCTAAATATATGATTTCCCATCATGAATTTCAATTAATGGAATAAAAGGTGAATAAAAATATTTTGTGCCAGAAAACATAAATTTTCATGTTTGTATATTAGAGAAGAAGTTTAAAGCATGAGTGATGTGTGAATACCTATGATATGCTTCGCTAAACTAGAAAGTTTTGGACGGCACGGGTTTTTCTTTGGGTCGCCATCGCTCTCATAACCAGCTCGACAGTTGCACTCATAGGATCCGTCGGTGTCCTTGCACACGCCATGGCAGGGAAAATCATTCGGCCGTGTACATTCATCTATATCTGCAAAATATGCAAGCGTTAACAATACTATCCATGCATACATCCGGATTGACCAATCAAGGTATTACTAACCCTCTGCCCTCTTTGTGTTTATTATGCATGCATCTGCTTTTTTACCTTTGGTCGGCCACTCATTCTACTTGTACAACAAGATGACTGTAAGCAGATAATTAACTTACTATCCACCAACAACGTTTAGGGTACCCTTGTAGCCTGCATTGGGTACAATTGCAGACACGGTGGTGTCGTGAGACCATGAGGCCTAGTGCAACATTGACATGGCAGCAGCTGTGGCGCACACAGACACCGTCCTTCGGGAGTGGGGCCGTTATGTCCATTGGTGTCGGTCATACAAATCCCAAGTACAACTTGTAGTTGAGACGACCGACATTGTTCTTCCCGCCTTTCACATAGATGAAGGCGTTGAGTTTAAATCTCAATGCACTCATTCATTTGTGGCGAAGTTTGTTCTTTTCATCTCCCAACACCCTTACATTTATCCAGCCAGTAGATTGCACTAGTATAGAAATTATTTTTACAGACGCTTCCCTTTTCTAACGGAGGTGGTTGACTTAGGAGGCACTATAGCTGGAAATCAATTTTGAGGGGTGGTTCCTTTAAGAAAACTGCCACTTCCATTTCTAGGGGCGGTTCTGTTACGAGAACCGTAGAACCGCCCCTCAAGATACGATTTTTGGGACCGTCGCCTTTACTGGATACTGCTATAATATTTCTGGAACGCACATACTGTTTTCGACCAAATTTAGCTTAAAACAAGCTTGAGTAAGAATTTCGAATTGTTGATGGTACAATATGAGTCCTGGATTCCTAGGCCCATCAACTGATTTCAGCGAGTTAAGCTTGCTGTCTTGTCAGTGCATGCACCTACTCCGTCCCGAACAGATACTTGTAGTCCATTCAAATAGTTAGCATGACTAAGACCTAGTTTAGGTAGTCTTCACCACAAAATTGTTCGAGATTTCGTACAAGTAATAAACTCCTCCCGACTTGAGTACTAGCTAGAGTATATCATTAATTTTGAACTCGAAATAATGAACTCAGAGATATATAGTTTCTGAACTTGATCATTAAACTTGCAAAAAATAATCTTGTTAGTAGTGATGAACTTGGAATGTAATGTAATACTATTCCAAGTCAACACTACTACATAAATTTCTAGACATGGCTAGATTTAATTGCTAGAGGTGGTTTTCGCAATCATCTGTCAGCAGGCATTTGTAGAAATAAGGTGCTTCTACACTGGGAAATGCAATTATATATAAGGGCGGTTGGTCTTACTGCCCGCTATAAATACAATTTTTTGACTTATGTACTTGGAAATGCAATTATAAGGGGTGCTATTGTTTTATATTGATTTATACAATTTATATTTAGTATTTGGGTTCTTAAACGATCCCATATGACAAAATTGTCAACTACAAACTTTTGAATCTACTCGAGCACTCCAGTTTTTTATTGAATGTGTATCTAACTAACACCATTAGAAAAATTTAAATTTTTAATTTAAAAACCTGAAAGCTTATAACAAATATTTAGGTTTGCTAAACAATCTTAAATGGAAAAGGTATCCACTACAATGTTTAAAATCCTGTTGGGCTCAATATATTTAGGTATAAAGTTTGTCTTCAACCAACTTCGTAAGGAAAATAGTACATTTTTTAGCAACTATTTCTTGGTTAGGTCTAGCTAGGTACCACCCAAGTGGGGAGATAGGGACGGCCGTCCCGGTGAGGATGCTTAAGAGTTGGGGTGTGGGCCGGTGTTACTCACGCATGTGCACAGGTAGGAAAAACTTTTCTGTTAGATCATATATATAGATACCATAGATGTATCATGACTACTATATACCGACAACATCATATATATTATCATATAGTATCAATTCTGTTATGTGTACAGCACCAACAAAAAAATTCCTATCCTGTAACAATCTGGCATACCTAATAATGTTTGGATGAACAACAATTAATTTAATATTCAACTATGTATTAGATATGATAAATTTTTGCATCATGGTGTGGACCTGTTTTATTCAATCCAGTATTGGATGTAATTTATTAATAAACCACAATCTTTGAAAGCATTTTGCCACTAAGCTAGCAAACTACAGATGTAGTCAGAAACAATAACCATATGGAACGAAAAGATTGGGATCTCAACAGTTGGTTAGTCCTAAGTTAATTGAGCTATTCTTGCAGTCTTATCGTATATACTGAGATTTTTTGAAATTTATAATGAATTCGGAGTAATATTTATATATATATATATACTAAAATTGTAGCTCTAAAACCTGCAGAAAGTATCTAGATAACATTTCAATTGAAAATGCCCAAATCATAATCAAAATAATTTTAAGCTATCAAGGACAAAATGGAATCTACTATATCGTTGTCATGGGTCACCAGGTAATCATTTTAAGAAATAATAATGTAGTCACTACAAGATACAAACCAAATGCAAAAATCATTTTGAGAACGGCTCAATAACCTACTGTGATGGTAGCAATTTTCATATTAGCTAGCTTGGTTACTATGGGTTGGGAAACCAATGACTAAACATATCATTCTGAACCAATATAAGTACTGTCTTTGTAAGGTAGATAGAGTGACATCATGTCTCCTAGTCATTATGCTGTAATTAGCAAACTGTCTATAAAATCATGCCCTTACATGTGGATATTATCTAGTTATAGCCTGTTTGGATCCCTCTATATGGGCCGGCAAGCTCCCTGGATGTAGCAGCTCAGCGTTTGGTTGCAACGATGCTGGTCTGGGCCAGGCTCCGAGGATGCAAAAGCAAACAAGAGTGAAACTTATTTCTCGAGAGCCAGGCTCATGGGATGCACAATATTAATTGGTTAATGATGGTACTAGTATATGATTAGCATAATCTAAGGCATAATAATATATTTTGCAGTAAATTAAGGTTTAATATGATAAAATAAGTTATATATAACTGATTCAAGCAAAATAAATATGATCTCGGTACTTGTTTTTCGTTTCAAATCAATGTAACATATCCCAGTATAGGGCATAGGCAACCAAATAAGGGCTTTGCTCAGCCTGGTCTCGAGGATTCAGTGGACAAAACAAAATGGATCGGAGCTTGCATCCCTACAGCCTCTCCAGCTGTAGCCTAGTTCCCAGATGCGAGCCAGGCTTCCCTCACCATGCAACCAAACACTCTATTAGTAGTCCTACTATTTTCCTATCCTTCATATAGAAAACACTAGCCATAAAAAAGATAAAACGCACAACAAATGGAAGAAGTCAAAGCCATGTGCATAGTACTCACTTGTGCATCCACCAATTACATAAGGGTTGCCGGTGTATCCCGTGGAGCAATTGCATAAGTACCCAGAGCCCTGCGTGGCGTTGACACAGTGGCTATTGGCGCTGACACAGGCGGAAGCAGTGGGTTCTCCAATCACCCCATCTTTCATTATCGGGGGAGGACAATAAGGTCCATCCGCCCTGATAGCCCAGTCAAGAACTACAGGGACGTCTGTCACGGTTCTGTCTCCAAGCTTCCTAACAAAGGCACTGTTTTGAAGATCTTTTAGGTCGAATTGATACCTAAAACATAGAAACTTAGAAGTTACTCACCATGGGAAAAAAATTCTGGTAAAGATACAAGCTAACTGTATATACCATATATATGTTATGTGCCAAAAGTAGCTATACATATTTCTCTCTCTTTCAGAAATGCACATAAGAATGTAAACATACACTGTATAGCTAATGCACATAATGGTATCCAGTATCCTATTTATTAAAGAGAAGCCAGAAGTTGTCTTGGATTTAGTCATCTTGACGTGGTTGTGTGAGATCAAGCTTCCTTTATTATCGGGAAGAGAATATTCTGGTACTACCATTCTATACATATATTTATACTTGAGAAAAAGGGTAAAGTACATATTTCAACCTCCAACTCGCATTGAAGTTCAATTTTCAACCTTCAACTATGAAACCGGATAACAGGCAGCCTCCAACTGTCAAAACCAGTCAAATTTGGTCCTCAACTAGTTTTAAAAATGGTTTTCTATTTTCTAATAATAATAAAAATCTGGTTCGATCTCTAGAAATTCGTAATTAATTTATCTTAAATTATAAAAATATGAAACTAGTTCATGTTTTCTTCTAAAAATGTTATATATATGTTGATGCTATATTTAAAATTGTTTAGACCTTACTTGTTTTAAGTAAATAACAGTGTGACAACGAGCAATAAAGCAATAGGAACATAAATAAACCAATTCTCCTATATATAGATCACCATAAACAAGTAGAGAACGTTTTTAGAAAAAAAGTACTGCCCATATTTTTCTGATCTAAAATAAATGCCGGCGGGGGATAGCAATGCTACTGTAAGGGGTTGGCGCTCGTGGCCCGCCTCTCGAGTTGTTTTTGGCCAAAGCAAGGCGGTGCGCGCGGAGAACTGTCATGTAAAAGAACGGAAAGCGAACAATTTAATTCCATGCAAAATTAATTCCATGCGAAATTTAATTCCATGCAAAATTAAAAACAATTTTAAATATAGCATCAACGTATATATAACATCTTTAGAAGAAAACATGAACTAGTTTCATATTTTATAATTTAAAATATATTAATTATGAAGTTCTAGAGATCGAACCAGATTTTTATTATTGTTAGAAAATAGAAAACTACTTTTGAAACAAGCCGATGACCAAATTTGTCTAGTTTTGACAGTTGGAGGATCTCTGTTACCTGGTTTCAGAGTTGAAGGTTGAAAATCGGAACTTCAATGCGAGTTGGAGGTTGAAAAATGCCAAATAGAATTTAGACCAATATGACATGAACTGGCTGGTGGTTATTAGGAGTACATACCAACCCTTCTCGGCGACGAAGGCGTAGCTGCAGGGGTTGAATTCCCAAACTGGGTTGTCGCTGGTGTTTCCTCTGCTAGTGAGGTCCCAGTTGACGGCTATATAGTCAAGGTTTTCAGGGATGGATGTCTGGCAGCAGCCGAGACCGTTGCACTTGTCGCTGTCGCGAGCTGCGGCGTCCACCAAGCTGACGCAGGAGCTGATGCAGCCGCTGTAGTATTTCAGGCCCTGCAGGAGCGCCAGCGTGTTGCAGCCAATCGCCGTGAACTCGTTTCGTGCCGCCGAGATCAAGAACAGCTCGACGTGGAACGTAAGAGTCGTGTTGACGTAGTCGTACGACGAGTTGTAGCAGAGGGACGATATGGGGGTTCGGACGCGTATCTCGCCGGACTCCACCGAGATGTCGACGACCTCGGTGTTGCCCAGGTATGGTCTCGGCGGGTTGAACGTGTGGTTGCAAGTGAGGTTGTACTTGCCATGCCAGGAGCATGGCTCGCCGATGCCAAATGGGTAGGGAATATTTACATCGCCGCACGTGTCAGGGCAGTCCGGCGGTGGACTTGTTGGCAACGGCGATGGCGCCGCCACCATCTTCTCAGCCCTGGCTGTCGCGGCCACCGGAACCAGATGGGATATCACGGTGGCTGCAGGTAGGAGAAAGAGAAAGCACACTGCCTGTGCCATGGCTCGTGTATTTGCAAATGATTATTGCATTGCTAGCAAGCTTATCTATATAGCCGAGTACTTTAACTTGGCAAGAGGTGTCATTAGGTCTTTATACTCTACAAGTACTATTTTTAAGGCCTAAAACTTGGTTTCAGGTCACACCTGGACCCAAACTGTCTGAGCCACTCCATGCAGTGAACTACCACACTGACTGTACAATGAAGTAGACCCGCCCACATTTTAAGTCCACCTCTCCTTATCTTTAACATGTGTGACCTATTCATCAGTAGAATATATATTTCAGAGAGGCGAGGGAGAGAGGAAAGGGGAGAAAAAAATTAAATAGAGAAATATTTCATTGACAAGTGGGTTCTTAGAGTCAAGAGGAGGAATAAAAGGCGGAGCTGAACCTGACATGTGGCCTCCACATGTTGGGTCTAGTTTAGCGCTCAGTCAGTGTGCCACATCAGTGTACCGAGTGGGTTGAGCTCCATTTGGACTTAGATGAGACCTGAACTTAGCGTTATGATATGGCAAATGCTGGCACATTCATCCAGTCATGTCCATATGAGGACATATATAAAAATACCTTAACTATTATTACTCTCGTCTGAGAAAGAATATAGTTCTCGCCTCCTAATAAGTTAAACAACTTTAAGTTTATTCAAATCTATTAAAATAGGTTCTGGCATATGATACCAAATAAAGATCTTCCATTAGGAAGAATACATAAAATTTTCTATCAGTAGTTCATGTGAAATCTCACTAGACGCACCACAAACAAAGACAAACTCTAAACACTCTAACAATAACTTGAACATCCCGACTATAATTTGGTATACTTAATCGTTATGGCCAATAATAGTCATTCAATATATTTGTTATATAAAAAAGTTACCCACCTCTGACAATATGAAAATCACATAACATAACCTCATAAATTAACATCTAAATTAACCACAAGCCATAATTAATGATAATTGAAAATAACCCTCCGAATTTGTATCTAAATGCCATACACTTTTCAATGTGAAAGTAAATTCAAAACTACCCATCTCTTCCAAATCTACTATTATATATAATAATTTAAAACAACCTCATAATATTTTTTTATAAATTATCTACTAATGACATTATGAACTATAATGTAAAGTACCCCTAAGTATACATTCACATTACCCACATATGCCATTATGAAAGATAATAGATATCTTTTTTATAAATCCATGTGCTAATTATCCACCTCAGAAGTTATGAAAAAATATCTCTGGTATATACACATGCAGGTACCAGAATTTTAACTTCCTTTTAGTCAACGGTTAATACATAAATTTTATATTAAAATTGCAATTTTTTCGTTGCAATTTCTATAAGTATAATCTGTAATTTTTTGTGACGTTGCGAATTTTTTACTGTCTGTTTAAATAAAACAAGTTCTGTCTCTCCTAAAATTGCACTGTATGCACCGTAAACTGGTAACAAGTGGTAGGATCAGATCACTGGATGAACACCAATTATTGGACGAGGATACTAAAGCAGACAAAAACGGGACAGAAATGCCTGATCATGTTCAACACACGACAAAACGGGAAATTTGGGGTGAAAATTACAGGAGATTTAGCTATTTATATGCCATGTGAGCAGCTTCATAAATCTGTGGATATAGAGAGAATCTAAGAGAAAATAAAGGGTTATGGAGTAGGTGCTGCCGTCGTCATGGGCATCTCCCCATTGAGATGTTGGTGAGGAAAATGACCTCCGCTGCGGAGGTCCCCGACAGAAAATGGTGGTGTCACTGTATGTTCACATGGATGCAGTCCCACTTTGTTTGACATCGAGCTCCCCAAATTTCAGAAAATGATGACACGTTACTGCTTGCAAACAGTACGGTTCCTTGCTTTTCGTGATTCCCGGGCATACTTGGGACTTGTGAGCACCCTTGGAGGCACTGCGAAATGGATTGAGAAACTCCCAGCCTTCGTTGTTGCCTCTTGGCCCGCCGGCAGGAGCACCTCCACGGCGATCACGGTGCTCGTCGTCCAGCGGGTACAGAACAGAAATCAAAGAAAGGATAGGACAACAAAGCAAAGTTCAAGAGGCGAAAAAGGAGATAATGAAATAAAAAAAGGTAACAAAAAGACTACCCACTAGACTAAAAGGGGTGCAGACTTTTCCTTCACTGTGTGTAACAAGAGAGAAAATTCCTTGATGAACCCACACTTGCACATTCATGTTGTTTTGAAAATGAAGTCGATTTTTTATAACCAGAACACTTACGAACACAGCGGAATGGAAATATCCATAAAGAATGGCAGCCAAGCTTTAAACAGATTTTTGAAATTTCAAATGCTTGAAAATGAAAGCAATCCCCAGTGAAGCAGAAGTTTACAATGTTCAAGCAGCTACTAGCCAAAGAATAATGGAAGAAGAGATGATCTAGAGTTTTTTCAGTGAAGTTTATACAGAGCACACAGTCTCAAAACTGGTCTGGCGTTGCCATTGGGCATTGGTCGTTGTCAAGTGGATCAGTCCTTCCATCCTTTTTGGTAGTCTTTTATTTTGCTATTAGTTTTGTACCATCCACCTTAGGCCTAATTTGGAACAAAGGGTAGCCAAACCCAGGGAGCGAAAACCTCCTATGAAAAACTAAATGTGTTATTCAAGTAACATCTATATGAATTGATTGCTCACCCTGAGAAAAAACAGCGATTCTAGGGGATTTGAGTCTCCAAACCAGCCCTCACGGAGTCTCCAACAACACCATGTAAATCACAACTGACCTGTGACAATAAAAAATTTGCTTGCGGCATAGCTAATGAATGTGTGTCCGAAAGGCAGAGACAAACGTTTCATGGCAAACTGTGCGAGCACAGCAACATGTTTCTTGCTACAGACGATCGAGCTTCGTACTTTGTCTCTTATCCACATCAGAGAATAGCTAGTCCAGAGCTACTCCTCGAGGACGCCCTTAGGGCATCCCCGATCGATGAGCTCCTGAAATCGCCGGCTGATACGGCATGGAGCCAAGTAAAAAAAAGAAAAACAAGGTATAGCCGTGAGGTGGGCACAGACAAAGAAGGGGCCAAACATTTTACAGTAACCGTGTGACACTGGCGCTGAACTCGTCGCTAGCGGAGATTTTCCGTTCTTCTCTCAACTGCAGGTAGGCTGTCAGATAGCTCGGAGTTATCCGATGGAGACGCCCGACTACCCACAATGTGTCTTTTTGCCGATGCTGAGAAAGGAGAGAGAGTAACGGGGCATCGGGTAGAAACATTGTAGCCAGCGATGCTGAGTACAAATTTTCTTGAGCCGAGGCATGTAGGTTCCACGGTGCTGAAACAATAAACAATTGTATTCCTTGACCCGAGGCATGCGGCTTGCCTGCGAGCGCCCCCCGCCGTGCGGCTGGTGCCGGCCCCCGCGGTGTCGCTGTCAACGGCCCCAGTGGGGTCCACACATTGGTTTTCAGCACCGCTGCGCCGGTGCCGACGCTGTAGGTAGACTCGAGTCCTGTCATCGGACGTACGAATTGGTTTTCAGCACCGCTGCGCCGGTGCCGACGCTGTGGGCAGTCTTAGGACAGCCATTGGTGCATATGAAAAGTTGCGCTTCCGGCCAGCACAACAGTGCAATTTGGCAGGGGATGCCAATTCTGATGTGGACAGCGCCTGACTGGAGAGCAATAATTAAAGGTCGGTCTAGATCATGCTTGTCCTCCTAGGACCTAGGCAACTCATTGGCTACTATAGACATCTGAACATTATATGTTCGGTAGCACTTCTCTCCAGCAGCACTACTACGGCTGCTGCAGCCAAGTCTCACGGCTACTGTACAATCAGTAACTGTTGCTCCGAAATAGTGTAGCGAATACAGCCATTTTTCATTTTTGCTATCAAAATTAGTGGTAAATTAGAGGTATGTACTTTCCACCAGTTCAATTGGTGGTAAGTACTTTCCGCCGCTTCAATCAGTGGTATTAGCGTAGTTTTGCAAAAAAAATTAACAATTTCTTGTGCAAAAAAATTAATTATATATATAAACAAATTTGGCCTTCATTAACTCTTTCATCAAGAACGAGCCCACTAGTGGACATTGTAGGTCCTCGTTTTTCTAGGGTCTAAAGCAGGACTTAAAGTCGAGACACCTTAATATTAATATATAATAACATTGATACTTAATATAGATATATATGAAAGGTTACCGATAAATGTTTGAAATATATAAAAACACTTTTTATTATACTCCATTCATTCCAAATTAAATAACTTTCCTGAAATTTTCAAACAGATTAAAGACGCTGGTAAAACATGCATATATTCTCATCTACCTTTCCTGGAGGATATCTCTTAGATTTGGCGGTTACCATTTGCATGTACCTATGATTAGCATTTGTATTAGAAGATTGTGTCCCATTGTTGACGGTAGTTAACATTCATCACAAATCGTCAATATACCTTGCATAAATGACTAAAATAGATCACTAACATAGACTTAGGGGTCTAAACTAACAAATTCCACGAGTTTTGGTGAATCTGTGTTTCCAGCAGGATTTAATCAGAAAACCATCAAGGGGGGCCTATTCGTCAAAGGAATTCCGCTACGGGATCAACATGGGAAGGTTCCAAAAGACTCCAGGAGGCTCTCCACCGAAGCGGGGCTCGACCCACTGACATGTGGGCCCAGTCGGCCCAACCTATAGGCTGCCCGGCCCCTATGGGCCCCGCCTGTCATCCTCTTTGTTATGTCGGTTCTCCACCGCCTCCTAGGATGCATCTCAACCGTTATTTCAAGTCGGTTTAATCCAAGGGCTGAGGATTGACACTCTAGGCTATATATATCTGCCTACACCCCCTAGGGCAGATGCCTCATTTTTTATCCTGCGAGCTGAGAAGCCAGAAACCCTAATTCATATGTCCACCAGGATCAAGGCTAGAAATCAAGAGAAGATTAGTCCTCGATAGGATTTAGTCTTGTATTAGAGATAGATAGAGTCAGAGGGGAAGAGTTTTGGAGGAGTCCCGGCCTGTCGGTGCTCTCTCTATGGCTTGTACCCTAGCAGAATCAAGTTCTTCTTAAGCTGGCTTCTAAGATTTTTCTAGTAATCGACTTCTAGTTCAAGTAAGCTTCTTGTTCATATTATTCTTCAGGTTTACGACTCTCTTTTGAGTACTTTAATCCTTGTAGCTTCTAGGTTGCAGTAATATTCATAGTGTAAGCTTGGTGCTTAGACTCGGTTACTTGTGGATGTACCCTATTTTCTGGATTGGTGGTAGCTCGCGAGGGTGACTCTTATAGCCTCGTTGAATCCTCTGTAGTTCACCTCCTGTTAGTAGACTTAGCAGGACTTTGTTACTATAGGAAACATACTCTGCTTGTGTTTTCTCTAGTAATATCCTTAGAATTGAACAATAGAAGATAGCTTACCGAAGTTAGAACTAGAAGACTTTAGCGGTCTGCTCTATGCTCCTATTATCTAACATTGATTGTGAAGTTGGGTTAAGTTAGAATTGGTTATTCTCACCCCCGTTTGTAACACCCTAAAATTTGAATTTTTGGAAATAGAGCTAAAATGATTTGAGTTAGAATTTATGTGTGCATGCAACATAGGAAAATAATAAATTTATCAAATTAAAATCAAATATAAGGTTTACCTACATGTTTATGCATTCATGCTGCTGCATATTATTTTTGTACTGTGTGGTTTGAAATCTGTTTACACCAAAATTTGGAAGAATGGTCGCAGGGACTCGAGAGTTACCAAAATCATGTCAGCAGGGAATCAATTGCGTACAGATCGGAATCAACTGATTCGAATGCAGCATTGGAATCGGCTTTCTTCAGGCAGCGTCGGCAGATAATGACAAAGGCTACGATCGGCGCCAGGACGAGACATGATGGACTCTACAAAAAGGGAAAGATTAGAGTCCAAGTTATCTTAAATTAGTAATGTTTTCTCTAGGATTACGATGAGGCGTGCTTAGATAGAAGTCATGCGCAGGTCCCAGGTATAAATATCAAAGCTCGGCTATTATAAAACACACAATCAATCCAATATACAAGTCATTTACTTTTTCGGCTCCAGCCACCCCATAGGAGTAGGAGTAGAGTAGATCTCTACGAGTTCTTCAGCAAGTACGGCTGTATCGATCCGGTCGACCTCCACTGCTTGTTGTAAGTACCGTCATGGCTTATACCGCTGTTCGTATGGCTGCATCGATCCGGTTGACCTCCACTGTGACTCTGGTATAAGTTTGTTATCGATTCTTGCCTAGTTCAAGTATGGCTGCATCGATCCGGTCGACCCCCACTGCATGAACTAGATCAAGGTCAAGTTATCGGCTCTACCTTGGAATGGCAGTCTTTGGTAGATTCATAAAGTTACCGATGTTATTTATTGCCTCCATTATTTATCTAATTACAACAATATCACTCTGCCCGATTGGGATTGATCTAGATCGGCCTTATATATTGTTTATCCCATCGTTTGTTAATCTGAAACTGATCTAATCTACACATTAAAGGATGAATTACATTTTATTGGTTGTTTTACATCAATCTTGATCGTGCATAGCGTGCGGTTAAAGCATGTTGCGTCGTGAGTACATTTATTGGATAGTGAAAACTGTTCCATGGCCCGTTATCATAGCCTGTGTGATTCTGCCTCACACCCCACTGTTAGCACCATGGAGTGGGGATCGTTATTTGGTAGATCTGTTCTTGATAAGGCATGACTTTAACTATGCGCTATGCCTGAATCGGCTGTTTTAGCCGATATCGAGTGCTTTCACAAACAGTTCATATCACGAGACCGTTGAAGTAAAGATAGGTTGAAAGATGTGTTAGCCCCATGATCTTATTATTGTATTATATCCTGCATGATTCTGCCTCATGCCCCACTGATATTAGTAATGAGTTAGGGTCGTCGAGTCTATTGTTATTTCTACGACCTGCATGATTCTGCCTCATGCCCCACTGGTCATTGCGATAGATGAGATCTAACATGTTCATTAGATTTATCTTTATTAAATGGTTAAATGGTGTTGAATTGTTTGTTTATATAGAAAGGGGTTCGGTTACTTGTAATCATTGGCTTAGCATAAATCAATCATTGTGGACATCTTATTGCCATTGATTAATATTTGTTCAAATAATGATATTTATCCTGAATGATAACCGATTCTTCTTATACAACCCAATGAGCTTTAACCGATTTATTCTCACGAATATGCTAGAATCGATTGTTTAGTCGATCTCCTTTCATATCGGCTCTCAAAGCCGCACATTCGGGACTATCTGGCAACACCGGCACATTCCGCCCTTAATTACTGATAAAGTTTCTCTCCTTGTCAATTACAGGGTTAAATTGACTGGCACGTCTCGGGAGGAGTGCGTAGGATCAACTATCCCTGCGCTGATGCTAGGCGGATCTACAGCTCCATCGAGCAGACCCTTTCGTCTTGCTACGTGTGTCCTCGGCATGGGACAAAAATTCTATGTCGACGCGCGTTTCTAGCACGCCTAGTGGGACCCCACAATCGTCATGGCGGTTTACAACAACAACGACATCCTTATGCTGCATTATGAAGATCTACCTGATGGGGATAAGGGTATCATCAACAAAGCTATAGAATAATTTTAGAACAAATGTTTGTTGTCTTACACCAAAATACGTGACAACATAATTGTTCAGAAATTTCCACTACCAAGAGTTCTACTACATGGGTAGACAGATACAACCGAAGATGAAGACAGGTGTTTCTTTAAGGAAGTTGTAGACAAATCTGTTCGTGATGCCATATCAAGCCATGACGAAGCTTTCATGGACATATTCCACAACGCCATGAGAGAGACGATTCATGGGTTTCTAGTTGGTCAAGGTGGGTCAGCTTATTACAACATTCTAGATCTGTCGACCCAAGGGACTAATCAAGTCTGTACCAGCCATCAAGAAGCAGCACCAGCTGGTAGTGGTGATGTCCAGACAGTTCAGGGTTCATCTGAACAGGCTCAAGAAACTACTATGAATCAGATATAGTATAATCCTGGACCGTCAATACAGCATGTGCAACAGCTGGTCGGGCAAAGTCAGAACTAGGTGATCAATTTTGGCACATCAGGCCACATACCGTCGTCGGCTAAAAAATAGCACCATCAATTCAAAGGATCTATAGAGATATAGACCCTTATGTTTACAATCAGAGACTTCAAGCAGCAAGCCAGCAAAGGACCCAGCAGATCGAGATTCCACAAGGGTATCACTATGGCATGGATTATAACACCCTTCACATGATGCCAAATCCAGGATATCAAGGCACACGGGATTTTAATCCACAGATGGGTCAGCAGGTGTAGAGGAATCCAAATCCGCAAGCTAATGAAGTATTGCTGAGGGTGACCGAGATGATGAAAAATCAGTTTGGTCTGAAGCCAAAAGGGATGACCTTCTCGTACAAACGCCCATATCCAAAATGGTATGATTTGCTCGCTCTTCCCACAAATTATAGGCTCCCAGAATTCACTAAGTTCACTGGCCAAGACAATATAAGCACGACAGAACATATCAGTTGGTATCTTACATAATTGGGCGAAACATCAGTTGAGGATGCCCATCGAGTTCGTTTCTTCTCCTTGTCCTTATCAGGGCCAGCCTTCACTTGGTTTTCATCATTGCCAGTTAATTCCATTGCCCATTGGGCTGACCTGGAGAAGAAGTTTCATACAAATTTTTATACTGGGACTGGAGAAAAGAAGATTACTGATCTGACAACTACAAGATAGAAGACTAATGAATCGGGCACTAAATTTCTTCAGAGGTTCTGAGAAACCAGGAACTTGTGTTTCTCCTTAAACTTGGTTGATGATCAACTAGCTGCTTTAGCAATTCAAGGAATGCTGCCAATGTGGAAAGAAAAGCTGCTGGGACAAGAATTTGACAACTTGGGTCAATTGGCTCAACGAGTGGCGACACTCAATAGCCAATTCCAGAGTATGCGCAGAGATACCCGGTTCCAGATGAGTACCACAGTAGCCCAAGCTTATGATCCATACTCAGTCGATGACGGCTATGAAGATGAAGAAGAAGAGGTTGCTGTGGCTGAATGGAATTGGGGCAAGAAGACAGTAATGGTGCCAAATCCTTGGAGAAGAGGAGTCGAGGAGAGCTATGACTTTGATGTCACCAAATCAGACAAGCTCTTCGATTTCTTACTTGAGAAGGGATAGATCAAGTTGCTCGATGGTCATGTTATGTTGCCCCCTGATCAGTTAAAGAATAAGAAGTTCTGCCAGTTCCATAATGCTACTTCTCATTCCACCAACGAATGCAGAATTTTCTAGTAGCATATACAGAGGGCTATTCAGCAGGGGAGACTCAAGTTTGATACGCCTCAGAAAATGAAAGTTGATGATAATCCTTTCCCAGGAGATCAAAACATGGTTGATGCTGGGTTACTCAAAGGAAAGACTAAGGTCCTAAAGTCAACCAAATCAAAAGAAGCTGGAACAGTCGATCCCAAGATGCAAATATCGGCTGATGAGTATAGAGAGATTAGAAGACGTCACGCCAAGCAAAAGAGCCGATACGAGCAGGGGGAGACATCGAAAGCAGGGACGACAAAGCCACGAGTTACATCTCGGATTCTGTTGAATAAGTGGTAGCGGTGGAAGGAAAAGGATTATCAGCGTTGGTTAAAGGATCAAGTGTACCAGCATCAACTGAAAGAAGAGAGGTATGAAAGGAAACAAGCCGAATTACATTGGAATTGTCCTTTCTTCAGACATTACTGGAATGAAGGTTTGAAGTTTCCCACTAGACATGACTGTCCAGAATGCAGCAATCAATATCGGGAGTTTAGGCAGTCTCAAACCAACCGATGGTCTATCCATGCTCAAGATGCATATCATCATAATAACGTGGATTGGCACTTAAAAAATAAAAGTGTTCATGATCGGCTTGGAAAAAGAGTTATTGACCAGGACTGGGCTAATTATGAAGAGGGAGGCAAGAAAAGAAAACATGTTTAGCAGGAAGGCTAGTGGTGCCTAGGAGGTTTAACAAAGAAGCCAGAAGAGAAGGGTGCAACGCCTAAGGAATAAAGAGATGGAACAGGCTCAGGCATCCGGTAAACCTCAAGTATGGCATACCAAGCAAACAGCCAATAGAAAGCAACCATCAGCTATTATCCAAATGGCTTTTCTGTTGCCATCAGAATTCAGAGTCATTGGTGAAAGCCACCGGTCGATCCAAGCAGTCAGCTTTGAAAACTTGTATTAATGGATAATCAAATAGATGGTACAGATGGCAAACTAGGACGTGGCTTCACGTCATCCGATGAATTAGAAGAAGTAGATATTGGTCCTCCAGATAGACCTAGGCCGACGTACGTAAGTGCTATGTTAGATCCGGAGTATAAGCGGGAATTAATTGATTTATTAAAGGAATTTAAAGACTACTTTGCTTGGGAATACTATGAGATGCCTGGTTTAGACCGGTCAATTGTTGAACATCGGTTGCCAATCAAACCTGGATATCGGCCGTTTAAACAAGCTCCAAGGAGATTCAACCCGAACGTGCTCGATGATATCAAAAAGGAGACTGAAAGGTTACTGGAAGCAAAATTTATCCGACCGTGCTGATATGCAGAGTGGATATCAAATGTTGTCCCTGTATATAAGAAGAATGGAAAATTGAGAGTTTGCATTGATTTCAGGGATCTGAACATAGCCACACCCATGGACGGTTATCCGATGCCGATAGCTGATATGTTAGTAGATGCAGCAGCCGGGCACAAGGTTATTAGCTTCATGGATGGTAATGCAGGATACAACCAAATTTTTATGGCTGAGGAAGACATAGCAAAGACCGCTTTCAGGTGCCCCAGTGCAATCGGTCTGTTCGAGTGGGTTGTGATGACCTTTGGTCTAAAGAATGCCGGTGCAACTTATCAAAGGGCGATGAATTACATTTTCCATAAGTTGATTGGTAGGATTGTTGAGATCTACATCGATGATGTGATGATAAAATCCAAAGGGTACAAGGAGCACCTGGCTAACTTGCGTGAGACTCTAGAATGCACAAGAAAACATGGTTTGAAGATGAATCCTAATAAGTGTGCTTTTGGAGTATCAGCCGGACAATTCTTAGGATTCATGTTCCACGAGAGAGGAATCGAAGTTGGTCGGAAAAGCGTGAAGGCAATTGATGAAGCAGTTCCCTCGACTACCAGAACAGAGTTGCAATCTTCGCTTGGTAAGATTAATTTCATTAGAAGATTCATTTCAAATTTGTCGAAAAGGATCCTACCATTTTCTCCCTTGTTGAAGTTGAAAAATGATCAAGAATTCAAGTGGGGTGACATACCACAAAGGGCGTTCGAAGAGATAAAAGAATATATGAAGTGCCCACCTATGCTGGTCCCTCCTCAGCAGGGTAAGACATTTAAGTTGTACATATCGGCTGATGACAAGACAATTGGATCGGCCTTGATGCAAGAATTAGAAGGAAAAGAGAGAGTTGTTTTCTATCTGAGTAGAAGACTACTAAATCCAGAGACAAGATATTCTCCCACCGAAAAGTTATGCTCGTGCTTATATTTCTTTTGCACTAAGTTGCGACACTACTTATTATCGGCCGAGTGTACAGTTGTTTCCAAGGCTGATGTGGTTAAGCATATGTTATCAATGCCAATACTAAATGGAAGAGTGGGGAAGTGGATTCTTGCGTTATCAGAATTTGACTTGAAGTACGAATCGGCTAAAGCAGTCAAAGGACAAGTAATGGCCGATTTTGTCACCCAACATCATAAGCCAAGCATTGGTTATGTAGAGCCGGTGCCTTGGACGCTATTCATTGATGAATCATCATGCAAGCAAGGTGGTGGCATTGGTATTGTTGTTATTTCGCCTCGGGGGGCAAGTTTTGAGTTTGCTTTTCCAACTGAACCAATGATTACTAACAATCAAGCGGAGTATGAAGCTATTCTTATGGGACTTCAACTTCTTCACGAAGTAAAGGTCGAAGCAGTCGAGGTATTTGGAGATTCATAGTTAATTATTAATCAATTGATCGGCCTATATGAGTGCAAAGAAGAGACTTTGAAAGGATAGTATGATGAGTTCCAAAAGTTGCTCAAGGAGTTTCTTCATATCTCTTTCCAACATATTCCAAGAGCACAAAACCAAGAGGCTAATCGTCTAGCTCAAAGTGCATCAGGATATCGAATGTTTCAAGAAGTCTTGAGTAGTGAAACCTCAAGTGATGATTGAAGAGTTGAAATAGCCGATTACCTCAGAGATCCGTCTCGGAAAGTTACCAGAAAGCTAAGGTATAAATCGACTAACTATGTTTTGTTAGATGATCAGTTATATTATAAAACAGTCGATGGGTTGTTGTTCAAATGCTTGAACCAAGAAGAAGCTAAGGTGTTGATGGGTGAGGTGCATGAAGGGATATGTGGAGCTCATCAATCAGCTTATAAGATGAAATGGATTATTCGCAGTACGGGATATTTCTGGCCAATAATACTGGAAGTAAATGACTTGTATATTGGATTGATTGTGTGTTTTACAATAGCCGGACTTTGATATTTATACCCGAGACCTGCGCATGACTTCTATCTAAGCACGACTCATCGCAATCCTAGAGAAAACATTCCTAATTTAAGATAACTTGGACTCTAATCTATCCCTTTTTGTAGAGTCCATCATGTCTCGTCCTGGCGCCGATCGTAGCCTTTGTCATTATCTGTCGGCGCTGCCTAAAGAAAGCCAATTCCAGTGCTGCATTCGAATTAGCTGATTCCGATCTGTACGCAATTGATTCCCTATTGACATGATTTTGGTAACTCTCGAGTCCCTACGACCCTTCTTCCAATTTTTGGTGTCAACACATGCCCCCCAATTTTGGGATAAAAGTAATTTTATTCCAAAATTATCATGTCTGTATCCCTGATTGGTCCACAGTCACGGGTAGAGAATCTTGATCTAGGGTCTACTGTCTGTTGCCACCTATGTCAGCTCATGAGCCCATGCTTCAAAACTTTTACGAGAGTATCATTGCTTCACGGGCACTTGGATTCATCTTTCTAGGCTGGCTATAAAATGCCTATCCGACCCTGGCGAGAGCAACTCAACAATTCAGCTATGTTTCTCTTCCATCTACCCTCTCTAGTGCTTTTGACTCTGCCGGACCCTCCATGGCTATCCTTTTGCAATGAAGATCTGAAGCGGTTAGAACAATTCTTGTGCATAGGGTGATTGTATTGCTCATTCTAGCGCCTCGTTGAGCAAGAAAACTAGCTATTGCGGTTAGAAGAATTCTTGTGATATCACTTGAGTCTTCTCTCCATGCTCGCAAAGCTGTTCTAGTGTTTGTGAGGGCTAAAATGTGTGGACACCTTCCCCTTGTTCGCTTCTCCAAACGCCCACCGGGACAGCCACGGGCTTCTTTCCCATAGTTCTTTAGTTTACCGAGAAATTGGCTGAGCATATGTTAGGCGGGCGCCCTTTCCTCTTCTCTGGCACAATTTTATCAATGGGCCGATGTTGATTCGGTTCACGATGACCTTCGGCCTTGTGGGAACCCAGACTCCCTTCAATCCAAAGAAGTCTTGATAGGTTGATCTTTGGTTAATGTAAATTCTTCGTATCCGTCCCACGATATTTTATAATTTGGGGAAGCAATAAGTTCGAATCTGTTATCTCTTCGTTATTCGTGCCCTGAATTCCCGGAGTGTCGATCCGCTTCCATTTCTGATTCCAATTTCACACCCCCGGTGAAATCTATCTTCTCGCCTTCCTGGGCTATATATACGGGCCATGGCCATGGATCGAACAACAACCCACTTCATCTCAAACCTTATGCATCCTTAGTATAGTTCCTGCTTTTTCCGTAGGTTTGAGATCATGGAGAACAACAAGAGGTCTGTCGAGGAGGCCCTCAACGGATCTGCATCATCGCGCCAGCGCCTTCATCGCCAAGAAGGTGCAACTCGGACTGCTCCCATCGTTCCGGAGCAGAGGGCTGACTCTGTTCAGCCTTTGGGGTCTCCTTCAGCACCAATTCGCCGCTAGCTCCCCCACTACCCAAGGAGGCAGATCAGCAATGATGATCTGCTGGCCTCCATCGATCGGACTGACCAGAACCTGGCCAGCTACCTTTCCCTAGCAGAGTCAGCTTTGGCCATGATTCAAGGCTGATCATCCCTTGAGGCTAGCCTAGTGGGGGAAAGGTTGGCCAGAGCTGAATTCAGAATCATGGGTGAGACATCTACCACAATCTTTCTATCTTCTTCTTAATTTTGCCTTCAAGATTTCTGATCATTCTTTCCTTAAATCTTTTAGATCTAACTGCTCCGTTGGAAAGCCTTCGATCAGTTGTGGATCACATAGTGGGATTTGTCAATGCCAGGGGCGCCATTCTAGTGGTTCGCTTGCATGACATCCCGAACCGTGTCAGGGAGGTCGCTCTTCATGGCACTCGTCATGGTGCTGCCATGGCGTTGGCTGCTGCACAAGCCCGTTCTGGCCACAATCTTCGTCTTCTTCCCCACGGTTTTCCAGACGCGGTACACCCTGGGGAGCATGAGCATTTAGTTGAGGACTTTTCTAGCGCCGCCAATTCTGTAGCCTTCAACACCCTGGCCGATGATATAGTAAGCAAATTGTTTTCCAACCCGTAGCTTGTAATAGGCGATATTTAGCAAACAACTTTTTTGTATTGAGTGATTTTCCTTTGTCTCATACTTCATACACATTACTTCATCTGTGTTTGCTTTGCTTCTATAGGCGATACACATCGTACCAGCTTTTGCCCCTTCAGGCTTATTTTTGCACTAGAGGCGATTAGAGCTGACGACCGAACAAATTGGTTATTAAGTATTAATCCAGACGCAGGGGTAATATTTCTTTAGATATTTCCCATTGATTACTCGGCCAAATTCTTCCTCTCTGTTTAGTGTTTCCAAAATATAAGCATTACCAGGGACACAACGTTTGATCCGATAAGGTCCTTCCTAGTTAGGTGACCATTTGCCGAATTTATTATCCTTCGACCTGATCGGCAATTTCACTTTCCAGACCAAGTCTCCTTCAGAGAATTGCTTATTCTTGACCTTTTTATTGTAGTATTTTGCAACCCTCAGTTTATTGGCTTCGATATTTTCAAGAGCACACAGCCGAAGGCAACTCAAGTCCTCCAAATTGTCAATCATAAGATTCTTGTAGACTTTGGTTGACAAATCATTCTACAGTGTAACACGCCTCGATCCAGTCCGAACTTCCCAAGGAAGAACTGCATTATGGCCATACACAAGTTCATAAGGCGACGTTTTCATTGATCCATGACAGGCCATTCTATAGGCCCACAGTGCCTCATTTAGCGTCGAATGCCACTTCTATGGCTGTTCCTCGATCTTTTTCTTGATCAGCTTAATCATAATTTGGTTGGACACCTCCGCCTGGCCATTAGCCTAAGCATAGTAAGGAGAGGAATTCAATAGCTTGATTCCCATACTAGCAGCAAAATCCCCGAACTCTTCTGATGTGAACATTGTCCCTTGATCGGTAGTTATAGTTTGAGGAATCCCAAAACGATACACAATGTGTTCCCTAATAAAATCAATCATGTTCTTTGAGGTTACCGTCTTCAAAGGAATTGCCTCAACCCATTTAGTGAAGTAATCTGTTGCTACCAATATGAACTTATGTCCTTTGCTTGAAGGCGGAAAAATCTAGCCAATTAAATCAATTCCCCAACCTCGAAACGGCCATGGTTTGATTATTGGATTCATGGCCGATGTAGGCGATCTTTGGACATTACCAAAACGTTGATAGTCCTGGCACCCCTTGTAATATTCAAAACCACTGCGACTCTGGTATAAGTTAGTTATTGATTCTTGCCTAGTTCAAGTATGGCTGCATCGATCCAGTCGACCCCCACTGCATGAACTAGATCAAGGTCAAGTTATCGGCTCTACCTTGGAATGGCAGTCTTTGGTAGATTCATTAAGTTACCGATGTTGCTTATTGCTTCCATTATTTATCTAATTACAGCAATATCACTCTGCCCGATTGGGATTGATCTAGATCGGCCATATCTTGTTTAGCCCACCGTTTGTTAATCTGAAACTGATCTAATCTACACATTAAACGATGAGTTACATTTTATCGGCTGTTTTACATCAATCTTAATCATGCATAGCGTACGGTTAAAGCATGTTGCATCTAGAGTAGATTTATTGGCAAGTGAAAATAGTTCCATGGCCCATTATCATGGACTATGTGATTCTGCCTCACACCCCACTATTAGCACCGTGGAGTGGGGATTGTTATTTGGTAGATCTATTCCTGATAAGGCATGACTTTAACTGTGCGCTATGCCTGAATCGCCTATTTTAGCAGATATCGTGTGCTGTCACAAATAGTTCGCATCACAAGACCGTTGAAGTAAAGATATGTTGAAAGATGTGTTAGCCCCATGATCTTATTATTGTATTACGGCCTGTATGATTCTGCCTCATGCCCCACTAATATTAGTAATGAGTTAGGGTCGTCGAGTCTATTGTTATTTCTATGGCCTGCATGATTCTGCCTCATGCCCCACTGGTCATAGCGATAGATGAAATCTAACATGTTCATTAGATTTATCTTTATTAAACGGTTAAATGGTGTTGAATTGTTTCTTTATATAGAAAGGGGTTCGGTTACTTGTAATCATTGGCTTAGCATAAACCAATCATTATGGACATCTTATTGCCATTGATTAATATTTGTTCAAATAACGACATTTATCCTGAATGATAACTGATTCTTCTTATACAACCCAATGAGCTTTAACCGATTTATTCTCACGAATATGCTGGAATCGACTGTTTAGTCGATCTCCTTTCATATCGGCTCTCAGAGCCATACATTCGGGACTGTTTGGCAATACCAGCACGTTCCGCCCTTAATTACTGATAAAGTTTCTCTCCTTGTCAATTACAGGGTCAAATTGACTGACACGTCTCGGGAGGAGTGTGCAGGATCGACTATCCCTACGCTAAAGCTAGGCGGATCTATAGCTCCATCGAGCAAACCCTTCCGGCTTGCTATGTGTGTCCTCGGCACGGGACGAAAATTCTGTGTCGACAAAATCGGATTTCGAATTGATTTGAATTTGCATTTAAAATTTGTTTGGAAATTGGTTTAGAAAATAGAAAAGGAAATTCTCTCCGTCACTTGGCTTTTGGCCCGAAGGCCATCTTCCTCTCTCTGATTCCTGGCCACAGGCTTGTTTCCTCTCCGCGTTGGCCCAGCCGCTCCGTTCGGCCTGGCCTGCTCTTCCCGCGCCAGTGGCCTGTTTCTGTCCCACCGGCCTAGCCGGAAGCCGGAGCCCGCTCAGCCTCCCCCGTAGCCAGCAGCCGGCCCATCTTGGCTAGGACAGCCCGCCCCGCGCCCTCACTCCATTTGCTCTCTCTGTCAGGACGGCCCCACGCCCTTAGTCGCTGCCACCCTAGGGCCACACATCGGGGTTTTCCCCTACCTCATGATGTGGCCGCGCTGGACTGTGCTCTGGCCGAGTCCATGCTCGCCCCGCTTCCCCCTTCATCTTGCATGAGCTCCAAGCCAGTGCGGCCTCTTAAATAGCCGCCTGGAGTTCCGTGCCTCCTTCCCCAAACCCTAATTAAAGCTGCCGCGCCTCAGAGCTCCCTCGCCGCCGCCTAACCCTACCTTCGACAACATCCACCTCCGCCGCCGTGCCCTGCGCCATCACAAAGCCGTCTCCGTCTGTGCCAACTACCGAGGTGAGATCACCGTTCCCTCCTCTTTCTTCTCGAGTAGTTTCCATGGAAAACCGAGGTCCTGAGCCCCTTTTTCCCATTTCGCCGCCGTCCATGAAGTCCACCGTGCTGGCGCCTCTGTTCCGGCCAGCTGAGTCCTATAGCCACCATAGCCGTCCGATCCAAAATCAAAGGCAATGATTAGAACGTACCCCTTCGTTGGCATTTTTGCAAAAAGTCCATTACAATTACTTGAGTCTTAACCCACCGTCCCTATGTTTTTCCTAAAGAGACCATCAACTTTTGAATAACCTAACCCACAGTCCATAGCACCATCCCATGATACGCTTTCTTCCTTAGAAAGCGTAGTTTCTTCGGTTTAGATCCAAACTACGTTTTCACCTATTTATAGTTTTGCCACCAATCTTGTTTTAGCCATAAAATATCCGTTTTAACTCCGATTTGATCCGTTCAACTTGCATTAGGTTCGTAATTCCATAATCTACATGTTCATACTACTGTTAGGTATGTTTTCAACTCATAAAATTTGAGGTTAGATTTAATCTATTATTTTACAAAAGGAAATCTTGTTTAATTCATAACTTCTTCGTTTTAACTCCGATTTGAGTGCTTCTCATGTAGAACAGTTTTAAAACCTTTTTAACTTCTATTTCTACTGTTTGGTGTACTGTTCTAATTAGCTTATATTTGTTTGCTATGCATGTGTGTATGGATGCCTGTGTGGTGTTGTTTGATCTCGAGTAGACAGTGAGTTTTGTGTTGGTGATCTAGAGCAACTTTTTGAAGATCAAGACCAGCAGTGATACATTGAATTAAGGCAAGTATGATATGAGGCTCCTTGTTACCTATTCACTTTAATGCAATCTCAATTCATATGCATATGTTAATGAACCGCTTGGAGTCTATTTACCTTGATATTGATTATCCTGTCCTTGATTTACCTATGGGTTTTGCATGTGGGAAGTATGCTCAGGTTGCTCCAACTAATATTGATTAAAGAATACAATTAAAGATATATGCAACATGGTATTAAAAGATGCTTTTTAGCAACATGGAACCAAGGGGGCTAGAGCATTGGGCCTTTTCCTATGGTGCTCTAGTTTCTCTCCATAAGGACTCATCTTTAAGTGACAACCCAGGACTTACAGTACAACCATGAGGACCACATGGTTCTGGTCTTAGTCCAGTACCTTGCTCTTTATAGTTTGTAGTAGTTTACCGAAAGGGCAAGAGGGGCATACCAGGCTCTCATCCCCAGGGTGTGTACTATGCTGGGTGTATAAGTGTCACTTTTGGAGATGACTCCATAACACTTGGGAGATGGAATCCTTAGCGGCTGCTCCTTATTAGAACTACTGGGGAAAAGCTTCGTAGTGTACCCTGCCTGCTCACCTTGGAAGTGTTTTGGGAGTTGCAAACCCGGGCATATGGGTATCACGACTCATGGTGAAAGTGTACAACCTCTGCAGAGTGTAAAACTAGTATATCAACTGTGCTCACGGTCACGAGCGGCCTAGATCCTTACTGAATAGTTGGTTACTCGGAGGGTTTGGGTTATGATTAAAATTGCTGATATCTCTAATTATTCATATTTGGGAGCTTAAGCATAGCTTAGCAACTTATGATTAATAATAAAATATGACCAACTGAAAGTGCTTACCGTAGTTCAGCCGTGTCAAGCCTTTTGAGCCTACATCCCCTTATGTTATGCTTGCTAAGCGGTAGTACCTTACGCTTGTTTTATTTCAATACTTTGGTAAAATCCCGGATGGTGTGGGGGATAGACCCCCGGGTACCACAAGATGGTACATGGGCCGCACCATCCGAGGTGGCCCGGCCCGTGAGATCAAGGCGTGCACGGCGCTGCTTGGCGTGCACCGCAAGACATTGTAATAGTACCAAATAGGATACTTTACTTGTAACCTTGTCCCTTCGGAGTATATAAGGAGGGGCAAGGGTCCTTTAGAAGACAGATCCATCTAGATCCATAGAGATCAGACAGCATACATCTCAATACAATACACCAAAGACACAGGACGTAGGGTATTACGTCGATCAGACGGCCCGAACCTGTCTAAATCGCTGTCTCTGCGCCTTGTGTCACCATCTGGTTCCTGATCACACGCATCCTACCGATAATCTACCACCACGGGCACCCCCCTCGGTGGACTGCCGACCATATTTCGTCGACAGTGGCGCGCCAGGTAGGGGATGTGCGTGCTGATCCCTGGCGAATCAGATGGGATCTCACGACCAACGTCGTTTGCGGCAACTCATCTTGCTGCGGCGGCATCCTTCCACAACAATATCTACGGCAACTCGGCTCCATGCACCGAGCCATGAAATCAATCTGCTATGACGACGTCCGCCGATAACCTGATGAGACTCAATCGACAAGATCCAACGAAGAAGTCTGGATCGGATTCAGAGAGTTGATCCAGTACGCGTACCAAAGACGGCGACAAATTATCTTGCTGGCTGCTGCCGCACGTGGATCAAGAGGAAGCTCAGACCGACGTTGTGCGGTCCCAAGATTCCAATCCGTTAGATCGATTTGCTGGCAGACCCTTTTCCATCGACGACCACGACAATGCCAAATTTGGCATGCAAAGACGGATTTGCATGGAGGAGTATGCATGCATCTACACGGTCATACATGCATCCACGTTATCCTCAGCCAGCGAGCAAAAAGGGAGCTAATTATCAAGAGCCGTACAAGCTACACGCACGTACTCGTCATCATGCGAGCAATCCGATCGTGCAGAAAGCCGGCACGACTTGTCAACGTGCCCAAAAGCTAGCAAGATGCGCGCATGCCTGCCGCCGGAGCTCGGAGAAGATGGCGCACAGAACAGATCGGAACGTCAAGGCCACATACCGTGCTCGTGGAACAACCAAAGGCAAAGCCGTCCAAGCCATCGCCGAGCCGTCCAGCGAGCCATATCGAGCCGACTAGCGAGCCGCTAAGCAAGCCACGTCGAGCCGCACGAGCCGTCAGCGAGCCACATCGAGCCGTCAAGCGAGCTACGCCGAGCTCTTTAAACTGCATCTACTCCGGACCACGCCGACCACATCCCAAGCGGCTCCGCCAAGCTCCGACCACGTCGACCGCGACCACGTCGACCACGTCCCGAGCAGCTCCGTCGAGCTCCGACCACGTCGACCGCGACCACGTCGACCACGTCCCGAGCAGCTCCGCCGAACTCCGACCACCTCGACCACAAGACTACGTCGCAATGATGATCGCCGCGAAGAACGGCGCTACGACAATCGTGACCACAGTCAAGACGACAGGTCGAAAAGCTCGAGGACCGGACAACTTCATCGCCAACGACACGTCAAGTCATCTCTCGAACATCACAACACACCGACTACACCCACCGGTCGTCGATAAAGCTAAGTATTATTTTTAATTGAAAATTTCTTCGATCATCGTACACCTCCGCCGACCACCCTAAGGGTGCGCTTCACGTCGAATTTTCTCCATACATACAATCCAAAACATGTATAAGTTTTTTACAGCGGTTCGCCGATCGTTTTCCTTCCCGCTTGATAATCCCGAGCCGCAGACCGCCTCCGGCTCCACCCCACGCGATGCATGAGAGTCCGCCCTCTGCGCTCACGGGTAGTCGGCGATCGCTCCCCGGTAACATCGGCACTCTCACGCGGCGGCAGCGTTCCATTCGCGCTCTGAGATGTTGGTCAGCCAGTATGGGCGCATTCTTCGTGACAGTTAATACATCGCGCTTCGCCACTACATAACAAAAAGGGCTAAAAACAGCTAATGTTATTTTTTCAATATTACACCAAGTATAATTCATCGCCAACCGAACACCAAGTGTTTACTTCACCTCCTCACAGAGAGATCAATATATTTCGTACATCATCATGTACTACCGCTTTCCGTGTTTATTTTTCGAGAACACAGTTGGTCAATGAGCTCATGCTTCGTGGTTCGCCAAGACTACTACGGTGCTCGAGGACTCGCCGCACCACGCTTTCGTGCTCGGGGACTCGCCGCGACCACGCCGTGCTCGAGGACTCTGGCCAGACCACGCTCGTGCTCGGGGACTCTGGCCAGACCACGCTCGTGCTCGAGGACTCTGGCCAGACCACGCTCGTGCTCGGGGACTCTGGCCAGACCACGCTTGTGCTCGGGGACTCGCCAGACCACTCTCCGACCACGGCTCGGGGACTTCATCGCTCGCTCCTCGACCTGTGCTCGGGGACTGCCTCGACCACTCTCCGACCACGGCTCGGGGACTTTGCGTCTCGACTACATGCGACTGGCGACTCGCATACAGTTGGGATATCTTTTTTCTCACTTAGACCTTGCTACAAGGCTCATACCTCGCCTTCCAGCAAGCTCGGAGGCTACATCGGTACGACGCACCTGCCGGTGCATCTCGTATCGCCTGTACGACGATTGGATTCTTAACTTAACTGGGAATTCTTTTTAGACCCTGGCACCACGTGCCTACGTCACCTACTACCAGGCTCGGGGACTAAGTGGGCACACTTCACCTTGCGGTGAATGTGTTTGTTTTTCGACCTCTACGCTTCTGATGATCAAGGACGCTACGCTTCAAGAGGCACTTACATTTCTTTTCAGAAATACAAGTGGGCACACTTCCCAAGACGGAAATCTTTTTCTTTTTTCTTAAGAGCACCATACATTCTTCGGACAACCTACTTCTCCATGACAGACGGTGGTTAGAGACGCCAAGGACTCAAGCCTCACCGTCGGAGAAGGTTGAAATGGCGTGTCGCATCGTAATACATGGCGCTCGGGGACTAGCCGTGGGGATAGACCCCGGTACCACAAGATGGTACATGGGCCGCACCATCCGAGGTGGCCCGGCCCGTGAGATCAAGGCGTGCACGGCGCTGCTTGGCGTGCACCGCAAGACATTGTAATAGTACCAAATAGGATACTTTACTTGTAACCTTGTCCCTTCGGAGTATATAAGGAGGGGCAAGGGTCCTTTAGAAGACAGATCCATCTAGATCCATAGAGATCAGACAGCATACATCTCAATACAATACACCAAAGACACAGGACGTAGGGTATTACGTCGATCAGACGGCCCGAACCTGTCTAAATCGCTGTCTCTGCGCCTTGTGTCACCATCTGGTTCCTGATCACACGCATCCTACCGATAATCTACCACCACGGGCACCCCCCTCGGTGGACTGCCGACCATATTTCGTCGACAGATGGGTACCAAATGGAGGTTCTTCCGTGGAGTTTTCCAAGAGGTGTTAGGCTTGTGATCAACCAGTTGACGATTCCTATGGTGTTGGAGGCTTCGCCAGAAGAATAATGTTATAATATATACTGTAAAGTAAGACTATGCCATTGTAACAAATACTTATGCGCTATGTAATAAAGGCATTGTCTTTGATATTACCCCTTCATTTGTAACTATATGTGTGAATTGAATTCCTGAGCACATATATGGTGTGTATCTAGTTTTGTCCTTTAAACCAGGTGCTACAAAGTGGTATCAGAGCTATGTCAACTGTAGGACACAAGTCTAGTTAGAAATTGGTCGTTTTAAGGTTCAGATTTTGCTATGAAATCCTTGGTCGATAAACCTTGCTATTTTCTCCTACACTATATTCTTGTCTTTGCTATTCATCTCCCCCTTGATGCTATAAATTTTGTCCCCATCTACACCCCTTGCTTTGAGTTGCTTTTAGAGCTATCACTTACCACATTCTAGCGCAAAATGAAGGTGAAGCTATAGAGTTTTGAGCCCTTAATACAACAAGAACGCTAGTAACGTGAGTAGAGTCATTGAGTCCTAATGCTTGAATTGTGAACCTATAATGTTTGAATGGTTGTTTTGATGTTCATGCTTGATTTGGATCTTTGTAATGATTGCACTGATTTTGTGGGTTATGCTCACAATTTCATTTAGTTTACATGATAAGGTATACGGACCAATGGTTAGATAGTTGGGTTGGTTTTTCTCGTCTCTACGTGTGCTGTTTTCTAAGCATTCAGTGTTGATTGGGTTATATCTCCAAAGGTAGACGACAAAAGTCATGAAAGTTTTATGGATTGGGAGTTAGGACCTCTACAAGTTGAAGTTGCTGCACTGTTTGGGAGTTGGAACAGTTTCAGTTGTGCCCTATTTTGGAGTAACTTAACCACAGAATCTGGCAAGGTGGTTTATACGAAAGTTGTAGAGAATTTCATAAGCTTTCTAGCCAAATAAGGAATGCCTTCATATCATTTCTGGAACTTGAGATATGGCTACTGGTAGTTCTCATCCAGAAAATTTCAGATTGATTGTTTTACCATGTGAACTACTTCCGGATCATGGATTACAACCAATAATTGTGCTGAATGTTGCAAACAGATGGTTTCTACTACGAGAAGTGCTTCACGTGATGCCAGAAGGAATGCCCCTAATGCTAATCCACCGCCACCAAATCATCCAACTATAGAGCAATCTATGATGACACAGACTCAATTGCTACAGACCTATGTTCAGAATGTATGCATCAACCCACATCAAGCACCACCAAGGGACAAGCGTGGTGAATTTATGAAGGGACATCTGCCAACATTATCTCATGCAAGCGACCCACTAGAAGCTGATGACTGGCTTAGAGCTGTGGAGCGGCAACTTAACATAGCTCAGTGGAATGACCATTAGAAAGTGCTTTATGCTTTCGGTCAACTTCAAGGAGCAGCTTCAGACTGGTGGGAATTATTTTAGGTTGGGAAAGATGTAAATCAAATTTGTTGGGAAGACTTCAAGACTGCCTTTAGATCTTATCATGTTCCAGAAGCTTTGGTGGAGATCAAGGAGGAGGAGTTCCTCAACTTGAAACGAAGTTCCATGACAGTGTGTGAGTATCGTAACAAATTCACTCAGCTATCACGTTATGCTCCAGGAGAGGTGGTTAATGATGCCAAGAAACAGAAAAGCTTCTTGAAAGGATTAAATGATGACTTCAACTACATTTAATGACTGTTGAGTATCCTGACTTCCAAACTTTGGTGAATAGGGCCATTTTGATTGAGAACAAGTGTCGGGAAGTAGAAGAGAAGAAAAGGACAATTCAAAGCCAATCTGTAGGTAGCAACACATGCCCCCGCTACACTCCCCAACAAGAATTTTAGCAGAGTTACCAGGAACCAACCAGTCAGTGGGATTTTGATGCTCCTCAACAACTCCCTCAACACCAGCAAGAGCAATAGTATGTGAACCAGAGTCCACCTCAAGAACCACTTGTCAACTCCCTAATGAAGGATAGTGTGCCCAACACCCCCTCTTTAGGCAATAAGTGCTACCGCTGTGGTGAGCTCAGTCATTATGCGAGTCAGTGTCCAAAGAAGCCGAACAAGCAACAATCCCGCAATGGAAACCATAAACAACGGACTCATGTGCAAGGCAGAGTCAATTATGTGATGATAGAATCTACTCAAGAAGCCCGAGATGTTGTGTTTGGCACGTGTCTAGTCAACTCTAGCCCTGCATCAATTGTGTTTGATTCTAGAGCTTCACATTCCTTCATTGCACATCGTTTTGTTAAGGAGCACAATAGACCAAAATGTCCTATGAAGAAACAGATGTTAGTTGACATACCTTGTGGGGATATGAAAGCTACTCTAATTTGTCCAAGTGTAAGAGTTGAAATAAGGGGGTAGAGTTTTTGGCAAATCCGATTGTGCTGAAGTCTTCAAGCATAGATGTAATTCTTAGAATGGATTGGCTAAATCCACGAAAGGCTATTATCCAATGTGACAATGGTACAGTACACTTGACATCCAGGTCAGGAGAAGAAGTTGTATGCAAGGCAACTACAACAACAAGAGATGTGTGCAGTGTCAATCAGATGGAAGGTGCAACCATAGATAAGACCAAGGTTGTTAATGAGTTTCTACATATTTTTCCTGAAGATTTGTCGGGTATGCCGCTAGACCGTGATATTGAGTTTATTATTGAGCTTTTGCCTGGAACTGCACCTATAGCCAAGAGACCGTATCGGATGGGAGTCAATGAGCTAGAAGAACTTAAGAAACAGTTAAAGGAGCTATAGGATAAAGGTTTTATACGTCCTAGTTCTTCACCATGAGGAGCCCTAGTTATATTTGTTGATAAGAAAGATGGTACACAGAGGATGTGTGTAGATTATCGCTCTCTCAATGAGGTAACCATCAAGAATAAGTATCCTTTGCCCAGAATTGATGACTTGTTTGATCAATTACAATGTGCTTGTGTGTTCTCCAAGATTGATCTTCACTCTGGTTATCATCAGTTAAGGATTCGTTCATCGAACATTCCCAAGACTGCTTTTACTACTTGGTATGGATTATATGAGTACACAGTTATGTCTTTAGGATTGACTAATGCCCCTGCATACTTCATGTAAATGATGAATACGGTGTTTATGGAATATCTTGACAAGTTTGTTGTGGTCTTCATTGATGATATTCTAGTCTTCCCCAAAACAGAAGCAGAACATGAAGAAGTTGTATGCAAGGCAACTACAACAAGAAGAGAGAATAAATATAGTATAGTACAAGTTCAACTTGTCTTCGACATGTTCTCTTTGTTTTTATGAATACTAATGAATATAACATTTCAATAAATACAATTCTAACATCATGTCATGTCAAACTATGTAAAGTTATATAAATTATTCTGTGACCACCTCGATTAGTGATAATGTTTGTATTAGTTTACAATAAAGTAAATACATATTTAGGATATATGTGTTACTATAACTTGGTGACATTTACCATATAATGTTATAGTACATCAATTACGAAAAGTTATAGTAATCTCGTAAATTTTTACCGTCGTTACAGTAACTCAAAGTGGCCATAAAATAAGTTATTATGTGGCTGACTATAGAGAAGTATATATATGTGGGAGCTCCTTTCTACTCCCAGGTGTAGCTTCTTTCCATCTTCAACAAAACCACCTTACGTGCATACACATTAATCAATTTGAGTATGTTTATGTATACTCATTTTAAGATACTCCAAATCTTTCAACTTGAAATAAAAATCATGGGAGCCTAAATTTGTTTAGTATATTATTATACCAATATAGTAGTACATAAATCCACGTCCTAGCTGTCTAGCAACTGATACTTTTGTTTTCTTCTTAGGCAAACACCTCGCCCTCTCGCCAGTACCACTAGTGTGCAAGCAAAACAAGCAAGAAGACAGCAGGCTTTTGCCGGTCGTCTTAGCCAATCCATGCAAGAAGACAACGGTCGGATCCAAGTGGATGGCGATGATGAATGGCCTGATGGGGTTAATTGGTCAGGCCGCTTGATCGGCGGTGACATGCGCTTGACCGATCCATCGAGGCATTTGCGTGTGGAGCGCCTAAGTCGCGGCTGTCACTACCGTTTCATACCTCAGACAAGTCGATCGCATTATTGTTTTGTTTGCTGGCACGCATGGGTCCAAAAAACAATATACCCTATCCTATACGCCCCAGCAATAATAGAACAGGCCTTGGGCTTTATTTCTAGAAACTGACCTTTTAACTTCTTTTATTTTACTACAAATAAATAGATATATATTTGTGTTTGGTTGTGTTGACGGACAGGGACGCTAGCTAGCGACTGGACCTGAGCAGGACGAAGCCTGGTAGCAAGCTAATTGGTGGAACAAGATAAGGTAGCTGAGGCAGATATGTCCGTCGATAGCGAGGTATGTACTATATATAGTGACGTCTACTAACTCACTTAAAGGTACTCATACATGTAAGATACATGTAAGACATGTATGCATATAGCCATACGTAGAGGCATGTGCGTATATCAGAGTTTGAGTTTGTATTATTATATTATAAAGAATTACTATAAAATACTCTCAGTTAGTAGGAAATTAAATTCTACTCTCAGTTTGTATTATTATATTATAAAAAAATATTTTTTTATTTTAATAAAAATAATATTTTAGTAAAAGCATTGCCAAATTAACATGTGAACGTATTCATTTCGCACATGTTCCGGTCTGAAGGAAAAAAACTAACACTAATACATAATATATTGTTGCAATACTATTCGCTAGTTTGTTAAAAACGGTGCTGTTTTTATTACAAACCAGCAGTGAAAACCTTCTATTAGTTCTCACCATCTATTTGTATTACAAACCGACAGTGAAAACCTTCTCATTATCACCAAAAGTTTATAATATGAAATGACGGTTAAAATGATCTCATACTCTAACAGTTGTCTCCGCCCAGCCTCTCCCCTCCCCCAATCCCCACTCCGATAATCAATGCTGGTTTTTGATACAAACCGACGATGAAGGTGAGTATGAGATCAACGCTGGTTTCAAACGCCTGCAAGTAAATCCAAGGTGATTTCTCCTCTTCCACAGGTGTGGGGGGACTCTATGGAAGGTGAGTATGAGATCAACCTCTAGGAGGTAGCTCATGATTCTATGTCCCCTTGAGTAAGTGCTCAACAACTTCATCTCGATCTTTCTTCCTAGAACCCCCATCTCCATAACGATCATTTTCTCAATCAAAACTCTAGGATGTAATCTAAAATCCTTACAAGTGAAACAGAGAAAGGTAAAAAGCACTCGCAGCCACCCTATAGCTTCTCCCGATTTGCATTCTTCGAATGCCAAACATAACCAGGTTTATCATGCATAGATGGACTATTTAGCGTGCCTCTCCGAGACCATCTACTAGCCAAGAATCTAGAACCTAGCACTACTACAATAACTTCATCACCGCCAGGCTACAGCACTCCATCACCACCGGTTTTGTTTCTTGCCAGTGAAATTGGGCAGCGATGAGGATTTCAATCACAGTTAGCTAGAGAACCGGTGGTGAAAGACAGATAAAAAATTAAGTCTACCCATATAGACATGTGGTTGTACGAAATATCTGACTAGGTAAGATGGCCTATGAACCGGTCCTTATATGACCGAAACGAGTATCTCCCACAGGAACCCTCACTAGGCGATCATGCCAAGGTAATTCATACCAAATGAATTACCTGCACCCGTTCCCGTCAAAACAAGTTTGGATTCACCAAGTCATAATCCTCTTAGGCACATTCTTATTCTTAAAGCGTCATATAGCCTTATCACAAGAATTTATAGCATATATAGCAATTACTCATACCAAAGCACATCTGCTCATATATCACAATTATATCACGATAATTCATATCATATCACAATAGTTCGTATCATATCACGATAGCGTGAATCATATCACAATGGCTCATAACATATATTCACATAATCACATGAGAGGATGGCATAGTTAATGAATATTAAGCGGCTTAATTTTTTTGGTGATAGTGGTGAGTTTATGGTAAAACATGGTGTGGTGAAAAGGGGAAGTTAGGATCCGCCTTCATTGTACTCGCCCTCTGGTTCGACGTAGTCAGGGCCCTCATTTTCCTGGTATCCTTCGTCCTCTGTCGATCGTTCTAATAAATGAGGCTACCGCTAAACACAAAAGTACACACAAAAGCAAACATAGAACTATATGGTGGCACTAGGTACAACATGTAGGGCTTAATTTTAGAAGAATTTTGGTGGTGGTTTCACGGAAAATGGAATTAGAATGAAGGAGATATGATTTTTATGGTTTTAAAATAGGGTTTTGGTATTTTTGGAATTTTGGGGATTTTTGGGTAGATGGAAAAGTCAGGGTAAAGGTATGGGTAGGTTCTAGGGTCCCTCTAGTTTATTTAGGAAATTTCTGGGAATTTTTCTAAGCTAGGAATGTGTTTTTTCAACACTCCGTGTGCACTATTCGGGGGTACCTAGCATTTTCAGTGTGTAGGGTGCTGTGCAGGTGCGCCGGTGTAGGGCGCTGTGCGGGTGCGTCGGTGTAGGGCGCTGTGCGGGTGTGACCGGCTCCTTGTGTCTTCGGTTCATGTGCGCCGGGTGCAGGGAGAAGGGAAGAGAAGTGGGGAGGGAGTGAGTGGGTGACAAGTGGGGCCAAGGCGTCGGCGACGCATGTCACTGACGCGTGGGCCATGCCTGGCTTTCCCACTAGGACGGATGGCGACGCTATTCTGGGCTGGGCCCGCATCACAGAGAGGGAAGGAGGAACGGAGGGAAACGGCGATGGATGGGAAGCCTCCGACACGGTGGTGAAAACAGGGGAGGGGCGCGACTTCGCCGAAGTTGGCCTCGCCGGCGACGTCCTCTCCCAGAGTTCAGTGTTTCACGGTGGCCAATGATGAGGGGGCGATGCCACGGCTGCCGGTGGGGTTCTGGGTGACTGTGGGTGCTCAGGGCAGCGGCGACGACCTGCCGGAGCGAATGCGGCGACGCTGTGCTACGATATGCATGTGTAAGGCCTCCAACGGTCCGTGATTCATGTGCCCGTGTGTGTGTGTGGTGGTGGTGTGGATGTGCCAGGGGAGCTACCACGCTTGGCCGCGCCCTATTGACGATGGCCAGCGGTGGGTGCCGCACGGTGACCGGGCGACTCGGGGCGAAAGAGAGAGCTAGGGTTCGAGGAGAGGGTGTAGGAGGGTCTCAAGAGCTCACCTGCACTCTTAATTCGCTAGTGACGCTTCTACAGAGATGGGGCTCAGGGCTCAGCTTCCACGGTGTTGGCGCCGACGGACTTGGGGAAAACAGAACGAAGCTCGGAAGGGAAGGGGAAGAGGGGAGGTGTGGCGGAGATGGTGTGTTCTAGCTCAATGCAAGGCTCGTAGTGGTGGTGGTTGCGGCGGAGGCTCACTGGCGGGGCCTTTTATAGGCCAGTGATGTCGGTGGCAACGGGGAGATCTTTTTCGCCCGCCGATGGATATTTTATTCGCGCATGTGCTCTAGCTCGAGGGGATGGTTTTGGACTCTGAGCTGGATGCCTCCGCGTCTTTCCGTGCTCCGGTGAAGTCGGTGCTAGGTAAGGTCGCATCAATGGCGCCGGCGGGGTTCCCGCTCTGGCCTCTCTGATGGCGTTGACGCGCTGTCGAGCACAGGGGAAGAGGAGAAGGGGTGATGGGATGGGTCGGCGCCACAATCAGTCGTTGCATGTGCGCTAGTCTTCCTCCACGCCAGGACGGGGCCGCGTGGGCGCTGACTACGTGTTGGACGGGAAAGAGCTAACAACTCGGTCCTGCTCGTCAGTGAGGAGAGGAAAGGGAAGGGGTGCTGCCGCTGGACTCGTGGGATGGAAGCGGAGTGTCTGCCCACTCGGCGAAGAGTGACGAGAGGGGGACGGAGAGGCTGCCGTTGTGGGCTGGAGGCGGGGTGTCGGCCCAGGCAGGGGAAGAGGAGGGAAGGAGGAGTGGGCCGCGCCCGCGGGCCAGAAGGAGAGAGTGAGGGAGATTGAGCCCGAGGTGACTTTTCTATTTATGCATTGCATCTTCTTTTCCAAGGCTTTTGAATGCTTCTTTAAATTTCGAAATTCAAAAGGATTTTTAAGGAAAAGTGCCACCATAAGTTCAACAAGCAAAACACAACACATCACATGCACTACTTCATGAATCCTATTCGTGTTATACTAATCCTACACAATTAGTTTAATTGTTTTGTAGGGAAAAATCAAAAGTTCAAATTTTTAGTGATTTTCGAATCATGGCAAAAATTCAGGGTGTTACAGTGGGAGGTAGACGGTTGCTCACACGAGAAAAGAATAGATGGCACGAGTTACTAGATGTAAAAAATGTGGAGTAAAATGGCAATAAATTTCACCATCTCACGCAGTCAAACCGCCCTGGTATTCATAGCACATACAAGGGCGGGCAAGAAATTATCTGCGCAATTTACACGAAGGAGAATATTCGAGGTACATTCGGGGCAACTTAGACTTTTGCCGTCTTGTGAAATGGTTACCCCAAGTCCACTCTTGTGGGGCGTTTTTCGCAGGAGATGCAGTCAACCGATAAGATGTCACTGCCAGTGTCAACCTTGACGCGTAGCGCTCAAGCGTGTCCCGTTCTTGATCTCCATGAAGTACAGCTTGACGTGGTACAGCTTGTGCATAGCTTCAGGTGGCATAATATTCGCTAAGATGGAGTTTATGAGATATGTGTGCTTCTCGTGTTCCATTTTGCGGTGTGCAAGCTTACACTGCGGTGGTAGTAGTGCCATAGGTTCTCCATCGCTTGTTTCAAGATTACTTCAAAGTTCATTGCACCGAAGATAAAACCCAGACTTTTATTCAAACGATAAGATTACTTCAAAGCTCATTGCACCAAAGCTCAAGACAATAAGGAATGCTTATGCGTTCATTTTATGAAAACGACAAGATTATTTCTTATTTACAACATCATAAATGTTCTATCACATAAGCCATTAAAATTTTGAAGGAATATATTTCTATAGTGTACATATATTGGTGCCTTAAGTGTTGATCATTTTCTTCACAAATTTAGTCAAACATGAGATAGTTTGACTAAGAATAATTCAATCTATAGCATTGATGTTTTCGAGACAGAGGGAGTACATATATGGCTCATGTCCTCATTAATTTATTGACGAGTGATGACGCTCCAGCCTTTGACGACATCAGTTACTGCACCACGCACTTGAGCAACACACACTAGTGACGAAGACACTAATCATGTATGTGCCTAACTGGAAAAAGCGGATCATAAGCGAACTGTGGGCCTCTTTTTAGCTAGCACGAGTCGAATCATGGTCGCTTTATTATATGGATGCATGTTGTTCCATATATATACTTCCATTTGCCACTTGCGTCCAAGCTAAGGTAGGTGCTGATGATGTGGTGGCTGCGATGCATGATGTCACTATATATAATAATACGTATGTGTCCAAGCTATAGGACCGTATCTTCGCCCCTGCAATGAAAAGCACGTTGAGCTAGGGTCCATGCATGCAGCCACTCTTAAAAAAAATATAATTCGTACTCCATTATTCTAGAAAAGGGAATATACTTAGTAATTATTAGGTTGATGATGCATGCTTACTGTAGATTCACGGAGCTTGACTGCCACGGAAGAAGACCTTATGTCGAGGTACTCATTTCTTTACAACAGAATATACTAGTACGTACAAAGGAAACCCTGCTAGTTCTCACGGACGTTGTCCCTTGTGGCTGCTGGCGTGCTGTCCTCGCCAATATATTGTCGATAGCCATCCAAAGAGAATAACTAACAAGCGACCGCGCGCCGTAGCATGGAGCTGACATAGAATAATCATGATTGAATTGTATTAAACAAAACCATGGATTTGTAGCTACCCACAACTTATTTACAAATACAAAATCCTTTCACTGCGATATATTGCCATTTCCTCACAAACCCGTGAATATGTCACTACTACATACACCATTTTCAGAGGCAAATCGCTTTTTAGGTAGAGGCAGTTCTATCAAGATCTGCCTCTAAAAATGCTTTCTGAGCTGGCTCCCCCACTACTACAAAAATGATTTTAGGCGATAGTTGTTTTGATTAACGGAGGTGGACAGAAAATATGACTGTCCCCAAAAATAATCAACGGTTTTCAGAAGCGGATGTCTAATTCACCGAAATAGGCAAAAAAATTAACGCCTTGTCAAATCCATTATTGGAGGCAGGCTCCTTAAGAGGTCCGCCTCAAAAACTAAAAGCAACCTTCAAAGACGGACCTTTTAAGAGGCTTGCCTTTCAAATACACGTCAAGCCCAGCCTAGCTCATAATCGATAAATAGTATCTATACGAAGCACTTAGGATTTTCTTCATTCCTCATGTCTCTCTCCCCAAACACAAAGCCGCCTCAACTCTCTTCTCTATGTCTGAACTCACACCAGGGTTCTCCCCCTCCGTCAGTGGTGCTCGCATTATGTGATCTGCGGCCATTGTGGTTTTCCACTGTAACACCTAGTTTTAAGAACAAAACCAGGTACCAACTATATGTGTGCCAAGGAATTCAATTCACACATATAGCTACAAATAAATGGGTAATACCAAAGACAATGCCTTTATTACATAGCGCATAAGTATTCATTACAAAAGACATGGTCTTACATCACACAATGTACCAGCTCTACTCTTCTGGGGAAGCCTCCAACACCACAGGAATCGTCAAATGGTTGATCACAAGCCTAAACCTCATGGAAAACTCCACAGAAGAACCTCCATCTAGTACCCATCTGGGATTTAGCCAAAGTGTTGAAATAAAACAAGCGTAAGCTACTACCGCTTAACAAGCATAACATGAGGGGATGTAGGCTCAAAGGCTTGACACGGTTGAACTGCGGTAAGCACTTTTAGTTGGTCACATTCATTATTATTCATAAGTTGCTAAGTTATGCTTAGGCTCCCGAATGTGAATAATAATTAAAGATATCAGCAATATTACCAAACCATCCAAGTAACCACTATTCAGTAAGGATCCAGGCCGCTCATGACCGAGAGCACGGCTGACATGTCAGTTTAAAACACTCTGCAGAGGTTGTACATCTTTACCCATGAGTCGTGATTCCCATATGCCAGGGGTCATGAATCCCATATCACCTCTTCCAAGGAAGTGCGGCAGGGTACACTACGAAGCTTTCCCCAGTCATTCTAATAAATAGCAACCGCTAAGGTTTCTGTCGACCGCCTATCATGGAGCCCAACCTCCGAAGTGGCACACGTACTCGCAGCATTATACACACAATGGCAGGATAAGACCCATAACCATCACAAAAGGGAGAGAGGGGCGCCGGGACAGAGCTTCCGGCGGCAGTGGCCATTGCCGGTGACGAGAAGCTCGTCGGCGAGCGCGAAAAAGGACATACGGACCTCAATTTGACTCGATGAAGGCACGAGAATGTCGAGCAGACTACGACGAACTCATCTAGGGTACTGGCGTCGGCTCGAGATGGCTCGGTGAAAGGGCAAAGCTGGACAGGGCGGACAACGATGTTCCGTTGAGCTCGTCCGGGCGATACATCGTGAGAAAGGGCACGGAAACGGCGCCTACGGCTTCCTTACCTAAAAGCGGAGCTCGGCGGTGGGTTCTCGACGCCGGGGAGGCAGCGGCTGGCATCAAAGGCAGTGGCGGTGACCTCAAGTTCGTCGGCAAGATTCGATGTGGGCGGGATGGCATGGCTATGGCTTAGGGCGGTGCGTAGATGGGAAAAACGGGTCGTGGCAGGGGCTTCGGGGTTTCTTATAGGGGTGAACAGCGTGCGTTGCGGCAAGAAATCCCAGGAAACATGGGATGCGGCGACGGCTTCCATCGGGCAGATCCTGGCTCAGTCAAGGCTGGTAAGAAAGGGGAAAGGAGGCTGACAGCCGGGCCCCGAGCGTCAGAGAGCTGGGGAGGCGGGGTCCATACAGCAGAGAAACGGAGAGGGAGGGCGTGGGCGGTTTCCATCTAGGCCGAGGCCTCGTTGGGCCTGCAGGGCGAGCGGAGGGAAGCGGCCAGGGCTGCGCTGGAGCAGGAGTGAGAGAGGGCTGAGGTAGGTGGGCTGGGCGCTGGGCTGCGGGCCAAAACAGGTCAAAAGGAAGAGGCAAATCCTTTTCCTTTTTATTTTCCGGAGAAATTCAAATGAGTTTTCAAATAGATTATGAATCCGTTTTGAATTTCAAATCAAACTCTAAACACCCTAAAATTTGCCTCTTTTGAATACATGATTAAGATGATTTATTTGTGAATTTTGTGCACATGAAATATAGGAAAATAAAAATTTTCATTAAATTAAAATTCATCATAAGCTAGCAACATGTTTGAACATACATGCCCTTGCATTTGATTTATTTGGTTGAGTAGTTTTGATTGAAAACTGAAAATAGTTTATATTGCTTTTGCAAATGAAATTAGAAATGGCTTTGAAGTAAAATAAAAGAAAGAAAAGAGAATTAGAAAATAAAAGAATGTAAAAAGTTGTAAAATATATTTTTGAAAACTTACCAAAATTTCTCATTTATGTTTGAATTGAAAAGTGTATTTGAAATCCTATTCAAAATTGATTTGGTTTACATTTGAATTGGTTTTGAAAATAAAATAGAAAAGAAAAATTCTCTCTTTCTCTTATTATGCCTGAAGGCCTACTTCTCTTTTTCTTCCCGCAGCCCAGACGCACGCGCAGGCCTACTCCCATCTCCCTTCGTCATCTCACGACGCTTGGCCGATCTTCACCTCCCCTCCCGCTTTCTCTTCCTCTTGGGCGATGGCCGCTCCTTCTCTTCTCTCTGTCTGACAAGCCGGTCCCGCTCCTGCACTCGTCGACAGGTGAGCCATCCCTGTCAGCTCGGTCCCCGTCCTTCCGCTCGTACCCGAGACGGACTCCACCATCAGTGAGTCCGCGCTCATGCCGTTTCCCGATCATTGTCTTGCGCGCCACGCCGCCTTGCCTCATATAAGCCGAGCACCCGTGCCGCTTTCCCCGAACCCGAGAGCGCTAGCCGCCATCCATATCGAGTCGCAGCACCGTCGCCTGGATCTCGCCGTGTGAAGCTCGACGTCGCCGGGACACCTGCAGTTGCTCCGCGCCACCGAAATCCCCCTTGGTGAGTTCGCCTCACCGCTCTCTCTCTTCCCGTGTCTTTCCCTTTAAAAAACGTGGCCTCTAAGGCCGTTTTCTTGTCTTGCCAATGAGCTCCGTCGCCGGCCATGGTTTCCATTGCGCTGGCCTTACTATTTCGGCCAGCCGCGCCCCTCCTTCCCTCCTCCTCTAATCCCTGCCATCCACTCTTGATCTAATGGTCCAGATCAACCGGTACCCCTTCGCCATGGTATTTTGCGCAAAACCCCCTCCATCTTTTTAAGTATAAACCCGTCGTCCATGGTTTCTTTCAAAAGAACCCCTCTAGTTTTCTGTTTTCAAACCCGCGGTGCAAAGTGTATTTTTAGGATGCGTTTTCTTCTTTTGAAAGTGTAGTTTCTTCGGTTTAGATCCAAAATACGTTTTCATCTATTTACAGTTTTGCCACTAATCTTGTTTTAGCCATAAAATCTCCGGTTTAACTCCGATTTGATCCGTTCAACTTGCGTTAGATTCGTAATTTCATAATCTACATGTTCATACTACTGTTAGATATATTTTCAACTTTTAAAATTCATGATTAGATTTAATCTATTATTTATTAAAGGAAATCTTGTTTAATTCATATCTTCTACGTTTCAACTCTGTTTTAGCCCATTCAAGTTGCGTTGGATTCATAATAACATAAACTATGCATTGGTAACAATGTTTGTCATGTCAATATTTCTGGAATTTCATGGTTTAAACTTTAATTTGAATAATAATTATGCAACTGGATTTTATAAATAAAAATGATATGTCTTACTTTAGTTTTATAATTCAAAACTAAATTTGACTTAATTCAATTTATATTATTTATAAAATATCTTATATATATGAATTTATATAGTTAAAATAAATGAAGCCTATAGTCGGCCTTGGAACCCTTACGAAATAGAGGATGAACACAGATGATACTAATGATGAAGATGCTCACTAATGATTACCGTTTATGCTATTCATTAGGCTTGTGATCAACCAGTCAGTTGTCCCTTTGGAATTGGAGTCTTCACCCGAAGACCGGAGTTGTCTTTCCACTGTTTGCTATCTAAGGTTATATCCTTTATATTAAGTATGTTATATATTAAGCATTGTATATTGATATTACCTTTATTTGTAGCTATATGTGAGATTTGACTTTCTGGGCTCACATATGGTGTGTATCTGGTTTTGTCCTTAAAACCAGGTGCTACAAAGTGGTATCAAAGCAATGCTGACTGTAGGACACAAGCCTAGTTAGAACTAGACATTCTAGTATGCTTACTTCTTGTTTTCCCCTGACCTTGTTATTTTCTAAAAGTTATGCTGACTTCGGCCTCTGTTCTGTTATGAAAACCTTGTCTCTATTCCAAATTCTCTCTCTTCGTCTAAATAGATGGGTCCTCTCCCGGAGTTCAGTGTTTCGCGACGGCCGATGATGCGGGGGTGATGACACGGCTACCGGTGGGGTTCTGGGTGACTATGGGTGCTCAGGGCAGCGGCGGCGACCTGCCGGAGCGAATGCGGCGACGCTGTGCTGCGATATGCACATGTAAGGCCTCCTTTGGTCCGTGATTCGTGTGCCTGTGTGTGTGTGTGGTGGTGTGGACGTGCTAGGGGAGCTACCACGCTTGGCCGCGCCCTACTGATGACGGCCGACGACGGGTGCCTCACGATGACTGGGCGACTCAGGGCGTAAGAGAGAGCTAGGGTTCGAGGAGAGGGTGCTGGAGGGTCTCAAGAGCTCACTTGGGCTCCTAATTCGCTAGTGACACTTCTACAGAGATGGGGCTCAGGGCTCGGCTTCCACGGCAGCAGCGGCGGTGGACTTGGGGAAAACGGAATGAAGCACGGAAGGGAAGGGGAAGAGGGGAGGTGCGGCAGAGATGGCGTGTTCTAGCTCAATGCATTGCTCATAGTGGTGGTGGTTGCGGTGGAGGCTCACCGGCGGGGCCTTTTATAGGCCGGTGATGTCGGTGGCGACAAGGAGATCTTTTTCGCCCGCCGATGGAGATTTTATTCGCACACGTGCTCTAGCTCGAGGGGATGGTTTTGGACGCTGAGCTGGATGCCTCCGCGTCCTTCCGTGCTCTGGTGAAGTCGGTGCTAGGTAAGGTCGCATCAATGGCGCTGGCGGGGTGCCCGCTCTGGCCACTCTGATGGTGTTGATGCGCTGTGGAGCACAGGGGAAGAGGATAAGGGGTGATGGGATGGGTGGGCGCCACAATCAGTCGGTGCCTATGCGCTAGTCTTCCTCCACGCTGGGACGGGGCCACGGTGGGGCCGGTACGACGAGCGTGGGCGCTGACTCCGTGTTGGAGGGGAAGGAGCTGGGAGCTCGGTCCTGCTTGTCAGTGAGTAGAAGAAAGGGAAGAGGTGTTGCCGCTGGACTCATGGGACGGAAGCGGAGTGTCTGCCCACTCGGCAAAGAGTGACGAGAGGGGGACGGAGAGGCTGCCGTTATGGTCCGGAGGCGGGGTGTCGGCCCAGGCAGGGGAAGAGGAGGAGGGAAGGAGGAGTGGGCCGCGCCCGTGGGCTAGAAGGAGAGAGTGAGGGAGATTGAGCCCGAGGTGACTTTTCTATTTATGCATTGCATCTTCTTTTCCAAAGCTTTTGAATGCTTCTTTAAATTTTGAAATTCAAAAGGATTCTTAAGGAAAAGTGCCACCATAAGTTCAACAACCAAAACACAACACATCACATGCACTACTTCTTGAATCATATTCGTGTTATACTAATCCTACACAGTTAATTTTATTGCCTTGTAGGGAAAAATCAAAAGTTCAAATTTTTAGTGATTTTTGAATCATGGCAAAAATTCTGGGTGTTACAGTGGGAGGTAGAGGGTTGCTCATAGGAGAAAAGAATAGATGACACGAGTTACTAGATGTCAAAAATGTGGAGTAAATTGGCAATAAATTTCACCATCTCACGTAGTCAAACCGCCCTAGTATTCATAGCACATACAAGGGCGGGCAGTGAAATTATACGCGCAATTACACAGATGGAGAATATTCTCGGTACATTCGGGGGCAACTTAGACTTTTTGCCCTCTTGTGAAATGGTTACCCCAAGTCCACTCTTGTGGGGGCGTTTTTTGCAGGAGATGCAGTCAACCGATAAGATGTCACTGCCAGTGTCGACCTTGACGCGGTAGCGCTTCGGCGGTGTCCCGATCTTGATCTCCATGAAGTACAGCTTGACGTGGTACAGCTTGTGCATAGCTTCAGGTGGCATAATATTCGCTAAGATGGAGTTTATGAGATATGTGTGCTTCTCGCGTTCCATTTTGCGGTGTGCAAGCTTACACTGCGGTGGTAGTAGTGCCATAGGTTCTCCATTGCTTGTTTCAAGATTACTTCAAAGTTCATTGCACCGAAGGTAAAACCCAGACTTTTATTCAAACGATAAGATTACTTCAAAGCTCATTGCCCCAAAGCTCATGACAATAAGGAATGCTTATGCGTTCATTTTATGAAAACAACAAGATTATTTCTTATTTACAGCATCATAAATGTTCTATCACATAAGCCATTAAAATTTTGAAATAATATATTTCTATAGTATACATATATTGGTGCCTTAAGTGTTGATCATTTTCTTCACAAATTTAGTCAAACATGAGATAGTTTGACTAAGAATAATTCGATCTATAGCATTGATGTTTTCGAGACAGAGGGAGTACATATATGGCTCATGTCCTCATTAATTTATTGACGAGTGATGACGCTCCAGCCTTTGACGACATCAGTTACTGCACCACGCACTTGAGCAACACACACTAGTGATTAAATTAGTCATAACTGGAATCTTCATCAGTTTTTAATTTCTTGCTGACGATGAAGATAGCTCTTGCACGAAGACACTAATCATGTATGTGCCTAACTGGAAAAAGCGAAGCGAACTGTGGGCCTCTTTTTAGCTAGCACGAGTCGAATCAAGGTCGCTTTATTATATGGATGCATGTTGTTCCATATATATACTTCCATTTGCCACTTGCGTCCAAGCTAAGGTAGGTGCTGATGATGTGGTGGCTGCGATGCATGATGTCACTATATATTATAATACGTATGTGTCCAAGCTATAGGATCGTATCTTCGCCCCTGCAATGAAAAGCACGTTGAGCTAGGGTCCATGCATGCACCAAGACGAACACTATACTACTTACTGTAAAATAAACTACGCTGTAATTCGTACTCCATTCTAGCTGATGTACTCATTTCTAGAAAAGGCAATATACTTAGTAATTAAGTTCACTAGCTGTCTAGTAGCACCAAGACGAACACTATACTACTTACTGTAGATTCACGGAAGAAGACCTTATGTCGAGGTACTCATTTCTTTACAACAGAATATACTAGTACGTACAAAGGAAACCCTGCTAGTGCTCACGGACGTTGTCCCTTGTGGCTGCTGGCGTGCTGTCCTCGCCAATATATTGTCGATAGCCATCCAAAGGGAATAACTAATAAGCGACCGCGCCCGTAGCATGGAGCTGACATAGAATAATCATGATTGAATTGTATTAAACAAAACCATGGATTTGTAGCTACCCACAACTTATTTACAAATACAAAATCCTTTCACTGCAATATATATTGCAATTTCCTCACAAACCCGTGAATATGTCACTACTACATACACCATTTTCAGAGGCAAATCGCTTTTTAGGTAGAGGCAGTTCTATCAAGATCCGCCTCTAAAAATGCTTTCTGAGCTGGCTCCCCCACTACTAAAAAATGATTTTAGGCGACAGTTGTTTTGATTAACGGAGGTGGACAAGAAATATGACTGTCACCAAAAATAATCAACGGTTTTCAGAAGCGGATGTCTAATTCACGGAAATAGGCAAAAAAAATTAACGCCTTGCCAAATCGATTATTGGAGCCAGGCTCCTTAAGAGGTCCCCCTCAAAAAAATAAAAATAAGAGAAACCTTCATAGGCGGACCTTTTAAGATGACCGCATTTGAAAGCAGGCCGAGCACAGCTCAGCCTATAATCGTTACCTGGTATGTATACGAAGCACTTAAGGTCTTCTTCATTCTTCATGTCTCTCTCCCCAAACACAAAGCCGCCTCAACTCTCTTCTCTATGTCTGAACTCACACCAGGGTTCTCCCCCTCCATCAGTGGTGCTCGCATTATGTGATATGTGGCCATTGTGGTTTTCCACTGTAACACCTAGTTTTGAGAACAAAACCAGGTACCAACCATATGTGTGCCCAGAAATTCAATTCACACATATAGCTACAAATAAAGGGGAAATTCCAAAGACAATGCCTTTATTACATAGCGCATAAGTATTCATTACAAAAGACATGGTCTTACATCACACAATGTACCAGCTCTACTCTTCCGTCGAAGCCTCCAACACCACAGGAATCGTCAACTGGTTGATCACAAGCATAAACCTCTTGGAAAACTCCATAGAAGAACCTCCATCTGGTACCTATCCGGGATTTTGCCAAAGTATTGAAATAAAACAAGTGTAAGCTACTACCGCTTAACAAGCATAACATGAGGGGATGTAGGCTCAAAGGCTTGACACGGTTGAATTGCGGTAAGCACTTTTAGTTGGTCATATTCATTATTATTCATAAGTTGCTAAGTTATACTTAGGCTCCCGAATGTGAATAATAATTAAAGATATCAGAAATATTACCAAACCATCCAACTAACCACTACTGAGTAAGGATCTAAACCGCTCATGACCGAGAGCACGACTGACATATCAGTTTAAAACACTCTACAGAGGTTGTACATCTTTACCCATGAGTCGTGATTCCCATATGCCAGGGGTCATGAATCCCATATCACCTCTTCCAAGGAAGTGCGGTAGGGTACACTACGAAGCTTTTCCCAAGTCATTCTAATAAATAGCAACCGCTAAGGTTTCAGTCGACCGCCCATCATGGAGCCCACCCTCCAAAGTGGCACACGTACTCGCAGCATTATACACACAATGGCAGGATAAGACCCATAACCATCACATAAGGGAGACAGAGGGGCGCCGGAACCGAGCTCCCGGTGGCAGTGGCCATTGCCGGTGACGAGAAGCTCGTCGGCGAGCGCGAAAAAGGACCTACGGGCCTCAGTTTGTCTCGATGAAGGCACGAGAACGTCGAGCAGACTACGGCGAACTCATCTAGGGTACTCGCGTTGGCTCGGGACGGCTCGGTGAAAGGGCAAAGCTGGATGGGGCGGACAACGATGTTCTATTGAGCTCGTTCATGCGATACATCATGAGAAAGGGCACGGAAATGGCACCTACGGCTTCCTTACCTCAAAGCGGAGCTCGGCGTTGGGTTCTCGACGTCGGGGAGGCAGCGGCCGGCATCAAAGGCAGTGGCGGTGACCTCAAGTTCATCGGCAAGATCCGACGCGGGCGGGATGGCATGGCTATGGCTTAGGGCGGTGCGTAGATGGGAAAAACGGTTGCGGCAGGGGCTTCGGGGTTTCTTATAGGGGCGAACAGCGTGCGCTGCGGCAAGAAATCCCAGGAAACACGGGATACGGAGGCGGCTTCCATCGGGCAGAGCCCGGCTCGGTCACGGCTGGTAAGAAAGGGGAAAGGAGGCAGACAGTCGGGCCCCGAGTGTCATAGAGCTGGGGAGGCGGGGTCCATACAGCAAAGAAACGGAGAGGGAGGGCGCAGGCGGTTTCCATCTGGGCCGAGGCCTCGTTGGGCCTGCAGGGTGATTTGAGGGAAGCGGCCTGGGCTGCGCTGGAGCGGAAGTGAGAGAGGGCCGAGGGAGGTGGCCAGGCAGCCCAGGTGGGCTGGGAGCTGGGCTGCGGGCCAAAACAGGCCAAAAGGAAGAAGCAAATCCTTTTCCTTTTTATTTTCTGGAGAAATTCAAATGAGTTTTCAAATAGATTTTGAATCCGTTTTGAATTTCAGTCAAAACCTGCAACACCCTAAAATTTGCCTCTTTTGAAAACAGGATTAAGATGATTTATTTGTGAATTTTGTGCACATGAAATATAAGAAAATAAAAAATTTCATTAAATTAAAATTCAACATAAGCTTGCAACATGTTTGAGGATACATGCCCTTGCATTTTATTTATTTGGCTGAGTAGTTTTGATTGAAATTTTAAAATAGTTTAAATTGCTTTTGCAAATGAAATTAAATATGGCTTTTGCAAATATGGCATTACCATCATCATGTCATGATCTTCATTTGCTTCACCACTTGGAATGTTCTACCTATCTCATGATCAATTGATAAACTAGGTTAGCACTTAGGGTTTCATCAATTCACCAAAACCAAACTAGAGCTTTCAGCAGTCAAACCGCCCTAGTATTCATAGCACATACAAGGGCGGGCAGTGAAATTATACGCGCAATTACACAGAAGGAGAATATTCTCGGTACATTCGGGGGCAACTTAGACTCTTTGCCCTCTTGTGAAATGGTTACCCCAAGACCACTCTTGTGGGTGCGTTTTTCGCAGGAGATGCAGTCAACCGATAAGATGTCGCTGCCAGTGTCGACCTTGACGTGGTAGCGGTTTTGGCGGTGTCCCGATCTTGATCTCCATGAAGTACAGCTTGACGTGGTACAGCTTGTGCATAGCTTCAGGTGGCATAATATTCGCTAAGATGGAGTTTATGAGATATGTGTGCTTCTCGCGTTCCATTTTGCGGTGTGCAAGCTTACACTGCGGTGGTAGTAGTGCCATAGGTTCTCCATTGCTTGTTTCAAGATTACTTCAAAGTTCATTGCACCGAAGGTAAAACCCAGACTTTTATTCAAACAATAAGATTACTTCAAAGCTCATTGCACCAAAGCTCATGACAATAAAGAATGCTTATGCGTTCATTTTATGAAAACGACAAGATTATTTCTTATTTACAACATCATAAATGTTCTATCACATAAGCCATTAAATTTTTGAAGGAATATATTTCTATAGTATACATATATTGGTGCCTTAAGTGTTGATCATTTTCTTCACAAATTTAGTCAAACATGAGATAGTTTGACTAAGAATAATTCGATCTATAGCATTGATGTTTTCGAGACAGAGGGAGTACATATATGGCTCATGTCCTCATTAATTTATTGACGAGTGATGACGCTCCAGCCTTTGACGACATCAGTTACTGCACCACGCACTTGAGCAACACACACTAGTGATTAAATTAGTCATAACTGGAATCTTCATCAGTTTTTAATTTCTTGCTGACGATGAAGATAGCTCTTGCACGAAGACACTAATCATGTATGTGCCTAACTGGAAAAAGCGAAGCGAACTGTGGGCCTCTTTTTAGCTAGCACGAGTCGAATCAAGGTCGCTTTATTATATGGATGCATGTTGTTCCATATATATACTTCCATTTGCCACTTGCGTCCAAGCTAAGGTAGGTGCTGATGATGTGGTGGCTGCGATGCATGATGTCACTATATATTATAATACGTATGTGTCCAAGCTATAGGATCGTATCTTCGCCCCTGCAATGAAAAGCACGTTGAGCTAGGGTCCATGCATGCACCAAGACGAACACTATACTACTTACTGTAAAATAAACTACGCTGTAATTCGTACTCCATTCTAGCTGATGTACTCATTTCTAGAAAAGGCAATATACTTAGTAATTAAGTTCACTAGCTGTCTAGTAGCACCAAGACGAACACTATACTACTTACTGTAGATTCACGGAAGAAGACCTTATGTCGAGGTACTCATTTCTTTACAACAGAATATACTAGTACGTACAAAGGAAACCCTGCTAGTGCTCACGGACGTTGTCCCTTGTGGCTGCTGGCGTGCTGTCCTCGCCAATATATTGTCGATAGCCATCCAAAGGGAATAACTAATAAGCGACCGCGCCCGTAGCATGGAGCTGACATAGAATAATCATGATTGAATTGTATTAAACAAAACCATGGATTTGTAGCTACCCACAACTTATTTACAAATACAAAATCCTTTCACTGCAATATATTGCAATTTCCTCACAAACCCGTGAATATGTCACTACTACATACACCATTTTCAGAGGCAAATCGCTTTTTAGGTAGAGGCAGTTCTATCAAGATCCGCCTCTAAAAATGCTTTCTGAGCTGGCTCCCCCACTACTACAAAAATGATTTTAGGCGACAGTTGTTTTGATTAACGGAGGTGGACAAGAAATATGACTGTCACCAAAAATAATCAACGGTTTTCAGAAGCGGATGTCTAATTCACGGAAATAGGCAAAAAAAATTAACGCCTTGCCAAATCGATTATTGGAGCCAGGCTCCTTAAGAGGTCCCCCTCAAAAAAATAAAAATAAGAGAAACCTTCATAGGCGGACCTTTTAAGATGACCGCATTTGAAAGCAGGCCGAGCACAGCTCAGCCTATAATCGTTACCTGGTATGTATACGAAGCACTTAAGGTCTTCTTCATTCTTCATGTCTCTCTCCCCAAACACAAAGCCGCCTCAACTCTCTTCTCTATGTCTGAACTCACACCAGGGTTCTCCCCCTCCATCAGTGGTGCTCGCATTATGTGATATGTGGCCATTGTGGTTTTCCACTGTAACACCTAGTTTTGAGAACAAAACCAGGTACCAACCATATGTGTGCCCAGAAATTCAATTCACACATATAGCTACAAATAAAGGGGAAATTCCAAAGACAATGCCTTTATTACATAGCGCATAAGTATTCATTACAAAAGACATGGTCTTACATCACACAATGTACCAGCTCTACTCTTCCGGCGAAGCCTCCAACACCACAGGAATCGTCAACTGGTTGATCACAAGCATAAACCTCTTGGAAAACTCCATAGAAGAACCTCCATCTGGTACCTATCCGGGATTTTGCCAAAGTATTGAAATAAAACAAGTGTAAGCTACTACCGCTTAACAAGCATAACATGAGGGGATGTAGGCTCAAAGGCTTGACACGGTTGAATTGCGGTAAGCACTTTTAGTTGGTCATATTCATTATTATTCATAAGTTGCTAAGTTATACTTAGGCTCCCGAATGTGAATAATAATTAAAGATATCAGAAATATTACCAAACCATCCAACTAACCACTACTGAGTAAGGATCTAAACCGCTCATGACCGAGAGCACGACTGACATATCAGTTTAAAACACTCTACAGAGGTTGTACATCTTTACCCATGAGTCGTGATTCCCATATGCCAGGGGTCATGAATCCCATATCACCTCTTCCAAGGAAGTGCGGTAGGGTACACTACGAAGCTTTTCCCAAGTCATTCTAATAAATAGCAACCGCTAAGGTTTCAGTCGACCGCCCATCATGGAGCCCACCCTCCAAAGTGGCACACGTACTCGCAGCATTATACACACAATGGCAGGATAAGACCCATAACCATCACATAAGGGAGAGAGAGGGGCGCCGGAACCGAGCTCCCGGTGGCAGTGGCCATTGCCGGCGACGAGAAGCTCGTCGGCGAGCGCGAAAAAGGACCTACGGGCCTCAGTTTGTCTCGATGAAGGCACGAGAACGTCGAGCAGACTACGGCGAACTCATCTAGGGTACTCGCGTTGGCTCGGGACGGCTCGGTGAAAGGGCAAAGCTGGATGGGGCGGACAACGATGTTCTATTGAGCTCGTTCATGCGATACATCATGAGAAAGGGCACGGAAATGGCACCTACGGCTTCCTTACCTCAAAGCGGAGCTCGGCGTTGGGTTCTCGACGTCGGGGAGGCAGCGGCCGGCATCAAAGGCAGTGGCGGTGACCTCAAGTTCATCGGCAAGATCCGACGCGGGCGGGATGGCATGGCTATGGCTTAGGGCGGTGCGTAGATGGGAAAAACGGTTGCGGCAGGGGCTTCGGGGTTTCTTATAGGGGCGAACAGCGTGCGCTGCGGCAAGAAATCCCAGGAAACACGGGATACGGAGGCGGCTTCCATCGGGCAGAGCCCGGCTCGGTCACGGCTGGTAAGAAAGGGGAAAGGAGGCAGACAGTCGGGCCCCGAGTGTCATAGAGCTGGGGAGGCGGGGTCCATACAGCAAAGAAACGGAGAGGGAGGGCGCAGGCGGTTTCCATCTGGGCCGAGGCCTCGTTGGGCCTGCAGGGTGATTTGAGGGAAGCGGCCTGGGCTGCGCTGGAGCGGAAGTGAGAGAGGGCCGAGGGAGGTGGCCAGGCAGCCCAGGTGGGCTGGGAGCTGGGCTGCGGGCCAAAACAGGCCAAAAGGAAGAAGCAAATCCTTTTCCTTTTTATTTTCTGGAGAAATTCAAATGAGTTTTCAAATAGATTTTGAATCCGTTTTGAATTTCAGTCAAAACCTGCAACACCCTAAAATTTGCCTCTTTTGAAAACAGGATTAAGATGATTTATTTGTGAATTTTGTGCACATGAAATATAAGAAAATAAAAAATTTCATTAAATTAAAATTCAACATAAGCTTGCAACATGTTTGAGGATACATGCCCTTGCATTTTATTTATTTGGCTGAGTAGTTTTGATTGAAATTTTAAAATAGTTTAAATTGCTTTTGCAAATGAAATTAAATATGGCTTTTGCAAATATGGCATTACCATCATCATGTCATGATCTTCATTTGCTTCACCACTTGGAATGTTCTACCTATCTCATGATCAATTGATAAACTAGGTTAGCACTTAGGGTTTCATCAATTCACCAAAACCAAACTAGAGCTTTCAGCAGTCAAACCGCCCTAGTATTCATAGCACATACAAGGGCGGGCAGTGAAATTATACGCGCAATTACACAGAAGGAGAATATTCTCGGTACATTCGGGGGCAACTTAGACTCTTTGCCCTCTTGTGAAATGGTTACCCCAAGTCCACTCTTGTGGGTGCGTTTTTCACAGGAGATGCAGTCAACCGATAAGATGTCGCTGCCAGTGTCGACCTTGACGTGGTAGCGGTTTTGGCGGTGTCCCGATCTTGATCTCCATGAAGTACAGCTTGACGTGGTACAGCTTGTGCATCGCTTCAGGTGGCAGTACTCCAGCGTCCGATCACTAAGTGACCCAGCGTCCGATCAGAGACCGACGCTAGCGTCTTCATGCTCCACCTGATCGGACGCGCCGGTCCAACCGAGGCCAGCGTCCGGTCACTTCCAGTGACCTCCGTCTTTTCTGTCTAGGGCGTCGGTAGCACCGTCGGACTGTCTGCACTCTACGGGCGGACACTCCGCCGGTGAAGTTTCTTACCCTTGCTCAAATGTGCCAACCACCAAGTGTTTCACCTTGTGCACATGTGTGTTAGCATATTTTCACAAATATTTTCAAGGGTGTTAGCACTCCACTAGATCCTAAATGCATATGCAATGAGTTAGAGCGTCTAGTGGCACTTTCATAACCGCATTCCGATACGAGTTTCACCCCTCTTCATAGTACGGCTATCGATCTTAAATGTGATCACACTCACTAACTGTCTCAATCACCAAAACAAAATGCCTCCTACCATTTATACCTTTGCCTTGAGCATTTTGTTTTTCTCTTTCTTCTTTTCAAGTCCAAGCACTTGATCATCACCATGGCATTACCATCATCATGTCATGATCTTCATTTGCTTCACCACTTGGAATGTGCTACCTATCTCATGATCACTTGATAAACTAGGTTAGCACTTAGGGTTTCATCAATTCACCAAAACCAAACTAGAGCTTTCAACAGTCAAACCGCCCTAGTATTCATAGCACATACAAGGGCGGGCAGTGAAATTATACGCGCAATTACACAGAAGGAGAATATTCTCGGTACATTCGGGGGCAACTTAGACTCTTTGCCCTCTTGTGAAATGGTTACCCCAAGACCACTCTTGTGGGTGCGTTTTTCGCAGGAGATGCAGTCAACCGATAAGATGTCGCTGCCAGTGTCGACCTTGACGCGGTAGCGCTTCGGCGGTGTCCCGATCTTGATCTCCATGAAGTACAGCTTGACGTGGTACAGCTTGTGCATCGCTTCAGGTGGCATAATATTCGCTAAGATAGAGTTTATGAGATATGTGTGCTTCTCGCGTTCCATTTTGCGGTGTGCAAGCTTACACTGCGGTGGTAGTAGTGCCATATGCTCTCCATCACTTGTTTCAAGATTACTTCAAAGTTCATTGCACCGAAGGTAAAACCCAGACTTTTATTCAAACAATAAGATTACTTCAAAGCTCATTGCACCAAAGCTCATGACAATAAAGAATGCTTATGCGTTCATTTTATGAAAACGACAAGATTATTTCTTATTTACAACATCATAAATGTTCTATCACATAAGCCATTAAATTTTTGAAGGAATATATTTCTATAGTATACATATATTGGTGCCTTAAGTGTTGATCATTTTCTTCACAAATTTAGTCAAACATGAGATAGTTTGACTAAGAATAATTCGTTCTATAGCATTGATGTTTTCGAGACAGAGGGAGTACATATATGGCTCATGTCCTCATTAATTTATTGACGAGTGATGACGCTCCAGCCTTTGACGACATCAGTTACTGCACCACGCACTTGAGCAACACACACTAGTGATTAAATTAGTCATAACTGGAATCTTCGTCAGTTTTTAATTTCTTGCTGACGATGAAGATAGCTCTTGCACGAAGAAACTAATCATGTATGTGCCTAACTGGAAAAAGCGTATCATAGGTGAACTGTTGACCTCTTTTAGCTAGCACGAGTCCAGTCAAGGTCGCTTTATTATATGGATGCATGTTGTTCCATATATATACTTCCATTTGCCACATGCGTCCAAGCTAAGGTAGGTGCTGATGGTGTGGTGGCTGCGATGCATGATGTCACTATATATAATAATATGTATGTGTCCACTTACTGTAGATTCACGGAGCTTGACTACCACGGAAGAAGACCTTATGTCGAGGTACTCATTTCTTTACAACAGAATATACTAGTACGTACAAAGGAAACCCTGCTAGTGCTCACGGACGTTGTCCCTTGTGGCTGCTGGCGTGCTGTCCTCGCCAATATATTGTCGATAGCCATCCAAAGGGAATAACTAATAAGCGACCGTGCCCGTAGCATGGAGCTGACATAGAATAATCATGATTGAATTGTATTAAACAAAACCATGGATTTGTAGCTACCCACAACTTATTTACAAATACAAAATCCTTTCACTGCAATATATTGCCATTTCCTCACAAACCCGTGAATATGTCACTACTACATACACCATTTTCAGAGGCAAATCGCTTTTTAGGTAGAGGCAGTTCTATCAAGATCTGCCTCTAAAAATGCTTTCTGAGCTGGCTCCCCCACTACTACAAAAATGATTTTAGGCGATAGTTGTTTTGATTAACGGAGGTGGACAGAAAATATGACTGTCACCAAAAATAATCAACGGTTTTCAGAAGCGGATGTCTAATTCACCGAAATAGGCAAAAAAATTAACGCCTTGTCAAATCGATTATTGGAGGCAGGCTCCTTAAAAGGTCCGCCTCAAAAAATAAAAGCAACCTTCAAAGACGGACCTTTTAAGAGGCTTGCCTTTCAAATACACGTCAAGCCCAGCCTAGCTCATAATCGATAAATAGTATGTATACGAAGCACTTAGGATTTTCTTCATTCCTCATGTCTCTCTCCCCAAACACAAAGCCGCCTCAACTCTCTTCTCTATGTCTGAACTCACACCAGGGTTCTCCCCCTCCATCAGTGGTGCTCGCATTATGTGATCTACGGCCATTGTGGTTTTCCACTGTAACACCTAGTTTTAAGAACAAAACCAGGTACCAACCATATTTGTGCCCAGGAATTCAATTCACGCATATAGCTACAAATAAATGGGTAATACCAAAGACAATGCCTTTATTACATAGCGCATAAGTATTCATTACAAAAGACATGGTCTTACATCACACAATGTACCAGATCTACTCTTCTAGCGAAGCCTCCAACACCACAGGAATGGTCAACTGGTTGATCATAAGCCTAAACCTCTTGGGAAACTCCACAGAAGAACCTCCATCTGGTACCCATCCGGGATTTTGCCATAGTATTGAAATAAAACAAGTGTAAGCTACTACCGCTTAACAAGCATAACATGAGGGGCTGTAGGCTCAAAGGCTTGACACGGTTGAACTGTGGTAAGCACTTTTAGTTGGTCACATTCATTATTATTCATAAGTTGCTAAGTTATGCTTAGGCTCCTGAATGTGAATAATAATTAAAGCTTTCAGAAATATTACCAAACCATCCAAATAACCACTATTCGGTAAGGATCTAAGCCACTCATGACCGAGAGCACGACTGACATATCAGTTTAAAACACTCTGCAGAGGTTGTACATCTTTACCCATGAGTCGTGATTCCCATATGCCAGGGGTCATGAATCCCATATCACCTCTTCCAAGGAAGTGCGGCAGGGTACACTACGAAGCTTTTTCCAAGTCATTCTAATAAATAGCAACCGCTAAGGTTTCAGTCGACCGCCCGTCACGGAGCCCACCCTCCAAAGTGGCACACGTACTCGCAGCATTATACACACAATGGCAGGATAAGACCCATAACCATCACAGAAGGGAGAGAGAGGGGCGCCGGAACCGAGCTCCCGGCGGCAGTGGCCATTGCCGGCGACGAGAAGCTCGTCGGCGAGCGCGAAAAAGGACCTACGGGCCTTAGTTTGACTCGATGAAGGCACGAGAACGTCGAGCAGACTACGGCGAACTCATCTAGGGTACTCGCGTTGGCTCGGGACGGCTCGGTGAAAGGGCAAAGTTGGATGGGGCGGACAACGACGTTTCATTGAGCTTGTTCGGGCGATACATCGTGAGAAAGGGCACGGAAACGGCGCCTACGGCTTCCTTACCTCAAAGCGGAGCTCGGCGGTGGGTTCTCGACGTCGGAGAGGCAGCGGCCGGCATCAAAGGCAGTGGCGGTGACCTCAAGTTCGTCGGCAAGATCTGACGCGGGCAGGATGGCGTGGCTGGGGCTTAGGGCGGCGCATAGATGGGAAAAACGGATCGTGGCAGGGGCTTCGGGGTTTCTTATTTGGGCGAACAGCGTGCGTTGTGGCAAGAAATCCCGGGAAACACGGGATGCAGCGGCGGTTTCCATCGGGCGGAGCCCGGCTTGGTCAAGGCGGGGAAGAAAGGGGAAAGGAGGCTGACAGCCGGGCCCCAAGCATCACAGAGCTGGGGAGGCGTGGTCCATACGGCAGAGAAACAGAGAGGGAGGGCGCGGGCGGTTTCCATCTGGGCCGAGGCCTCGTTGGGCCTGTAGGGCGAGCGGAGGGAAGCGGCCTGGGCTGCCCTGGAGCGGGAGTGAGAGAGGGCTGAGGGAGGTGGCCAGGCAGTCGAGGTGGGCTGGGCGCTGGGCTGCAGGCCAAAAGGAAGAAGCAAATCCTTTTCCTTTTTATTTTTCGGAGAAATTCAAATGAGTTTTCAAATAGATTTTGAATCCGTTTTGAATTTCAGTCAAAACCACTCAGCACAACAAATTTAATGCACCAACATGAATGCATAAACATGTTGCTAGACCTATGACGAATTTTAATTTCAATAAAAGTTTAAATGTGCACAAAAATACATAATTAAACCATTTTAATTCTATTTGAAGAAATGCAAATTTTAGAGTGTTACATCCATGATGAGTTCAGGTTCCGCAGTGGGCTTGATGGCCATGGTGGCACTCGGATCCAAGCAAGCACGTTGAGGTCATCGAGGATCTAGTGCACCATAGTGTGCAGATCCGGCGAGCCGCAGCGACCGCACGCATGGATCTGGTGAGCAATAGTGACATCGTTCAATGGGCTCAATTGGCCTCGTCGATGGGCTCAGCACGCCTCATCGACGGGCTCGCTGTCTTTTCTATGTTATTAATAGAGGCGGGCTTATTGGACCACTTCCATATATCTAGATTAACCATGACAATGAAGGAGATGTGGGCGCCTTGCCCGCCTTTGTTAATACTTTTTGACCAACTCTGATAATGACTACGCTAGTAGTGACCTCTAGATATCTATTTTTAGAAATGACTGTATTTTTAGAAGCGGTTGGCAAGCCGAACCACCTCTAAAAATTATATTTTTAGAGGCAAATCTGCTTGCCAACAGCCTCTAAAATGAGGCGGCTAGAATCTAAAAATCGATTTATTGAGGCAGGCTAGATCAGATACCATTTTGAGAGGCAGATTATGATAAAGCTACCTCAATAAAAAAATAGAGACGTTGCTAAAAATCGTTTCTTCAACAATGATTCCAAACTATAAGATGTTTTGTTTTTCTAGATACATAGCTTTTGATATAAGCATAAATATACACTATGTCTAGACACATAATAAAAACTATATATCTAGAAAAACCCAAACATCTTATAATTTAGAATGGAGGGGGTATATAAGAATTCATCTTACTCTGGTTGAGAACCTGGCCCGATGCATTCAATATGTCATCTTTTGTCTCTTGCATCTATAAGCTGGATTACATTACATAGTATAGAATGCAAACACACATGGCCTAGTTGCATGCTAATATTACTTATTATTGGGCAGCAAAACATTAACGGAAGAAAGTTCAAGGAACCGAATGGATACTGCGTGCCAAACATGAGAACCGATGGCGCAACCATGGTTTGACTAGTAGGATGCATGTTCCCCGCTCCGCATCCACCTTGTGTATAATGAGGGAATGCTGGGTGATTGGTTAAGTTGCTCGAATCTACAGGGACGATATATTTTATTTTTCGAGGCAGAGAGCCCAATCGTCTCTGCCAAATGGTGCAGTGGTGTCCTTTAATCAATTATCTGTTGTTCGTCTCTATAAAGCAATTAATAAAGATAGGCCTCTTAAGGTGCCCACCTATATTAATGATTTCAGAAAAAGAAAAGCAGCCACGAAAATAGCAAAATACTTTTTTTCTGAAAATACAGGAGAAGCACGCATAATGCATCCCAATCACAAGTCACGTGATTCCAACATGCACGCATTCACTTCTTTGGAATTGAATTTTCTCCCAACAACTACAGTACACACTCACTTATGAGTAGGAATAGAATGTTATCCTCTTATTTTAACTTTTAGGAATCTTATATTGAATATTTTGGCCCATAAATGATTTCAAATGAGAAGTTTCAATTGGAAAGTTTTGGATCTCACCGAGCAATACGATTCCTTCTCAAATCGCTTAAAATTTTAAAAACTTTAAATTACAAAACATGAGAATTTCGAAACAAATATTTTGGGACTATAAATATTTTTAAATAAAAAACTTGATAATTGCATAGTTGTAGATAGCGTTGACAACTACAACTGTTCAAGCCATTTGAAGGTTCTAACTTTTGAATTTTGATATCAAATGATATAGAACGAATATTTAGGACTCTAGTGACCTCAAATCAAAAGCTTGCTAAATGCAAGTTTGTAGTTCATACCAAAAAGTTCTGATTTTTGTTCAACTATTTTTTAGAGAATTGTCTTTTAAGTGTGCCACCTCTATTAATCTATTTCTTGAGGAGGCACAGTCAGAAAGCCCGCCTCAGGAAATAGCTACCTATTAATCGATTAGCAGAGGTGGGTATCCTAAAGCGATTATATCTGTAAATAGTCAATTCATAGAGACAGTCATGGTAACATGCCCGGTGTGGTAAATGATTAATGGAGTTGGACGTTTGCCTAGACCCACCTTACCATTTATAGAGCAGGCTCTTAGAAATGTGTGCCTCTGTTAATCGACGGATAAGTCTTCTGATTTCTTTCTTTTTCGATAGTGCAGTAAAATGGTCGCATGGCAGCAAGGTCGGTAGCGGGCCTGGATCAGTAGAAGCAAGAGCATCTTACTGTGCCACGGTGCAAGGGACCACCACGTCATAGGCACATGTCCATTGTAATAACAAAGGCAACCAAACACCGTTTCGATCAGCACCTTATATATACCTGCCTGCTCATGAGTCATGACGCATTTGCTTGCATCTACGGATGCCCTCAGCCCGCGGCCTCATACAGGATATACCATGAAGCCGTCGTCATGCGTCTAAACACACCCCAAAGCTTATACTATACATAATACCGACGCGGTTTGTGCTGTCTTACGCTTCAGAATATACGATGAAGCTTTTGTCCGGCAACCAAACACACCGCAAAAACCTTAATATACCGTCGTCATCGTCGGTACTGCAGAGCGCAAGCCAAGCCTCGTTCAACCTCATTTCAAGATATAAAATGTACGTGCAACTAAACGCAGCACCAAGTAAAGCTTACTAGACGTCATATTATAACGACACGCTTTGCGCTGTCTCAGGCGTTGTCGTTGATCAAAGCGCAAGCCGGACATGCAAGATCGATGAAAGGCAATGCAACAGCTGCTATGCATCCTATTGTTGCTCGTCAGCTTACACTGTTTGATTCTGATATATAGCAACTAGCCGGCTACTGATTCGCTGTTCCGGAATATTTTGCCCGTACGTGATTGCAAGGCGCAATTGCATGTGGGCCGCCTAATGTCAGATCCTACCGCTTTTCAGAATTCAAACACATCGATAATCCATCCGTCTAGTCGTCTATTGCTAGGAGCCACGCACACTTTTTATTTGCTTTGTAGGAACCCGGTCATGCACATACTCACTCCGCCCCACAAAATATAACATTGTAGGATTCGTTCCGGTCAAACTTTCATAAGTTTGAATGAATTTATAGAAAAAAATGTTAGCAACATTTGTATCTTCAAATAAATTTATTATAAAAATATAGCAAAAAATCAATCTATTGATGCTAATTATGTATCATAAATATTAATATTTTCTTATCTATATTTGGCCAAAGTTAAAAAATGTTTGACTTCTCCGGGTGGACGGAGAGAGTATATTACTGCATAATCGATTTTGATAGACTCTTAATCTTATTTTTACAGATGCCATTATTTCTAGAGACGGCCCTCCTCTAAAAATAAGGACTACTAATCCAATAATAAACCCCAAAAATACTTCTGGCTCGTCTCTCTCCCCTCACCCTGATTCACCGGCCACTTTTCTACTCTCTATCATATATGCCCGTCGATGCCGAATCGATTCAAACACTAACAAGGGCTAGCACGCCCGAATCTAAACATGACCTTGAACTTAGTAAGAACGTCCTAGATCAGTAAGACCGACCAGCATGTCGCTTGAGCCGATCCATCACCCGTTCTTTGCCCAGTAGACTCCTAAACACCTCCCGAAACACCCGTCAGAAAGGGGCACAGCGAGGTTGCCTACAGTCGGCAAGGCCACCTAGAACGCCGCCTAATCTCGTCGAAAAAGTGACGACCAGCAAGGATATCGAGAGTTAGGGGTAATAGGGGTAGTGGATGTGCTTTTTGACAATTGGAAGTTGGAATCCTCGATCGGCTGTGATGCTCTCGTTTATATAGAGGGGGTGGTCTTATACCAGTAGGAAACATTTCGGAGACACAATTTTCAAGTTTCCCGTGACCAAAAATAGGTCTAGACCGAGTTGGACTCAACCCGGTCTCGGAACAGGGAAACTAGCCTGGCCGTTTTTCTCGAGGCTGGGCAACGCCGTCGAACGAGCCTAGCTGGTTTTGGCCGATCAAGTCCAAAACCATCTTTTCTTCATTTGAGCTCCAATTTTGTTGTTCCCAATATTTTTCTTTATCGTCTTGACGTCACATTTTTGCTGTCAACAGCGCCCCTCACTTCTTTCTTCTTTCTTCCACGCCTCCATCACCCCAGACCGCAATGCCACTAGTGCTAGACCCTGAACTCATGGAGGCGGCTCATGGAGGAGGAATGCACGAGCAGCTTTGATCAGCCCGACCGATAATGTCGAGCTGCCAATAGCAATTAATAAGATTTTAAAAAAGAACAAAAGGTGAGTTAATAAAAGGCAAAATAAGCATAAGAGCTTCAACAGCTGCTGTCCATCCTAGTGCTTCTCGTCAGCTTACTGTTTTATTTTGATATGCCCCATCCGTCAAAAAAAGAATGTAAATCTCGCTTTCCAAGAAGTCAAAGAATCTTTAAGTTTAACTAAGTTTATAGAACATGTTAACTGCAATTGGATCTCCAATTAAGTTTATTATGAAAATATATTTCATGACTAATCTAACAACACTTATTACATATTATAAACATCAATATTTTTTTATTTATATTTAGTCATAATTAAGAATCTTTGACTTCTCGGATGCGAGCATTACATTCCTTCTGCGACACGGAGGTAGTTTATAGCAACTATTAGCCGTTTGGGAATATATATTGCCCGTACGTGATTGCAAGGCCTAATTGCATGTGGGCCGGCCGCCTAATGTCAGATACGCAGATCGCTTTTCAGGATTCAAACACGTCGATGGTCGATCCAATCGGTCAATAGCTAGGAGCCACAAACACTGTTTGTTTGCTCTGTAGGCGGCCGGTCATGCGTGCACATGTGCAAAATCCGTTTTAGTAGACTGTTAATTTTATTTAATTGAGGTGGTACTATTATCTCACGACTTTGCAAATCAGATAGGGGCAAAATACGTGCTCCTGCATCTAAAAAATAATTTATAAAGACGGTCAATTTAATTGACTCTCGTCTAAAAATGAGGCCTATTCCAATAACAAACTCCAAATAAATTCCCCGCTCATCTCTCACTACCTCACTTCTCTCTCCTACATCTCCGTCACCCTCGTTAGGCCTTCCACAGTGTGAGTGGAGCTTGAAACTGTAGAAGCTAGCCACGTTGCTGTGATGTCTGATCAAATTTCTAGTTGCAGTGTGGTGGTATCACTAGTGGTGCCCAAAAGGACTGCTGCATGCTACTTTTACAGCTAAAAGCTGCTGCACGCTCCCCTCCCTATCGCTGCTCTCTCTCTCTCTCTCCACAGCACAAATTGGCACCGGCGCAACTACATTCACCGCACCTCTTTTTTCTGGCAACTATTCCGACTAATTTGTTATAAGAGAAAAATATTGTTCCGGCTAAAAAAACAAGTTGAAAAGTATGGCCCCGTTCGTTTCGCTGAGAAAACAAGTCAAAACACTGTTCCGCCTGATTTGTTGTGAAAGAAAAACACTATTCTGGTTGAAAAAACAAGCTGAAAAATACGGATTATAAGACAAACGAAACCGGACCTAAGTTGGAATCAGTACTCACAGTGGCAGGAGTGGTGCTCCAATCTTCTTCTTCTTTTTTTTTTTTTTTTTTTTTTTTTTGACACCACTCACGGAACACATTGTGGAGGGCCTTATTCGCCGTCCACGTTTCCACTCTCTATCTTTCATATGGGCCCTCACTTCTAGTAGCTTCTATGTACCATGCATCTCTCTCTCATATCCGCCTCACACTTTGCCCCTCCACCTTGATTGGCGCGCAGCCCAATCCGTGCCCCAGCTGGCTAGGACTATATTTGACGGGAACCAATTCCACATGGTCACAATATTTGCCATGTCATAAAGACCAATTTACAAATATTATAAATTTGGTGCATCACAAATTATTTTGTTGATTTTTTAAAAACTATTATCCAAAGTGGCACGTGGGCGTAAGTGCCGAGACGGATTCCACTTTTTTCCCCCCATGTATTAGCCCACGTGGGCCTCAGGGTGGGCATGGCCCAGCATCCCTCCGAAATCCTCCATAGTGGGCCTGGGACTTGTAGTCCTCCGGTTGGCCAGCCTACTAACATACCACTAAGCTAAGCTAGGAGGGTGTTGACGCAGAGCGCCCGTGGCCATACTGAAGCCGCGGGCCTTGAGCTCACGGACAGGGCTCGGACGTACGTATTTGGTTGCACCGCTTCAGATCAAGGAAAACTCGAATACTCGACGGTGGTGGAGCCGTGAGTTACGTAGCACACTTAGGATACAAGGGGCCGGCCTGTAGTACAAACTAGCTGGAGCCCACGGGCTAGGAAGCTCTGAATGATAGGAAGCACGGAAATATAGTAAGAAATGTGCATTTTTGAATTATAGGAAAGGAGAAAATGGCTGTTACTGAAGACGTACTACTTTTTAATACATCAAGGATAGTGAGCCTTTTTTTTCATACGATTCAGACCTTGGTTGTAGCACATGAAATGCATTGAAATTTAAAATCTGCACACAAAAATGAATGAAAGAGGACAGTCAGCCTGAATTGTGTAGCGTATTACCTTTACTAATAAAAACAGTCAAATATATTAGATATGTTAGTATCATTAAATACCGGCACGTCTGAGAAAATACAATGTGGTTGTTCCAAAATTAAAATATTTTTTAAATTCTTGGTCATGGTTAGCAAATGTGGGGTTTATTCTATGTGAAAAATCTGGCAAATTAAAGGCATTTTAGGATAAGAGGATAAGGCATGAGACAAATGTCAATTAGCAAACAATAAGCACATAAAAATTAAATCATGTATTGCAGCGTGAGTTCATGGCTAAATCTATCAGATAATGCTACCTAGAGGAACTGAGCTATATGCCTAATGTGTATATTTTAGATGGCAGTCCATATTGCCCAAACAAAAAATATGTTACTAAATCAGTACTTAAATCTGGAAAAGGTGCAAGTACTATAGAAGGTACCATAGTTGAATGTATTGTAAGGATCTTAAACAGCTGTGTATATATTATATGTTAACCTCGGCGTCATCACATTCCAATCTAACTCTTTGAACGAAACCTGTACTGCCTAACTGCAATTGATGTAAAAAAATTTGCTAACTCTCTGCATTCTTGTAACCTTGCCGATACATCTGTTGCATCTCTCTTCTTTTGCTGCACCAATGAAACTGAGGATGAAAGGCAATCACCACTGGAAACAGAGACTTTGCCGAGTGCAAAATTCTTTGTCGAGTGTTAAAAATCGGGCACTCGGCAAAGACCTTCTTTGCCGAGTGCTGCACTCGGCAAAGAATTGTACTCGGCAAAGAGTTCTTTGCCGAGTGCCGGGCACTCGGCAAAAACTGCACTCGGCAAAGGATTTCTTTGCCGAGTGCCAGACTCTCGGCATAGGCTGACCCGCGTAACGGTGTTCGGCCACGTCCTTCTTTGCCGAGTGCCTGCTGTTAGGCACTCGGCAAAGATATATTTAGTTACTTTATTTCATTTACTTGATTTTTTTCGAAAAAATATAATTTTGAACTGCATGTGGTACGAATAATGGAATTTAATGATTCAAAAAATGATAGTCATGTTACTGAGTGTAGTGTGAGGCCGTATCCAGGAACGGACCCAAAATTTCGGACATCTTGTTCACGAAACATGACCGTGAACTTGCGTGCGAAGTGTTTTTAAATTCTATCAAAAGCAAACGAAGTCCGAAAATCATGAAACTTGTTGAGATGTCGTGATATCATATGTGGAGCCTATGATAAAAATTTCAGAAGATTTCGTACACGTTGTCACGTACGATGCTTACAAACCAGGACATCTCTACATGTGATATCTTATGTCACATGTAGGGATGTCCTAGTTTGTAAGCATCGTACGTGACAACGTCCACGAAATCTTCTAAAATTTTTATCATAGTCTCCACATACGATATCACGACATCTCAACAAGTTTCATGATTTTCGGACTTCGTTTGCTTTTTATAGAATTTAAAAACACTTCGCACGCAAGTTCGCGGTCATGTTTCGTGAACAAGATGTCCGAAAATTTCGGGTCCGTTCCTGGATATGGCCTCACACTACACTCATTAACATGACTATCAATTTTTGAATCATTAAATTCCATTATTCGTACTACGTGCAGTTCAAATTTACATTTTTCGAAAAAATTCAAGTAAACGAAATAAAGCAATTAAATATATCAAAAAGCCACAAAAAATCCCCAAATTCTAATTAGGAGTTCCTGTTACTTTAAAAGGGGTGCACAAAAAATTTGGAGGTAAAAAACAAAAAAGATAAAAAAAACTTTGCCGAGTGCCGGGGCATGGCACTCGGCAAAGGGGGTCTTTGCCAAGTGCCAAGAATAAGACGTTCGACAAAGAGATTTTGAATTTTTTTTAGAAATTTCCTCTTTGCCAAGTGCCTTGACAAAATAATTTTAAAAAAAAATTTGCCGACGGCCGGATCGGGGCACTCGGCAAAGTTGCCTCCTTTGCCGAGTGCCTCCTTGACCCGGCGCTCGGCAAAGGGGCGGGTAGGGGACTTAACCGAATTCGGCCGGGCAGTCAAGCCACAGACAGACAGCCCGCGCGCCGCCGCCCGCCAACGCCCTCCCCTCCCCGTGCGCCTTGCCCGCGGCCGCCCCCACGCCCGCCAGCCACCGGGCCGCCGCCGACGCCGCGCGACGCCGCCCTTCCCCACGCCGCGCTCGCGCTGGACGCCGGGAGCAGACTCGGTGCCCGCCGCCCTGCCTGGCCACCTCACCTCTGCTCGAGCACGCGGTTGGACTCACCGCTGGGAGGCGGTCTTGTTGCCCCGCTCCCGCGCGTATCGCGGCCAAGCAGCGACCCCGGTGCTCCGTCCCCTCGGCTCGTCTGCGCCACTGCCACAGGCTGCAGGTGCGCCATTCTGCTCCTCCCTGGAAACTGCTTGTTCGTGTTGGTGTTAGTGGTGAAATTTTAGAGTGGTGCGTGGGGCGAGGACGTTCTCTCGGCGATGGATTGGGTGGGTCTGCCCCCCTGCCCGCGCAGCAGTTTCCGGTTTTTGTCCGTTTGGGTGATTTTGAGTGCACTGTTGGACCGTTGGTCTGTCCGCCCATCAGTGGCACTAATTAGTTGTTGAGTGTGGAATTCAGAGCGATTTTAGTTTATATCTGCGGCTGAATTGCTCAATTGACAGCTGACTTGCTATTTTAAGGAGGCTCAATCAGGGCTCTGTTTTGGAAACCGGAGCATCCTCTCATTACTCATCGCAGATCACACTTTCGTTTTATTCCCTCTTGGGTTGAACCAATGGTGCTGCCCAGCTACTAACATTGCTGAAATGTACTTGTACTTTACCATTATTATGAATACAGGGTCAGATTGTGCTGATAACTAGCTATTGGACAGTTTTGCTGGTATAAGTGGGGAAATTTTGATCCACATGTTGGACAACGGAGAGATGATATGGATACTAGTGTAAACAATGATTCGAGCACTCCTTGAAAGCGCTTTCAGAAAATTAGCATTTCCTCAGTCTTCTTTGGCACCATAGTACCAAATGGTCACAGGTCTTAAATAGATTGAGCTTGCAATTGAGTAATGGATTTTGTGGAATTAGTTGTACTAGTTCATTTGGGAATATAAGTTTGTGTAGATCTTCGTGACCTTCCAAATGTGCAGTGATTTTAGTGTCTAACGACAAGAATTTCTCCTCCTGGTAGTTTAGTTATGTAAGAAATGCATGACATGTAATTTGAAAGTTGCAACATATATGTAATGCTTACGCACTGGATTTCTCAAGTTTTAGTAAAACTACTCTTATTAGTAGAACCTATAGATTTATGAGATTATGAGATACAAAATGATAGGAGAATGAAAAGTTACCATTGCAATTTATACTTACAACGATACACAGTTTGTAAATTTGTGTCATATAATTGCATTGTCATCAATTTCGCAACAAATGATCATCTGGATAATTTAAAGCAGCTTAATTTTGCTCATGGATATCATAAGTGCAATAGAAATATTCTTCCTCAGTTTCCTTGTTAATCTAACCAATTGAACATTTTTTAATTTCCACACTAATTTCATTCCTTTTAGTTTTGATCATATTTACTACTGAAAGCTTCTCCCTTCCTTGATCCATTTTGTTTGTTTGTCCTTTGCTTATGCTTTATCAAGTCTATGACTTAATTACCATATCATCTTTCCAAACTATAGGTTATTCAAACTGATATTTGAAGAGTTCACAGTACGCATTATTCCAAGAGATGCTCCTCCACTAGAATCTGTTGGACCACAAAAGTGTCTTGCTTTCAGCACAGATGGTGCCAAATTTGCCATTGGTGGAAAGGTATGGGTTTGTATTATATTGATTTCTGAATTTCGAGGGACCAAAGTTTTTTCTTCTCATTTTTCTTTGTTTTCCATTCCTATTGTTTGCTTCTTCTTTTGTTATACCTGCTATAAGAAGAAAGTTGTCTGCAGTTTATTTTAACTGTTTGTACATTTAAACCCTTCCTTTGTACATCCTATATTTTGAACCACTCTCTTGCATTTAAAACCCTTCCTTTGTACATGCTATGAAAACTATTTATTCTAAATGTTTCATTTGTTGTCTAGTCCTATTGTTCAATGCAGTGACTTGTCTGATATCAATACTCTTTTTAGCTGAATCTGATACCAGTTGACTTGTTCTTTTGTACCACTGCAGGATGGGCATCTCAGAATATTCCATTGGCCAAGCATGAATGTGCTTTTGGATGAACCCAAAGCTCATAAATCCTTCCGAGACATGGATATCAGGTCAGGACAAGCTTAAAGCATTACTTTTCTTTTCTTATTGTTCACAGAGGAATGCCAGAAATATCATCATTAGATTAGTTAAATGCTTATGTAAAATGAACACAATCACTAGAGTTGTCTTTTGAACTGGAAAAAAAACATTGACAGTATAACATATAGTTAATTCCAAACCTACATCTCAACTTCTCTAGTGTCATGGTTTCTGGTTACTGGTCACTTCAATCATCACCAACTGATACAGCATTGGTGCCTTTCATTTTGTAGCTTAGACTCAGAGTTCTTAGTTTCAACATCCACTGATGGATCTGCAAGAATATGGAAGATAGATGAGGGCACACCACTGGTCAATTTGACTCGATCCTCGGTATGCTATGATAAATTTCTTTTATTTTTGTTTACTTCTTGAGATGGTTGAAATTGACTTCTTTTCCCTACTTTTTATTTGTATGCCTACAGGATGAGAAGATTGAGTGTTGCCACTTTTCTAGGGATGGCATGAAGCCGTTCCTATTTTGCACTGTTGCAAAAGGTGCGCTTTTAATTGATCTTGAGAATTATACATATGCGGAATTGAAGGCAGGCTGATTTTGACTAGATCTGTGTTCATCACTGGAGCAGGTTCCAAAGTTGTTACTGCTGTCTGGAACGTAAGCGATTGGAAGAGAATTGGGTACAAAAGACTTCTGGGAAAGCCTATCTCCACATTTTCAGTTAGCTTGGATGGGAAGTATCTGGCATTGTGAGTGGATAAAATACTTCTGCTAGTGTTGTAGTACTGCTGTTGTATGAGCCCATTTAGCATTTCTAGGAACATCTACATCTGCCAATTTTGGGATTAACATGCTGCATACTTCAGCATCTCCTAGTTAATGTTTTTTAATTCAAGAGTGTAGCCTATTTTTCAGTATGATTCTGCTTGCTTGTATATCTGATTATGTGTTCAACTCAAGTATTATATACTGACTTGACAGTCGTTGTCTATTAAACAATTAGTTGTACAACCTGATAACACTTTAATCTTGTTGGTAAGGGCATCAATTAACAATGGAGAGGAAGTCGTACTTGTTATGATTATCACTCTAACTATGCGCTGTATAACCTTTTAGCATGCTCACATGGCTCTGTATTTCTTTCAGAGGAAGCAATGATGGTGACTTCTGTGCTGTTGATGTAAAGAAAATGGAAGTTTCTCACTAGAGCAAGAAAGTTCATCTTGGTTCCTCAGTCACCTCCATGGACTTGTGGATTTATTTGGATGGACTTGAGCACTTATTATTATATATGTGATATATATTGTGATGGATGTGTGGATGGATGAGATATATATGTGATGGATGAGATATATGATTGTATGAATTTATTTGTCATGATGGAATGTAAAAAAAAAATTAAAAATGGCCGTTGTGGGTCACTTTGCCGAGTGTTGCACTCGGCAAAGGACCCCTTTGCCAAGTGCCATGGTCACAGCACTCGGCAAAGTTGGAAAAATGGGCTGACGGAAAACCATTTTTCCAGCTTTGCCGAGTGCCATGACCATGGCACTCGGCAAAGAATTTAAAAAAAAATTCCAACTTTGCCGAGTGCCGACCAGAGGACACTCGGCAAAGAATTTTTTTTAAAAAAAAAATCAAACTTTGCCGAGTGCCGGCAAGAGGGCACTAGGCAAAGAATTTTTTTTAAAAAAAATTCAAACTTTGCCGAGTGCCGGCCCCAGAGGGCACTCGGCAAAGAATTTTTTTTTAAATTCAAACTTTGCCGAGTGCCGGTCAGAGGGCACTCGGCAAAGAATTAAAAAAAATCAAACTTTGCCGAGTGCTGGCCCCAGAGGGCACTCGGCAAAGAATTTTTTAAAAAAAATTCAAACTTTGCCGAGTGCCGAAAAGAGGGCACTCGGCAAAGAATTAAAAAAAATTAAACTTTGCCAAGTGCCGGCCAGTGGGCACTCGGCAAAGAAATTTTTTTAAAAAAAATAAAAAAATCTTTGCCGAGTGCCTGCAGGGTTGACACTCGGCAAAGAAATTTTAAAAATAAAAATAAAAAAATCTTTGCCGAGTGCCTACAGGGTTGGCACTCGGCAAAGCCACTCTCAACGGGGTCGGCGCCGTGACGGTAGCTTTTCTTTGCCGAGTGCCCGCTAAAAGACACTCGGGAAAGAGGGCTTTGCCGATCAATTTTTTGCCATGTGTTCTTTGCCGAGTGCCGCACTCGGCAAAGACTTTGCCGAGTGCAATTTGGCCTTTGCCGAGTGCCTCAGGCACTCGGCAAAGAACCTGAATCCAGTAGTGAATACATCGCAAGCTACAGAGGCATTCTTTCCTGCAATCCGTGAAATGTTTCAAGTAGATGAAATGAAACAGCATGAAGACAAAATAAAAACATCTATATGCTTAAGGAGAATTTTTTTAATTGAGAATGAGTAAAAATTTCAGCAAATAAATTCAGGCTTGATACTTCTATATCCCCTAGGTGCAGGTGCAAGCAATATATAACACACGTCTAGGGCCTTGACCCAAGTTGGGGCATGCCACAAGAAAACAGAGAACACACCAGCGAAACCCTTAGATGTCCTCCCCCTTGACCGCCTCTTAGAAGGCCAGGAAGAGCAAGTCAAGTTAGAGCTCCAATCCATATCAAGTTCGAGTTCATCTCGAACTCTAAGAGTTGCCCGCACTAAAACAGATGCCCAGGTCGCATATGGTCTCTGTTTTCCATGATCTGCATATGGATGGAATGATAATTTGATAGGCTAATTAATGGCGTTGGTCCCACATCAAATTACATCAGAATCAACGGGGCTCGTCGAAATGAGTGGACATGCATAATACGATACCGTCTTTTGGGTTGTTGGGCCTTGTAAAATCTTGGGACTCCTTAGCGACGTGAATAGGGGTCCTTGCACGCTCCTTAGACTATATAATCACTAGTTGCCGCCCAGGTTAGGGTTTGCATTTTGCTTTAGATTAATCTATCTTCAAACAGTTGTCGTCATCGGTTGTGAAACCTTAATTTTGAGTGCTTGATAATACATCTGCAATTATCTCTTCAATTTTGTTGCTTCTTTCGAGTTTTTGCTTGTGTTTTTCGTTATGCATGAGGGATTAGCCTTCTTGGCGATGTCAACCGGATTTGTCACACAGTTGATACCCAAAGGAGTCATGGTGCTAAGATTTTAGGGTTTGTGACTTTTTATCTAAAGCCGGATAAGCAAAGGTGAAGGTCAGGCGGGTTCGTGACGACAAACCAGGAGCGGTGAAGGATTGATGCCGGGGCTTGGACCAAGGGACCGGAGAAACTAGGTGACCAGCCACTGTGGCTAACATCTAGGGACATCAACAAGTGTAGGCGCACATGGGAGTTGATCGTGTTGACCGAGTCATGAAGATGGACGAGCAAGTCGGAGGCTCTAGAAGGCTGGACAGCCGGACGGTGGAGGACGACGATGACACGTGTGCAGGTTGGGATCGGGCGGTGCAGCCCACGCCGACTCCCCTTAGCCGTGTTAACGTGCGCACTCAGCAGCCGCTGCCGCGCCCACCGGTGCGTCGTTGCCCTTCGTGTTCGTCGCGCACAGGCTCGAAGTCGAGCGACTCCCGTGCCTGCCTAGTGGTCTGGTCCTACAGAGCTGGCTACTCACCCAGCACAGAGCGGTGCTTGCCCATGGGGCCTAGTGCCCATCGCTCCGCTCAGCAGCAGGGCGGCGGGCTTAGCGTTGAGCGCACTTCTGTCTCTGTCTCGTGTCTCGGTTTGATCTCAGTTGCAGTGGTGTGTAGTCCGGCTGCTGGTTTTTGCGTTCCGGTTTTGCGTTGGGTTGCCACTGATCCAAGAGAATTATCTAAGTACTCTCCTATTGGCTTTGATATTTTATATTCTGGAACTCGCTTGTCCTCAATATGAGTTGGGTATCCTATTTTTGACTCTTCAAGTTTAGTGTGTGTCCTTCTCGTTCCGTCTGGTGCATGGTGTCTCGCTGTGTTCCTAGGGAACATCCAGCCACTCTTCCGGCTCATGGACATTGTGTTTCTTGCATCTTGTGTTTGACGCTGATTTTGGAACAGCAGGCAAATATTTTGGAAGAAATTTATGGCTCCCGTTCACCCCTCTCTGGTTACCGTTTTTGGTCCTTCACATACATTGGGCTTGGTAGAAACTGACCTTTTAACTTCTTTTATTTTAATAAATAAATAAATAGATAGATATATATATATATTTATGTTTGCTTGCGTTGACGGACTGGGACGCTAGCTAGCGACTGGACTTGTGCAGGACGAAGCCTGGCAGCAAGCTGATTGGTGGGAGAAGATAAGCACTATTATATTGTTTACTTTATCTGCCTGTATAGATGCAATCATGGTTATATCTCGTCGTCTTGTGTGTGTTTATGGCTGGCTGCTAAATCTGGTCTAGGGATCGACAAATGTTTAGTGAACTGCTAGATAAATTAATCTTTGGATTTTGCTGGTGCCCAGCTAAATGTTTAGTGAACTACTAGATAAATCAATCTTTGGATTTTCAGTGCTGGTACCCAGAAAGCTGCGACAAAAACATTTGACCTGCTATGCTAAATCCTTGCAACTGTGCATCATTTCTACGGGGTTATTAGTTTTAAGGGGGGAATAGATCTATAAGCCATTCAAATGACAAATGGAGTAGGTAGCAATTAGTGTAGCTAATGTTCCTACTGTGCAAACTTCTGGAGCTTAACATGTTGGGTGACAAAATAGAGAAGGTGATTATCATACAATGTTTTGGATTCCCATTTCCTGCTTGAATTTGCTCCTACTTTGGAACAAAGCTAAGTCTCTAATAGGTTGAAGTAGTCACTCTTAGCTTACTTTAACTTGTATCAGTACTTCAGTATGGTTACTTTTCATCCTCTCGTTTTTTCATCATTTGTAGTTCAGCATGCAGTACGCTAACAGATGACATTTGGCATTTTTTACTATATAGTGAATGTGTAAGTATGCCTTATCTTTCAGTCATTTGGCATTTTTACAATGTATTTTCTATGCCAATCACTTTTTATTTGCAGGTTTCAAAATTCTGCTCGAGGGAACAGGTTGCATATATTTGTGCTAGGTAAGATGAAGGTGGCTTCACCCCGCAGTATTATAATCTATAAGTAGTTTGACAGACTTGATCTATTCACTTGTCAATTGGCCATACAGGGAGTATACAGTAACAGGATGTCACATAAAATTAGTTTCCTTTATAAGTTTTGCTTTCAGGGATTAGGTTCTGTAGAAATTACTCATTGCTTTGCTCTCAGTAGGCATCACCCAAATTCAACTCAGTTACTGAAAGGACTGTTTATCTTCTGCTCAATGTTAGGCTATAAAGCTAAAGGAACAAACTCTGAATAATCTGAAGGCCTTCAATGCTGAACAAGAAAAAGATGTTGAACGTGTTCGGCTAAGAGATAATCTCCTCAGAAAGGTGTGTTTATGGCTGGCTGCTAAGTATGCATTAGAGATCCATAAGTGTTTAGTTTACTGCTAGATAAATTTACTAGGCTACTAAACTTCATCTTGCTGCAGAACACAACATGAAGGCTACAGGTCTCACAGATCTGTGCATAGGACATGAACTGATTACTAGGCTTAGGTTTCAGGTGTTGATGACATATAATACTTCAAATTGGCCTGGTTACTGGGCTTAGGTTTCAGGTGTAGTTCTAGATATTGTTACTAATATAAATGGATTCATCCATATTTAGATTTGATATTGTCGTGCTCTACAGAACTACAGAAGGAAAATCAAATGAACAATCGTGCCTTATTTATACAAAATTTCGTTTCTATTATTGTTTTTTGCACTGTGTATTTCCTGTATCTCTTATGTACTGTCACTTTACAAAATCAGGAATGTTATCTTGGAAGTCAGAATCCTTGGCACGAACCTTTGTTATCTCTGGATCTGTAGTTGCTGCTGATGTATTACTCAAGATATGATTGTACTCGGCAAAGTTTTTTTTTTTTAAAATTCAGAAATTCTTTGCCGAGTGCCTAAACAGGGGCACTCGGCAAAGAAATTATTTAAAAAAAAATAAAAAAACTTTGCCGAGTGCCTGGATAGGGGCACTTGGCAAAGTAATTTTTTTTAAAAAAATAAAAAAACTTTGCCGAGTGCCTGGGCAGGGGCACTCGGCAAAGTACTTTTAAAAAAAAATAAAAAAAAACTTTGTCGAGTGCCTGGGCAAGGGCACTTGGCAAAGTACTTTTTAAAAAATAAAAAAAAACTTTGCCAAGTGCCTGGGCTGGGGCACTCGGCAAAGTAATTTAAAAAAAATAAATTTTTTTTTTGCCGAGTGCAGGGTCGGGCACTCGGCAAAATAACCGTTAACGGCCGGCGCCACAACAGTCGAAATATTTTGCCGAGTGCCGCCACAAACACTCAGCATTTTTTTTATTTTGCCGAGTGCCCCGATAAAAAGCACTCGGCAAAGACCCTTTGCCGAGAAAATTTTTACCGAGCGGACTTTGCCGAGTGCTACACTCGGTAAAGCCTTTGCCGAGTGCAAAGGGCTCTTTGCCGAGTGTAAAAACACTCGGCAAAGCCGCGGCCTCCAGTAGTGACCATGTAGCCTAAATCGGTGGCTAGAATTTCTAGCCACCGATTTGTCTTTTTTTTTCTCTTGTGGGTTTCATGAGGATTGACTTGCAGGTTGCATTGGGGACATCAAGTTAGAAATTGTAGGATTTTTTAAGGCAATATATATGTATTTAGTTCAAACCAAAGGCTAAGATATAAATTCTCGTTAGATCACTTTCTATGACATCATGAGATTTTAGCTTGCAACCTGTAATCGGTTGTTGCTATTTTTTATCCAAAAAATGTTAAATTGAAACTCTAGTGCTTATTATATCTTTTTATTCAAAATGTTATTTTTATTTTGTTAAAAAAGATCATGGGTCCTAGATTACTATCTTGATTCTTCAATGGCATAAATAGTGGTTATTGTGTCGTAACACTGTTTTATAGAAAGTATATTGCTTAAAATTAAGTTACTAATGATGATCTTATATAATGTTTTGATCAAAATATATAAACTTATTTCCTATATGAAGTTACTAAATTTATTATCATGGAGTAATAATACAAACTTAAAGTGAATTGCAGCACCATATATTATTATGTGGTTTGTTAATAAGGAACATTTTTCACACTTGTATCCTAAACTCTACATGTTTACTTAGTATACAATGTATCATTATACTTTCATTTAACTCAACTGTGACGGAAATGTGCAGTTTCGAAATATACAACATACTTTGTGGATATTGTACTATTTTTGTAGTAATTCAGGGCCAAATGTTTGTGATTACTCTATGAATTTTTTGGATATATCTTTTTTTTAATTGCTAGATTTATCTATTTTCTAGTGCATCAAGTGAGAATCAACGTGGAGGCTGTTAATGCAACTATGCAAGCTCTATTTAGTAATGGTACTATATATATTTTGAGCATTGTTGTCTCTTGGCCGGTGTAGCTAGATCACTAATGTCTTGGTGTATATTTGAACGTACAATGTAGTGACATCTTTATATTTGAGCATGCTGATGAGTACATTTAATTTATTAATCGAGAAATTTTCTGTCTCCATCCTAGTTTGGATGTATCCAATCAATCTCCATCAATTTTCTGATTGAGCAGGTTGGAAGGCTGCTGATGCTGATGATGAGAACAAACCAAGGCGGAACGAGGACGAGCCCATCATCATGGCTAAGCTTTTGCGAGGGTCTCCGTTCCTTCGCGTGATCCACCTAGAACAGGGCCTCAATCACGAAACACAACTGCCCGATGAAATTGGGGAGATGGTGCACTTACAGTATCTTGGCGTCCGTTGCAGGTCGTTGAAAAGGGTACCTTCATCTATCGGGAACCTTGGTAGGCTGCAGACGGTGGATGTGCGGGGCACGCAGGTGAAGGAGCTTCCCAAATCCTTGTGGAAGATCCGGACGCTGCGCCACGTGCTCGGCCATGGCCTCATCTTCCCAAGATCAACCAGGGACCTGAAGCTGATGCAGACACTCGAGACTGTGACCATCCAGCATTTCCACGTTTGCTGCACGAATATTATATGCAAGAGAAGGAAAAATAAGTTTGGCCTCCGTTTCCTGCACAGGCTGGGTGTTGTACATCTCGACAAGGATCAGCAGAAAGATCTGGAAAACATCCTCAAGGAGCTCAGCTACCTTGAGAGCCTCAGTCTATCTGGGGATCTAATACCCATTGACTTGTTTGCAGATGCAGCCAGCTGCCTGGATAATGTAGCTTCCATGGAACTAGATGGGGAGCTGCCGCCTCGCGACAATCCTTGTTGCGACGAGAGCCTGATGCGTGTCCCTAAAAGGTGTCTCTCGAATCTCACTCGCCTTGTGCTCCGGCGGACCAACATTAATCAAGCTTTCCTGAATGTCATCGCCATGCTGCCTATACTTGCCGAGCTCGAGATGCACGAGGAATTTTACGTTGGGGTTCAGATAGACCTGTGTAGTCAAAGATTCAACAGCCTCTTGGTGCTACGAATTACCAGTTTAGTCACCCTGAAGCGTGTTACCTTCCCTGGAGTTACCACCACAAGGAATGAGCCCATTAAACCAATATTCAGTGACATGCAAAAGATTGACTGCGAAGCTCATGTTTCCTGCAGTTTCTGTAATGCTACAGGCGGCCCAGCACATGTCGAGCAACATCCGCCGCATGCTGGACCAAATGCTACAGGCGGCCTGGCAGATGTGGGGCAACATCCACAGCCTGCTGCGGGAAATGCTACAGGCATCCAGGCAGATATGGGGCAACATCCGCAGCCTTCTGCAGGGAACAACAAGGCTGGTCAGTTAGGAAATGAACAGTCCCATACGGGTGGAGAGGCAACCAAGGAAGCTACCATGCCGTCACCAGTCCTGAACTACCCTGAGGTACCCCTGCCTCGTTCCAGAGTTTATTGCAGTGCCATTCTTGTTATTATTGTTTTGTTCCGTGGAGTGAGATTCATATTCACAAGTGTTGCATTAATTTGGTGGTTATCAGATGATCCTGGAGGCAATCAAAGCGCTAGACCGGAGGGGGGACAAAACAAATAAGACTGAGATCAAGAGGTACATCAAGGACGAAGGAAATTACAGCAAACTGCCCCAAGGAAACGAACTGAGGAAAGTGATCAATGAAAACCTGGACACCATGGTAGAGTCCCGTGTACTCATCATGAGCAGACGAACGAACTACGTAATCGCTGACGCACACCATTAAGTGCGTGCAGAAGCAGCACTTTGACTCATTGGACACATGCCCAAACAGAGACACCACAACATTCTGCTTTCTGACGCTTATATATTGATAATAACACCTCAACGTGGCTGGCGTGCTTTATGGATCGAAATCATCATCATTGGAGCTTTGAGGAAACTATTATATTGTTTAGTACTCACAATAATACGGTTTCAATCAAATACACCTATTCTTCGTGCATGGGTGGCAGATTTCTTAAAATAATCACAACCAGAATTTTCTAATTCTCCTAGTGATGTGGGTTTTTCCTAGTGTTTTTGCATTCAAAATTTAGTATAAACTTTCCCTACCAAATGTCTCCTAGTGAGGATTCCCATGTGCTATGACTAGTGTTAGTCTTTTATTACTATTTAAAAACACTAGGAGAATTCTATCATTTCGGTAGGGAATTTGGCTAAAGCTTGTGCTATGTAACAATTTGTACAATTATTCATTTACCTTCATAAATGTAAAATCGCTTGTGTTCATAAATGTAAAATCACTTGTGTTCATAGGGGGTGTGTCTGCATTATCCCCTCTCCCACTCTCCCTCCGGCATTATCATCATCTCTCTCTCTCTCTCTCTCTCTGTCCAGTCCCCTCCTCCCCTCCCCTCAGCTCTCCTCCAGTCCTCTCCTAATTAACCTCATTGACGTGCACATGTGGGCAAGGGCAGCGACCCAGCGCGAGCCACGGCCAATGGCCTGATAGTGGCACGGCGCGGGCACGTGCGGCCAGCTGTCGAGCACGGGGCGCAGGCGCGGCGTTGGTTACGACCACGGTAGCCCTAGCTTCCTGCTGAGGGCACGAGTGGAATCCTATTTCTTCTTCTTCTTTTTTTTTTTTTTGGTTTTGTGCCAATGAGTATCAATGTCGGGTGAGCAACCAACAGTAAGAAGGAGAGGGCAACATTGTCGATTGCCCACTACTGATTAGAATTCAGCAGTGAAGGGCTGGTTCCAAACCAGCGGTAAATGCAATTTCCGATGTAGTTAGAAGCCACCAAGGAAGCATCCATATTGTTTCACGGTTTATTTGAACCTACAAAAAAGACATATTTCCTTGGAGGTTTACGAGCACTGAGAACATCACTTTCATTTATGGTTCTATTTTGGCCATCAAAGCATTTGTTAGCCCTCATAGTAACTCAAGAATGTGGCAGTGGTAGATATAAGTGGTAATGTTTCCGTCTTAGAGACAATATAATCGTTTATTGTGTTTTAATTTAGGGTTATATAAACACTGAATCTGACATGAGCTGGCAGCCAGAGCTCTGGCACGTAGCATCAGAGAATTCTAGAGATATATACAGTCTTACCTTCAGATTGATACACAACACAATCGATTTTATTGTCGGAAGAGTAGTGCATGGAAAGTTGTCACACATATAAGATCGCACGCGACAAGGACGGGGAAGAACATCGCCAGCCACACCTAAAACATACTCCCTCTGTCCACAATTAAAAATAATAAATTTATTAAAAAATATATTCAAATATATTAATTATGTACCATAAATATTAATATTTGTTACATATATTTAGTCAAATTTGTTTTAAAGAAAACGAAGACGATAGATATTTAGGGACAGAGGGAGTAGCTCCGACACAACATGCGAACAAGGTCCAAGGAATAACCTTTGAAACAAAACAAAGGGTCGAAGTACAGTATGATATGGAAGCATGTGCGGTACAGGATTTTCGCCGGCCGGGCATGTGCGGACTGCGGACACTAAGGCGACATCCCCTAGTTGACTTTGTGGCGGGGGCGGTTGCCTCGTTGCTGTGTCCCGTCCTGCTTAAACAGGGCAGAAAGAACAGGTCACACTGGAGACCGGAGAGAGAGATTGTTAACGACCGGCTAGAAAGACGAATTGGGGAACAGCGGAGGTCACTCAAGATGTTTCACGCAAGTCCAAAAGGTCGAGAACGTACCGGAGCTTCTCTCAGCTCGCGGACGGACTCGTGTGTCGCAACAGTGTGACGCTTAGTGGATCCAGTCCGGCCCACCAACGCGGCTCCCGCCTTAGCTTCGTTCGTCTGTAGAACGCTTGTCGTCGGTTATTTGGGTCGTTCGTCCGTCGCCGCCGGCCATTCATATGCATCCGCCAAGCCAACCGCAGCATCGGAAAGACAAAAGTCTGCTAGTTAGCACGTAACCGCGAGAGCCGTATTTTCTTATAAGATATACTATGTATATATAGAGGGTATATAGATAGATATGAGTGGCTATGGGTGTGTTTGGTTTGAAGAATGGGGTGATCCATCATTTTTCTCGTTCCTTGCTTTTTTTATTTGGTTTATGGAATGGAATGAGTTGATCCATTACCACCCTATTCCTCATCGTAAGCTAATAATCAGTATATGCATGGGGAATGAGTTAATTCCACCAAAATTCATGGACTGAATTCATGATGCATCACCTCATGAAGCATGGGTATGTGTTGCTCCGTGGTCGACAATTTCGGCGATCCTGCCCAGGGTGACGCATGGGCAGAAGAACGTCAGACCATACGGGCATCACTAAGGTCGTGCTATATATCTCCAGACGAGGCTTGCTCGCCCACAAACTATGTAGGCAAACTAGTGGAGACTAATTTGCTTACAGCCTAATCCGACGTCGTCACAGCAGCCGAAGAGGCCGGAGGACCAGGCGCCCACCGGCGTATGTAGTGTTGCCCTGCACGCCCATGGCGTTGTTGGAGCTGGCCATGGCGAACCACCTCAACTCCGATCGATCCACGGCGGCTGTGGGTTGCTTTACGAGCGTGAGTTAACTCGATCGCTCCCCGTGGTCCCCTCTGTCTATCAGGTGCAAGCAACAAGCAAGAAGACGTACAGCAGGCCGCCAGGCCGTGATGGTGATGGAGCCGTGAGTTCCGAAACACACTAAGGACACATGGGCCAGCGGCCTGTAGTGTAGCGAGGAGTCGCGCGGCCTGCTTGTTTTGATTACCGGGCGAATTCTAGCTACACCTCTTCCTTCTTTTTCATCCAAAAATCAAATACACAAAAATACAGTACTCTTTGGAACGTTGTGTTGACTGACCAGGATGCTAGTAGCGACACGAGCTAAGGGACAGTACGTAGCAAACTGATTGGTCGAGTAAGAGATGAGGTAGCCAAGCAACATGCTGGAGCAAGTAATGGACGACCCAAATCACCGGTGGGTATTGGTTGCAGACGGTGATCGGTGGCATGTGCAGCTGCTCAGTGCGACGAGATCGACAAGGACGGACATCGGACCAAAACGCTCGACGTGGAGGCACTAGTAAAGAAAGGAACAATGATGAGGAAAAAAATTGGCTCTTGAATATTGCGGTATAGATATAGATAGAAACAAAAATGCTGAAGTTCAGAAAAGTAAACAGGAACTCAGATGACATCATAAATCAATGCATATATGTAACTTTCAACATATAATTAAACGGTTAAACTATATGCCACTCGAGTGTTACAGAGTCTGCCAACGCTCGAGTTTGTGCCCGCTCGATCTGATTTGGCTGAGCGCTGCGGCCGTCAGATCTGTATCCTTCTTTCTTTATTATTTGTATAACAAACAGGTCCTGCCACCTAGTCCCGTGATTTGACGTTTTCAAGTTCTGTTGGGCGCTCGCTGCCCGTTTCTTGCCTCCACTTCAGTACGTCTCCTTTCTGGTCCTTTAAGTGATTTGACGTGTTCCAGAAATGCTATATGATATTTGTTTCGGTCCTTACTTAGTAGTTCCAGATTACATTTACAAGTTCATTAGTAGTTCCAGATTACATTTACATGTTGATTTAGATGAATGTACATCTTATTATAACATGTTTTACTATTTGTAAGTTCTATGTTCAATTGGTGTAAATTAATTCTTTCGGATTTTTGTGTTTGTTTGTATATATGTTTTATTTGGTTCCCCTTTCCAATCTTCCAATTTGGCTTCATAGAAATAATCTAGCATTTTTTGTTTCATTTATTATATTTGTTTTACTTAGATTTGTATCTGTTATTAATTGAGTGGGCACAGCCATTGGATTTAAATCTAGCGCTCCTAGAATTCGTGTGCTACATTCTTGTGAAACACCCGATCTTTGGTGCACATGCAAATCGAGTGATTTAGACCCATCTAGAAGAAGAAAACAGAAAACTGGACCTGACGGATGTGAAGTCATTACATGACTTGATTCAAATTTGTTCGAAGGTTTACGACCCATGCAAATTTTTGGAGGCATGGGAAGCGTGGGTGCGTGCATGTTACCTTGTATATTTAAGTCGCAACGAATATGCCGTCTTTCTTGAAAAGAAGACGACGACGAACAGTATAATACTCGATCATCGAAACTGCAAGTTAACTATTCAGCATCCGAGGCAAAGATGCGCATCTTATAGCCTCGAGCCAGTCAAGAGCAGACAAGAGTCACATGGATGCATGCATCCACACCTTGAGTGCTGTACCCGTGCAGGAGCATAGACAAGAGGCACATGGATTTGGATGCTGCATGTATTTTCTATAGGACCAGCATGGCGACTGAATTAATTAAAGAACTGGCCAGTCTCACCATTCTGCATACACAAATGTAGTATTTGGACAGATCCTCTCAACACACAGCCACACACACACCACTCTAGTTCTACACCACCGCGTGGGGGTGTCTCAGAGCTCTGCAGCCATCCATGGCGGAAGTCTTAGCTGGATTGCTCACTTCCGCCATCGTTGGCATTGCGAAAGATAAGCTGGCCTCTGCCATCGCGGAGAAGAACAACTTTCTGTAGAATTTCGACCACGACCTGGAGGACATGATGGCTGTTCTGGAGCTCATTTCAGCAGCACTCCAGGATGCCAAGCGGCGGTCCGCCAAGGAGAAGCTGGTGCAGCTGTGGCTGAAGCGGCTGAAGAACGCAGCCTTGGACATCTCCGACATGCTCGAAGACTACCAAGACACTAGCAAGCAGTTAATTGAAATGGCGCGTACTGCGTATATAGTTACTAGTTACTACCCAACACAAATATGTTATCGTTAATTTGGTACTGTTATTGTGAACCGGATCTCTCTACAAACGCTGGACCAAGACATCTTCTAAAGATATGGTGATCTCGAAATGTGCTAGATAGATCAGATCTGGTTGCTGGGGTTCGGACTTAGGCCCTGTTTGGCATAGCTCCAACTCCGGGTAGAGTTGCTCCACTCCAGAACTCCAAGTGGAGCTAGCTCCACTCCAGAACTCTAGAACGAAAATGGGGTGTTTGGCTAGATAGGTGCTCTCAACTCCAAAAAAGACCGATTTCAGTGTGGATTGTCATTATTGCCCTTCGATTCAGGCCCCACTTGTCATCCTCCCTATCCCATCTTCTTCTTCGCCTAGATAGTTTTCGGACTGGATAGTTTTCACACTACGCGTATCTGGGAGGCGGCCGAGCGTGGATCCGGCGGTGGCAGCGCAGGAGCGTGCACAGAATCAATCGAGCAGATTACTGAACCATCACGTACAAATTGAACTGATTACCTTATCCAGGAATGGGAAAACAAATAAAAAAAGCATCGCTGACAGAACAGAGGAACAAATCTGAAGAATTCGCTCATCGCATGCAGACCAGAGCTTCCCGACGGGGAAGATGCTGTGGCTGCCGGCGGGCGCAGACCGCACGCCGAGGAACGCGCCGTTAGTGAGGCCACCCCTGGCCACCGGCGTGACGAGCACCTCCGCGACGTCGACCCAATCGTCATCCGGTGGACCTCTCCGATGCGGCCGATGGAGCTTTGGTGGTTTGGCCCCGGACCGCGCGGCAGTGCGGCACCCACGGGTGCACGTGGGAGCAGGACCTACCGCTGGGTGCCGATGCCGCCCCAAGCTCGCGGCGCTCTCCTGGGCACCCACCCGCTGCAGCGGCGCCGCCGTCCTACGTGAGAGGAGGAGAGAGAGGCGGGGCTGGGCAGCGACGGGCGGCAGGGCTAAGGAAAGGAGGCGTGGGTGGGGGCTCGGGAAGAATAGATTGAAACATTATTTTTTGTGTAACCAGTGGCATTGGTGGGTAATTACCCACCAACTCCACGAGGAGGTTCAAAAGAGGTTGTTTTGGAGCAGTGAAAGAGGTGCTCCAAAACTCCAGTTTCATTTGTACTACAGCTTCATGGAGTTGGCTGCTCCATGGAGTTTTGGAGTTAGGGTGTTTAGCTGGATTTCTTGGTGGAGTTGCTGGAGTTCCGGAGTGGAGCTATGCCAAACACGCCCTTAGCTAGGGGTGTGTAGCTACTGACTTATACTAGTAATCACAACCGGATACAGGAGCTTGGCCGAGTGCCAGGGGCACTCGGCGAAGCCCCAAAAACACTCGGCAAAGGGTTTGCCGAGTGTTACACTCGGCAAACGACACTCGGCAAACCCTTTTATGACAAACGCTAGTTTGCCGAGTGTTTTTGTCGTGCACTCGACAAAGACGTTGCCAAGTGCTAAAAAACACTCGGCAAACTTTTTTTATAAAATAAAAATAAAAAAAGGCACGCCGACACCACGCCCGCACCACTAGCACCGCCGCCGCCACCACCATCCACGCCTGCTCAGAGGCCACGCTGCCGGATTCGCCGCCAGTGAACTCCCCACCGGATCCACCGCCCGAGCGCTCCTCCCTGTCGGATCCGTCGCCGAAGCACACCTCCCCGATGGATCCACCGCACTAGCACTTCTTCGAGGCCGAATCCGCCGCCCGCGGGCTAATCCCCGCCGGAGGGATCCTCCCCGTCGGATCCACGCCATGGTGGAGCCGTGGAGGGAGGGGACGAGGGGCGTGGCGCCCCCAGCCGGACGTCGGGTTTGCGCTAGCCTCCTCTCCGGTGCCATGCGACGAGGGAGGGAGGGAGAGACGGAGGGAGGAGCGGAGCCACGCGCGCCGGCCCGCTGCGCCGCTGCGTGGGGGAGTGCCCAAACGTTGGGGGAGGTAGGGAGGGAGGGGGCGGCACCGGCCGCCGGATCTCGCCGGTGGGGAGGCCGCGCTGTGAAGAAGGTAGGGGAGGGGAACTGGGGAAGAAGGGAGGGGCGGGGAAGAAGGGAGGCCCGGATCCGGTCGGGAAGAAGGGAGGAGGGGAAGGGAGGGGCCGGATCCGGCGGGGAAGAAGAAGGGGAGGGAGGGGAGGGGCCGGCTGCCGGCGGGGAAGAAGAAGGGGAAGGAGGGGCCGTGCCAGGGAAGAAGGTTGGAGAGGGGGGGAGCCGGATGAGGGGCTAGGAGCGGAGGGGAGGGGCGGCGGCCGGAGGGGAAGAAGGCGGCCGGGAGAGGAGGGCAGGGAGGCGGCGCCGTCGGGAGGAGAGGGGGCACTGGGGGTCGGGAGGAGAGAGAAGGGGTGGGGACGGGAGGGCGGGTGGGGGGTGGGGACGCGCGCGGTTAGGTTAAGTAGGATTTTTTTTTGGTTTGCCGAGTGTCCCAGATGGCGCACTCGGCAAATGTTTTTTTTATTTTTTTCTTCTCATTCTTTTTTTTGCCGAGTGATCTAGATCTGAGCATTCGGCAAAGTTTTTTTTCATTTTTTTATTCTCCTTCTTTTTCAGAAAAAGATTTTATTTCTTTGCCGAGTGTTTTTTAATACTCGGCAAACAACCTCTTTGCCGAGTGTTTTTGTTTTGACACTCGGCAAAACGCCCTATTTGCCGAGTGTTTTTTTTGCCGAGTGTTTTTATTGTGGCACTCGGCAAAGAACTTGTTCGCCGAGTGCCCGAGGGAATACACTCGGCAAACATAAAAACACTCGGTAAATTTGACGATTCCGGTAGTGAATCAGATCAGTGTCACACGGATCCTTGCTTTAAACTAAAGGGAAATATTCCATGAACTTCACTTATAATATATAAGTCACCTAAATTGCGATATATTTTTTCCCTACTATATTCACTTCTCTAACAAAGAGGCATACCTGCCATTTTAAGACAAGGTTTGTTTATCACCTTTGTACTCAAGGCTTCATTTTTATAGATCGCATGTTGTTCAATAATAATACCTTAGTCCCAAAAAAATGTCATTCTAGAATTTTCCTACCTCACACCAAGTTTATAGAGAAGATTGTCAACAGTTATGGCACAAAAATAGGTGTACTATGGTTTTTTGATTTAGAGCAAAAGTAGAATATCAAGTGTTTTTTGGACAAAGGTATTGAAAAGGAGGTTTAACATGATAAGTGACATGCTAGTCTGTAATCTACAGGGACAAAGGTATCTATAGGGAGGTATCTATATGGCCTGTATCTAAAGGGACAAAGTGTTTTTGCTATGACAGTAGTTTCCATTTCCATATTTTTTTATTTATGTTTTGAAGCTTCTTTGCTTATTAGTGTAGATTCCATCTGAGAAATAAATGAAAATATTGCAGATGCAAAGAGCGCTCTCATGTCTACCAATTGCATGCAAGAATATTTCGTTGGCTACCAGGATGAAGAGTATGCGAGAAGAGCTGAAGAAAATAAATAAGCAATTTCAGGATTTTAATTTCACGCGAGGTGCAAGTAGCACTTCTACTGAGAAGCGTGACGATGTTCGAGAAACAACATCACATTTGCCCCATCAACCAATAATAGGGAGAAATGTAGAAAAGCAGGAAATCATAAACTTGCTATCTGCACGTACCAATAATGAAGAGACATTGATTGTTGCTATCTATGGCCTTGGAGGTATGGGCAAGAGTAGTTTGGCACAACAAATTTACAATGATGTGCATTTCAAGAAATATGATCATCGTATATGGGTTTATGTGTCCCGGGATTTCAGTTTAAGGAAAATTGGAAGCTCTATAATTTCTCTACTATCAATAGAAGGAGGCCAACAGAACAGGAATACACTGGAAGAGATAAATCAGTGCCTTAATAACCAGCTCTATGGCAAGAAGGTTTTAATTGTTTTAGATGACTTATGGGAGGTAAAGGACACTGAGTTGAGGAAACTGAGAAGTATGCTTCATGTGGGCAAGAAGGACAGTATGATTGATGTCATAGTAACCACACGCAACGAAGATATTGCAAGGAAAGTTTCCACGAGTGAAGCATACAAGCTTCAGCCTTTGAAGGATGATACATGCTGGGAAATAATTAAGAGAACTACTAAGTTCGAACATAAGCATAACCAAGAAAGATTAAAGCAGATAGGATTGGATATTTCAAAGAAATGTGGAGGTATGGCATTAGCAGCTAAAGCAGTTGGATACTTGCTACAATCCAAAGATCTGTCTGGATGGACAGAAATAAACAACAGTGATATCTGGAATGAATATTCAGAAGCTGATGGTAGTGTTCTCCCGTCCTTGAAGTTGAGTTATGAAAGGATGCCGCCACAGCTAAGATTATGCTTTACCTATTGTGCCATATTAAAAAAAGGCCACAATATTGCTGAAGATGATCTGATTCACCAATGGATTGCCCTTGATTTTATCAAGCCATCTATGGCGAAGGAATTCATCAGGCAACTTTTAGGGATGTCCTTCCTTCAAGTTTCAAAGTTGCCCGCGGTATGTTTATAACTGTCAAAACAGTACTCCCTGCTAAATATCAGTTCTTGTACATGTTTTGCCCATTTGTTTGAGTCATTTCCACAACTTGATTGTTGACATTTAACTAGTCATTTGTCTGAGTATGTTATTATTGTATTTATCGGTATTGTAATACTGTTTTTATTGGAAATAGTGTAGCATCAGGTTTTAAGAACAAAATCAGATACACACCATATGTGAGCCCAGGAAGTCAATTCTCACATATGGCTACAAATAAGGGTAATATCAATAGACAATGCTTAATATATAACGTACCTAGTATAAAGAATATAACCTTAGATAGCAAATAGCGGAAAGACAACTCCGATCTTCGGGTGAAGACTCCAATTCTATAGGGACAACTGACTGGTTCATCGCAAGCCTAATTCCTCTAAACTCTAGCAATCTGGTACTCATTCGGGATTTTTCTAAAGATTTAAAAAGTAAAGAAAGCGTAAGTACATGTCATACTCAACAAATATAACATGGGGTTCATGAGGCTCAAAAGGATAACACTGGTTTAACTACGATTAGCTTTTAATTGTCATAATTTTTGCATAGGAGTAGCAACAAGTTTATCACAAGCCCATGTAAACACATGATCAGGTAAACATGAATAATAAATAGCATAAACAGTAATCTTTAATGAGCATCTTCATCATCCATATCATTAGTGTTCATCATCTATTCCGTAAATGTTCCAAGGCCGCTCACCGTGAGCACGGTTGATATACCAGTTTTACACTCTGCAGATGTTGTTCACTTTCACTATAAGTCATGATTTACCCTTTCGCCCGAGGTAGCTAATCTCTTGACCCACTTTCAAGGAAGGTCGGCAGGGTTCACTATGAAGCCTTTTAAAGGTTCGTCTAACAAGTTAGGGCCATTAGATTCACTCGGCAAACAGATGTAGGAACCCTCCTTCCCGATGACACAATAACACGCAGCTTATACACAAGGGGACAGAGGCTATCCTATACCCGATTCGGCAAGCCATTCTTACGCCAATAAAGGTAACCTCTAACAAGCTAGAAAAGGTCCTCATACTGAGCTAAAGCTAGAGCCATATAGCTCTCACAGCTGTACTGTAAGTCCCGGATGATCACTTATAGATAAGTCCTTAGGGAGAGGAATCTAGAGCACCATAAAATAGCCCAATGCTTTAGCCCCCTGATTCCATGTTGCTAAAAAGCATTTTTTAGTGTTTATTGCATATACCATTAGTCAAGTTACAAAGTCATGGTTTTAGTTGAGCACTAGCATCATACTAACAAATGCAATACCCCATAGGTGAAAACGATTCCAGGATATTAAATAGCTAAGAAAATTACTACGGTTGCCAAGGTAGACACATGCAGTATGAATTAAATGATTAAAGGTGTATAGGACAACAAAGAAGATCCCATGCTATACTTGCCTTAAACTTAAATCCTTCTTCTAGTCCAAACCTTTAAAGATGTGCTTCTTGATTCACCACGTATAGCTCACCGACTGGACATGATCATAGAGCACCACACAAGCATCCATGCAATCATACACGAACCAAACAATAGATCTAAATTAGAACAGTACACCAAACATAAAATCAAGATGAAAAGTTTGTAAAACGAATCTACGTCTTGCTACAAACACACAGACACGAAAAGCACTCTAACCGGAGCTATAAAGAAAACTTTATGAATTAAACAAGATTTCCTTTAATAAAATAATAGATTAAATTTAACCTCGAATTTCAAAAGTTGAAAATATATTTAAAAGTAGGATGAACATGTAGATTACTCAATTACGAATCTAACACAACTTGAATGGATCAAAACGGAGTTAAAACGAAGATTTTATGACCTAAATAAGACTAGTGGCAAAACTGTAAATAGATCAAAGCGTATTTTGAATCTAACCGTAGAAACTACGTTTTCAAAAGAAGAAAACGTATTTTGAATCTAACAGAGGGATTTTACGCTTTCTGAAAGAGAAAACTTATTCTGAATCTACTAGAAAGAAACTACGCTTTTGGAATAGGAAAACGTATTCTGGAAGTGCGCCATGGACTACGGGTTATATTACGCGAAACTGCAGGGGCTCTTTTGCAAATAAACCCGGTGAAGGGGTACGGGCGATCTTGGACCATTGCATTGAATCTGGACGGCCCAAATTAGAAAGGTGGGGGAGAGAGAGTCACTGGCCGGAAAAGAAAACTGGCGCGGCGGAGCTCCATTACTGACGGCGAGAAGCTCTCCGGAGCGCTTGGTTTGGGCCCTAGAGGCCACGGTTAGACGAACCGAGAGCACAGGGAATAAGAGGAGAGGACGGCGAACTCACCTAGTGTCTTCTTGCGGTCGACGGCTGGCCTACGGCGTAGGGCAGCGCGGCGGCGACGGCGATGGTGAGAGGAGGAGAAATATCTAATTTACTACACGACGGATGTCTCAAACTAGGGGCTTCCCTTACGGTAGTTTTGGTGTGCTTTGCCCAAGGGGTTGGTATATATTTATAGGGAGAAAAACTCCCCACATCTACATCAACTAGCAATATGGAACTAATTGATGTTGCATCCTCCACATTTACTAATGGACCTAAATAGTCATTAAAGCCCATTAGTAAATAAATTTATGGGCCTTTGAGATTTATTAGGATTATTGCACATGGGCTTTGAGAGTTGGTTGGAAAATAAGATATATTATTTTATTTTCGGAATTAAATAATTTCACGAATAAAATAATTCTAGGAAAGTCCAGAATTGATATTTAAGCCACGAAAAATACTCCGAGACCTCCGAAAATTTGGGGAAAATTCCCAGAGACACTTTAGAACATGATGAACCCAAATAAAGTATTTGGAGCTCATGAAAAGATTGTTGGGAACTTGGAACATGAAGATTAAGGTGAAGGAGGTAGGAATTAAATTCTAGAAAGAAGCTGGAAAATTCCTAGAGATAGATATTCGTCTCCTAAACGTATTTAAAAAACACATTTTGCACATAGAAAGACAAGGTGCGACCAGTATGAATGCAACAATCACGTTTCTACCTTAAGATAAATTTTAATCTAATGAAAATTTATTATTTCCCTATGTTTTTATGAGCATAAAATACAAAATTAAATCATTTTAGCTCTATTTCAAGAGAAGCAAATTTTAGGGTGTTATAAATAGTTATCCTAATTTCAAATAATGATAAGGTGTGGGCGCGCGTACACATACTAGTTATCTATCTTCTTAGTTTTCTACAAAGTGCATTTGGATGTCCATTTTCTTAACACACTATGTTTTCATTCTCATTGAAAATTTTGATGTATCATGAAAATCCTTGTGTGATGTGATCTTATCTACCTAGCTTGTTTACTGTTTTATCACACAATTCGTTTATCATGGAAACATCAACGTGTGACTGATCTTATCTTTCCACATCCACGCTTTCAATCATTAAGTATGCTGAACTTATAATTTCAGACTTTTGGAGTTCCTATGGCACAATACACCATGCACCACTTGGTGCATGACCTGGCAACAATAATCATGGATGATGAGTTAATCGCTTCAGATGTTGCATCGAAGAGCAATAATAAACATGCCCAGAAATATTGTCGCTATGCATTAGTTACAAAGTATGACCAGGTGCAGGCAGCGAAATTATCATGTATTTTGACCTCCAAGGTGAGAGCGCTTCATTTTTCAGAGCGCGGTAAGCTGGATGTCACTAGTGGGGCATTTTCATTTGCCAAGTGTTTGCGTGTTTTGGATTTCAGTGGATGCTCTAGTGTACTGTTGCCAGCCTCTATTGGTAAACTGAAGCAGCTGAAGTATCTTGTTGCTCCAAGAATACAAAATGAAGTTCTCCCTGAGTATATCACTGATCTGACAAAACTGATCTGACAAAACTGCCTGGTTGATCTACAGTATTTGAACATGTCATGGTGTGGCGTCAAGGAACTTCCAGAGTCATTTAAAAGGCTCGGTAATTTACTGCATCTTGAATTGGCAGGCTCCTGTATTGAGAAAGGGTTACCGGGAGCTCTGCGTGGACTGACCGCATTACAGTATCTGGATATGTCAAGCCGTATGCGGGTGGAGAATTTGGAGAAGGATGATCTACCTGATGCTATGAGAAACCTCAGCAATCTCAAGGTTCTGAATTTATCAGATTGCCTTGAAAGGTACTTTGATGTGAAAAAGAATTATGGTTATCTTGATTTCATCGGTTCCCTTATCAATCTGGAGCGTCTGCACCTGTCGAAAAATAATATGCTTGGGTATCTAACAGAAAGTATTGGAGACCTCAAAAGGTTAGATATGTTGAATCTCGGATATTGCTCGAGCCTCAAGTCACTCCCGTAGAGTATAGGTAAGCGGAAGTCTTTACTCCTGGACAGGTGTTCAGATGAATTGATAGAACAGGCCAGTTCCCTGTTGCTAACATTACCAGTCTTTAAGGTTCATGCTGATGACGTCAGTGCTAACAGCAATCTGCATTTACTCGAGGGTGAAAGAGACATTGATGAGTTAAATATCGTTTCCATTGAAAATGTTGTTGGCGCACACAGGATCAGTCTCAGGTGAGACGACCACTCACCGGTCTTGCCCACCACGACTATGGCTAAAGGTAGAAGAAGGGAGGGAGAACAGAGCATACACACAGCAGAGACACCAGCGTTGGCCGGAGCTCTGTACAGGAGATGGCAAATCTGAACTATCTTTTTACTGAGTTGCAGTGATAAACTATATATACAACTCTACCCATCTAGTTCTAGTACAGCTGTCATGCTGCTACAGTGACTAGATATGACAAGAGGGCTGACTTCCACACCTACCCCTGCTGCGGCTACAGTGCGGCAGAGGAGCCGTTCGGCGCCTGCCCTGCAGCGGCTACAGTACCATAGCAGGGAGCCTTTTCGGCGCCGCCTTCCCCTGTCGTGTGTTCATACAGGTATGCCGCAGATTATCTAACAATTCTTTCCCTAATCCTACTGCTAACCCTAAAACCCCCTCCATGTCGATCATCTTCTTCAGCTCCATGAGTCAAAGACGGCCGAGCGGCTTGGTGAGGACGTCCGTGAGTTGCCGACCAGTTTCGATGAACCCGATGAGGATCTGCCCTCCATCGACACAGTCCCTGAGGAAGTGGAACTTCACGTCGATGTGCTTGCTCCGGTCGTGCAGAACCGGATTCTTCGCCGGGGCGATGGCGGGCTGGTTGTCCACCATCAGTGCTGGTGGGTGAGCTTCCATACCGGCCAGCTCACCCAGCAGCCGGCGTAGCCACACAACTTGGCACGCCGCTGTGGCCGCCGCTACGTACTCTGCCTCGCATATAGATAGCGCCACCACCTTCTGTTTCAGCGACAGCCATGAAATTAGAGCCGACCCAAGGAAGACGAGCATGCTAGAGGTGCTCCGCCGTCCGTCGATGTCCCCCCGCCATGTCTGCATCGCTAAACACAGTGAGCTACAGCCTACTTCCGCCGGTCTTGGGGAAGACGATCCCCTAATCCACCGTCCGTTTGATGTTGCACAGTAGCCGCTTCACTACAGCCCAGTGATCGTCTCTGGGATCCTCCATGAAGCGACCGACGTAGCCCACGGCGAACGCAATGTCCGGCCTCATGTGGACTAGATAGCGCAGACCGCCGACGATACTTTGGTAGAATGTTGCATCCACCTTCGCCGCGGTACTGGCCTTCATCAGCTTCAGCCGCTCCTCCATCGGAGTCACGCACGGCTTGCACTCAGCCATGCCACTCTGCTCCAACAGCTTCGAGGCATACGCGCTCTGACCGAGCGTGAGCACCTCCTTCCCTTGTCTCACCTCGATGCCGAGGTAGTAGGAGAGTGCGCCGAGATCGCTCATTCGAAAACGAGCCACCATCTTGTGCTTGAAGCTACCGATGTCCTCCGCACGCACGCCGGTGACGATCAAGTCGTCCACATACACGCCGACGATGAGCTCTTTCTTCCCCCATCGCCGCGTGTGGAGCGCGTGCTCGGTTGCGCACCTCTTGAACCCAAACTCGCCCGGTGTGGCGTCAAACTTGGTGTTCCATGCTCGTGGGGCTTGCCACAGCCCATAGAGCGCCTTGCGCAGTCGGAGCACCCTGTGCTCCGCTCCCTTGATGGCGAAACCCAGAGGTTGTCTGACGAAGACCGTCTCCGCCAGGTCGCCGTTGAGGAAGGCCGATTTTACATCCAGGTGATGGACACGCCAGTCCATTGCTGCTGCCAAAGCCAGCAGCAAATGGACAGACTCCATGCGCGCTACCGGCGCAAAGACTTCCTCGAAGTCGATGCCCTCGCGCTGGACAATGCCTCGGGCGACGAGGCGCACCTTGTGCTTGACAATGGCACCGTGCTCGTCCCGCTTGACTTTGTACACCCACTTCAGGCTGATCAGACGACATCCTGGAGGTGGATCGACGAGCTGCCCAGTCTCATTTTCCTAGATCGCCTTCATCTCCTCTAGCATCACCCGTCACTAATTTCCATCTCACTCGGCCAGCACGAACGTGGGTGGTTCCTCAGCATTGACGAGAAGCAGCTCTAGGTCATTGAGCAGCCTACCCGCCAGGCCTGAGGGCCCTGTGTCGCCGACGAGGTCGTCCAGCCTGTGGAACCGCACCTCCTCACCTTCATGGAAGGCATCCGCGAACTCAGTGATATCACTTGGAGGTGAGGCGAACTCGATCGGCGTCGATGGAGTTCCCTGTTCCGCCGAAGTGCTCGGCACTACTTCTGGATAGCTTGTCACTACTCATGTTGTGCTCAGCACCACTGTAGGAGTGCTCAGCCTCAGTCTTGGAGTGATCGGCACCACTGCAAGACTTCTCGGCTCCGCTACATGAGTGTTCGGCACCCGTCCTAGAGTGGTTGCCACCATTGCAGGACCTCCCGGCACTAGTCCTGGAGTGCTCGGCACCCCTTCCGGAGTGCTCGGCTCTATTGCTGGAGTGCTCAGCACCCCTCCGGAGTGCTTGGCACCTCTTCCCCAGCGTCTCCACCACCATGGATGACCAAGTGCTCGGTGATGAAAGTGCTGGTGAAGCTGCCAGCTTCCCCTTTGCTCGGACTATTCCAGTCCCAAGCCGGTATGCCTTGGTACCCTCTGCGTAGCCCAGGAACACCATCGGTGTGCTCCTGTCCTCCAGCTTGGTGAGGATTGGCTTCGTCTTCCTGACGTGGCCGATGCAGCCGAATGTCTGGAGGAAGGACACACTCGGCTTCCGCCCATACCAAGCTTCGAACGGTGTCACACCCTTCAGGGCCTTTGTGGGCGCGTGGTTGAGGATGAACACTGCCGTGGTCACCGCCTCACCCTAGAACCTTGCCGACATTCCCTTGGCCTTCATCATGGATCGAGCCTTGCCGACCACCGTCTGGTTACGCTGCTCCACCACGCCATTCTGTTGTGGCGAGTACGGCGCGGTGTGGTGTCGCACCACACCCTGACCTGCGCAGTACGCAACAAACTCCACTGATGTGAATTCGCCACCGCGATCAGTCCTCAACACGCGCAGCTTCTTGCCGCTCTCGGCCTCCACGCGAATCTTGAACTTCTTGATCGCCTCCACCGCTTTGTCCTTGCTCGTTAGGAGTTGCAGTCCCATATAGCAACTGCAATCATCCACAAGCAGGAGGAAGTACCGCCGACCACCATTTGTGGCTAGCGTGATTGGCCCACAGAGATCACCGTGGATGAGCTCGATAGCGTCCAGCGCGTGATACTTGGCCGCCTTTGGGAACGGCAGCGTCCTCTGCTTCTCGGCCAGGCAGCTATCACACAGCTCGCCTCTGTGCTCGATGTGAGGCAGCCCTTGGACCATCTTCCCCAGCCGACCAAGCGCGTCAAAGCTGAGATGGCCGAACCGGGCATGCCATAGCCATGGCTCCTCGGAATGCCGTGCCACCAGGCACACCGGCTGCTCCACCTTCAAATCAAGCAGGTACAACTGGTTCTGGGACCTCTTCACCTTGGCAAGAAGTATATGCTCCCGGTCTCTGATCCTAAGGACACCATCTTTGATCAGTACCTCGCTCCTATGCTCATCCAGTTGGCCATTGCTGATGATGCTCGAATGCAGTTGTGGGATGCAACATACATCTGTTAGTGCGCGGTGCTCGCCGTTCTAGCACCTGAAGATGATGGTGCCGTGCCCTCGGATAGCCACCCTTGAGCCGTCACCAAATTTCACCATACTGATAACATCGTCATCGAGCTCGGAGAAGGCCGCCTTGGAGTCCAGATACGACCGCTGCTCCTGCTCGCTGCCCACACGTCCGAGGTGGACTTGGGCGCATGGTTCGTCGAGGTTGATAGCCTTCAGGGCCTTCCCAGACCCTTCCACCGCCATCACCTCTACCTTCTCCTCGGCCTTGATGTCGTGCAATGCATAGAATGTCACAAATAGGATTATGGCCTCATCCTCATCGTCAGCTTGCGCTAGATGAGCCTCAGCCTTCTTCTCCTATTTGCGATTTCAGCACTCCCGTGCCCAATGGCCTGTCTTCCCGCAACGCCGGCAGATGTTGGGGTCGACCTGCTTCTTCTTCACCGAAGAAGCCTTGTCGCGGCACTTGCCATTGCCACCGCGGCTAGAGGAGGCTACCCGGGAGTTCCTCCGAGCAGCCCACTCCTCCTTTGTGAGTAGCAGTTTGCCGTTGTCCTTCGTTGCTGTCGCCTGCTCCAGGCACTCGTTCACCACCCGTAGATGGCCTGTCACATCCTCAATGTTGATGGTGGACAAGTCCAGCATTGTCTCTATGGAGAGAACGATCTGGATGTACTTTGCCGGCATGAAGTGGAGGTACTTGGAGACCGCCTCCTCTTTGTTGATGGTGATGCCGTGGCTCTTCAGCTTGCCGATGAGCGTCTGCAGGCAAAGGGAGAAGTCCTCCACCGATTCACCATCCTTAAACTTGAGGTTGGTACTCACCTACTCCCGTCACCTTCTTTGCTGGACCGTCACCTTCTTTGCGCAATGGCCTCCTATGGACCTTAGCGAGCTCTTCCCTCCCAATGGCCTCCTATGCCTCCTTAGCAGATAGCCTCCAACGTTGACATGTTGTCTTCTTTATTTTCGATGCCCTTGTCAACAACATTCCAGAGCCGTCGGGCTCTGAGCTTGACCTTCAAGGTTACCGACCACTTGCTATAGTTGGTGCGAGTCAGCATCGGCCAACTGGTGCCGCTGACCTCCCACACCGTGCGAACAACGACCTCCTGTCATGGCTGGGTAGCCACAGCAGTGCCACTGCTGTCGCCCAACTCTAAACCGTCCATCATCGCTAGCGGTTAGTCTGGCGACGGCGCTTGTACGGCTCTGATACCACTTGTTGGCCCACACAGGATCACCGGCTCAGGTGAGACGACCACTCACCAGTCTTGCTGACCACGACTATCGTTGTCTGACCACACACTATGGCTAAAGGTAGAAGAAGGGAGGGAGAATAGAGCATACACACACAGCAGAGACACCAGCGTTGGCCGGAGCTCTGTATAGGAGATGGCAAATCTGAACTCTCTTTTTACTGAGTTGCAGTGGCAAACTATATATACAACTCTACCCATCTAGTCCTAGTACAGCTGCCATGTTGCTACAGTGCTAGATGTGACAGGCAGGGCTAACTTTCGAGCCTGCCCCTGCTGCGGTTACAGTGTGGCGGTGAGCCGTTCGGCGCCTGCCCCTGCAGCGGCTACAGTACCATAGCAGGGAGCCTTTTCGACGTCGCCTTCCCCTGTCGTATGTTCACACAGGGATATAGCAGATTATCTAACAAATGTTAGATTTCTGAAAGAAGCTCAAGGACATGAGCTGTCGGCCAAACAGAATCTTGTGAACATGAAACTTTCTTGGGAGAAGTATGGTGATCGACTTATAGAGGACAAGGATGTCACTACCGGAGGCGCCCTCTTTGCCGAGGGCCCAGGGCACTCAGCAAAGGCCCAAAAGCCCTCGGCAAAGGCTTTGATGAGCGCCGCCCTCGGCAAAGAGCCCTCGGAAAAACATTTAACGGCAAAGAGGCTCTTTGCCAAGGGCCATTTGTCGGGCACTCGGCAAAGCCTTTTCCGAGTGCCAACGGCGACACTCGGCAAAGAAAAGCAGCCGTCAACGGTGCTGCTCCGTTGACGGCGCCTTTGCCGAGTGCCGACAGTTAGGGCACTCGGCAAAGACATTTTTTATTTTTTTTCAAAAACTCTTTGTCGAGTGCCACGGCGGCGCGCACTCGACGAAGCCATTTTTTAATTTTTTTAAAAAGCTCTTTGCCGAGTGCCTCCTCAGCTTGGCACTCGACAAAGATTTTTTGCTTTTTAAAAAAAAAATCTTTGCCGAGTGCAATATCCTGGCACTCGGCAAAGTTTCCCAGCTTTGCCGAGTGCCATGACCATTGCACTCGGCAAATCAATCGAAATTGCATTTTTTTTTGTTTTTTGCATTCCACTGACACAAACAGTTCAAATATATATCACATGTCACATATATATCACAAACATCACAATAATCACATATATATCACAACAAAACCATTTTCAAACATTATATCACAACCACAACTCAAATAACAACATATCGCAACCACAAGTCAAATATCACAACCACAAGTCACAAATTCACAACCACAGTCCATCAAGTCCAAGCACAAGTCACAACCACGAGTGAAGCTCAAGTCCAAGCACATGACGAAGCACAAGTCCTCAAAAAAGCGGCCTATGAAACGATGGTGAAGCAAAGGCTCCATCATTCGGTGATGCTTGAGCGGGGTTATTCGAACCCGCCGACGGAAGCTGCAAAAAGGATAAGAGGTTGCATGTGTGAGATTCATCTAGTAAGTTTCTATGTGAAGCATTGGTGTATGTCATAGCTAGTGCAAGCATCTAGTAAGTTTCTATGTCAAGCATCTAGTGAATTGAGAATGTCAAGCATGGTTGTATGTCATAGCTAGTGCAAGCATGTAGTAAGTTTCTATGTCAAGCATCTAGTAAGTTTGTATGTCAACCATGGTTGTACGTCAAGGAAGCATCTAGTAAGAGTGAACTTTCATACTTACAGGAGTGGCTGTAGGAGTAGGCGGTGGAGGAGCTACCAATGGCAAAGGTACACCCCCTTGCTAGACACTCCGCATGAAGGCCTCCATTTCTTGCATCCTCCTCTCCTAGGCCACGAACGCTTCCCTCTGGGCCTGCAGCTGCGCGCTCTGAGCCTCGACCATGAGCTTCTGGGCCTGCAGCTCGGCCTGCAATACAAACTTCAATGTTTCAGTAATGCAAATGTAACTTAGGTGTGCAAAGATGAACGTACGACGAGTAAAACAGGACGTACCTCGAGAGCGTCGACCCGCTGCAGTGACGGAGTAGGCCATGGGTGTTTGGGCTGGCTAGAGCTCGTGCTCCGTGCTCGGAGCACGTCGAGAGAGGGAACAGTGGTGGAGTCGATGGCGCCGTCTACAATCCACAGCCGCCCATGCTTCTTGCCTCCTCCTAGCCTCATGATGGTCTCTGCATCAATGGGCTCAGTGCGCACATTGTAATCTTCCCCATGGACCTCCCTCACCTTTGAGTTGTACTCTTGGACCTTAGTGTGCACGGTCGGGTCGGAGTACACCTCGCGCAGGGCAGACGGGTCGAAGGAGACAGAGGAAGACGCCCTACCCATGTGGGACATAGCCCACGCAGAGAACTCCGAGATCTCCACGCCCGGGTGTGCAGCCTCCTGCGAGTAAGACGGCAAGATGGTGACAAATAAGGTAGAACTCAGCGTTAAATAAGATAAAAGAAATCACATACATATGCTTGTTTGTAGGCGGGGAGGCTGCGACTGCCTTGATGGTGAGTAGCACCTCGCCTTAGTAGACGCTGGTCCCGCTGCCTCGCGTGGTTCTCAGCAAAGTCGTTGGACAACCACCTATCCACGATCATCTCCCAGCACACGGAGTGGGATCGGCACCACCAGGGAATCACCTACAAGTCATCGATTATTTGACACAGAAAAAGATAAAACTAAACTGACTTAATCTCAAAACGAATCATTATTAATGTTTTTCATCTACCTCAAGGTACTGGGCTCGGGACAACTCCACCTGTCTTGCATCAGGCTTGCTGATGGACTGCTTCAACACCACGGTGTAGTAGTCTCTGTGGGCATGCACGCGCGCCTCGTGGTGCATGTCGGTGACGTACTTCCTACAGGCGGTGGCAGCTGCCTGATCCGCCCGGGCCTCAAGTCCTCCTTCTGGCTTGAAATACCTCTGCATTCAAAACCGATGTATCCATTCATTATTTCAATAAAAGACTTGCCTAATGAAAATGTTGTGCGAGAGAGACTTACCAAAAACTCCACTAGTACCCGCTCCTGCTTGTTGTTGTACCTGTCGTCAGGGGCCAACTGGTACCTGTCCCACGTGTAGGCCGGCTCCCGCACATCCTCAGACACGTTCACAAGGCCGGGGTACCATTTCCTGCACAAAACACCAAGGATGCTCGTGGGGGAGCGTGCAGAAGTACCCGACAAAACCAACCAGGCCCTGCACAAGTGATTAAGAAAATTTATCAGTTCCTCTTTTGATTTCCAACATTATCATATGAAGTAGTTGTGATAACATCTATAGTTACTTACCTCTTTGCCATAGGGCGAATCAGTGCCCGGTTGCGAGGAAGCGGAGGCTGAGGGAGGCTCGCGGGACCTCGCTGGTAGACAGTCGGGGTAGCGGAACTGTCGCCCTCGGCGGCCTCGTCCTCGGCCACCTCGTCCTCGGTCTGTCAGACGTCCTCGTCCTTGACCTCGTCCTTGGGCGTGGCCATCACATGCTCCTCCTCCATCACCTCGTCTAAAGGTGGCGGGGAAGGAGTCCACTGCCTCCTGCTGACCCTAGTCCTCCTCCTCTTACCTCCCGTGGACGCTACCCCTAACCCCGACCCCTCGTCTGAAATGGGAGGGCATGGTCTCCCGTAAAGGGAGGCCGTCTCACGTCGTGGATGGCTGCTCGCCATCACCTGCAATCACAAAGAATGAACAAGACTTATTAGTATATATATTAGAAATAGATTCAAAATAAATAAAGAAAACACAAACTAAAACAAACGTAGTATTACATGTATTAGGAATAATCTTCATGATTAGGATCATAGGTGTCGTCATCACTGTCAAAATTGTCCAAATGGGCAACACTATCTGAAGGTTCTATGTTGTCTTTGTCGTCATTGCCTAGCCTTAATCGGTCAAGCATTTCTATGTCCTTGGCATTTTGCACCACATATCCATCAACCTCGTCATCCTCCGTTTCGTTGTCTACTTCCATTTCGATCGCTTTGGGTAAGACTATCTCAAACGTGCCTGGTAGCCCATCTTCTTGATAGAACTGTCCATCATATGTGTTTGCATTGAAGTTGTAATCGTCATTGTTTGGGGCAGGTAGTTTACCGTGTGGAGACACCTGGTGCACAATAGCCCAACCCTTAAGATCCACTTTGTCTTGGTTGGCATATCACGTATAGTACACCTGCACGGCCTGTTGAGCCACAATGTAGACATCTTTTCCTGGATAGACGGAATCTTCTCGAATCTCGACTAGCCCAAGATGAGGGGTCCATCTCGTTTCTCGAGGATTAAACCAGTGGCATTTGAACACGACAGGTTTAAGTTTGTGACCATGAAATGAGAGTTCATAGATTTCCTCAACTCTACCATGATAGTCGAGGCCATCAGTGCCGGGCGTGCAAACTCCGCTATTTGTGGTTTTTCGTTTGGGCCGAGTTTGCTCATATCTTGTTGTGTGGAAGCGATATCCGTTCACGTCATAACCGGTAAATGACTGTACCCTAACGTCATAGCCGCCTGCAACCTGTTTCAACTCCTCACTCATGGACGAGTCAGTCTGGGCCTGCAAGCTCAAGCATGATAGGTCGTTATATTAATCGAACGAACGAGAAACTTGGAATATGGAACGTGGGAGCTAAATTGGACATTACCTTTTGTTTGAACCAAGAAATGAAATCAGGCCTCCCCGCACCCGCACCCCGAGAAAGAAGGGTGTCATGTTCCTATGAGGTAGGATCCCTTGATTGATGCTAGGACTCACGAACAAATTCCCTGTCCAAACGAGAATCAGTGGGGTTGCATGAAGAATATTCAGGGCATATTGAAACAAGTTCGTTGAGAACTTACTCGACGAACGGCTGCACCTCGGGAAGGTTGGTCAACACATATAGCATGACACTTCGCCACTCTTCATTTCCCAATATCTTATTGGTCGATCCACTTGCGCTGCCAAGTTGGCCTTGGAACAGGTTGTGGGTCCATTCATTTTCGCCAACATTGTAACGAGGGAGTGGATTATGATTGCTAGGAAGTTTTGGCTTGTAGTATAGTGTTGTGAAGTTTGCCACCTCCTCCCTTAGACTTGCCTCTGCAATGGAAGCCTCAATTCTGGCTTTATTTGTACATTTCTTGAGAAGAGTCTTTAGACATCTCTCGATTGGATAGCACCACCGGGCTTGCACGGGCCCCCCAAACGTGCCTCGGACGGGAGGTGCACAATCAGATGCTGCGTGGGCAAGAAGAAGCCAGGTGGAAAGATCTTCTCCAGCTTACAGAGCAACACAGGTGTCGCTTTTTCCAAGTCCTGAGCGACGGTCCGAGATATCTCCTTGGCACAAAGCTAACGGAAGAAAAAGCTCAACTCTGCCAGCACTTGCCAGACATGGTCAGGGACATAGCCTCAGACCATCATCGGAAGAAGCCGCTCAATCCATATGTGGTAGTCATGACTCTTCATCCCGTTGACTCGTAAAGTGCCTAAGTTCACTCCCCTGCTCAGATTCGCTGCATATCCATCTGGGAACATTAATGTCTTGATCCATTTTAGTACTTCCCTCCTTTGATCGGGTTCCAAGACGAAATCGACCTTAGGTCTTTTCCATTGTTTGTTTCAGCCACTAGGAGGCCGCATCTCTTGTTTCGGTCTATCACACAACGTCGCTAGGTCCACTCTAGCCTTAATGTTGTCCTTAGACTTGTCAGTGTTCATGAGAGTTCCCCAAAGTGCCTCGGCGATATTCTTTTCGATGTGCATTACATCAATGTTATGTGGCAGAAGAAGGTCATCGAAATAGGGGAGCCTCGTCAAGCCGGACTTATGAGTCCACATATGTTCCTCACCATATCCCACAAAACCACCTCCTTCTTTGGCCACGAGAGCATCTATCTGAGCACGCACCTCAGCACCACTCTTCATGCGCGGTTTAGGGTCTATCACTGCAACACCTTTCGTAAAATTCTTGATGCCTTGTCTAAATGGATGGTTAGAAGGGAGGAATTGACGATGCCTGTCGAACGACGAATACTTGCCACCCTTCTTCAACCAAATGAACCTCACAGCTTCCTTGCATATTGGGCACGTGAACTTCCCGTGGACACACCAGGTAGCGAATAACCCATACGCTAGGAAGTCATGCAGGGAGTAGTGGTACCAAACATGCATCTTGAAGGATGATTTTGTAGCTCGGTCGTATGTCCATACCCCCTTCTCCCAAGCGTCGATCAGTGCATCAATCATAGGCTCCATGTGCACACCCATATTACTCCCCGGGTGTCCAGGAATTATCAACGACAAGAAGAGGTTATGCCGTTGAAAGGAGATGCCGGGGGGAGATTAAGGGGGATAACAAACACGGGCCAACATGTGTATGGGGCAGACAACTGTCCATAAGGATTGAACCCATCTGTTGCCAGCGCGACACGTACATTACGAGCCTCAGCTGCTTTGTCAGGATGTTTGTCATTAAAGTACGTCCATGCTTCGGCATCGGACGGATGCACCATCGTCCATGGCTTGTACCATACACCTTCTTTATGCCATGTCATCTGTTTCGCGGATTCCTCGGTCATGAAAAGCTGTTCGATCCTCGGCACAAACGGAAGGTGTCGTAGGACTTTCACGGGGATCGTAAGCTACCTCTTTTGGCCATCTCCAGAGTCTACCTCCAGGTACCTTGAGGATTTACACTTTGGACAGTACTTTGCATCCTTGTGATCTTTCCTAAATAAGATGTACCCCTTCGGACAAACATGTATCTTGTCATATGGCATCTTAAGCATATGAAGTAGTTTCTGTGACTCGTGCAAGTTCTTCGACAAAATGTGCTTCTCCGGTAGCATGCTGCCAAACACAGCCAACATCTTATCAAAGCCTTCGCAACTCAGATTTAACTCGGCCTTCAACCCCATAACATGTCTAATGGCATCCAGCTGAGAAACCGTTGTACTCTCATGAAGGGGTTTCTGTGCCGAGTCCAACATTTCGTAGAAGGCCTTAGCGGCTTCCTCCATCTCCTCCTTCTCACGTCCTTCTGCGAAGTGAGCTTGGTGAGTGTCATCTAGCATGTCTGCTACTCCGGCATCATCATCAAAAGCCTCGAGGCGTGGTCTCACCACCTCCGCTCTTATACGATCTGCTGCACCATGGTGGATCCACCGGTGGTAGCCAGCCGTATAACCATTGTACACAAGATGTTTACCCATGGTCACCTTGTCTACCCTTCTGTTGTTGTCACATTTTCTACAGGGACACCGAAGTTTAGAATGTCCTTTAGCTACACCCAAGCTCCATGCATGTTCCAAGAAAGCATCTGTCCCATTCACCCAGTCAATGTCAAAGTCACTCCTGCTTCTCCGGCCCGTGTACATCCACTGACGGTCTTCCATCCTTCCACATATACAGCACATAGTAATGTAACCATCAATTGCATCTACGCGGTGTTCCTACTCTCTAATAGGTGAGGATAGGTCCTAATCCCACCTGTGGATGCGTAGATGAGGTTAGTTTCCATGCTCCGCTCCCTATTCGAGATAGAATTTCGGTAGCACCTCCCCGCTGTTCTCCCGATGCACGTCCTGCAAGAGAGAGTGTGTATCCAGAGAACAACAGGGGTTGATGCCGAAACACCATCTCGGACTGGAGCGGACCATGGAAACTAACCCATCTACGCATCCGCGGGCTGTCCAAAAAATGTGGACAATCCGAAATAGATACGGTCGCAGATATACAAAGATCTGTATACCTCCAACCGTATCTCTTTCGGATGGGAGACACCTAACTAGGTTACGCGACCAAAGACCACATACGTATAGAGGGGTTATACCTAGAGTGCCGGTGAGGTCAGGGTAGTGGGGCGGTGGAGAGTCGGTGCAGTGGCGAGTCGACGCGGTGCAGGAAGACCCGCAGCGCCGATGAAGACGGTCGGGGTCGCCGAGTCCCTCCCACAGGTCCTCCTGCAAAAAAGGGCAAAAATGGTTAGTGTCGACTCAAAATTTCGCCAGCACCTCCCCTACATGGGGAGGTTCCCAAAACCTGCAAAAAACATGGCACAAAGGCCAACAACCACATATATACCAAACATGGGCACGAAGGCCAACAACCACCAATATATCAAGAGGAGCCATGTACTTTAGTTCTCTTTCCATGCAGATGAAAGTATTGAAGTAGTACAACAACAATTACTACTAACCCTACTACTACTACTAACACTACTACTAACAACTACTTAACTACTAACATTACTAATACTAAGAACTACTTAACTATTAACAACTACTACTACTAACCACTACTACTTACTAACTACTACTATTTACTAACTACTACTACTACTAAGCCTACAACTAACACTACTAACTACTACTAACAACCACTACTACTTACTAACTACTACTATTTACTAACTACTACTACTACTAAGCCTACAACTAACACTACTAACTACTACAACTAACACTACAACTAACACTACTAACTACTACTACTAACACTACAACTAACTACTACTAACACTACTAACTACTACTACTACTAACACTACAAGGGTAGGGCTTACCTTGGCGGCAAGAACGTCAAGAGCGAGGGTCGGCGACGACGGCGGGGATGACCACAGCAGCGCGAGGATCAACGGGCGGTCGGAGCGGCGCGAGGATCGACGGGCAGTCGAGTCGGCACCTTCCTCTTCTTCCTCCTCCCCATTCTCTTTCTTTCTCTTCCTCCTCCCCCTTCTCTTTCTTCCTCTTGCTCCTCTCCTTCTCCCTCTGTTGGCCGGCCGTAGGGCACGGCGGGGCCGGTGGAGCTCGGGGCCAGCCGGGTCGCTGTCCCCGGGGAGCTCGGAGCCCGGGGCGTCGGCGAGCTCGGGGCGCCGGCCGGGGACCCGGGCGCGGCGCTGGGAGCCCTCCAGTATGGGCGCGGTCCGCCGGGGGGGCCGGGCGGGCTGGGCGGGGGCAAGGGAGGCTGGCGGGCCACGCCAGCCACGGACGGGGCGGGGCGTCGGGCGGGGCTCCGGCAGATCTCGCCAAGGGGGGACGACGGCGGGGTCGGCGGGGCGGCGGCAAGGCGACGAGGGCGGGTGGGAGAGACAGTGAGGAGGGGGGGGTTAAATAAACCCATGCCTTGGGCATTTAGGTTAAAAGATTTGCCGAGTGCCAGCCCAATGCAACACTCGGCAAAGGTTTTTTATTTATTTTTAAAATTCTTTGAGGCGCCTGTGACTGGCGCTCGGCAAAAAAGTTTTTTAGAGTGCCAAGGTTGGCACTCGGCAAATTAAAAATTTTTTTGTTTTTTTTCGCCCTATTTTTTTTCTGGGGCCTTGCTACAGTAATTAAAACTCCATTTCAAAATTTGGGACAATTTTTAGTTTTTTTACTTTATTTCCTTAATTAGTTTTGTTTCGTTGAATTTTTCTGACTATTTCAAATTTGAACTGCAAGTGCATGGAATATTGTAATCTAGTGCTTCGAAAAATGTTATTCATGGTATTTGGTGTATGTTGAGTCTCTATCCACGAACTCGCATCAAATTTCGCGCATCTTCTTCACGTAACATGACGAGCTACTTGCTGGAAAAGTGTTTTAAAATTATATAAAGTCCATACGAAGTCTGAAAATCACGAAACTTGTCGAGGTGTCATGTTATCGCATGTGTAGGCTGTGGTAAAAAATTGAGAATGTTTCGAGCAAGTCGCGACGTCAGATGCATAAAACCCAGACATCTCGAGATATCAAACAGACTAAAAATCAATTTCCGGTAGAAAAAGCAACTTCAACGTATGGGAAAATTTTTGTTCAAGCAAAAAAAATCGCGCAATTGTTTAGTAGATAACAAACAGACTAAAAATCAATTTCCCGTAGAAAATACAACTTCGACGTATGGGAAAAATTTTTGTTCAAGAAAAAAAACGTACAAGAAAAACTCCTGTGCTCACGTTTACACTACTTTAATCTACAGAAAAAAGTTATTAAAGAAAAAAAGTACCGAAAAAATATACTGTACTCACCTTCTATCCTTAGACAAGAGATCTGTTTTTTTTTTAAGTTATCAACCTCGGCATTTATATAGTATAAATAACAGACTAAAATCGATCTACTGTAGAAAAAGCAAATTTGACGAACGGGAAATAATTTTTTCAAGAAAAAAGTTCGGAAAAAATATCCGGTAGTCACGTTTATACAATTTTAGCGTACAGAAAAATTCTTCAAGAAAAAAAGGTTCGGGAAAGAATATCCTGTAACCACGTTCACACATGATTAAAAAAAGAAATTTTGATCGGTTACGTACTAATGTAATATTAGAACAACAATGCCCATTACATCCGCGTTAGATAATCTATTAATAAAAAATCATAATTAAATAGAAGGTTAAGCTATTAATTCATAAAACAAGAGATAGAATCTATCAACTTCAACAAATAAGATACACGTATGCCCATATATAAATAAAAACAAATACATTACTACACGTCTTATAATCATTATTTATGATATGAAGGCAAAAGATGGAGGTGAGACAAAGGTTGTTGTCTCACGAAACAACTATTTTATATGGACTAAATTTAAGGACTACTAAACCCTTATTACACCATTGTATGAGTTGTTGTCATACAACCAACAACTTACTTTTTTGTTTGTGCACAAATTAAAAAAAGTAGGAGTTAATATGTGGCAACTCAAAAGACAACCATAGTACATATTGTCTGTTAAGTTCTCCTAAGATTATGTTGTAAGCCCTTCATTCCAAATTATAAGACATTTTAATTTTAATAGATACATATCTTTGACTATGCACTTAGATATACGCTATGTTCAGATACATAGCAAAAATAATGTATCTAAAAAAGCCAAAATATTTTATAGTTTGGACTTGAGGGAGTACTATATGAAACCATCTATTAGACAACCCAAATGTATTTACCCTAAAAATGTCTTACTTTTGTCAACCATGCGGAACCAGGAATCCATCTATTCGGCATTGGTACGGTTGTTTCTATCGTTCATCGACTAAAAGATAATTCAAAACTATGCAACTCCCCAAATTATAACTGAACTAGACATTAGCCTTTGCGAAAGGTAATTGAAAATATTCTTCTGATACATTTATAAATTACTATATTTGTCGTAATGAAAAATGATACAAACTTACCCATGTGCTTTCAAAATACCCATTCATGTCATTGTAAAATATAATATAAAATTATACCTTTTAGTTCGTATCAAAGTTATCAACCTCGGTCTTTATAAAAATAAATAAATGTATCTCTCAAACCTATATGCAAATACCAATTTAATATGGTATAAATAGTCTAATATCTATAAAAGTATGTTATATATTTCTAAATTAGACCCTTCAATATGCTCGCTAAGGTAATTCAAAATAATCTTCTAATACATTTTATAAAATACCTATATTTGTCATTATGAAAAAGGTACAAACTAACCCATGTGCTTTCAAAATACCCACTTATGTCATTATAAAATATAATATAAAATTATACCATTTAGTTTGTATAAAAGTTTCCAACCTCGGTCTTTATAGAAGTAAATAAAAATATCTCTCAAACCTATATGCAAATACCAATTCAATATGTTAGAAATAGTCTTGTCGGCGCGAAAACGTGGTAGAGGACATGCAGCAAGCCGGAACGATCTGGAGATCTGCTTGGCTTCAACACAGGACCAGTCGATCCTGCGAATTCCCGAAGGCGTGCCAGTCAATTTGACCTACAATTGACAAGGAGAGAAAGTTTATCAGTAATTTAGGGTGGAACATGCCAGTTTTGCCTAGACAGTTCTAAGTGTGCTGCTTCGGGAGCAGCTAAACGGGAAAATCGACTAAATAGCCGATACGAGGAGAAATCGACTGTTAAGGACTGTGATGCTCGTGGGTCATAATTGATTTATAATAACGAGCACAATGCACCTAGTTTTAATATCCTTTCCCTTGAGTTGTTAATATGACGCGTCAAAGATACATCATTGACTAAATTAGATTTAATCAATACGTAATGTAAAGCCAATGAATTCGGTAAAAAGGGATATGCCACATAAATAATCGACTGTTTGATATAAACAGATCTACGAACTGCCTAGATCTAATCTATTACCGTCAACAGTGAGGTTCGACCGAATCGATGCAGCTATGATGATGACAATAGTCTAGAACCATAAAATCCATAAAACCAACTATATGCCAACAGATTCATGAAAGCGTGCCATATCTGTGAAAGCGCGGGCTAATCGGCTAAAATAGCTGATGCATGCATAGAAAACAAACATAGTACATATCTTGATCATGAACAAGACCACTAATCGATAATCTCTAATCTAAAGCCTTACCAGTGAGGTTCGACAGTATTGATGCAGCTATGGTAATATCATTAGATTAGATCTCATTAACTAGTGAATTTATCTAAGATCAAAACATGTCTTTGAATGCGTACTATGCTTGATTGGAATAGAGATAAAACAGTCGATCTAGCAGAATTGAGCCAACAATTATGAGATTCATAGTGTGACCTGACTAGAAGATGACCAATTGCGATGATATGATGCCGATTTATCTCTATTTCAATCAGATGACTTGTTATGATTAATAGAACATTAATTATAACAAGATCGATAACTGGTGAATCAACTAAAAACGCCTACAGGACTATGATCCATATTGTGATTCGTTAACCAATTCGATAACTGGTGATATTGTGTTAAATAACAAGTTATCTAACACAAGATCAATAACTATGATCCATATTGTGATTCGTAAGAGATCAATCAGCTGATGCAGCCTTACAAATGATAATACAGATCGATAACTAACTTATACTAGAGCTCATAAGAGATCGGCCGGACCGATGCAGCCTTACAAACAAAAGTATAAGCCATGACGGTACTTACAGACAAGCCGGAGGTCGACCAGATCGACATAGCCCTGCTTGTTAAAGAACTCGTCGAGATCTACAGTACTCCTACTCCTAAGGGTTAGCGTGAACCCGAGAAAGTAAATGGTATTGATTGATTGGATATCCTTTTAAAATAGCCGGGGTCCAATATTTATACCCAGAACCTAAACATGAATCCTACTCAAATACGACTCATTACAATTATTGGAGTAAAAGAAAATATTCCTAACTTAAGATAACTTGGACCCTAATCTTTTCCTTTTTGTAGGGTCGGATATGTTTTCCCCCGATGCCATCCGTACATAGTCCGTTGATGTTGTTTGCTGACATCATCTATAAAATAGCCGATTCTGACACTGTATCAAAACCAGCTGATATCGATTCACATCTGATCGATCCCTTGATGATACAATCTTATAAGCTTTGAGTTTCCGCGTCCTTTTTTCCCAAATTTTGGTGTAAACACATGCCCCCAATTTTGGGATAAAAATAATTTTATTCTAAAATTACCACGTCTGTACTCTCGATGGGTCCGTAGTCACGGGTAGAGAACCTTGATCTGGGGCCTACTATCTATCACCTTCACCATCGTCCTTGCCTGCTTATGATCCCACACTTCAAAGCTTCACGAGGGCACTATCGCTTCACGGGCGCTTGGATCCAACCTTCCAGGCCGACTATAAATGTCTATCCGACTCTGGCGAGAGCAACCCAACAACTTAGTTATGTTTCTCTTCTACTTGCCTCCTCGAGTGCCCTTGGCTCTACTAGACCCTCCATGGTCTAATCCCTCACTATGAGGGTCTTGAGTAGTTAGAAGAATTCTTGTGCATAGGGCGATTGTGTCGCTCATTTCAGCGCCTTGTCGAGCAAGATGATTAGCTGCTGTGGCTAGAAGAATTCTTATGATATCACCTGAGTCTTGTCACCATTAGTGTAGAGCTGTTCTAGTGTTTGTAAGGGTTCAAATGTGTGGACACCTTCCCCTTGTTCACTCTATCAAATGCTCATGCTGAGAAATCGGTGGGTTATATGGGCATCCTTTTAGCGGGCGGTCTCCTTTCTCCCCTGATGCTATTTTTATCAGTGGGCTGATATGACTTGGTCCATGGTGACTTTCAGCCCAGTGGGGAACCAGACTCCCTTCAATCCAACAAAGTCTTAGTGGGTCGAACTTCGGTTAATATAAACCTTTTGTATCAATCCGACGGTATCTGTAATTATGGAAAGCAATAAATCTGAATCCGTTGTTTTTCCATGAACCATTCCCTAAATTTCCGTAGTGTTGATCCATTTCCATAACTGACTTTAATTCTATAACCCCGATGAAGCCTATCTTCTCACCTCCCGGGCTATAAATACCGGCCATGGTTGTGGATAAAAAAATAACCTGCTTCGTCCCAAACCATCTGTGTCTTTGGTGCGATTTGCTTTCTAATAGGCTCGAAGACATGGAGAACGGCAAGAGGTCTGTTGAAGAGGCCCTTGACGAGTCTGTGCCACTACACCAGCGTCTTCGTCACCAGGAGAATGCAACCCGTGATCTTGGGCGGATGGACCTTCATCTGAACGCGCTGCAGGATGCTCTCACCATCTCGGAATATAGGGCCGACTCCACTCAAGCGAGGCTGCCCGAGGCCGAGGCTAGAATCATGGGTGAGATATCCACCATAATTTTCTATTTTCTTAGTTTTGTCTTCAAGATCTTGATTATCCCTCCTTTGAATCCTTTTAGACCTATCCCTCCATTGAACGGACTGGTGTTGTGGGATGTCTATACCTACTGGGGCCTCAGATGCCCAGTGGGTTGACCGTTGCTCGAGACGTCGGTTCCCTGCCTGAGTATTGACTCGGGTTGGTGCTGGGCTGGAGTCAAACTTGGGCTATTGTCGTTCGGGAGCCTGGGCCCTGCGATCCCTCAAGCCCTGAGCAATGGCCATGGGCATGCTTGGGCTCTGCCTAACCTCCCGAGCAGAGGGTGCGCATGAGTGTACCCGATGGGTATAGCCCCCGAGCGACCTTGAGAGGTCGATCGGGGGATTTGTCAATCGGGAACTCTTCCTAAGGACTTAGCATACCCCTAGATTTGACTCTTGTCAGGTAGTGAATAGGGTACACGCAACCAAGGGGTAGCAAGAATGAGGCTAAGAAGGTATTTACGTAAAATTTTTACCAGGGACAGGTTTTTGGGTCGTTATAGGAAAAATCGTGTTGCATTTTTGCATTTTTTTTCTTCTTTCATTACCTCTTGTTTAGGCTATTGCTTGTCTTCTTGAGTGCAATTTTTCTTGTTTAATTACAACTAGGATTGTATGGTACAATGCTTGGAATAGGTGTGTTCATGAGCTTAGTGTGATCATGAGCTTCCGTAGCTTGTTATATTTTAGATTGCATCAGAACTTGTGTGACGCTCATGATTGATTTGCTAAGCTTGTTCTTCTAGGTGTTCACACTAATGATGTGTTTACCATGATGGAACTAAGGACTTCATAGTGTATTTTCATACCAAACTTAGACGCAAAGATGCTAGGGGCTTTAGACTTTGCATAGGATAAGGTTGTTGGTTGAAATTTTATATAGAGTCCAATTCACTACCCCTCTTGTGTCATTCGGTCCTTACAATTGGTATCTGATCCTATTTGCTCCTTTTAGCCCTCACATGTTGCTAGTTTGTGTGCATAGGAAAAAGTCTCGTTTGGCTTTTGGTATTTAAGTGACAACATTAGTGGACAAGTATTTTCATGTGAGATGAATAGGAGCTTAATTAGTCCACAAGCTTGTCTTCAGCAATATGAATAAAGGTCATGGAGAAGGTGGCTACATCTTGAATTGGAAGGACTCAAGATGGAAGGAGATGACAAAGATATATGGAGATGAAAGCAAAAGCCCCAAGGCAAAGGTATATGCATAGGATTTGCTTTCACTAGCCATGTGTGACTAGAGAAGTTGAATGGCCAGGTTTAGGATAGTTAGTTAGTACTATAAAAAGAGAAAATATTTACATAATACTGTTATCTAGTGCATATGTATGAGAATGAGTGGGGTAGCAAGGAAGCAAGTGAAAACATTTAAAAAAAGATTTTAAAAAGTTACCTATTAGAAAAAGGTTTGAGGCATGCTCGGTGGAGTGTTTTACACACACTGGAGCCCTCAGTGGGCAACGTAATGCACCCACCGCAGACTAAGGATGGCCATCTGGGTTGCTGCGATTGTCTCTGTGTAAATTTCAAAGCGGTTAGATCATCACCGGATAGGTCCCGTAGTCAACAGGGAGCGGGCGCGCCATTGAGCAGGAACTACTTCTATAATAAGAGCAACCTTCAGAGGCGGACCTTTTAAGATGACCGCATTTGAAATCAGGCCGAGCCCAGCTCAGCCTATAATCGTTACCTGGTATGTATACGCAGTACATACGGTTTCCTTCATTCCTCACTTCTCTCTCACCAAACACAAAGCCACCACAATTCTCTTCTCTCTGTCCGAACTCAGGCAAGGTCTCTCCCCCTCTGCCTGTAGTACGTGCTCGCGCAGGGGCCGCCCCCTCTGACTACTGTGCCCGGGGCTGCCCCTTCTCCATGGGCAACGGGAACGACACTAGGGGGCGGATCCAGCTAGGCGTAGGTGTACCGAGGAAAGGCCCTCATATGCTCTCAAATCTCAGTCTCCCTCACCCTCTCTCTCCCTCTTGTTCATTGTAGCGACCATGGTGGGTTCAATAGTGTGATCTGCAGCCACTGCAGGTTCCGTGACAAGTTCAGCATCCACGGTGGGCTCGATGGCCATGGTGGCACACGGATCCAGGTGGAGGATGGTGTGGTTAGCGTCGCGGCACTCAGATCCAGCCAGGAATGTTGAAGTCATCGAGGATCCAGTCCAACAGAGCGTGCGGATCCGATGAGCTGCAGCGACCACGCGCACAGATCCGGCAAGCAGTAGCGACATCGCTCGATGGGCTCAGCGGGCCTCATCTATGGGCTCGGTGGTTTTTTTACTTTATTAATAGAGGCGGGCTTACTGGACCGCTTCTATAAATCCAGATTAACCATGACATTGAAGTAGAGGCGGGTGCCTTGCCCGCCTTTGTTAATACTTTTTGACCAACTTTGATAGTGATTACGTTAGTAGTTACACTCTAGATATCTATTTTTAGAAACGACTGTATTTTTAGAGGCGGTTGGCAAGCTCAACCACCTCTAAAAATTGTATTTTTAGAGGCAAATCGGCTTGCCGGCAGCCTCTAAAATGAGGCGGCTAGAATCTAAAAATCGATTTCTTGAGGCAGGCCAGCTCAGATACCATTTTGAGAGGCTGATTTTGATAAAGCCGCCTCAACAAAAAAATATAGACGTTGCTAAAAATCGTTTCTTCAGCAATGATTCCAAATTATAAGATGTTTTGGTTTTTCATGATACATAGTGTCGGGTTCATAAATCCGGGGTCCCTAATGGGCCTGCTCCCCAGCAAAAGCTCGGCCCAGCAGACGACGTTGCGAACGACGCACAACTCTTGGGCCGGCCCAGATACCTAAAACGACAGGCCAAAAGAGCGATCCAGTCTCCGACCGGAAGGCCTGGCGGGGGGCGACCCTCGCTTCAGACTCCGACCCGTGTCTCTGACCGGAAGGACTGGGCAAGGAGGTGGCGACCCTCGCTTCCGACTCCGACCCGCGTCTCTGATCGGATGGCCTGGCCAAGGAGGGGAGGATGTCTGCTTCCAGACTCCGACCCGCTCCTCCAACCGGAAAGGCCTGGACAACGTTCACTTCTGACTTTGACCCGCTTCTCCGGCCGGAAGGCCTGGTCAACGCCGCTTCCAACTCCGACCCGCGTCTCCGACTAGGGATGCACCGAACCTCTGCTTACAGCTCTTCTCCGACTGGCGCAGTCGGAGCTGACTGGGACCAACCAACCGGGGACGCCCGCTCAGTGAGGACCCAGGGAACGAGTTCTGACATGCCTGGAAGGTTGCAGGGCGCTCAAGTCAACCACAATACCGAGGATCGTACCCTGCACACCTGCAGGACTGTACCGACAGGGTAGGTCAAAAGGGTGCCCTGCAACCTTCCAGGCATGTCAGAACCCAAGAAATGTTGTGGGCGTCGACGTTTGCCCTAAAGTATTGTGGGCGCCATCAATTCCCATACCAGGCGAACACGGTAAAACCCTCCACATGCGTTTGGGCATCAACAATGTTGTGGCACCGGGATTTGCCATACCTGGTGAATGCGGTAAAACCTTCCACATGCGTCTGACATAAACAGTATTGTGGGCGCCTACAACCGTCTTATATCCGATGGCGTGGGCTGCAAGACTTAGTAATATACGTGCACACTCTCTCTCACACACTTGTAAGGTCGTCCCCTTCATCTATGAAAGGGGATGCGCTCTCTCCCAACGATGGACCGATCGATTTCACACATCACACCACATAGCTGAGCAACATCCAAGCTCTCAGCGTCCATTCGACCTTTCCATCAGAGACTTGGGAGCTATCCCTCTCTCGCCTGTTTGTAACCCGACAACAAACTTTGAGCACCTAGGCTTAGGAATAAAATCACCGACTGACTCAAACTAGACGTAGGGCACGTTGCCTGAACCAGTATAAACAATATGTCATTGAGTGCTAGGCCACATCCGATCACAATGTACGGCAAAACTACAAATATTTACTTGTTGGTCACTTTTCGCTCCGATAGTTGGCGCCGTCCGTGGGGAAGACGCCGTACGTTCACGCTTTTGGTCATCGGATGGCCCACTTTTCCGCCATCCTTGCCATGGCGGGCTCAAGCGATATGACTACTTCGTCTCACTGGAGTTTCCCGCACTCCCACCTATTGGGATGTCGGATCCTCCCATCATCGGGCCGTCCCAGACCTTCCTCTTCGAAAGTCTGGACTTTGTCGACGCCCAGCTCGGTGTGCTTTGCCTTCGCAAGGAGGCACTTGTCCCAGCGCCCGTTGGAGGAGGAGCGCCCTTCATCGGCCCCGAGACACCCGGTGACCTCAACAATGAGACGCTGCGCTTCGCTCCGAGCCTATGCTAGGCTCAAACCCCACTATGAGTGATGTACATATTGTTCTTTACTCGCTATTTACTATCTTCCACCGACTCTCTGGAGGGACCCTGTTGTCCCTGCCACGACCGCCATGCAACCAGTCCCCCTATGGCCTCGCGTCCCCCGCGGACGCGTACGCACGGGGGCTCCAAAAGATGCTGACGCCGCCCCCTCTCGCATCCGAAATCGTGGGGGTGGCGGGCTATGCTCCCGCCTCTTTCCACGACCTCATGGATGACGAGGTTGAGAGTGACGGCTCCAGCATCGGCGACGTCGTGGCATCTAGCTGCCCTCTATCCTGGGAGTGCGCTATGGCGGATGCTCCGGGACAGCCGCCGATGGTGGCAGAGTCTCTACAGACCCACACCCTTTCGGACCCTCGCGCGGAGGCCCTCGCATGTGCGCAGGAGCACGACGAGGAACTACGACAAAGGTGGCAGAACCAGCCGCCACATGTGAAGCATCCTCAATTTTCCGCGAAGGGAAAATCCACAGAATGATTTATAATATGATGAAACCAATAGTTGATTCCATCATATTATCATATATTAGTCGATATCACCGTCATACATCGTAAGATTACAAGAATACAAGATATTACATCACTGGGGAATACACCTATTACAGAGTTAATCTAGCGGAAGGCTATCGAGTGAAGGCTTCTCCTTCACGGGTCATCATCAGAGTTGACGTAGTGCAGCGTAGATTCCATCTCCGAACCAAACTTGAGCATAGGCACGAGACCTCCTAATCCTTCTATGGTCAGCATCTCTGAGGAGCAGAAAATCTACACACCGCCAGATGTGTGCAGGCCATGGTCAGCACCGATGAGCTTTAGTGGAAAAAGATAAACAAGGGATCTGGCGATCCTAATATTTGGCTGTGGTTTGCATTCTTATCGCATGAGAAGTAAATAACAGTTGTATAATAATAATATCCAATTTTTAACACATTCACTACCACACCATCCATATCCATCCACCAACCATCCATCCCAAACCATCTCCACACCACCACACCTTATCTCATCTCACACACTCAGGTCGACAGGCCAACTCCCTCTCGGCCTTGTCTCAACGGCCCGCAGCCCCAAGGCTCACGATCGGAAAAATACCCCAACCCTAGAGGGAGAAAAGAAGGACTCATCTCCTATCTAGTTTAAGCGAAACCCAGGAAAGGTCCATAGCCGACAAGTCGGTATATGTATCGATCGATCAACCATACACTCTGCAGAGGTTTTACATACTCACAAGATAGCCATCCTCGACGGTGCCCCGTCTAGGCAGATTTCGGCCGCTTGCTAGCCTAAAACGATGTCACCCTACCTCTCAGCCCTGGAACATCCTAAATCTAGTCTGGGATGGCTGATACTGTGAGTCGTAGACAGAGCCGGGGCCCTCCGGATTTCAAGAGCCGGGTCCACAAGGCCTCCTGAAGTCTCGGAAGGGTGTGGGGGGAAACCGCGCGCCCCGTACCTCCCTTGCACACGTTCGCCTAGCAGTAGTGGCATCGCCCTACCAAGTAGTCCGACCGTCCCGCACCATATAGGGCGAGTGGGATGTAAAGGATTCCCGGTGAATCTGAGTACTAGTAAGTCCTTAGGGATGACCAAGCCAGAATGTCTTCATCAGGGTTTCCATTTTACGTGCCACCACAGCACCTCCACCTCGGGCTCCACCTCTCCGAGGTTCATACCCAAGGCCACCTCCAATTACCATTTACCCGCCACAGGTATTCCATATCCAAGTGCCCAGGTAGCACCACATGGCAAGACTCGCCCCAGGCTCGTCGTTATTCCAGCTCGGTCGACACAACCCTGACTCTCCATGTAGACACACGCAGCACGCTCACACACCACCAAGTCTGGCACCCATAGCGAAACCATTCCTAGGGGGTTCACCACCAGCATCACATCCCCGATATAATGCGAAGTGGAGTTAATTAATAAGTATAGTGGTGTAATATGCAAGCAAGCAGGCAAGTAAGCATATATAAGCGAGCGGAAGTGCAAAGCAGGGTGATGTGGTAGAGTGGGTTGCATCAGGGTAATAATGGCTCAGGTAGTAGCATGCATCAAAGTACTAGCAAAGGAATAATTATAAAGCGCTAGCAGTTCTAGGTATTATGCAATGTCTAATAGGATTCTCTAAAAGAGGGTGCTGCCATGACACCTGCGATGTAGAGGTAGTAGTGGTACAATTCTCCATCTGTTGGTGTTCAATCAGCGAGGTTGTCTCCTCCTGGGTCGACTCCAGTCCACAGTCCTTGTTGTCGTTCCCGTTCTCTTGATCCGATCGCTAGCTACACCGTGAAGCGACACGCAAAGCTAGAGAACACACAACACTCGAAAAGATGACCAGACGCAGGAAGATCCAACAACACCAACGGCACACTAAAAGATTCACAGCTTAGCCCTCTCGGTGGTTGTCCGATTTCCTTGGGCCAAGAAACACAAGAGTGGTGGTTTGCTTATGCACAAGCTTATGCCATGGCCAAGCCAGTACGGTTTTACGATAAACGGTTTAAGCCAGAGCTCATTCATAGCAAACATCACGGCTCGCTGTCTCTCCTTCTGGGCGTCATGGAGATGACGAGAATCGGAAGACAGGCCCAATGGAGGAAGAACGACGGGGTTTAGCTCTTATAGCCTTATCCCGCAAGTCACAATTGGACACGAGAAGCAATCAAGAATGAATAACACTATTGTGACTTGGCTCCAATGTACTTTCGCTCACCCACTATGGTAGGAAGCGGTAGCACAAAGAGGTTGGACAGCGACGGGTCCTCTCGATCCACACGACACATCAACGTCAGGAGCCGAGGAGAGAGTCGCTCAACACAGCAAAAGATGCGGGGGTTAGCTAGGCACATCCTTGTCATGTTCTTAGACACATCTTCGAGAAAGATGGTTTTAGATGGTCGATCAAGTCGACACGCTCGGGTCCGAGGTACGACTTAGACCGTAGCTTTGCTAACCCAAAGGGAATAGTCCGGTCTTTGATCCAATCGTCATGGGCAAGACGGAGTCGAACAGAGTGGGCTAACGGTGAAACAAGAGCAAGAACAACCAGGGACAAGGTCTACTTCTTCCAACACTCACGCCACGATGAAAGACGGGGTATTGGAAGGAAGCGACAAAACACCAGGTGCGCAAACCACTACTAGGGTACCCGACTTAGGTGCACTGGCACTAAGACATCTCTCTAATTCATAGCGATGCGGTTGTCACCGCGAGAATCAAAGAAATGCGATGGTCATACCAGGTACAAGCATACGGGGGTTTGAGCGTGACAGAACCAAAAGAGAAGAACACGAGATTCGCCTTCCTTTGATCCACTCGCCCTAGAAGCCGACGAGAATCAAGGAATGGAATCAAGAGCGCAATAAACCCCAAACAAGCAAAGGGGCTCAATCCACATCTTACTGGATTGATGAGAATTGAGAACCAAAGAGAGAGAAGAATGGGATCTGTACTCTTTCGACCAACTTGTCATGGAACGGACGAAGGTTGGAGAGAAGAGATACAGTCCCATGATCCAACCAACTCATAGGGCATCACGGCTGTGCATCTATTGGCACATTGCTATTCCCTCGGTTCGTAGCAGTGCGGTTGTCACCGCTTAGATCCGAAGGAATGCTATGGTCAAGGTGGTGCAATCATATAAGGTGGCTAGGATAAACATTGGTGAAAAGAGGTAGAGCCCGATGGTCATGGCGAGGGGACTCGCGGCCATGAGCTTATCCTACACGAGTTGGCATCCGTCATCTACAATCATCATATCCCTGACTCGTCCACTAAGTTAGGCCATAAAAGGCTCATTGTGTGCGGGTGATATCCGCACCAATGTTTAGTCCACCATGGCCAAGTCCTAGGGCCGAATTGGAGTACTAATAATTGTAGTATGTCGGAGACAACAAAAGCGAGGGTACGAGTTACGCTCGCCATTACGGCCACAGTGGAGTGATCCCACAACCGAAATGGTCGAACGAGGTACGATCCCTCGACCAGTGCGAAGGCACGGTCCTCAGGCAACACAGACAACCGTCGATAAGAACCAAGCACATGATCAAAAGACAACACGACTCAACACGACTAGAGTAGCACAATTCCATAGCTCAGATATGGATGGAGTTCCTGTATGGCAGACATACAGACAGGTCGCAAGAATATAGTCCAACAAGGTAGTTGCGCATATACGGAAAGGTAGTAGATGGGCTTTCCAAGGTCTCAATAAAACATCGACTATGATTTGGTCACCCGAAGGTTCAGAGGGTAACGTGGCTTGCCCCAGAGGGTCACGGTTTGCATCTGGCCAACTATGGCCCACTATGGCTTGGTACGGCTTTAGTTATCCAGTCTCGTGGGGCTACGATGGGCCATGGTTGGCCGGTCATGGCTACAGGTGGCCAAGGGTTGGCTACGAGCGTCGAGTCTTTGGCTTAGGCATATATCACGGCCGTCAGGTGCTAGGGTCCCGCGGTGGCAATCCAAAGTTAGTCTGTGAGCTGTGCGAACGTGAGTGAGTGCAGGCATTGTGATGGCTTACCATTTGGAGGGGTCAGAAATACTCAAGGATGGGTCCATGACGTAGGGCTTGTTTTTTAGAAAAATTATGAAACTGATTTCATAATTTTAGGAGCTAAGATGAATTTTTGGTGAATTTCCAAATGTGGCCAAGAATTTCTAAAAATCAGAAAAAGGATGGAAAGGGGCGTGCTTCAGCTTGGGTTGGGCTTCTCTTCTCCTGTGGTGGCCCATGGCAGGGCTCGCAGCGTGGAGCCTGGTCGGAGTGGGCTGGGTTGGCTTGTTTGGCCGCCCACCATGGGAAGAAAAAAGGGCCAACACTTGGGCTCCTGTGTCTTTGTCGGCCCAAAGAAGAGGAGGCCCAAGACTTGAAGAAGAGGAGGCCATCGGCTTTTAGCCGTCTTGGTGCTCGGCGGCTTGGGGGCAGCAGCACACGCTGCGTGCTGCGTCGTCGTCTGTGCAGGCTGGTGGGCAGGACGGAGACAGGGCAAGGACATGGTAGCGTGGCTACTACTCCGCTGGTATGGCGTCATGTGGAGATGCGCCCACCACGGCGGTCGTGCGCTACGGTCGCTACGACGCGGGGCAGCAGGCCGGTGTCGCGAGGCGGTGCTGCAGCGCTTCCGGTGCTCGGCTTGTCGTGGGTGGCGCTCCAGCGCGGTGGTCGCGGGCTGCGCGATGAGGAAGGGCCCCTGGTCGGCGAAGGCTTGGTGACGTAGTGGAGTACGCCGTCGTTCGCCGTCCGCGTGGTCGAGGTCGTGGCGAGGATGGGCGGCGTTGCATGCTGGCGTGGACGCGACGAGCGCGGCGACGGCAGATGCACGACGCGTGGGCGCGGCGGGCAGAGCAGAGCCGAGTACCGCGGCGCGTGCGGAGGCGTCGGGTCTCGGGTGTGTGCAAGGCTATGCCTTGGCCGCAAGGGCGGCGAGGCAAGCATGGTGTGGCGTGCATGTTTCCGTGGTCAATTGGCAACGGGCGGGCGTGGCCGACGTCGATGGTCCGAACAGGCAAGGAAGGGCTGAAGAGCTAAAGGAGGGCGAGGCCTTGGGGGTCCTGGTGCTTACCGAGGTCGAGGCAGACGGTGGTGACAAGGCAGTGGCCAGTCCACTGCCAAGCGTGTGCGCCACAGCAAGGATGGGGCAGGGCACAGGGCTCGTGCAAGGCCATGCGGTGATGTGCGTGCGCTTGCTGGCGTCTGGCCGCGAGGCAACCGTGCGTGGCCGTGATGGTCAGCTGGTTGCGTGCATGGCGCTATGCCGCGAGGCTGTGTTCCATGGCATGAAGAGCAAGGGCGCAGGACGCTAACGGTGGTCCGGCGAGGGTGAGCACGGGGAGCAGAGGGATCAGCGGGGCTCACTAGGGGCTTGGGGCGGTAAGATAGCGGCGCAGCAACGAGGCGAGGCCGTGACGGGTCAAGGTGGTGCAGGGAGAGCCGCAACGCTGCTGATAGTCGTACGGGGTGGTGTCCTTGTTCCAGCGACTCTGGCGGCAGATGGCTCCGGCATGCTCCAGTTCCTCTTCTTCTTCCTTTTTCCCCTCTCTCTCTTGGCTCGGATGTTGGCGAATTGGAAGGCGCTGAGCAGCGGTGGGGTAGGAGGGGCCTAGGGCTCCACGCTCGGGGCTCTTTATAGGCCGAGCTCGGCCATGGGGCTCGGTGAACAGCGGATAGATATTGAGGGGCGATCGGAGGGCCTCTAGCGAGGCTGTGCTAGGGTTCTGGGGCCGTGGCGTGATCGTGGGCGCTTTGGTGCTCCCGAATTCGCAGACCATGGCTCGACAGGGAGGGGACAGGGGTGGCAGGTGGTGGCGTCATCCATGGCCGTGGCCGTTGCGCGCCAGGCGAGCGCGAGGCTGAATGGGGTTCCAGGCGCCGCGGTTCGGCGATGTGGCAGCCAATCGGTGCATCCGCGTGGTAGGTGGGCGAGGCGGACGGCAGAGAGGGCCCAGGCGCCCTGGGATTCTTCCCATGTGCCAGTGCTCTGCTTCCGCTAAAGCAGAGGAGGCGAGGGGGGGACCAAGGGAGGAAGGGGATGACGAGCGGTCCCACTTGTCAAGGGAAGGCGGCGAGGAGAGGGAGAGGTGTGGTGGGTGAGCTGGGCATGGCTTCTTTGGACGGTCAGTCGGTTGTCTTGTGTGAAAGGCTCAGCCCAGGGATGTTGGGTAGGCTTGGCCCACGATCGCCGGGGAGTGCTGGGCCAAGCAGGCCGTGCGGGTGAGGATGCGAGCAGGTCGGCAGGTTGGAGAGCTAGGCCATCTGGTGCTTGTCTTGGGCCAAAAGGAGGAGTGGCGAGTGGGCTGCGGTGCTGCTGCTGTTGCTGCGTGGGCCAGAAGCAGGGGGGCCATGTTGGGTTGGTGCGGTTGGTTGGATCGATCAGGCCAATATGGCCTTCACCTTTCTTTCCCATTTCCTTTACTCTTTTCCATTTCATATATTGCTTGATTAATTCCATAATCAAGTGTTTGTATGCTAAACTTAATTAGCTTAGGTGTGGGCCCACTTGGGTAATATCCAAGGGTCACTAGGGTCTACTACGGGTCTTGAAATCCAATGCCAAGGGTTGGCATCGTTGGGCATTGATTTACAAGGAAGGTCGATTGACTTTATGAATTAAATCATGGGATTCGAATGAGGTTCAAAAGCAAGAAGATGAATTGAGAGAGAGGAAAAAGGGATTTCATAAGATATTCTAGGAGGGATCAAAAGGATTTGCTACAGACTTGTGCTCTCCAACACAAAACACTAAACCAACAAAAGAACTCCGGCAAACTCCTACAAGTAATTCTGTGTGCATGCAACAATTTATTTATAAGTTGTTCTTAGTTTGCCTAGCATCTACATGCTTCACTCAATTGCAGGAAAATTTTTAAAAAGTCCGTATTTTTGGTTTCCAGAAAAATCCGGGTTGTTACAACATGCGCCGCTGCGCTCGTCGTAGCATGCTGTGCCCCGCGCGCATAACCCGGCGAGCGGCGCCTGGGGTCACGCCCGCCAGGTCTAGTGCAACATCATGGATGGGGGGAACGGTCCCCCATAGTTCACTCGGGCTGGCCAGAACATCGCCGCTGCGGCGATGCTTCTGCGTGACCTTCTAGAAAATATTGACCCCAGGAGCAGGCGGTCCATCGGAACCTCTGGGCGCTGGTGGAAACCGCAACCATTCAACAAGCGGAGTGCTTCATGTCACGACACCAATTCACGGCCTCTCTCCCCACCAGGGGAGTGGGGATGCACGAGACGAATCACTCCATCCGCTCACCGCTACAGTCACCAGACGCAGAACAGGAGGCCACAGCTATGCCACGGCCTGACCTAGCGCCCGCTCCACGCCGACCCCCTGTGCGCGAGCGGCTCGGGCTGAACTGAGATGCTCATAGCATCATCAATAACCGGCATCAAGCCTGGCATGATGATGACGTCCATCGTGGGGCGGTGAGAGCAGGCTACATGGGCCCCGGCTGGACCATCGAGGGGAGCGGTGAAATGCACCCTAGGCATGGTTGCTGTCCAGACGACTGGAGTGCCAGCCCAGATGGCCTGGGACCATGGGCCTTTGGCCGATGTATCTAGAGAGCGCCATTCCCATAGTGCTTCCAATCGCCTACCAACATCGCCAAGTATACCGGGGAGACGAATCCCGGTATATGGCTTGAAGACTTCCGGCACGCCTGCCGAGCCGGGGGAGTGGATGATGACAACTTCATCATTTAGTACCTCCCCATCTGGATGAGGGAGCATGTTCGAGTGTGGCTTGAATTTCTCCCACCTAACAGCATCCGCGACTGGGCAGATCTCAAGAGGATCTTCATCGGGAACGTCCAGGTGACGTCCGTCCGTCCTGGGAATTCGTGGGACCTCAAGAGCTACCAGCAGGAGCCCAACGAGTCCCTACGGGATTACATCCATAGGTTCTCAAAATGATGCAACTCCCTTCCTGATGTCGTTGACGCGGACATCATCAGCGAGTTCCTCTCCGGGATGACCTGCGAGTCTTTGATCCACAAGCTTGGCTGTCTGAAGCCCCGTACCACCCACGATCTGCTCGACGTCACCACGAACCACGCATCCGGCGAGGAGGCGGTCGGAGCGGTCTTTAGCAGAGGCCGGGACAAGGGCAAGGCCAAGCGTGAGGACCAAGACGAGGGCCCCTCCACACAGAGGGGCAAAAAGAACAAGCAGGATCGGTGCCGACCGGCCAACTCCACGTTGGTCGCCGCAGCTGATCGCGCGGGCAAGCAGCCCTAGCAAGGCCTGCCTCACCACTTCCACAAGCTCATGGAGAGACCATGCACCAACCACGCATACCCTGTCAAGCACCTCTACGAGGACAACGAACATCTCAAGCGCTTTCTGTGATAGGCTGGCGGGCCGAAAGAAGGAAAGGGCAAGGAGGCAGCCGTCAAGAAAGGAGGCACGACAGACAAGGATGGGATGGCTTTGCCGATCCCAAGGAATGCATCATGATCTTCGAGGGGTCCAATGCAATCTACTCCAAGCATCAGCACAAAGTGCGCTATAGAGAGGCATGCGTCGCCGAAACAGCCATCCCCTCCTTCCTTAGCTGGTTAGAATCTTCGATCACTTCTGATTAGAGAGACCATCCCCCCCATATCGCCAGACCAGGGCGCTACCCACTCATCATTGACCCCATTGTCCGCAAGAAGCGCCTCACCAAGGTGCTGATGGAGGGAGGCAGCGGCCTCAACATTCTCTATGTTGACACCATCGACGACAAGCACATCCTCCGGTCGAAACTCCGCCCAGTGAGATCCCCATTTCACGGAGTGATCCCAAGGACGTAGGCATACCCGCTTGGGCAGATCGACCTGCCCATCACGTTCGGTGACCGAGCCAACTTCCGCTCAGAGGTCCTCACCTTCAAGGTGGTGGACTTCCCAGGGCCCTACCACGCCACCTTGGGGCGGCCATGCTACGCCAAGTTCATGGCGATCCCCAACTACACCTACCTCAAGTTGAAGATGCCGGGACTGAACGGAATCATCACTATGGGTAGCACCTTTTTGCACGCCTTCACGTGCGACCGTGAGCATTTTGGGCTCACCACTACCGTCATCAACTCTGCCGAGCTCCCTCAACTCAGAGAATCATCGACCCCAGCAGTCCCAGACTGCAACAAGTCAACCTCCTCGACTGCCTTCCAATCAAGCGTGGAAACTAAGGCGGTGGGGATCGACCCCACCGACCTAACCAAGACGGTGCGGATCGGGACCCAGCTCCCGGCCAAATAGGAATGCGAGCTCATCGACTTCCTATGCGCCAATCGTGATGTCTTCGCATGAAAACCTTTTGACATGCCAGGCATACCGTGGAAGGTCGCCGAGCATGCACTGCGCCTCATCCTAGGATCGAAGCCCACCAAGCAGCACCTGTGTCGCTTCGACGACAAGAGGCGCTGGGCCATAGGTGAGGAGGTCACCAAACTCCTAGAGGCTAGGTTCATCAAGGAGGTATACCACTCTGACTGGCTTGCCAATCCTGTTCTTGTTAAAAAGAAGACCGGGAAATGGAGAATGTACGTTGATTATACTGGCCTCAACAAGGCGTGTCCGAAGGACCATTTTCCTTTGCCACGCATAGACCAGATAGTTGACTCCACCTCAGGATGCGAAATCCTCTCCTTTCTGGATGCCTACTCAGGCTATCACCAGATCACGATGAAAGAGTCCGACCAGCTCGCAACCTCATTCATCACCATGTATGGTTCATACTGCTACGTAACCAAGACCTTCGGTCTAAAGAACGCTGGCGCCACCTATCAATGGTGCATCCAGCAATGCTTCACTGACCAAATCGACCCGCTCAACTAGCCTGATCAGGTCGACCGGCCAAAACCAAGAATCGCCGTCTATGTTGATGACATAGTGGTCAAAACGGCTCAAGCTAGTGAACTGATCGTGAACTTAGCCGCAACATTCGTGAACCTCCGAAGGTTCAGCGTCAAATTGAATCCCAAAAAATGTGTTTCCGGGGTTCCAAGGGGGAAGCTGCTTGGATACATCATGTCCGAACGCAGTATCGAAGCCAACCCCAAAAAGATCACGGCCATCTCCAACATGGGCCTTATACGCAACATTAAGGGCGTACAAAGGCTCACCGGCTGTTTGGCCACCCTGGGCTTTTTCATCTTTCGGCTAGGCGAGCGGGGGATGCCTCTCTACAAGCTTCTCAAGAAGACGAGCGCATTCGTCTGGACTGAGGAAGCACAGCAGGCTTTGGAGAGCCTCAAAGCGTCACTAACATCGGCCCCAATCCTCGTCGCTCCCGAATAGGGAGAATGCCAACTCCTCTACATCGCAGCAAGCGACCACGTGGTGAGCGCCGCCCTAGTCGTCGAAAGGGAGGAGCCAGGACACCACCATAAGGTCCAGCGACCCATGTACTTCGTTGGGGAGGTACTCACTGACACCAAGGTTTGGTACCCCCAGGTGCAAAAACTTCTGTACGCCGTGCTGATGGCGATCTGGAAGCTCCTGCACTACTTCATCGACCACGAAGTCTCGGTCGTCACTTCATACCCGCTGGGAGACATCGTCCGCAACCGCAATGTCATGGGATGAATCTCCAAATGGGTACTCAAGCTAATGGGCCACGACATCAGGTATATCCCCTGTACTGCTATCAAGTCTCAGGCTCTCACAGACTTTGTCACCGAATGGACGAAGGTCTAGCTTCCGACACCAGACATCACCCACGAGTACTGGATGATGTACTTCGATGGGTCCGTAATGGCGCCCGGCTCAGGGGCTGGAGTGGTTCTGAGATCCCCGTATGGGAGCAGGCTCAGGTATGTGATCTGCCTCCACTTTTCATCCTCAAACAACGCCGTAGAATACGAGGCCCTCATCAACCGACTCCGTATTGCCATCAATCTTAGCGCCACATTGCTGTACGTCCATGGCGACTCGGAGTTGGTCATCGACCAAGTCATAAAGGAGTCCTCTTGCAAAAGCCTCCTCATAGAAGCATACTGCCAGGAGGTGCGCAAGCTTGAGGACAAATTCCAGGGGATCGAACTACATCATGTCACTCGAAAGGAAAACGATGCTGTCGATTTTCGTATGAAATTGGTAGCCAGGTGGGCTCCGTCTCCAGATGGGGTCTTCATCAACGACCTCCACGAGCCGTCAGCCCGTATCCTAGAAGGTCTGATCCAGACATGCTCTGACACCAACCCGATGCCCGGGGGCTCCGACCCGGGTGCCTCCACGACAATGTCGCCCGCTGACGTCACCATGGTGGCGCTCGATCAAACCAACTGCAGAGCACCACTACTCGCCTACCTCCTCGAAGAAATTCTCCCACCAGAAAGGACTAAAGCGCGTTGAATCGCTCGACGCGCTAGGATGTTCATCACGTTCAGCGACGAACTTTACAAACGAAGTCCGTCAGGAGTAATCATGAAGTGCATCCCAACCGGCCAAGGGAAACAACTCCTCCTCGAGGTCCATGCCAGAATCTACGGACATCACGTGGCCCCGAGCTTGCTAGTCGGAAAAGCCTTTCGCCAAGGTTTTTACTGGACCACTACGCTACGAGATACAGAGGAGCTCATCCACATGTGTTAGGGATGCCAGTTCTACGCTCGGCAAACACATTTGCCGGCATAGGAGCTCCAAACCATCCCATCACCTGGCCATTCACGGTCTGGGGCCTCGACATGGTAAGACCCCTCAAAAAGGGCCCAGGCGGCTTGACTCACCTGCTCGTAGCGGTCGACAAATTCACCAAGTGGATAGAGGCCAAGCCCATCACCAACATCCGCTCCGAAGAGGCAGTCAAGTTCTTCCTCGACATCATCTACCGGTTCAGCGTTCCTAACTGTATCATCACTAACCACGGAACTAACTTCACCGGAAAGAAGTTCCTAGACTTTAGTGATGGATACGGCATCAGGATCGACTGGGCCTCAGTCGGACATCCACGTACCAACTATCAGGTCAAGCGTGCCAATGGCATGGTCCCCCAAGGACTTAAGCCATGCATCTTCAACCGACTCAACAAGTACACCGGGTGATGAGTTGTAGAGGTCCCAGTGATCCTCTAGAGTCTGAGAACGACCCCAAACCGATCCACAGGGTTCACGCCCTTCTTCCTGGCCTACGGAGCTGAAGTAGTGTGGCCCTCCGACCTCGACCACGACACCCCAAGAGTGAAGGCCTTTGACCACGACCAAGCCACGGAGGCTCAGCAAGACACAGTCGACCTGCTCGAGGAGGCCCATGAGACGACCGTCATCCGCTCCGCTCGCTACCAGCAGACTCTCCGCAGGTACCATGAGAGGAAAATCAGAGGAAGGATCCTTGAGATCGGAGACCTTGTGCTTCGAAGGACCCAATCAACCAAGGAGAAACACAAACTCTCTCCGCCTTGGGAGGGACCCTATACGGTGACCAAAGTAATCCGACCGGGCGCCTACTGACTGAACGACGACAACGGCAACGTTTTCACCAACACTTGGAACATCGAACAGTTATGTCATTTCTTCCCCTCAAAATTCGGTCTTACCACTTTCTTTCATTGAACGTTTGCTCCTACAAGCACCCCGGACCGAACACTTTCGTCCCGGGTCACTCGGGAGCTCCACAGGGGTGCGATACCACCTCTCTTTTTTGCAATCATATGGTAAATACTTTTCACTCGAACGAAAGGGTAGTCCGTTCCTTTAATTACCTTACATAACTTTGCTTTAAACATTCCAACCGATCACACCCCGCCACGACCTACAGTTACGAGCAGCTGAGCCTCGCGGGCCATGCCCGGGTTCTTAAGGTTGCAGCCTATGGTTCAAACGGGCAGGTGCAAAAAAGAAAGAATAAAAAACAAAGCTATGCTAGGGTAAAAATAAGGAATGGATGGGACAAGCATCCCCTTACGAAGTGACTCATCACAAAACGAAATTGTTGTATTCATTAATACACAAAATGTTCACACAGGGGCATCCCCACGAACTTATCCTTTACATGTGCTGATTCCTTCTACTCTAAATACTACTGTGACCGCCCGACGGCATCGGCTGATGGCGCGACCGGTGAAGGTAAGGGCTGCTCGCTCTCCGATAGGACGACATTCGGCTCGGTCGGAGGTGGGACGACGTTCGCTTCCAACCCGGGCTCCACTCCATCTGCAGGCTGGACGATGTCTTCTTGATGCCCGCCTTTATCCGCACCCACGCGGCGAGCCTCCATCACCCACTGCGCGGAGACTTGCTCGGCCACCAACTATGCGTGTGGTAGCAAGCTATCCCCGAGCGCATGGATGGTGTCCAGGCTCCAGCCGTCGGCATACCAGCTGCAGATGGTGGCAAAGTCCAGGTCTAGGTGGTACATCGCCATTGAAGTCAGCACCCCTGATGTCCCATAGAATATCCCGTCGGAGATAAGCGCCCCAACTTCGTCCGGGAGCTCCGCTAGTCGGATGGCGGGCATTCTGGTGCTCGGCGCCGACCCGAATGCCTCTAAGACGACGACCTGGGTGACATTGAGGATTTGGTCAAGCTCCCCCTTGAGAGCATGTCACTCTTCAAGGGACTTGCCCGTCTCTAGGTCCTGCTCCAGCGACCCCACCCTTTCACCTAGTTCTGGAAGAAGGATGACAAGCTCAGAAGCAAGGAAAAGAAGAAAAAACAAGACATCAACCAAAAGTGGAACAGGTAGATACCAAGGGTGGTGTTCTCAAGGATGGATAGTCCTTCCTCCTGCTGAGTCACCTGCTCACGCAACCGAGCGTTCAACTCCTCCGTCCCAAGCACCTGGCCCTAGAGCGCGAGCACTTCCTGGTCGACCACTGACTGGGCCTTCCGCACCAACTCTAGGGCCTCTAGGGAACTCTAGAGCGCCGCCTTGGTCTCCGCCAGGGACTTCTAGAGCGTTGCCTTGGTTTCCGCCTGGTGGACCTTCGCCGTGTCAAGTCCTCGCTCAGTGGCAGTCACCCGCTCCACCGCGAGCAGTTCCATCGCCCATGCTTCCATTGCCTCGGCCGCCTGGTCTTGAGATTCACGGCGGGTGGACTCTAGCTAGCGTTCGAGCTCAGCGACCCGCCGCGATGCCGTGGCCTCCCGCTCCATCCGAGTGTGGCCTCTCGGAGGAAACAGGACTTGCGGTTCGACATCTCATCCAAGCCCTGCAAAGCAAGAAGCAAACACGCTGAAGCAACCAGCGAGAAACCAAGGAATCAAGGACAAATGCAGAAAACTTACCTCTATGACGTGGGGCAGGTCTACAGTAACCACCTGATGGACGGACTTGACCCGCTCCAAGGCCTCCTTGAGCCTCGCCCTGGTTTGTTTGAGATCGGACTCCATCGCGAATCCTCTCCCCCCAAGTACATCCCAGAGCTGCGCCTCCTCCTCATCCCGAAGGATGAACCGCACCTTCCTCGGGTCACCAGGGTCGGGCCACACCAGGTCGTGGGTTGCCCCAACCCGCTGGAAGGCCCAGCCAATGACCAGACCACCGCCAGCTCCTGCGATGGTGGGATGGCCGGCGTCTCCACCCTGGTGCCAGCCTCACCGAGGCAGGGGATCTCCACGTCCTCGACCCCGCAGCCCGCTGGCAGATGCTCTGCCTCTGGCCTGGCCGCATCACCTCACGAAGCCTCTAGCTCCGACTAGGAGGGAGAGCCGAGCATCCCTCCACCCGGTGAGGCAGGGAGCCCGGTCTCCCTCCCCTCCTCTGCAACAGCTGGTGCAGTAGGGATCGTGAGGGTCACCTCTGACCTAGCCTCTGCCATCGCCACCGAGATCGCCACCATCACCTCCGTTGCCGCCGCCGCTGTACTTGCGATCAGCTAGGAAGGCACCACCCCCAGAGGGGCAGGATGCACCGCCGCTAGCCTGCTCTCCCCACCACTTGGTATCTCCACTCCTCCCGCACGGGAGGCGGGGCGATGCTCAACCCCGTAAATATCTGGCCACTATCAAAAAAAATACAGGTCAGTCACACTCAAAACATTCAACTGTGAGATAAAAGAAACATGGGTAAATACCTAGGCGCAAGGGGCAGGGCCCTGAAGCCCTGACCCACCGACAACAAGCCCACCGGACGGGGACCGCTCGCGGGTCACGATCCGTGCCCCCTCACTTCAATCGAGGGGGGTTCGACCCGGCCAGTTCCTGATCAGACCGCGAGCCACCGCGACCTCCGGCTCGGGGTGTGCCCACCAGAGCAACTAGCGGGGTGTCCCCCCATTGTGGGTCGCGCGCCGGCGCTGGCTCCGATGATGTGGGGGTGCGAGCCCGCTCCTCCGACCGGCTGCCTTGCCTCACCACGCCCGGAGCAGGTGGGGACAAGGCTGACGATGCCTTCGAAGGGCATGGCGACCGCGTCCGCTGCGCCACCCTCTCGCCACCGGCATTCGAGCTCGCGGCGTGCTTCCCTGGCGCGGGAACATCACTGCGCCTCTCTACATCCCGCCCACCGCTGGCAGACGCGGCCGCAGGCTCGCGACGTTCCACCAAGGTCGCGACGACGTCTCGGCCTCCTCCATCCTCGGTAGAGCTCGCGTCGCTACCCATCTCCGTGGGCTCCTCCGACTCGAGCTCCACCTCCACGTCACTCCTATTTTCCCCGGCCCGCACCTGCCAGGCGATCTACTTCTCCTTCTGTTGCCAATGACGAGCCTTCTCAGCTCTCTTCTTCTTTCCTGCCATCCGCCACCTCCTTCAGGGTAGCTTGCCAAGCCACGCCCTCCGGCCCCTTCGGAAGATACGGCCGAGATTTATAACTGGTGAGTCCCTGCGAAGCGGACGACTTGAAGTCAGATTACAGCAAAGCAAGATCGAAAGGGACACGTAATAAGGAGAGGAGAACATACCAGATTGGGCAGCTTCCCGGCGTGGAGAGGTTCGGGCTTTCCTTCAAGGGTCTCCTATGCCTTCAGTTGCAGCACCCGGTCGAGTCGGCTCCAGACTTCGTCCTTCGCCAACTCCACCGGCGACGTGCGGTCAGGGTCTGTCGGGCCAGAGTACAGCCACATCGGTCGCATCCTTTCCACCAGCCAGGTGACCTAACGGTGGAAAAAGGTGTGGAACACCCTCAGCCCATCGAGGTTGTGCTGCACCAGCTTCTAGAGCTCCGCCCCAATGATCTCCAGCTTGTTCTCCCAGATAGAAGGGCCCCACGACCAGCTCTCCCACCTCTCCGGCCTTCTACCAGTGAACGGCAGGAATGGCACCTCCACCGGGTCCTAATGTAGAACCACTCCTCATGCCACCCCCGATTGGAGACGTAGGGGTGTACGCAGGGTAGGTGCCCGATGAACTCGGGTTCTTCTACAGAGCGAAGCCCCCAACCGGCGCGGTCCTGGGCGGCGTCCCCTCCGACAAGGCTCGCCCGGAGAAGATCTGCCGGAAGAAGTCCACATGCAGCTCCATCCCGAGGAAGGCCTCTTAGACGGTGACAAAGCCAGCGACATGCAGCACCCCAGTCAGATTGAGGTGTTGTAGCTCTAGGCCCCACTCATTGAGGAGCCCACGTAGGAACCAATGCGCGGATATCCTAGCACGCGCTCATAGAAGGCGAGGAAGGAGACAACCTCGCTGGCCCAAGGTTGCGGAAAAGCCTCCCCCGCAGGGGCCCTCCAGTGCGCTACCTCCTTCAGCGGAAGCAGGCCCATCTCAGCAAAGGTGGCCAGCACCGTCTCATCTACATTGGATAACCTCCAGCTCGACATTGCGCTCGGGATTCACGAACAGATCTGTGAGTTCTCTCCCTCACTTTACCCTCTGTCGCTTAGGAACCGCCATGGCACACGAACGCGCTTGGGGAGAAGGAAGAAGGAGAAGAGCCAGCAGTTGGGAATAGTCGAAGGAACGGGACAAAAACCCTCTCCCTTCCCCTATTTAAGGAGGAGATGCAACAGTTGGAGAAAGGCGAAGGATTGGGGCAAAAAACCCTCTCCCTTCCCCTATTCAATGCGGATAGGAATGCGACGGGATGCGTTCTGACTGATGGGATGCGTCCTGCCCAACGAGGCGGCGCCTGGTTAGATGGGACATGGCCTGGGCATGGCCCACCACTGCCGCATGCCAGGCGCGGGAAACAAGGCGCAACCACACGCAGGCGGCCATCCGCCTTCCCAGGCAAGACTTGGAAGGGCCCAACAATGGGATCTCCGCCTAGGAGAGACCAACGGGCTTCCTGAGTCGATTGGATGGCTCAAGTGACCGCCGAGAGATAGGTAAGGAGTAGAGGGACGCCCCATGTGGGCCACGCCGACTCTGTCATGAACGATGAACACGGATCCCATTCGGACATATCCGATAAAAACTCCTCAAGCCTGTCACTCGGGTCAACAAGGTAACTCTACCATTCCCTCTTACTTTATTTTTTCTGATGCATGATCATTCATTCATCCATTCACATACATGCATTCACACATTCATTCATATAGTCATTCATTCATCCCATACATCCGAAGCATCGCATATGCAATTGATGCATCACAACGCTCCGTGTTGCGTCACAAAGCGGCAATTGCCTCATTCAACATGAGCAATGACCGATCGGGGTTCGAAGGCCGGCCCACAAAGGGCTCGAGGCCGCCTCGCATCAAACAGAGCTAGGGGAGAAAACGCAGATGAGCCCCAGCAGCCCTCGCCCAATCTGCTCCGAACCAGACAGGGTCATCTCAACCTTCTCGTTCGATCCTAACCTCGAGCCATGCCCATAGAATCTCCATCGAGGGGAGGCCAGCGGGCCACCTGGGTCGGTCTCCGGAACGACACGGGCATCTGCCGGGACGCGGGTTAAGGACCAGTGGAGTGCCACATGAGGGCTATGCCGACCCCATCACAAACGACGGACCTAGATTTCACTCGAACGTGCCGGTTAGCGAGCTCACCGAGCGCATCACTCGAGCTATCGAGGCAACTGACGTTAGCTCAGCCCCTCCGGTTGCGGAAACCGCGGATGGGGTAACGCACGAAACGCAACCGACCCCTACCGATCCCAATAGGGCTCAGGGGGTCGAGACGCCCAACCCCTCGGTGCGCCTGACGGCTGTGCCCGATGCCTGGGTCCACGAGTCCATCTCACGCTGATCCCTTAGCTGTCCCTCAGCTGCTCCCGATGCTTGGATCCGCGACTCCGATTCACCCGATCCCTTGGCGTGCCCGACGCCTGGATCTGCGACACCGATTCGCCCGATCCTTCGGCACGCCCGATGCCTGGATCCGCGACTCCGACTCACCCGATCCCTCGGCACGCCCGACGCCTAGATCCGTGACTCCGACTCACCCAATCCCTCGGCTCGCCCGACGCCTTGGTTGGCAACTCCGACTCACCCGATCCCTGGATCCATGACTCCGATTCAACTGAACCCTCGGCGTGCCTGACGCCTTGGTTCACGACTCCGTCTCGTTCAGTCCCTCGGCCGTGCCCAAACGCCTGGGTCTGCGCTCCTGGAAACAATGGATCAGAAACTAGAAAGAGGAGGCTACGCCCACCAAGGGGCACACGCACATGCCCGCTGACAAAACCCCCCAGGCGATTCTGCCCAAATCACCCGGGGGCTCGGGGGCTACACCCACCAGGTGCGCTCGCGCGCACCCGCTGGCAAAACAAAAAATTCCCCCGCTGGCAAGTCAAAAAATACCCTAGGCGATTCTACCAAAATCGCTCGGAGGCTCGGGGGCTACACCCACCGGGCGCGCTCGCGTGCACCCGCCGGCAAAACAAAAAAGCCCCCAGGCGATTCTAACCGAATCACCCGAGGGCTCGGGGGCTCCTGTCGGGTTCATAAACCCGGGATCCCTAAAGGGCCTGCTCCCCAGCAAAAGCTCGGCCCAGCAGACGATGTTGTGAATGATGCACAACTCCTGGGCCGGCCCAGATACCTAAAACGATAGCCAAAAGAGCGATCCAGTCTCCGACCAGAAGGCCTGGCTAGGGAGGGGGCGACCCTCGCTTCTAACTCCGACCCGTGTCTCTGACCGGAAGCGCTGGGCAAGGAGGTGGCGACCCTCGCTTCCGACTCTGACCCGCGTCTCTGACCAGATGGCCTGGCCAAGGAGGGGAGGACGCCAGCTTCTGACTCTGACCCGCTCCTCCGACCGGAAGGCCTGGCCAACGTTCACTTCCGACTCCGACCCGCTTCTCCGATCGGAAGGCCTGGCCAACGCCGGTTCCAACTCCGACCCGTGTCTCTGACCGGGGATGCACCGAACCTCTGCTTACAGCTCTTCTCCGACTGGCGCAGTCGGAGCCGACTGGGACCAACCGACTCGGGACGCATGCTCGGTGAGGACCTAGGAAACGGGCGGAGCAAGTAAGGCAGGGCGCTCAAGTCAACCACAATACTGAGGACCGTACCCTGCACACCTGCAGGACTATACCAACAGGGCATGTCAGAAGGGTTCCCTACAACCTTCCAGGCATGTCAGAACCCAAGCAGTGTTGTGGCCGCCGACGTTTGCCCTACAGTATTGTGGGCGCCATTAATTCCCATACCAGGCGAACACGGTAACCCCCCCACATGCGTCTAGGCATCAACAGTATTGTGGGCGCCGGCATTTGCCATACCTGGTGAATGCGGTAAAACCTCCTACATGTGTCTGACATAAACAGTATTGTGGGCGCCTACAACCGTCTTGTACCCGATGGCGTGGGCAGCAAGACTTAGTAATATATGTGCACACCCTCTCTCTCTCTCTCACGTGTAAGGCCGTCCCCTTCATCTATAAAAGGGGATGTGCTCTCTCCCAACAATGGACCGATCGATTTCGCACATCACACCACATAGCTGAGCAGCATCCAAGCTCTCAGCGCCCATTCGACCTTTCCATCAGAGACTTGGGACCTGTGTCTCTCTCGCCCGTTTATAACCCACAGCAAACTTTTAGCACCTGGGCTCAGGAATAAAGTCACTGACCGACTCAAACTGGACGTAAGGCACATTGCCTGAACCAGTATAAACCCTGTGTCATTGAGTGCTTGGCCACATCCGATCACAACGTACGGCAAAACTACAAATATTTACTTGTTGGTCACTTTTCGCAAGACACATAGCTTTTCGTATAAACATAGATATACACTACGTCTAGACACATAATAAAAACTATATACGTAGAAAAGCCAAAACATCTTATGATTCATCTTGGTCTATGTGAGAACCCGGACCGACACATTCAATATGCCATCTTTTGTCTCTTGCATCAATAAGCTGGATTACATAGTATAGAATGCAAACACACATGGCCTAGTTGCATGCTAATATTACGTATTATTGGGCAGCAAAATATAAATGGAAGAAAGTTCAAGGAACCGAATGGATACTGTGTGCCAAACATGAGAACCGCCGATGGGGCAACCAGGGTGTGTTTGGTAGTAGGATGCATGTTCACCGCACCGCATCCGCCTTGAGTATAATGAGGGAAAACTGGGTGATTGGATGCTCGAATCTACAGGGATGATATTTTTTTTAGAGGCAGATAGCCTGATTTTCTCTGTCAAATGGTGGTGTTCTTTAATCAATCATGTGTTGTTCCTCTCTGTAAATCAATTATAAAGATAGGCCTCTTAAAGGGCCCACGTGTATTAATGATTTTAGAAAAATAAAAAACAGCCACAAAATAGCAAAATACCTTTTTTTCTAAAAATACAGGAGAAGCGCGCATAATGCATCCCAAGGCACAAGTCACGCGATTTCAACATGCACACATTCACTTCTTCGGAATTCAATTTTCTACCCACAACTACAGCGCGCATAATGCATCTCATATTGAATATTTTGGCCCATAAACGATTTCAAATGAAAAGTTTCAATTAGAAAGTTTTGGATCTCACTGAGCACTACGATTCCTTCTAAAATCGTTTAAAATTTAAAAAATTTAAATCTCAAAACATGAGAATTTAGAAACGAATATTTTGGGACCATAAATATTTTTAAATAAAAAATTTGATAATTTACGGTTGTAGATAGGGTTGACAACTATAACTTTGCTATAGATCATGTCAATGTCCGAAGCCATTCGAAGGATCTAACTTTTGAATTTTGATATCAAAGGATATAGAATGAATATTTAGGACTCCAGTGACTTCAAATCGAAAGCTTGTTAAATACAAGTTTGTAGTTCATGCCAAAAAGTTCTGAGTTTCGTTCAACTATTTTTAGAGATTTGCCTTTTAAGCGTGCCACCTCCATTAATCTATTTCTAGAGGAGGCACAATCAGAAAGCCCACCTCAGAAAATAGCTACCTATTAATCAACTAGTAGAGACGGGTATCCTAAAGCGATTATATCTATAAATAGTCAATTAATAGAGACAATCATCTAAGATGCCCACTGTGGTAAATGATTAACTGAGTTGGACGTTTGCCTAGACCCACCTTGCTATATATATAGAGCAGTCTCTTAGAAATATGTGCCTCTGTTAATCGAGGGATAGGTCTTCTGAATTATTCTTTCTTTTTTGATAGTGCAGGCTCCACGGGTGCATTGAAATGGCCGCATGCAGCGAAATCGAGCACACCTAGCGGGCCTGGATCACAGTTGATGCAAGAGCATCTTACTGTGCCACGGTGTGCAAGGAACCCACACGTCATAGGAACAAAGGCAACCAAACGGAGTTTCAGTACCTTATATCTGCTCATGAAGCATTTGCCCCTCATATCGGCCTCGCACTTTGCCCCTCCACCTTGGCGCACAGCCCAATCCGTGCCTCAGCTGGCTAGGTCTATATTTGAGACAAACCAATTACATATTGTGATAATATTTGCCATATCATAAAGACCCATTTGCAAATATTATAAATCTTTAACAAAGTTGGTGCATAATAAATTATTTTGTTGATTTTTTAAACACTATTATCCAAAGTGGCATGTGGGCAACCCTCCCTTGTTATTCAGTTTCATTGCTATGTTTGCATCGACTCAAAGCTGATCCTAGCTTGTACTGGTGAAAGGATGGCTCCCACGTCATCTCCCACGTCGCGATAGGACCACGAGCTCGACCCACCCCCATGGCTGCACCCTCCCTGGCTGACCACACGACCCCATCCTGAGGTTGGGTCCGCGCGTTAGAAAGGTGTGGATGCGTGTCCTCCACCAGTCAGCGAAAGAAGGGCGAGCACGCCCACTGAGGCTAGGGTACTTCCAGGTGATTACGCGATTGGGGAGGACGAAGTGGTTATTGAGTTTTTTGGCCAGCTACGGGTAGTCGACTCTCCACCGCCGTCGGGTATCCCTAGGGTTCCGTCCACCGCCGCCAAATCCTCTAGTTCCAGCCAGTTGTTCTGGATTCGGAAGGACCTGATTGAGCGGAAGAGCTTCACACCGGCTGATTGTTTCCCAGCTCGCAGATCGGACCGATTCGACAAGCAACCGGTGAGGATTAGCTTCGCGAGAGAGATCCGGAATCAAGGGGATTCGAAGGAGACCTACGCAGAGGTACTTAGGGCCTCTTTGGCACGGCTTATGCCAGCTTCGGCTTCATCTATTTTGCGCAAATCGAGGCACTGTAGCGTGAAGCCGTTTTGTAAGCCGGGGTTAAAATGAACTAGGAGCCGAAAAAAGCCAGTTTTTCTGGCTTCACCGGCTTTGGCTTCACCGCTGAAGCCATTTTGGATGAGCCGTGCCAAAGGGGGCTTTAAGCGACCCATGGCGGAAGGTGGCCGTTGGGTTTGGCAACTGGAGCCGCGCTGCCCACCTCCACCGCGTCCTTGGAGGCCAAATCAACAATCAAGCGAGGTATCCTCCCCAGCAACCACAACCACACCAGCAAGGATAGCAGGAGCAGGGGCGGAGACAAACAAGTTCCTTAGAATCAAGTTGGCCCTCAACCTCCACCTCCTCCTCCTCGGCAGCAACCTCCACCTCGGCAGCAAGTGCCCCCTTGGCAGCAACAGCCACCTCGGCAACAACCACTCACAGTGAGTAGGTATGGAGACCTGGAAGATCCTTTGGATCAAGAGAAGGAACTGAGAGAAATTATGGGAGGTGTTAATGCTCAGCTGTTAACAGCTAATATGATGCCTGAATTCATGATTCAGAGTAGCACTAATGCTAATCTGTGTGCTGGAGTGTTAACTCCTGGAGTTAAAGACAAGATGCAAGAGCATGAGCTCTCTTTCCCCACCACTGAATGAAGGTATTGGCGCTGACACCACTTTAAGAGGCTGTAGTGAATTAGAGGAATGGATTACCCTAGAAATCTTGTTGACTAAAAACTCAGACTATCATATAATAGGCAATAAATTACAAAGTTTCCTTACTGACGAGTCCCATCATTCAAAATGGGAAGAGTTCAGGAGAATGGCTAGAGCTGATACTGCTAATGAAGAATGCTCTCAGCTGCTAAGGAGATTGGAGCTACAAGATACCAAAGATCCGTTTCATTTGTGCAATTGCTGGTCACCATATGAATGACTGCCCAACATGGAAGAGAGATCATCCTATTGCTGCTTATGTGGGTATGTGGGGGTAGTGCTAGCTAGGGATTAGGTTTCTATCATTTGGAAGTCCCGGATGTTGGGTCAACTCAGTGGCTCAATCTTACAAATTGTGGTGTGGTTAGAGTGAAATCTGGATCTATCAGTTTGACTCAGCTTGAAGGTGAACTTTCAGAGATATATTGCAAGGATTGGCCATGGCAAATCAGGGAATTAGAGAAGGGTAATTTCCTGGTGAGGTTTCCACCAAACAAGAGAGTGGCTAATATCAAGAATTATCCTTCATTCAACTTGAGAAAAGAGGGTGTCCAAGTGGAAGTACTGGAATGGATAGGAGACATTCCACCATATGGGGAACTGCAAGAGGTTTGGGTACAGATGAGAGGCATTCCACCTAGATGGTGCCATTTGAGGGTCTTTGCTCAGATTGCCTAAGGTTTTGGGCTTATGATAGAGGTGGAGTGGCCTACACTCTTCAAATCCTTTTATGAAACTGTTAGAGTTAAAGTGGCTTGCAAAGATTTTAGGAAAATACCACATGAGAGACTTTATGAAATGAACAGGAAGCTGCATGTGGTGTCTTTCACAGTGGAGGCAGAGAGTGATCTGGGACAGGAAAATCAAGAGAATGGTGGGAATGATGGAGGGGATGATGGTCAAAATGATAATGAAGAAGCAGATGATTTATTGGATAGTGATACAGATGATAATCCCAAGGTTCAAGACTCTTCATCTAGTAGTAATTCTGGTATGAAGACCCCAATGTCTAAACCGGGTAGCAACACTGGGTGAAAGACAGTGAGTAAGTATGGAGACCTGGAAGATCCTTTGGATCAAGAGAAGGAACTGAGAGAAATTATGGGAGGTGTTAATGCTCAGCTGTTAACAGCTAATATGATGCCTGAATTCATGATTCAGAGTAGCACTAATGTTAATCTGTGTGCTGGAGTGTTAACTCCTGGAGTTAAAGACAAGATGCAAGAGCATGAGCTCTCTTTCCCGACCACTGAATGAAGGTATTGGCGCTGACACCACTTTAAGAGGCTGTAGTGAATTAGAGGAATGGATTACCCTAGAAATCTTGTTGACTAAAAACTCAGATTATCATATAGTAGGCAATAAATTACAAAGTTTCCTTACTGACGAGTCCCATCATTCAAAATGGGAAGAGTTCAGGAGAATGGCTAGAGCTGATACTGCTAATGAAGAATGCTCTCAGCTGCTAAGGAGATTGGAGCTACAAGATTCTGATGAAGATGAGGATGATATGACTGAGGTTCTGACTGACAAGGGGGCTGTGGAAATTGTCAAGGTTCTGCTAAGATGAATTGTCAAGTTGGTCTCTTTCCTATCAAGTATTTGGGTGTCCCTGTTAGCCCAAGTAGATTGAAAGTGAGGGATTGGCTCCCTTTAGTTGAAAAGAGCAATAAGAGGTTAGATGTGTGGAAAGGTGGAACTTTATCTATTGCAGGGAGATCTACTCTTATAACTTCAAGTTTGAACAACTCACCTATCTACCATATGTCAGTTTCCTTGCTGCCTAAAACTACTGTTAAAAATATGGATAAGATCAGAAGATCCTTTTTTTGGTAAGGTGCAGAAACCAAAAAGAAATATCACCTCATAAAGTGGGAAACAATCTGTAAAAGCAAAAAGAAAGGAGGTTTGGGAATTAAAAATCTGAGGAGGATGAACATTAGCTTGTTGTGTAAATGGTGGTGGAAGTTAGAAAATGAGGATGGTCTATGGCAACAAGTTGTTAAACATAAATATTTGCAGGATAAGTCTATACATGAGGTAGGCCATAAGCTAAATGATTCCCCAATCTGGTCTGATTTGCTCAAAGTAAAGAACATTTATTAACAAGGTAGAGGGATTTTGATAGGTAATGGTAATTTGACCAGATTTTGGCTTGATCCCTGGCTTTATAATGATCCTTTATCTGTCACTGCTCCTATCCTTTTTGCTTTGTGTGAGAACAAAGATATTTCTGTTGCACAAGCTTTGAGTGGTGTGCCAATTACATTTAGAAGATGGTTGTTTGAAGAGTTAAGCAGAATGTGGGATAACATTTGGCATGATGCTAGGAATTTCCAGTTAGGTTCTAATTTGGATACAATTATGTGGAATTTGAATAAAAATGGCAAGTTTTCTGTTAAATCAGTTTATGATGGACTGACCAGTGCTGAATCTGGCATTTTTCACAAAAGGATCTGGAAGGGCAAAGTTCCTGAAAAAAATATTTTTTTTGTGTCTTATGACTAATGAGGCAATTCTAACTAAGGAAAAGGAATTGGTCAGGTGATCCTAATTGCGTTTTCTGTGATTGTGTTGAAACTATCTCTCATCTTTTCTTTCAATGTCCAGTTGCAAAGGTGATTTGGTTAGTGGTTGCAAAATGCTTTGGTGCATCTAACATACCTATGAATCTGCAACAATGTTGGCAATGGTGCGAAATTTGGTTTCCTTTGCTAAAAAATATCACCCTTGGGGTGTGGCGGCAATTTGCTGGGCGATTTGGAAAAGTAGGAATAAATCTTGCTTTGAGAAAACACTTATCAAGAATTCCCTTGAGATAGTTTGTCATGTAAATGCACTTATGAGATATTGGTCAGGACTTTATGCAGAAATGGACCAAGAGCAGCTGGTGGAAGGTGCCAACATGATGCTGAGAGTTGCAAGGAGATACTAGCTGCCCAAACCGCAAGACAAGTAAACAAGTTGCTGCTTCAAGATGGTGACTCGTCCGGGCATGACGAAGATTCAACCTGAGTTACTGAAGGAAGCTGCGGGATCGTGGTGTCAGGCTTAGTTAAAATGCTGGTTGTTCTTAGTTGGTTTATGTTAAACTTGTCTGCTGTTTTCCTCTTTCGCTTTTTGGGCCGTTGTTTGGCCTGGTTAAACTCTTTCTGAGCGTGCTGCGGCTCAAATTCTGGCGGTTAGATATTTAGCCTTTTGGTAATCCGGCGGGAGGTGGGTTGTTTAGATTTCTTGCCAGTTTATGCAAACTCTAGTTTCTATTCTGTTTTCTGTCCTGAACGCCCTAGAGTCCAAACAGCTCAGATCCACTCTGCACACTGAGCAAACCACACCTACCATCATCTCACTCACTACTGGAGACGGCCTCTTTGCCGAGGGCCTTAGGCCCTCGGCAAAGGCTTTGCCGAGGGCGTCCCTCGGCAAAGAGCTCTCGGGGAATTTTGAATCGGCGAAGAGGGTCTTTGCCGAGGGCCCTTTATCGGACACTCGGCAAAGAAAAGCAGCCGTCACTGCGCCGGTGCCTGGGACGGAGTCTTTGCCGAGGGCCGTCTCCGGGGGCCCTCGGCAAAGATTTTTTTTTTGAAAAATATTTGCCGAGGGCCTCCACGCATGGCCCTCGACAAAGAAATGTGCAGAATTTTTCCAAAAAATCTTTGCCGAGGGCAATGGGACGGCCCTCGGCAAAGAATTATTCTTTTTTTTTTGAAAAATCTTTGCCGAGGGCTTCCCCGAAGGCCCTCGGCAAAAAAATTTTTTTTTTTTTAAAGTCTTTGCCGAGGGCCCCCAACCATGGCCCTCGGCAAAGAAATGTTGTAGAAATTTTATTTTTTTAAAAAAACTCTTTGCCGAGGGCAATGGGATGGCCCTCGGCAAAGGACCCTTCTTTGCCGAGGGCCTTGGTCATTGCCCTCGGCAAAGAGGCAGAAATTTAAATTTTTTTTTTGTTTTTTGCATTCCATCGACACAAGCATTTCATATATATATCACACAGAACCCATTTTGTCACAATATATCACAATTATAATTGTGAACCACAAATGACAATATATTACAACGACATGTCACATGTTTATCATCATTCACATGTTTATTACGACAAGTTCATGAAATCCAAGCACAAGTCAGAACCATAAACCACAAATATTACAATAAAGTCTAACCACATCACCTAACACTAGTCCTCATCAAGATAGCCTATGAGACGGTGGTGAAGGAAAGACGGGATCAGCCGGTGACGCACTACCGAGATGATTGGAACCCGCGGACGGAGGCTGCACAAAGGAGCAGAGATTGCATGTGTGAGTAATCCGGGAAAACAGTTTTGGAACTTAGAGATTGCATCTAGTAATCTAGGAATACAAAAAGATTAGACTCAATTGAAAATTTCGGCAGCACCTCCCCTGCACGAGGAGGTTTCCAAAACCTGCAAGAAACAACGGCACGAACGCCGACATCCACAACGGCACGAACGCCGACATCCACAACGACACGAAGGCCGACATACATGCAAAGCACAAGCGAAAAGTGAACTTTCATACTTACAGGAGTAGCTGCATGAGTAGGAGGTGGAGGAGCTGAAAACTGTATAGATACACCCGATGCTTGCCCAAGACTTTGCATAATCACCATCATCTCCGCCATCTCTTCATGCGCCTCGAACGCGACTTCTTTGGGCTCTGCAGCCAGCGGCGGTCGATTCAGCTTCTCGCTCTTGACTTTGCCTTTTGTTTCTTCCAGCTTCGGCTGCAATATTTCACTCCAATGTATCAATAATGCAAATCTAATTTACGTGTGTAAATATCAACGTACGACGAGTAAAACAGGAATTACCTAGAGTGCCTGGACCTGCTGCAGTGCTGGAGAACGCCGTGAGCGTATGGGCTGGCTGGAGCTCGTGCTGCATGCTCGGATAGCGTCGAGGGAGGGAACAGTGGTGGAGTCGATGGCGCCGTCTGCAATCCACAGCCGCCCATGCTTCTTGCCTCCTCCGAGCTTCATGATCGTCTCTGCATCAATGGGCTCAGTGCGCACATTGTAATCTTCCCCATAGATCTCCCTTATCGAGGACGTGTACTCTTGGACTTTAGTGTACACGTTCGGGTTGGAGTACACCTGGGGCGGGGCAGCCGGGTCGAAGGAGACAGAGGATGACGCCCTGCCCATGTGGGACATAGCCCACGCAGAGAACTCCGAGACCTCCTCGCCTGGGTGCGCAATTCTCCCCGCGAAAAAGACGGAAGATGGTAAGAAATCAAGCGAAATTGAGCATCAAAATAAATGAAGAAATCACTTACGTATGCTTGTTTGTATCCGGGAGGCTGCATGCTGCCTTGATGGTGAGTTGGACCTTGCCTCATCGGGACGCTGCTCCCCCATCCGCCTCCTCGTCGTGCGTGTCAACAAAGTCCTGTGATAACCACTTGTCCACGATCATGGCCCAGCACTCGGGATACGATCGGCACCACCAGGGAATCACCTACAAGTCATCGAGTATTTGACATATAAGAAGATGAAATTGAACCTACTTAATATCAAAACGAATCATTATGAATGTTATTCGCCTACCTCAAGGTACTGGTCCCGAGTCAGTGTAATCAGTCTTGCTTGAGGCTCGGGGAGGGACTGCTTAAGTACTGACCTGTAGTAGTCTATGTGGGCTTGGACGTGGTGCATCTCGGTGACGTACTTCCTACAAGCTGCGACAGCCGCCCGATCCGCCTGGGCCTCAAGTCCTTCTTCGGCCTTCAAAAATTTCTGCATACAAAACCGATGTATCCATTCATTATTTCAATAAAACATTTAACCAATGAATGAGATGTATTAAGCAATGTTGTGCGAGAGAAACTTACCCAAAACTCCGCCAATACCCGCTCCTGCTTGTTGCGGTAAGTGTCATCCGTGACCAGCGCGTACCTGTCCCAGTTGGAGGCCGGCTCCCGCACCACCGGCTCTTCGGATAGTTGCACAATGCCGGGGTACCATTTCCTGCACAAAACACCAAGGATGCTCGTGGGGGTGCGTGTTGAAGTACCTGACAAAACCAACCAGGCCCTACACAAGTGATTAAGAAAATTTATTAGTTTCTCTTATGATTTCCAACATATCTTATGAAGTAATTGTGATAACATCTATAGTTACTTACCTCTTTGCCATAGGCCGAATCACTGGGCGATTGTGAGGAAGCGGAACCGGAGGGAGGCTCGTGGGACCTCGCTCGTAGGGAGTTCGGGTAGCGGTACCCCCTCCGTTGCCATCGAGCCCCTCGCCTCCCTCGCCCTCGAGTGCCTCGCCTGCCTCGCCCATCTGCTGACCCCTCTCGTCCTCCGACGAGGATGTGGTCATGGCCATCACGTGCTCCTCCTCCAGCACCTCGTCATGTGGCGAGGGAGGAGACCGCTGCCTCCTATGGCTGCTGCCCCTGGTCCTCCTCTCGTCACCTCCTGCGGACACTGCCCCGGATGACGACCCCTCACCTCAAAGGAGAGGGCGGTCTCTCCTGTAAACCGAGGGCGTGTCACGGCGTGGACGTCTGCTCGCCATCTTTGTTCAATCACCTGCAATCACAAAGAATGAACAAGACTAATTAGTACATATATTAGAAATAGATTCAAAATATATAAACAAAACACAAATTAAAAAAACATAGTATTACATGTATTAGGAATAATCTTCATGATTGGGATCATTGGTCTCATCATCACTGTCAAAATTGTCCAAATGGGTAACACTATCCGAAGGTTCTATATTGTCATCGTAGTCATTGCCTAGAAGTAATCGCTCAAGCATTGCTATGTCCTTGGCATTTACCACCACATCTCCATCGACCTCGCCATCAACCATTTTATTGTCTACTTCCATTTCGATTGCTTCGGGTAAGACTATCTCAAACATGCCTGGTAGCCCATCTTCTTGATAGAACTGTCCATCATATGTGTTTGCGTTGAAGTTGTAATCATCATCGTTTGGGGCAGGTAGTTTACCGTGTGGAGATACCTAGTGCACAATAGCCCAACCCTTAAGATCCTCTTTGTCTTGGTTGGCGTATTGAGTATAATACACCTGCACGGCCTGTTGAGCCACAATGTAGACATCTTTTCCAGGATAGATGGAATCTTCTCGAATCTCGACTAGCCCAAGATGAGGGGTTCGTCTCGTTGACCGAGGATTAAACCAGTGGCATTTGAACATGATAGGTTTAAGAGGTTTGTCTCCATGAAATGAGAGTACATAGATTTCCTCAACTCTACCATGATAGTCGAGGCCATCAGTGCCAGGCGTACAAACTCCGCTATTTGTGGTTTTTCGTTTGGGCCGAATCTGCTCGTAACTTGTTGTGTGGAAGCGATGTCCGTTCACGTCATAGCTGGTAAATGACTTCACCCTAATGTCACAGCCGTTTGCAACCTGTTTCAACTCATCACTCATGGATGAACTGGTCTGGGCCTGCAAGGTGAAGCATGATAGATCATTATATTAATCAAACGTATGATCACCTTGGACGATCGAACGTATGACCTAAATTGGACATTACCTTTTGTTTGAACCAAGAAATGAAATCAGGCCTCCCCGCTCCCGCACCCCACGAAACAAGGGTGTCTTGTTCATGCGAGGTAGGATCCCTTGATTGATGCTAGAATTCACGAACAAATTCCCTGTCCGAATGAGAATCAATGGGGTTGGATGCAGAATAGTGACGGCGTATTGAAACAAGTTCATTGAGAACTTACTTGATGAACGACTGCACCTCGGTAAGGTTATTCAACACATATAGCATGATACTGCGCCACTCTTCATTTCCCAATAGCTTCGGGGTTGATCCACTTGCGCTGCCGAGTTGGCCTTGGAAAAGGCTGAGGGTCGATTCATTTTCACCAGCATTGTAACGAGGTAGTGGATTATGATTGCTAGGAAGGTTCGGCTTGTAGTATTGCGTTGTGAAGTTTGCCACCTCCTCCCGAAGGCATGCCTCTGCAATGGAAGCCTCAATTCTGGCTTTATTTGTACATTTTTTGCGAAGAGTCTTTAGACATCTCTCGATTGGATAGCACCAACGGGCCTGCACGGGCCCCCCAAACATGCCTCGGACGGGAGGTGCACAATCAGATGCTGCATCGGCAAGAAGCCGGGTGGAAAGATCTTCTCCAGCTTACAGAGCAACACAGGTGCCACTTTTTTCCAAGTCCTGAGCGACGGTCCGAGATACCTCCTTGGCACAAAGCTAGCGAAAAAAAGCTCAACTCTGCCAGCACTAGCCAAACATGCTCAGGGACATAGCCTCAGACCATCGCTGGAAGAAGCCGCTCAATCCATATGTGGTAGTCATGACTCTTCATCCCGTTGACTCGCAGAGTGCCTAAGTTCACTCCCCTGCTAAGATTCGCTGCATATCCATCTGGGAACATTAACGTCTGGATTCATTTGAGTACTTCCCTCCTTTGATCGATTTGCAAGATGAAATTGACCTTAGGCCTTTTCCAGTTCTTGTTTCAGCCACTAGGAGGCTGCATCGCTTGATTCGGTCCACTCTAGCCTTAACGTTGTCCTTAGACTTGTCAGTGTCCATGAGAGTTCCCCAAAGTGCCTCGGCGATATTCTTTTCAGTATGCATTACATCAATATTATGTGGCAGAAGAAGGTTATCGAAATAGGGGAGCCTCGTCAAGCTGGACTTATGAGTCCACATATGTTCCTCACCATATCCCACAAAACCACCTTCTTCATTGGGCACGAGAGCATCTATCTGATCACGAACCTCAGCACCAGTCCTCAAGTGCGGTTTAGGGTCTATCACTTTGACAGCTTTCGTAAAGCTTCTTGATGTCTTCTCTGAATTCATGGTCTAGAGGGAGGAACTGACGATGCTGGTCGAATGACTAATACTTGCCACCCTTCTTCAACCAAATGAACCTCACAGCTTCCTTGCATATTGGGCATGGGAACTTCCCATGAACACACCAGGCAGCAAATAACCCATACGCCAGGAAGTCATGCAGGGAGTAGTGGTACCAAACGTGCATTTTGAAGCTTGTCTTTGTAGCTCAGTCATATGTCCAGACCCCCTTCTCCCAAGTATGGATCAATTCATCAATCACAGGCTCCATGAACACACCCATATTACTCCCCGGGTGTCCAGGAATTATCAACGACAAGAATACGTTATGCCGTTGAAAGGAGATGTCGGGAGGGAGATTGAGGGGGATAACAAAAAAGGGCCAGCATGTGTATGGGGCAGCCATCATTCCATAAGGATTGAACCCATCTGTTGCCAGCGCGACACGTACATTACGGGCCTCAGCTGCTTTGTCACGATGTTTGTCATTGAAGTACGTCCATGCTTCAGCATCAGACGGATGTACCATCTTCCCAGGATTGTACCGTTTGCCATCTTTGTGCCATGTCATCTGTTTTGCGGATTTCTCAATCATGAATAGCCGTTGGATCCTCGGCAGGAAAGGAAGGTGCCGTAGCACTCTCGCGGGGATCGGAAGCTGCTTTTTCTGACCATCACCAGAGTCTACCTCCAGGTACCTAGAGGATTTACACTTCGGACAGTAATTTGCGTCCTTGTGTTCTTTCCTAAATAGGACGCACCCCTTTGGACAAACATGTATCTTGTCATACGGCATCTTAAGCATACGAAGGAGTTTCTCTGCCTCGTACAAGTTCGTCAGCAAAGTGTGCTTCTCCGGTAGCATGGTGCCAAACACGGCCAACATCTTATCGAAGCCTTCTCAACTCAGGTTTAACTCGGCCTTCAACCCCATTACTCGTCCAACCGCATCCAGCTGAGAAATCGTTGTACGCTCGTGAAGGGGGTTCTGTGCCGAGTGCAACATTTTGTAGAAGTCCTTTGCGGATTCCTCCATCTCCTCCTTCTCACGTCGTTCAGCGAAGTGAGCTTGGTGGGCGTCATCTAGCATGTCTGCTACCCCGACATCATCATCAAAAGCCTCGAGGCATGCTCTCACCACCTCCAATCTTATACGATCTGCTTCACCATGGTAGATCCACTGCTGGTAGCCAAGCGTATAACCATTGAACACAAGATGTCTACCCATGGCCTTCTCGTCTACCTTTCTCCTGTTGTCACATTTGCTGCAGGGACACCAAACTAGAGAATGTCCTCCTGCTCCTGGGCCAAATGCATGTTTCAAGAAACGATCTGTCCCCTTCACCCATTCATAGTCATAGTCACTGCCGCTTCTCTAGCCCGTGTACATCCACTGACGGTCCTCCATCCTTTAACATTTACATCACAGAGTATTGTGACCATCAATTGCATCTACGCGGTGTTCCTAATGTCTAATAGGTGAGGATAGGTCCTAATCGCACCAGATGCGTAGATGAGGTCAGTTTCTAGGCTCCTCTCCTCTCCGAGATAGAATTTCGGCAGCACCTCCCCGCTGTTCTCCCGATACACGTCCTGCCAGGGAGAGTGTGTATCCAGAGAACAACAGGGAAGAGCTGCCGAAACTCGGTCTCGGACCAGAGCAGACCATGGAAACTAACCCATATACGCATCCGCGGGCTGTCCAAAAAATGTGGACAGTCCGAAACAGATACGGTCGTAGATATGCAAAGATCCGCATACCTACGACCGTATCTCTTTTGGACGGGAGACGCCTAACTGGGTTACGTGATCTAAGACAATGATACGGGAGGAGGGCTTATTTATACCTAGGGTGGCGGTGGAGTCAGGCTAGCGGGGCAGTGGCGAGTCACGGCAGTGATGAGGCGATGCTGTGCAGGCAGACCCGCAACGCCGACGAAGAGGATCGGGGTCGCCGAGTCCCCTCTGACGTGCTCTTCTCTGCAAAAGAAGAAACACAATACTATAAGTTGAAAATTTTAGAAACCTCCCCATGCACGGAGGTTTCCAAACTCCAAGAAAAAAAACCGGCACGATGGCCGACAACCACATATCAAGGGAACAAATACGGCACGATGGTCGATAGCCAGATATATATTAATCCACCACCAACACACCACCACCTCCACCACCACGATCACACCACCACCACCACAACCACCACACACCACCACCACCACCACCACCACGACCACACCACCACCACAACCTCCACCACCACCACCACACCACCATGACCACACCACCACCACCACAACCACCACACTACCACCACCACCACCACCACGACCACACCACGACATCCACCACAACGACCATGACCACACCACCACATCCACCACAACGACCACACCACCACCACCTCAACGAACACACTACCCTCCGTCTCCACCTCCACCATTGCACGCCACCACCACCTCGACCTCCACCTAGACCTCCTCCTTCACTAGCATTGTACACCATGAAGCGAGGGAAGGGCATACCTGGACGTCGGAGGGACGTCGAAGGCCGCAGATGGGGCGAGGGTCATGGACGGGGCGGTGTCAAGGGGCCGGGGTGGGGCACCTCCTCCTCCTCTCTTCTCGGCCTCCTCTCTTCTCCTGTTCCCCTTCTCCTCTTCCTCCCTTTCTCCCACCTTCTGCTCGGAACGGGGGCGGGCACGGCGGACAACGTGGACGGGGTTGGCGGGTGGCGCGGGGTCCTCCTCCTTCTCCGGTGGCCGGCGGATGGCACGGAGGTTCTCCTCCTCCTCGGGGCGGGCAAGCCGACGGGCGTGGGCGGGCGGCGCGGGCGGCGCGGGGCATCTCCAGCGGGTTGAGGCGAGCAGCGGGGTGGGGCTCCTCCGGTGGCCTACTCCTCCTCCCTCCTCCTCTGGCGGCCGGGGGCCGAGGGCGCGCGGGGTGGTCGTGGCGGGCGGGCGCAGCAGCCAGCGGGGGCCATGTGGGGGGGGGTGGCGGGGCGGGCTCATGGCTCTGCATGGGTAGCGGGCATGCGCTGGCTGGCCAGGCATGTGGTGGCAAGCAGCGAGCAGGGCACGCAGCAAGCATGCGGCGTCAAGGTCTGTGGGCGGGGAATTTGGGCCGCTGCCCGATTTATGGTTTGGCCCTTTGCTGAGGGCCCAGATCTAGGGCCCTCGGCAAAGATTTTTTATTATTTTTTAAATATTCCGAGGGCCATTGGCCAGGCCCTCGGCAAAGAGCCCCTTTGCCGAGGGCCAGGCTTGGCCCTCGGCCAAGATTTTTTTTGTCCGTGGGCGGGGAATTTGGGCCGCTGGCCGATTTAGGGTTGGGTCCTTTGCCGAGGGAACAGATCCAGGGCCCTCAGCAAAGATTTTTTATTTATTTTTAAATATTCTTTGCCGAGGGCCATTGGCCAGGCCCTCGGCAAAAACCCCCTTTGCCGAGGGCCAGGCTAGACCCTCGGCAAAGAGTTTTTTTTTGGTTTTTTGAACCCAGTTTTTTGTGGTGCTATAATACATTATTTAAATCTCAATTTTAAAATTTGGGCCAAATTTGACTTTTTTTTGATATCTTTCCCTAATTTATTTCTTTTTGTTGATTTTTTTCGAATATTTCAAATTTGAACTGCAGGTGGATGGAATAATGCAATTTAGTGATTCGAAAAATGTTATTCATGGTATTTGGTGTATGATGAGTCCGTATCCACGAACTCGCATCAAATTTCGGGCATCTTCTTCACGTAACATGACGAGGAACTTCGTATGGATTTTCGGGCATCTTCTTCATGTAACATCACTAAATTGCTCGAAACCTTCTCAAATTTTTAGCACAGCCTACACATGTGATAACATGACACCTCGACAAGTTTCATGATTTTCGGACTTCGTATGGATTTTATATAATTTAAAAACACTTTTCCAACAAGTTCCTCGTCATGTTACGTGAAGAAGATGCCCGAAATTTGATGCGAGTTCATGGATAGGGACTCAACATACACCAAATTCCATGAATAATATTTTTCGAATCACTAAATTACATTATTCCATCCACCTGCAGTTCAAATTTGAAATATTCAAAAAAATCAACGAAAAGAAATAAATTAGGGGAAGATATCAAAAAAGTCAAATTTGGCCCAAATTTTAAAATTGAGATTTAAATAATGTATTATAGCACCACAAAAAAACTGGGTTCAAAAAACCAAAATAAAAAACTCTTTGCCGAGGGTGTAGCCTGGCCCTCGGCAAAGGAGGTCTTTGCCGAGGGCCTGGCCAATGGCCCTCGGCAAAGAATATTTAATAAAAAAAATCTTTGCCGAGTGCCTGACGGCGGGCACTCGGCAAAGACTGACCCAATGGCCGCCGTGACCCATCCGGCCATATTTGCCGAGGGCCAATTTGCCGAGGGCTAAACCCTCGGCAAAGATTTATTTTGCCGAGGGCCGTTTGTTTGCTTTTGCCGAGGGCTCCTGGGGCTGGCCCTCGGCAAAGACCCCCTTTGCCGAGTGCCCGAGATATAGCCCTCGGCAAAGCCACAAGCCCTCGGCAATGAGGACGTCTCCAGTAGTGACTTACACTTTCGTCCTCGCTTCGTGTAAAAGGATTAACCCGGGAACGATGGGATGGACTCTAGAAGGCTTATATGTTGGTCTATCACACATTTAACAACTAAAGTGGGACTAAACTCTCCACAATATCTCATTAACATGCACATGGGCCACTATGGGCCAAATTCCAAACTGGGCGGATGTCATAGTTCCTCATGTGGAAAAAAATCTAATCATGGTGGATGATATTTATGATATCTTGTGTCTTATCCCTAATTAGAATGAATCAAATATTTAAATTTTGACATAATTTATGCAACTGTGGGGTTTGCTTGCCTAGTTTAATTTTACATGCACTTGAATAATTACGGATACTTGTGAACGAACAAGCATCGGCCTTGGCCAGACATCCGATAATTGTTTCTCCTCATCCATCACTTGACGCTGGGCTCGGGTATAATGGTGTAGTCGCTGGTCTCGGTGAAGGACGGCGTGTAGCAGATGCTGGCTAAGATTCGGAGGAACACTGGAAAGAGGTGCTGGAAGGCAATCTCATATCAGAATTTTCGATAGCAGAACACGTCCATAGAGAGTAGGTAGGATTCTCGAGCGGCAGCTCGCCGCCGGCCAACGGCCATGCCACACCGACGAGGTCCGCTTTCATGTCGAGCTCCGATTCAGATTCAGATTACAGGTCCCGTTTCTTACAAAATCTCTCACCTCCCTAAAACAGAATGCCAGCCATACTACTGAGGAGACCATTCTTGGCCAACGTACTTGGGATTGGTCTTCCTAGTTCGACGTTGGCCACTACTGCTTGACTTAGCCCGTTCTTTAATGGAGACATCTTCCTGTTCCTCCGACTGCTTCTGACCAGCAGCATCATTCGTCAACCGCATATTTTTGTAGTGGCTCCCCATGTACTCTGAGATCATAGTCTTGTTTGACTCGTTTGTCCCGTTCATATGGCCCATCAGCGCGATGGCAGTAGCCACGATCATCTGATAACCACCAAAGAAACAAACACGCATGCAACACCATCAACACGAATCTAATTCCAATCCATCAATAAAAAATGAAATGAAATTATATATATGTTTATTTTTTTCAAAAGAGCCTATATTTTGTAATATATTATTATAGTACCACTATATTAAAATATATGAAATAAGTATAACCATATACTCTATACTCTATTTAGGGGGGCTAACTCATCTTCAACTCGAAACTATCTTGAGCACTCCAGCACCTTCTTCTCTGTTGTTAATGGCTGAAAAATTCATGGGGGGGCTAAGGGGGCTCAATAGATGGTCTAGTATGATCACTTGTATACTTGACATACATACTACCATAGATGGTCTAGTATGATCGTATACTCAGTCTACATACACTTTGTTGGCCATATACATCATAAATCTGAAGATATACATTATACACATAGGAGTAACTACACCTAGGAGTCACTACCGGACAGAGCATCTTTGCCGAGGGCCTGAGGATTTACCGAGGGAAAATGCTTGGGCACTCGGCAAAGAGTCTTTGCCGAGGGCCTGACCCTCGGCAAAGAACAGCCCTCAACAAAGACTCTTTGCCGAGGGCCAGACCCTCGGCAAAGACAAGCACACGACAACAATAATTATTTGCCGAGGGCTAAACCCTCGGCAAAGGGCCAGCCCTCGGCAACACCGCCTGACACGATGTTCATCCCCTACCGTCAATCTTTGCCGAGGGCATCACCGTTAGGCCCTCGGCAAAGACTTTTTAACCGTTTTTGAAAATTTTCTTTTAAAAAATTCTTTGCCGAGTGCCTCTGGACCAGCACTCGGCAAGACAGTCTTTGCCGAGTGCCAAGCTGGCACTCGACAAATTTTCATTTTTTTTGTTTTTGACCCCAAATTTTTTGTTGGGCCCGCCTACATTGTTTACAACTTCATGTTCAAATTTGGTGTTTTTTCTAGTTTTTTGTTATATTTGGTTGATTAATTTGATTATGTTGAATTTTTATATATAATTCAAATTTGAACCGACATGTGGAGATGTCTGGGTTTTATGCATCTGACGTCGCAACTTGCTCGAAACATTCTCAATTTTTTACCACAGCCTACACATGCGATAACATGACACCTCGACAAGTTTTGTGATTTTCGGACTTCGTATGGACTTTATATAATTTTAAAACACTTTTCCGGCAAGTGGCTCATCATGTTACGTGAAGAAGATACGCGAAATTTGATGCGAGTTCGTGGATAGAGACTCAACATACACCAAATACCATGAATAACATTTTTCGAAGCACTAGATTACAATATTCCATGCACTTGCAGTTCAAATTTGAAATAGTCGGAAAAATTCAACGAAACAAAACTAATTAAGGAAATAAAGTAAAAAAACTAAAAATTGTCCCAAATTTTGAAATGGAGTTTTAATTACTGTAGCAAGGCCCCAGAAAAAAAAGGGGCGAAAAAAAAAAAATTAATTTGCCGAGTGTCAACCTTGGCACTCGGCAAAGCGCCGAGCGCCAGGTCACAAGGCGCTCGGCAAAGAATTTTTTAAAAAATTAAAAAACCTTTGCCGAGTGCCACTGGGCCTAGCACTTGGCAAATCTTTTAACCTAAAGGCCCAGCATGGGCCGGCCCAACCCCACCCCCTCATCACTCGTCTCCCAGCCGCCCCCGCGCTGCCGCCGCCGACCCCACCGTCGTCCCCCTCCGGTGAGGTCCTACCAGGCCCCGCCCCGCCTCGCCCCGTCCCGTGCGCTGGCCTCTCGGCCGGCCAGCGCTCCCCCCAGCCCAGCGGCCCAGCTCCTCGCCCCGGGCGGCTCACGCTGCTGCCCCCGCCCGGTGGCCCGCGCCCTGCCTGCCTCACTGCCTGGCGGGCGCTCACCCGATGATGACCAAGCCAAGTGCTCCCAAACAGAGGGAGAAGGAGAGGAGCAAGAGGAAGAAAGAGAAGGGGAGGAGGAAGAGGATGAAAGAGAAGGGGGAGGAGGAAGAAGAGGAAGGTGCCGACCCGACCGCCCATCGATCCTCGCGCCGTTTCGACCGCCCGTTGATCCTCGCGCTGCTGCGGTCATCCCCACCGTCGTCGCCGGCCCTCACTCTTGCTATTCTTGCCGCCAAGGTAAGCCCTACCCTTGTAGTGTTAGTAGTAGTAGTAGTTAGTAGTGTTAGTAGTAGTTAATTGTAGTGTTAGTAGTAGTAGTTAGTAGTGTTAGTTGTAGTAGTTAGTAGTGTTAGTTGTAGGGTTAGTAGTAGTAGTAGTAGTTTGTAAATAGTAGTAGTTAGTAAGTAGTAGTGGTTGTTAGTAGTAGTTAGTAGTGTTAGTTGTAGGCTTAGTAGTAGTAGTAGTTAGTAAATAGTAGTAGTTAGTAAGTAGTAGTGGTTAGTAGTAGTAGTAGTTGTTAATAGTTAAGTAGTTCTTAGTATTAGTACTGTTAGTAGTTAAGTAGTTGTTAGTAGTAGTTGTAGGGTTAGTAGTAATTGTTGTTGTACTACTTCAATACTTCCATCTGCATGTAAAGAGGACCAAAGTACATGGCTCCTCTTGATATATTGGTGGTTGTTGGCCTTCGTGCCCATGTTTGGTATATATGTGGTTGTTGGCCTTTGTGCCATGTTTTTTGCAGGTTTTGGGAACCTCCCCGTGCAGGGGAGGTGCTGCCGAAATTTTGAGTCGACACTAACCATTTTTGCTCTTTTTTGCAGGAGGACTTGTGGGAGGGACTTTGCGACCCCGATCGTCTTCGTCGGCGTTGCGGGTCTTCCTGCACCGCGTTGACTCGCCACTGCACCGACTCTCCACCGCCCCACTACCCTGACCTCACCGGCACCCTAGGTATAACCCCTCTATCCGTATGTGGTCTTTGGTCGCGTAATCTAGTTAGGTGTCTCTCGTCCGAAAGAGATACAGTTGGAGGTATACAGATCTTTGTATATATGCGACTGTATCTGTTTCGGATTGTCCACATTTTTTGCACAGCCCGCGGATGCATAGATGGGTTAGTTTCCATGGTCCGCTCCGGTCCGAGATGGTGTTTTGGCATCACCCCCTGTTGTTCTCCGGATACACACTCTCCCTTGCAGGACGTGCATCGGGAGAACAGCGGGAGGTGCTGCCGAAATTCTGTCTCGGATAGGGAGCGAAGCATGGAAACTAACCTCATCTATGCATCCGCGGGTGGGATTAGGACCTATCCTCACCTATTAGAGAGTAGGAACACCGCGTAGATGCAATTGATGGTTACATTACTATGTGCTGTATATGTGGAAGGATGGAAGACCGTCAGTGGATGTACACAGGCCGGAGCAGCAGGAGTGACTTTAACATTGAGTGGGTGAATGGGATAGATGCTTTCTTGGAACATGCATGGAGCTCGGGTGTAGCTAAAGGACATTCTAAACTTTGGTGTCCCTGTAGCAAATGTGACAACAACAGAAGGGTAGACAAGGTGACCTTGGGTAAACATCTTGTGTACAATGGTTATACGGCTGGCTACCACTGGTGGATCCACCATGGTGAAGCAGATCGTATAAGAGCGGAGGTGGTGAGACCACGCCTCAAGGCTTTTGATGATGATGCCGGAGTAGCAGACATGCTAGATGACACTCACCAAGCTCACTTCGTAGAAGGACGTGAGAAGGAGGAGATGGAGGAAGCCTCTAAGGCCTTCTACGAAATGTTGGACTTGGCACAAAAACCCCTTCATGAGAGTACAACGGTTTCTCAGCTGGATGCCATTGGACGTGTTATGGGGTTGAAGGGCGAGTTAAATCTGAGTTGCGAAGGCTTTGATAAGATGTTGGCCGTGTTTGGCAGCATGCTACCGGAGAAGCACATTCTGCCGAAGAACTTGCACGAGTCACAGAAACTACTTCGTATGCTTAAGATGCCATATGACAAGATACATGTTTGTCCAAAGGGGTGCGTCTTATTTAGGAAAGATCACAAGGATGCAAAGTACTGTCCGAAGTGTAAATCCTCAAGGTACCTGGAGGTAGACTCTGGAGATGGCCAGAAGAGGCAGCTTACGATCCCCGCGAAAGTCCTACGACACCTTCCATTTGTGCCGAGGATCCAACGGCTTTTCATGACCGAGGAATCCGCGAAACAGATGACATGGCATAAAGAAGGTGTACGGTACAAGGCATGGACGATGGTGCATCCGTCCGATGCCGAAGCATGGATGTACTTTAATGACAAACATCCTGACAAAGCAGCTGAGGCTCGTAATGTACGTGTCACGCTGGCAACAGATGGGTTCAATCCTTATGGACAGTTGTCTACCCCAAATACATGTTGGCCCGTGTTTGTTATCCCCCTGAATCTCCCCCCTGGCATCTCCTTTCAATGGCATAACGTCTTCTTGTCGTTGATAATTCCTGGACACCCGGGGAGTAATATGGGTGTGTACGTGGAGCCTATGATTGATGAATTGATCGACGCTTGGGAGAAGGGGGTATGGACATACAATCGAGCTACAAAATCATCCTTCAAGATGCATGTTTGGTACCACTACTCCCTGCATGACTTCCTGGCGTATGGGTTATTCGCCGCCTGGTGTGTCCACGGGAAGTTCCCGTGCCCAATATGCAAGGAAGCTATGAGGTTCATTTGGTTGAAGAAGGGTGGCAAGTATTCGTCGTTCGATAGGCATCGTCAATTCCTCCCTTCTAACCATCCATTCAGACAAGACATCAAGAACTTTACGAAAGATGTTGCAGTGATAGACCCTAAACCGCGCATGAAGAGTGGTGCTGAGGTGCGTGCTCAGATAGATGCTCTCGTGCCCAATGAAGGAGGTGGTTTTGTGGGATATGGTGAGGAACATATGTGGACTCATAAGTCCGGCTTGACGAGTCTCCCCTATTTCGATGACCTTCTTCTGCCACATAACATTGATGTAATGCACACCGAAAAGAATATCGCCGAGGCACTTTGGGGAACTCTTATGAACACTGACAAGTCTAAGGACAACGTTAAGGCTAGAGTGGACCTAGCGACATTGTGTGATAGACCGAAACAAGAGATGCGGCCTCCTAGTGGCCGAAACAAACAATGGAAAAGACCTAAGGTCGATTTCGTCTTGGAACACGATCAAAGGAGGGAAGTACTAAAATGGATCAAGACGTTAATGTTCCTAGATGGATATGCAGTGAATCTGAGCAGGGGATTGAACTTAGGCACTTTACGAGTCAACGGATGAAGAGTCATGACTACCACATATGGATTGAGCGGCTTCTTCCGGCGATGGTTTGACGCTATGTCCCTAACCATGTCTGGCAAGTGCTGGCAGAGTTGAGCTTTTTCTTCCGTCTGCTTTGTGCCAAGGAGATATCTCGGACTGTCACTCAGGACTTGGAAAAAGCGGCACCTGTGTTGCTCTGTAAGCTGGAGAAGATCTTTCCACCCAGCTTCTTCTTGCCCATGCAACATCTGATTGTGCACCTCCTGTCCGAGGCACGTTTGGGGGCCCGTGCAAGCCCGGTGGTGCTATCCAATTGAGAGATGTCCAAAGACTCTTCACAAGAAATGTACAAATAAAGCCAGAATTGAGGCTTCCATTACAGAGACAAGTCTAAGGGAGGAGGTGGCAAACTTCACAACACTATACTACAAGCCAAAACTTCCTAGCAATCATAATCCACTCCCTCGTTACAATGTTGGCGAAAATGAATGGACCCACAGCCTGTTCCAAGGCCAACTCGGCAGCACAAGTGGATCGACCAATAAGATATTGGGAAATGAAGAGTGGCGAAGTGTCATGCTATATGTGTTGACCAACCTTCCCGTGGTGCAGCCGTTTGTCGAGTAAGTTCTCAACGAACTTATTTCAATACGCCCTGAATATTCTTCATGCAACCCCACTGATTCTCGTTCGGACAGGGAATTTGTTCATGAGTCCTGGCATCAATAAAGGGATCCTACCTCATAGGAACATGACACCCTTATTTCTCAGGGTGCGGGTGCGGGGAGGCCTGATTTCATTTCTTGGTTCAAACAAAAGGTAATGTCCAATTTAGCTCCCACGTTCCATATTCCAAGTTTCTCATTCGTTCGATTAATATAAGGACCTATCATGCTTGAGCTTCTAGGCCCAGACTGACTCGTCCATGAGTGAGGAGTTGAGACAGGTTGCAGGCGGCTATGACGTTAGGGTGCAGTCATTTACTGGTTATGACATGAACGGATATCGCTTCCACACAACAAGATATGAGCAGACTCGGCCCAAACGGAAAACCACAAATAGCAGAGTTTGCACGCCCGGCACTGATGGCCTCGACAATCATGGTAGAGTTGAGGAAATCTATGAACTCTCATTTCATGGTCACAAACATAAACCTGTCGTGTTCAAATGCCATTGGTTTAATCCTCGAGAAACAAGACGGACCCCTCATCTTGGGCTAGTCGAGATTCGAGAAGATTCCGTCTATCTAGGAAAAGATGTCTACATTGTGGCTCAATAGGCCGTGCAGGTGTACTATACGCGATATGCCAACCAAGATAAAGCAGATCTTAAGGGTTGGGCTATTGTGCACCAGGTGTCTCCACACGGTAAACTACCTGCCCCAAACGATGACGATTACAACTTCAACGCAAACACATATGATGGACAGTTCTATCAAGAAGATGGGCTACCAGGCACGTTTGAGATAGTCTTACCCGAAGCGATCGAAATGGAAGTAGACAACGAAATGGAGGATGACGAGGTTGCTAGAGATGAGGTGCAAAATGCTAAGGACATAGAAATGCTTGACCGATTAAGGCTAGGCAATGACGACGAAGACAACATAGAACCTCCAGATAGTGTTGCCCATTTGGACAATTTTGACAGTGATGACGACACCTATGATCCTAATCATGAAGATTATTCCTAATACATGTAATACTACGTTTGTTTTAGTTTGTGTTTTCTTTATTTATTTTGAATCTATTTCTAATATATATACTAATAAGTCTTGTTCATTCTTTGTGATTGCAGGTGATGGCGAGCAGCCATCCACGACGTGAGACGGCCTCCCTTTACGGGAGACCACGCCCTCCTGTTTCAGACGAGGGGTCGAGGTTAGGGGTAGCGTCCACAGGAGGTAAGAGGAGGAGGACCAGGGTCAGCAGGAGGCAGCGAACTCCTTCCCCGCCACCTTCAGACGAGGTGATGGAGGAGGAGCACGTGACGGCCACGCCCGAGGATGAGGTCGAGGACGAGGACGTCCGACAGATCGAGGACGAGGCGGCCGAGGACAAGGCTGCCGAGGGTGAGGCCGCCGAGGGCGACAGTTCCGCTACCCCGACTGTCTACTAGCGAGGTCCCACGAGCCTCCCTCAGCCTCCGCTTCCTCGCAACCAGGCACTGATTCACCCTATGGCAAAGAGGTAAGTAACTATAGATGTTATCACAACTACTTCATATGATAATGTTGGAAATCAAAAGAGGAACTGATAAATTTTCTTAACCACTTGTGCAGGGCCTGGTTGGTTTTGTCGGGTACTTCTGCACGCTCCCCCGCGAGCATCCTTGGTGTTTTGTGCAGGAAATGGTACCCCGGCCTTGTGAACGTGTCCGAGGACGTGCGGGAGCCAGCCTACACATGGGACAGGTACCAGTTGGCCCCTGACGACGAGTACCGCAACAAGCAAGAGCGAGTACTGGCGGAGTTTTGGGTAAGTCTCTCTCGCACAACATTTTCATTGGGCAAGTCTTTTATTGAAATAATGAATGGATACATCGGTTTTGTATGCAGAGGTATTTCAAGCCGGAAGAAGGACTTGAGGCCCGGGCGGGTCAGGTAGCTGCCGCCGCCTGTAGGAAGTACGTCACCGACATGCACCACGAGGCGCGCGTTCAGGCCCACAGAGACTACTACGCCGTGGTGTTGAAGCAGTCCATCAGCAAGCCTGATGCAAGACAGGTGGAGCTGTCCTGGGCCCAGTACCTTGAGGTAGACGAAAAACATTAATAATGATTCGTTTTGATATTAAGTCGGTTTAATTTTATCTTTTTCTATGTCAAATAATCAATGACTTGTAGGTGATTCCCTGGTGGTGCCGGTCCCACTCCATGTGCTGGGAGATGATCGTGGATAGAGGGTTGTCCGACGACTTTGCTGAGAACAACGCGAGGCAGCGGGACCAGCGTCTGCTGAGGCGAGGTGCTACTCACCATCAAGGCAGCCACAGCCTCCCTGCCTACAAACAAGCATATGTAAGTGATTTCTTTTATCTTATTTGACGCTGAGTTCTACCTTATTTCTCACCATCTTGCCGTCTTACTCACAAGAGGCTGCACACCCGAGCGTGGAGGTCTCGGAGTTCTCTGCGTGGGCTATGTCCCACATGGGCAGGGCATCTTCCTCTGTCTCCTTCAACCCATCTGCCCCGCGCGAGGTGTACTCCGACCCGACCGTGCACACTAAGGTCCAAGAGTACACCTCAAAGGTGAGGGAGGTCCATGGGGAAGATTACGATGTGCGCACTGAGCCCATTGATGCAGAGACCATCATGAGGCTAGGAGGAGGCAAGAAGCATGGGCGGCTATGGATTGCAGACGGCGCCATCGACTCCACCACTGTTCCCTCTCTCGACGTGCTCCGAGCACGGAGCACGAGCTCTAGCCAGCCCATACGCCCACGGCCTACTCCATCACTGCAGCGGGTCGATGCTCTCGAGGTACGTCCTGTTTTACTCGTCATACGTTCATCTTTGCACACCTAAGTTACATTTGCATTACTAAAACATTGAAGTTTGTATTGCAGGCCGAGCTACAGGCCTAGAAGCTCGTGGTCGAGGCTCAGAGCGCGCAGCTGTAGGCCCAGAGGGAAGCGTTCGCGGCCCAGGAGAGGAGGATGCAAGAAATGGAGGCCTTCATGTGGAGTGTCCAGCAAGGGGGTGTACCTTTGCCGTTGGCAGCTCCTCCACCACCTACTCCTACAGCCACTCCTGTAAGTATGAAAGTTCACTCTTACTAGATGCTTTCTTGACATACAACCATGGTTGACATACAAACTTACTAGATGCTTGACATAGAAACTTACTAGATGCTTGCACTAGCTATGACATACACCAATGCTTCACATAGAAACTTACTAGATGAATTTCACACATGCAACCTCTTATCCTTTTTGCAGCTTCCATCGGTGGGTTCGAATAACCCCGCTCATGCGTCACCGAATGATGGAGCCTTTGCTTCACCATCGTGTCATAGGCCGCTTTTTTGAGGAGTTGTGCTTCGTCATGTGCTTGGACTTGAGCTTCACTTGTGGTTGTGACTTGTGCTTGGACTTGATGGACTGTGGTTGTGAATTTGTGACTTGTGCTTGTGATATTTGACTTGTGGTTGTGATATGTTGTTATTTGAGTTGTGGTTGTGATGTAATGTGTGAAAATGGTTTCGTTGTGATATATATGTGATTATTGTGATGTTTGTGATATGTATGTGACATGTGATATATATTTGAACTGTTTGTGTCAGTGGAATGCAAAAAACAAAAAAAAATTGCAATTTCGGTTGATTTGCCGAGTGCAATGGTCATGGCACTCGGCAAAGCTGGGAAACTTTGCCGAGTGCTAGGACATTGCACTCGGCAAAGATTTTTTGCGGAATATGATATCTAATATGACACCCGATTTGTCAAAGGGATTGGATTGGTGACTTACCCATTCAATGACTTTGGCACTAAACGTTCCAAAAACGCAAAGATTTTTTTTTAAAAAAGCAAAAAATCTTTGCCGAGTGCCAAGCTGGGGAGGCACTTGGCAAAGAGCTTTTTAAAAAAAATTAAAAAAATGGCTTCACCGAGTGCGCGCCGCCGTGGCACTCGGCAAAGAGTTTTTGAAAAAAAAATGTCTTTGCCGAGTGCCCTAACTGTCGGCACTCGGCAAAGGCGCCGTCAACGGAGCAGCGCCGTTGACGGCTGCTTTTCTTTGCCGAGTGTCATCGTTGGCACTCGGAAAAGGCTTTGCCGAGTGCCCGACAAATGGCCCTCGGCAAAGACCCTCTTTGCCGTTAAATTTTTTTCCGAGGACTCTTTGCCGAGGGCGGCGCTCGGCAAAGCCTTTGCCGAGGGCTTTTGGGCCTTTGCCTCGGCAAAGAGGGCGCCTCTGGTAGTGAGTAGAAAAATTGCGCATAATATATATATATATATATATATATATATAGAGAGAGAGAGAGAGAGAGAGAGAAAGAGAGAGGCGAAACATGAGATGCTAGGGCCCATTTGGGATATTCATCCTCCTACTCAAATTTATTAAACCAAGAAAAACAGTATAAGCAGAATCAGCAAAACAAGACAAATCATCCCATGCACTAATAACAAGAAGAAAAATCATGGTGAGAGAGCAAGATATTATAGAGGAGCGGCAGCGGCACGGTACCGTTCCTTGATACAGTCGTCTTTGCCTCCATCTGCCTTGTCTCCATGAGGCGGATCTTTCCCCACCCCCACATATGCATGCGACGACAACGGCACCGCCGTGGCATCTTCCTCCCTGGCGCCACTATGGGACTGATCATTGCCTGCATTTGCCTAGTTGTCTGCTTGAGAAAGCGAAGGCCGACGGGGATGTTGCCACACATATGTCTGCCCAGATCTAGTACAGGAACTGCAAGGTGTGTCACTGTCATTAGGTTCAGCGACTTTGTCCATCTTTGTCATGTTCATGTCCACGAATATTGGTTCAATAGCCTTGTTTCTCCTGCTGTCAACAGAGTGTACCATAATTGTCTTGAGGGTGTCCGAATCGGTAAATCGAAGCACAGTGAGGCTGGTGAATCCATGACTATCGCAGAACGTCAGCTCCTCCTCTTGGTAAGATTCATTTTGCATCTCAAGCTCGGCGAGGACAGGCAGCTTGGCAATGACATGTATGAATTCTTGCTTGATCTTAGTCCGCCGGAGCACAAGGCGAGTTAGATTGGCGAGACACCCGGGGAGAGATGAATGAAAGAGGTCTTCAACACGAGGATTGCGAGGTTGGGGCAGCAGCTCCCCATCTAGTTCCAAGGACGCCACATGCCACAGCCGCGCACCAGCAGCAGACAACATTGCGCCTACAAGCAGGGCCATCGGTATGGGATTCCCGGATAGACTGAGGCTCTCGATATAACAGAGGTCCATGAGAAGGTTTTGCAGGTCTTCCAGCTTGCAGTTTTCCATATGTACAATACCCAGCCGGTGCAAGAAGCGGAGTCCAGATTGTTTCCTTCTCCTGCCAGTAGGCCGGCACAGCGTGTGCGAGTGCGTGTCATTGATGGTCACGGTCTCGAGCGTCTGCATATGCTTCAGCTCTCCGGTTGTTCTTGGGAAGGCGAGGCCATCTCCGAGGACGTGCCGCAGCGTCTTGGTCATCCACAGGGACTTGGGAAGCTTTCTCACCTGCGTGCCCCGCACATCCAGAGTCTGAAGCTTGCCAAGGTTCCCGATAGATGAAGGCACCTTCTTCAGCAACCGCCACCGGACGCCAAGGTACTGCAGGTGTACCATCTCCTCGATTTCATCGGGCAGCTCTGTTTCATGGCTGGGGCCTTCCAGGTCCACCACGCGAAGGAACGGAGACCCTCTCAGGAGCTTACGCATCATGGTAGTCTCCTTCCTGCTTGATTTCTCCTCGTCTGCTGTCTGCCAACCTGTTGCACTCATGCATGGAGACATCATCACATTATTGATTGGTGATGCATCAATCTAAATTATTAAGATCAAATACATGATCTACAACAGAATTACTTATTAGGCCAACAATTGATTGAGCCGACAAATGACTGGTTGAATTTGAATGCAGATTATGACGACTAGTGAAACAATTACCACCATACTACTACAAATACAAACTAGTCCATTAACCGATGCCCTCGCACGGGCCATAATTTAAAAGAAATGTATTACATAATTTAAAAGAAATGTATTACTAATTGTTTAATACATCTTACTAATAAAAAATATTTATATCAAATTGGAGGTTCTATCTTTGCTTATTTTGTAAAATCAATAGACATAATAGATACTCCGTAGTCTATATCTATTTGTCACAAATTTATCAATTATTTTTTTGCAGTGGTAAGATCTATATGTGCTTTATCCATATTCACTTTTTTCATGGCATCTCTGTATATTTTAAATAATATGCAATTAGTTTCAAACCTTACCATTAACCATGGTGGCCCTTGTAACATCACATATCTTATGCTGTCATGAACCTAAATTTTGATTTTCAAATCTTATTTTTATTGACCGTAACATACTTTTTTATCCCCAAGTTAAGTTGATTGTGCTTATTGTATCGTTTATTAACTTTCTTTTGTGCACTTTTTTCGAAATAGGGATTTTAGGGTGTAGAGTTAATTCTTAAATACTACAATAACATAAGCAATCATTTGAAACCTATATCATCTTACTTAAGATAAGTGATAGAGCTTGGATTAAGACCGGATGTGGTAGCAGTGCTAACCTCATGATAATTTTAATTCATAAGCCTTATAATGATTGATATTTTACTCTAATGTAATCTTAAAGTGTGGAGAAAAGATAGCTAGCAGTGGTCTGTCACACTTTTCAAGATGATTTTTTCTATCAAGGAATTATATGTGCAGTTATGGTAATACTATCAATATAGATGTGTCAATTGTTTTTGTTAAAATATATGAATATATCTAAAGCAGAAACCTATATAAAATATATGTCATGGTTACTAATATGGTTTTAATCAATTTATTAGTATCAATAATAAATGAGCTATTAAGAAAATATTTTTATGTGATAAAACATAATATTTATTTATGACTCAAGCATGCTGGCACGACGCATACGTTTACTTTAATCAAATATTAATAAATATTTCTAGAAGTGGGTAACATAGAAACGTATATATGCTCTATGGTTATTTAAATATTTTGTTGTAATACAACATGTTGATAATTTAAATGTACTTTCGAGAGGATTTTTTAATGATCAGATGAAAATTGGGTTACGTAAATTATCTATCATAATAGGAGAACATGGATAATTAAATGCAAATTTAGGCATACTTTAGAGTCATGGGTTACTATGTGTTGTTTTACACAATAGTTTTGGAGGATAACCATTTAGAAAATAGAATAGATCTAATAGCTACTATTTTCAATGGTGATTATATTGAATGTATGGTCTCATGTTTCTCATTTTTGTTAGATTTTTTAGGATTTATCTTTTGTTTTCCTATTAGGACACGTGAGGATTAACATAGCGGCTCCATTGGAAACCTCTAGTTAGAATTTCTAGTATTTATCTTTATTTCTAGGGTGATATGTATTTAGTTGAAACGTAATCTTAAGATGTGCAATTAAGATATATAAACTCTTGTTTCATCACTTTATGTGACATTATGAATCTATAGTTTAGCTTTGAACTTTTAATCGAGTTGTTACAAGTTTTTCTACATTTTAAGTAGAAACTCAAGTGTTTTTATTTTTTTTTAAATTTATTTTTTTATCAAAAAGAGTTTACATCCTGATAGTATTGTTTTCCACATGTTGAAACTAGTTCGCACCCAGGAACTAAACATGTTGAATTTGTTTTTATTGATATGACATAATGCATGTTTGAGTGAAATGTATAAACTTATCTAAAATAACAACTTATGAAATTGATTATTATGAAGTACTAATATAAATTAAAGTAAATCGTCGATGTTATTGCTATTGCCTCCGTCCCAAAAAGATGGTTGTTCTATTTTTGAACCCAGTTAAAACAGCAGTCTGTTTGGAACGGAGGGAGTATGTGGTTTGTTAAGGGAATATATTTTTCAGGTTTCATAGGCTATTAAAATAAATATTTATCCTAATGTATACATATTTACTTGGTATACATAGTAAAACGTATCATTATGGTTACTTAATTTCATGGTTGTAGAAGTTTGTAATTTAGAAATATATATGTGTTTCATACTTTATGGATTTTGATTTAATTTTTATAATAACATATATTATTATTTACATGTAGATTTGAGAGAGAATTGAGTGTATTTTTTACCATGGCTGAGGCGGATATAAATATAATGGTAATACTTTATATTATCTTTCACAACAACATATATAGGTAGCCTGAATGCAAACTTACGAGGTTACTTTGCATTATCTTTCATAATGCCAAAGGCATGTAATCTATAATATCATTTTGGGGTATTTTAAATTATCTTTTCATGACGGCAGATATGGGTAATTTAGATATAAAGTTAGAGAGTTATTTTAAATTAAGTTTCGTAATGACAAAGGTGGGTAATTTAGATGCAATGTTAGGGGCTTATTTTGAATTATTTTCATTATAACATATGTGGGTAATTTATATACAAATTGAAGGGGTTATTTTTAATTACCTTTCATAATGGTAGAGTGGGTAATTTGTATATACCGCAACTTATGACATATATGAGTAATTTAGATACAAAATTAGGGGTTTATTTTATGTATTTTTCATACTGGCCCTCGTGGGTAATTTTACTCATATATGTCATAAGTTGTAGTATATAAATTTTTAAATTGCGCACCACTGTTTAATTAAGAGTAAACATAATGTTATATGCAACTATTTAGACCATGTAACATGCATATTTTAGTAAAAAATTTGATTTTAGTAGTTTACTAATCTTGCCAAAATGTCCTTTTTGACAAACCACAAACCAGTGTTACTGCCAATTTACTTTAAATTATATTAACAAAAGTTACTTTATACATTTTGTAAGTTGATACTTTAAAAAATAACTTCAAACATTTCGAACCAATACTAGTAATATAACTTTTAAGTGCTCTATGTTTTTATAAAGCAATACTAGTACACATGAAAATCTAATAGCATATTCAAACTCTTAGGTTTCGTGTTACTTCTGAAATAACTGTTTATGCCATTGTAGAAACTAAGAGTGCAGCCTATGATCTACAATATTAATAAGATACATAAGTAACATTTTGAATAAAAGATATAATAAGCATTAGAGTTTCAACGTGGATAAAAAAATTAAACAACAAAAAATTAGAAAGACGAAAGCCGAAACATAAATTCATGATGCCAGGAGCTTATGTAACTTAACCTTAGCTTTGAAATAACATATATCGAAAACCTACAGTGGTGAAATGTAAAGGATAATAACACATGTCTTAATGTTAGTAACTAAAGGTCTCTAACAAAGTCTCTAAGTTTATCGTTTATGAGATGCACTAGAAAAAAATAAATTCTTGAAATTCTCACAAAAATTACAATGAACTGGCCATAAATTCTGTAGATTCTAACATTATTTATAATAATATACATTGCATCTATTCTGTTTTATATACAATTACTCACCTATGTCAATATGGAAAAGTTATAAAGTAAACCCCTAAGTCCATATCTAAATTATCCACCTATGCCCTTATGAAACATAATCTAAACTAACACATATATTTGCATCTAATTGCTCACCTACCATTATGATAGATAATCTAAACAACCATTTAATTTGCATCTAATCTATAACTTCTGTCATTATAAACAAACAAAATATGCACTCAAAGTTATATACTACTACCAACATATGCTATTATGTAAAATGTTTGAATAACCATAAATTATGCACAGGCACACACAGATGTTTTTAAATGTCCCAAATATATGTATATTAATATAGTTAAAACACACTAAAGGAAACACATATGTTGTGCCACATCTGCAAATACAAATAAATGCCTATGTGACCACTATATATGTTATGTTTGCAATCATCAAAACTTTTCTTTTAAATACTCATATGCTAATAATATAGATAAGTTATTTAAAATTATATCAATATCCATGATATATGATTTATGTAAATTGTTAGCTTAGATAAATTTATACATTTTAAATCAAATTTGAGACATCCATATAGATATAGATAGTATAATTGTAAGCATCCTATTTATTATGACAAAAGCACTACTACTACAGATATAAATACTTGATAAAAAAATCAACATCTTAAGAAGTAGGGGAGGTTAATTAGTGCAAAACAATTGTGACTTTGATCTTAGAGTTAAGCACTACTACCCATACTAATTTTATGCGAGGTAGTACAGGTTTAAGAGACGATTTATGTCATCATAAAACATAAGACTGTATTCTAGCACCTAAAATCTTCATTTTGAAAAAAAAAGAGTTAACAAATGATACAATAAGCAAGGGTGTTAACTTAACTCACGGATATAAATTTGTAGCAAATAATAATTTCAAAGTTTGAAAATCGAAATTTAGATTCCTGGCGTAATGATACACAGGTTGCATCAAAAGACATCATAACTTAAGCTAAGATTTCAACTAAATACATACTGAAGATACACTGAGGTGCCATGCTGAGGGGAAAAGTTATGTATGTGGATGAAAAAACGTATAGACAAATAATTCATAAATTTTTTACAACTAATTAATAGAGATTGTGGTGTATCTATATGCATATTTCTATAGAAAATGAAGAAGAGAAAAACCTGGCGAACTAATGTAAGTAATTTTTATTAGTTGTATGTATATAAATATGAACATCGAATATGCTTATATAAATATCTCATACGATTCTTGCGCTGCTTGATGGACAACAAATAATAAACAGCATGCTAGCTCTTGAAACACAGAACGAACCAGGCATAAATATGAGTGCATATTGGGCAAAAGAGGTCACCTTTGTCGTGATCCGTAGAGTTTTCATCACCAGAAAAAGACAGTGCGGTGCGTAGTTTATCCAAGCAACTGCTGGGTGCCGAGAATTTGTCGCTGTACTTGTAGAGAGCCAGGCGGCGTGTGCTGGCCGGTGGCGGCACATGTCCACCATAGTGGAAATCCATGAAGCTTGTATGCTGTGCTTCTAACCTGAGAAGGGGGTGAATCTGGTCATGAATTGCTACCGATTCTACACGACCACCATCGCCACCACTACTTCTGCTGATCAGCTGCAGAAGCCCCCGAAAGATCAACTCCTTGAGGTAGCATTGCCCGAGCTGCTCTGCTTCCATACCCATCTGCCTAGTGAGGAAGCCTTCAGCCATCCAGAGGCGCACCAACTGGTGAGCATCAATAATTCTATTTTCTGGGAACCCCGCGGTGTAGAGCAAGCAGGATTTGAGCTCATCTGGGAGATCATCGATGCTTACCGACAATATTGTCTTGAGTTTGGTGTCTTCCTCGTTGCTCATGAGGTACTCAGATGCTGGTCCCCACTTCCTCAAGTCCATGGTTCTCATGAGTTTTGCAAGAAGAACTACCGCAAGTGGTAGACCATTTGTGATCTCCATAATATTGTTGCGGATCTTATTCATTTCTTTGGTCTGGTAGGTAGTACCTTTCCTCAGCTTGCCACCGCTGCTATACACATAGTCGAAAAAAGTTTCGGTCCGACCTGTAACGAGAAGGCTCAGTGCAATGATGCTCTGATCATTCTCGTTATGCATTTTTCTCCACGGTAGCAGTATCTTGCTACCTTTTCCGAGTTTCAGTTTGAGCAACTCGTTTTCAACTTTACTCCATGCTATGATGCTGATTGGACTGTGTAGCACTACCAAGCAACGTGAATCCACAGACAATAGGCTCCCAGAGGACTCTTTGCTACCTTTTTTCTTGATTTGTTTAACAATACTCAGTTTTTTCTCGATTTCATGAACAATAATCCTCATGTCGCTGATGCCTGCTGGGAAGCTCACGCAGACACGTACATGGAAATGATTCTTGATGGATTCTTCTTCATAGGCATGCATTATTAGGGCTCTTCTGCCGCTGCCGCCAACCCCAACAACACGGATTACTTTCGTCGGGCCATCTGGTCCTTCCTTTAGCTCTTTCAGCAGCTTCTCATCTACCCTTTCTGTGCGGAAATTTATTACTTTAAATGGCACCGAGTTCTCCCTGTCCATTCAGATACACAAATCATAAAGAGAAAACATATAGACTACTCCAATATGGAGCATAGAAACTTCTCTCTCCCGCGCACGTACGCATGCTCAAGAACATGCAGATGCATTGTTACGCACTTGTGGATAGCACACACGAATGCTCATCATGTGTGGTCCTATTATGGTACAGTTGTGTGTAATGATGTATTGATAAGTCATATTTGTTCTCACGATACTTGCGAAGGTCATATTAGTTCTCACGAGACATGCGAATAAGAGGAAAATCTTAGAAATTATGGCAACCAAAGAGAAACGTCTTCCATAAAAAAAACAAAAAACAGTGAAACGTCATGCCTTTGATTCGATACATTTATTACGATTGCTATTAAAAGACATTAGCTATTTTTTCTAGAAAATAATCCACCTCTGCAATTCTGAAAATATTCCCAACTAAAACTATAATTTCATCAGTATTACCCACTTATGCTATCAGGATAATAGTATGAAAATGTCCCCTCATATTATTCATCAAAACTACCTACCACCATATATTTTGAAAACTTAAGAAGTAACCCTTTATACTCTGCATCTAACTTATCCTTCTCTATGTTTAAAAGTCCCTAGTTAATCCTGTATCTGCATCTAAATGGTCCACTTCAGCCACCACTAGTAATATAGAAAAAACTACCTGAAATCAAAGTTATACATGTGTTACATATGTATGCACCCATGATGCAGTATTTCATTCCAATTTCAACTATGCACTTATCAAACACACAATAAAGGCTACACAATGAGGAAACAATTAGTGGGTATAGAAAAGCATATGTATACAACAATTTATAATAAAATTATCTCTTATCCCGATAAAGATTGTGGAGTATAATGTACATAAGTAATAGTGCTTCTAAACGACCATAAAACTACTTCCATTCATTATTACACCAGGATTGTTGTCATGATGTCTTACTAACATGGATTCTCAGTTGCTAGCCTTTGACTTGTGGGTGCCTGGGCCGGCCAAGAGTATGATAATGGGGTAATTTTTTAAAATCAACAGTTAATAAAGGGAGATATCCTAAATATCAAAGTTTCAGTAGTTAAGAACTAGTTTATCATTTTTATTATAGTCTACCATATTCTTTTTCTATGGTTTTGCTAAGATCTTTGTGAGGTAGTAACTATACTATAACACACTTTCCAACTATTTTCCTTAATATGGAAATCAAGGAATTCTTGATTGCTTTTAAAGTATTCTTTTTATCAAGGAATTTTATTTAATATTTCCTATGGAAATCAAACTACTAATTTCCTTAATATATAATTCAGAATTTAGAATTATTAATTGTATTTGGACTGTATATTTTGATTAATCTAGACATTTTGATATCATAACATGATATATCATAGAGCCAGCTTCTTACAATCTTGCCTGTTAGCATTGGAGTTACTTGCCCATCAGGGTGAATCTGATGGATATTTGAACTCCCCTTTTTAAAGATGTTTCATGACATTGACACATGTGTGTACTATCACTAGCACAAAGAAATGATTTTAGGAGACAACCAGTTTTACAGAGGAGGCACTTTTTATGCCTATCTCCGTAAATAATTTTAGGAGACCTGAGAATATAGAAGGCACCAGAAAAATTAGCCTGCCTCTGAAAAACAATTTTCAGAGGTCGCCCACTGAAGAAGGCCACCTCTACAAATCAATTTTCAGAGATGGGCTTCTTATATCGGCCGACTATCAAAACAGAAGGCCCAATAACAAACCTTAAACACCATGTTGTTTGCCTCAACCCTAATCCTTAACCCGACACAGCCTCCGCCTCCTGTCTCTCTCCCTCAGCCTACGCCCCAACCCAACCATGATGGTGGCTTTGTCGGCTTTAGCGTTGACGCACGCGTGCGGTCTAAGCGGCGACGGCTTCAGCGGCCACACAACCATGCGGTTTATGCGGTGGCAGCTTCGGTGCACTCGCGTGGCCTGTCGGCTTTGGCAGCGCGAGAACCCCCACCGCTCAGATCCTCTCCTTCCCCGACGGTGGCTGATCGAGCAGTTGTGGCGGCTCACGCAGACGCGGTGGGCGGACCCTCATCTCTTATCGTCTTCTCCGACGGCAGTGTCTAGCGGAGACGCGGCGGCTCATGCAAATGCTGCATCTTCAAGGTTATCGCTTCCCTTCTCCTTCTCTCTCCCTCTATCTCCTCACAGATCCGGTCCACCTCATCATTCTCTGAGTAGTTCCCCTCGTCCCTCTCTCAGATCCGGTGCCTCACGGAGGTGGTAGCATGGATAGAAACCTTCAACTATGACAAAGGTTGGCGCTGGCGGACGGGGTCTCGAGGGTCGGTGGATCTCATTAGCGCGTGGGTGGATGACAACTCCCTCACTCTTCCCTGCACAGACCTCATGGCAACGACAACATCAGCAGTGGACAAGGGTGGAGGTAACCTCAGGGCTTTGTGCGACGCGGCCGTGGAGGAGCCACCGGCAATGGCAGCTCCTGACTAGAGCTATTTATTTATTTCTTCTATTTCCAGAGGCTGGCGTTGTAACCCAACTATCATTTCTAAAAACATTTTCAGAGGCGGTCGTTGTAACCCACCCGCCTCTCGGAATGTCATTTTTAGAGGCAGTCATTTCGACGATCTCCATTGTAAATGATTAACAGTGACGTGTGTCATTGGCCAACTCTGAGAATTCTTTATGTGCTAGTGTATTGTTATGGTGGGGGAAGGGTGTCATCTTGTGCTTATATATTGCTGATATAAGTAGATAATTTGTTCGCTTATATATATATTTGATTATTGTGATGATGCATGACATCTCGTTTTCTGAGTAAACTATGCTGGTTTATTTCTAATCTAGGAGATGCTCATTATGTTACTCTTGAGAGAATGCACTATTTGAAAGGCACTCTGAGTAATAGTACCCATTGTATTAGGTAGCCAAAGGTATAAGAGGGATATAGTGATTCAAATTAGATATTTGATCCTCTTAAGATAAAAGCCACGAGGGACATGTGTAATGTGTTCACACTAGGAAGTTATGTTGTTTCATGGAAATATTGCAAGTAAGCCATCTTAATCAGGTCAACAATAGAAGAAATCATAACAATAGACACTGTCACTATTGAGGCTGAGTGGCTTCATGAAATCCTAATAGATTTGTTGGTTGTTGAAAAACATATACCTCATTAAGACAACATAACAAAAACAAGGCATGTAAGGAGGTGGCTAAAGTCTACCAAGAAACTTAAAAACTCTAGGTTGATAGCGTCCGACCATGTCTAAATGACTACGAACTTAATAGAACAATTCACAATAGTTTTATCATGTTTTAATAGATAATGCATCGACTGAGATCCACATGAGACCCAAGTGAGTCATACCATAGTGATAAAATATCCTGTGTGACTAGAGATCACATGAAGTAGGATGGTGAAATAAGCCATCAGTTGACTACGAGTGATACCCTTTATAAGTTCCATGCCTTAGCTTCTTAGATGCATGGTTGTCCTATATCCTAAAGCATGTTGGTTTATACCTTAATGTGATACAAGTTGTTCGATTGAGTAGAATTGTTGGGCTAGAAAATATCTTATAAGAAACACACTTATATGAGTTTGATTGCTACTCAGAGACTGAGACTTGTGTGGTGTCTAGAGACTTATGAAAGGCAAGGAGTTTGAATTACATGCTCCGGACGAGAGGGGTTCTTTGAGCAGCCTACTGAATTCAGGCCTTGCTCGTCCTAGGTCATATAGACACATGTGTTTGTGAGAGAACCCCTCCAAAACCATGTCCAGCCAAGACACTTTCACGAATAGATGGACGATCAGGTCTTTAATTTGGTGACCGCACGCGCGTTAGCATGACTGCTCACTTCTGTTCCTATTCCTGCAGCTTATGAGAAAACAACTACATCGTGGCTGCCCACTTGGGTTCAAGTCCTCGACTCATGGGTGCTCACATTTTCACGAATTTATTTCATGATTTAACTGCATTGTTCTTGCAGTGGTAGGCAACATACCCGTTGACAACGAGACGTCAATGGTGACTTCCTCAATATCGAGACCTGCGGGCTCATTCTTAGTCTATCGAAGGTGCTCAGGCTGCGTGGGTAGGTTCATTGGGGTTAGTGTAAGCGTATGCACGAGTGTCTGCATTTATACTGTGATTAAAAAAAAGTACAAAATTACAGCCGCTTTCTAGTACATGACGATATAATTACTCTCTGGTTTGTGAGAACATCTAAACAGCCTCACTATCTACAACTCTTTTGTTGAATATTTTATTTTATATCACGTGATCCATGACACTAGTCACTACTGTATAAAGATTTGTAGAGGCGGCTGGCCCGCTGCTATATAAATTTCTAGAGGCAACTAGAAATACAAGCTGTCTCTACAAGTCGTGTTTGTAGAGGCAGCTTACTATCCAACTATCTCAAGAAATTAAATTCCGGAAATCACAAACCGGACAAATGAAAAAACAAATCCGGGGAAAACCCACCGGCCAGCCTCACAAAGTCATGCAAAACACCAGTGCGTGTGGCTTCTCTAGCCACTCGACTCCAAAGTCACTTTTGACTAAAGGGGAAGACAATCCCCTTTATTCACTTTAACGGATTTTGAAATGAGTGTTTGGGACCCTAAATGTATTCAAATTAAAAAGATTTCAACTGCGATGTTCCAGATACCGCCGAGTACTACAACTTTGGTTTTGGCCATTTTTCTCCATCCAAGAAAGTATGAAAATTTTGGATTTCAAATGTTACAAGTTCAAACATAATTTTCTTTGGATAAATTAAAATAAAAAAATTGTCGACTACAAGTTGTATAGCTCTATGAGATCCAAACTTTGTTGTATGTCGTTTCTACATCTGAGGTCATTTGAAAATTTTGAATTGCCATATTTGAGGACTTCAAAATAAAATTTGAGATTATAGATTACTTCAAATAAAAAGGTTCTCAACTGCAATATTTTATATCTTTTTGAGATCTATAACTTTGGCTTTTGTCTCCATCCTAGGTCGGATGGAAAGCATAAAACAATTGTCAACTATAGAGTTGTAGATCACTTCGAGTTATAAAACTTTGATATAAAGCTTGTATTCATCCAACTTTGTTTCAAAATTTTATAAATTTCACTATGTTGCATCTATTTTTTAGAGACTGTTCTATATCCATCCGCATCTACAAATTGATTTGTAGAGAGGGCTCTACAATCCCAGTTGCCTCAAGAAATACATTTTTAGAGGCGGCTAGATCTAGAGTCGCATCTAGAGATAGGGGTATTTTTATAGACACCTAAAAATACTAGCCGCCTCTAATTATAGATTTTTAGAGGGAAAACCCCATTTTTAGATGCAGATTTTGATTGAGCCACCTCGAAAAGAAAAGGTCCCTTTGCTAAAAAATAATTTTTGTAGTAGTTAATGAATCACTCTTGCACCACTATCTCATAACAGACTATCATGCCGGTTCAAAAACCGGCACAACCAAAGCGACAGTGATGAGGGGGCTCATCACTGCCAGTTTAGAACCAACACTGATAAAGTTTTCAGAAAACCCAAAAATGAGATGAAAAAAGAGCTGAAAAATAGCAATTTTTTTTAATAGGAGAGACCCCACCAGCTAGCCACATAGTCACTTATTTTTTGAATACAAATCACGAGATTTTTTGCGTACTTTGTGGCCTGCAGTGCTCGAACCGATGACCTCGAGATTCGCATGTTTGTCTTCTCACCACTCAACGCATAAGACACTTGTGTCCATTTGGGATATCCGTCCTCCTCGTTTTATTTTCATCTAGTTTTGAAATGAGTATTTGGGACCATAAACGAATTCAAATGAAAAAAGTTATCAACTACAAAGTTTTATAGCTTTTCGAGATCTACAACTTTGATTTTGGTAATTTCTTCATCCGAGGTCGTTTGAAAATTTTGAATTTCAAATGTGAGGAAAATCGGCTATAATTTTCCTTGGATAAATGATTTCAAATGAAAAAGTTGTCAACTACAAAGTTTCATAACTTTTCGAGATCTACCACTTTTGTTTTGGTCATTTCTCCATTCGAGGTCATTTGAAAAATTCAAATTTCAAATATGAGAATTCAAATGTAATTTTCGTTGGATAGACGATTTGAAATGAAAAAGTTGTCAACTGTAATGTTACATAACTTTTCGAGATCTACATCTTTTGTTTTGGTCGCTTCTCCACTCGAGATCCTTAACTATAACTACACACTCACTTATGACTATAAAGCATATGAATTACTTTGGTATTAACTTCTATAAAATCTTGTGAAACAAATAACTCAGCATCAAAACAACTTTAAATAAAAAAGTTATGAACTACAAAGTTGCATAACTTTTCGAGATCTACAACTTTTGTTTTAGTTGTTTCTCCATCCTATATCCTTTTCTACCACTATACACTCACTTGTGATTTTAGAGCATATGGACTCCTTTGATATTAACTCTATAAATCCTTATGATACATATTTAGACATCCAACCAACCTCAAATCAAAAAAGTTTAAACGACAAAGTTGTATATCTCAAAAAGTACTAGAACTTTGGTATAAAGTTCGTCAAATGAGAAAGTTATGAAGTTTTTCGTGCAGCCTATTACTGCCGGTTCAAACCACGAACCGGCAGGTTTTTGCCAAAAACAAGCAGAGTTCATCCAATATCACTACCGGTTTATGGCTAAAACCAGCAGTGATGACCCGAATATCACTGCTGGTTTTAGCAAAAAACCGACAGTGATGGGCCGGTAGTGAAAAACAATTACGTAGTAGTGCATAATGGTTGAGATTTTTATCTTTAAAACTTTGAATTAAAATATACATACCAATAATTTTTAAAAATGTAATAGATAAACTCTCTTTCATAATGGAAAATATGTGTAATTTAGTTACAAATTTAGAGGTTACTTTTGATTATCTTTCATTATGGCAGATTTGGTAATTTAGATTTAAATTTTAGAGTGACTTTGTATTATTCACCATGAAGGCATGTTTGTTGCAATCGACTGTAGCTACCAATGATGGACTCAATTGAGCCAGACGGCATAACCTTTTCAATTAAATCTCAAGGCCTATATATATTATTTTGGAGTCATGGGCTTATTTTTGATGCAGATTGATGTGGACGTTCTATATTGATACTCCCTTCGTCCATTAAAATAAAATACAATTCTCGTTTTTTGAAAAGTCAAATAGTTTAAACTTTGACTAAATTTATATAAAAAAGTACTAAAATTCGTGATATAAAATAAGTATCACTAGATTAGTTATTGAATAACTTTTATAGTAAATTTATTTGAAGATATAAATGTTAATTTTTTTACTATGAACTTGGTGAAACTTGAACTACTAAATTTATTTGAAGACATAATTATATTCTTTTGTAAACGGACGGAGTATATATACTTACCAGTCGTCCCGCATGTGTGGGATGGCGCGTGACGCCCTCCAGGTGATGCCGTTAGGAGTGCTTCTGTCACCCATGCCGTACTTGGTGTTGTTGTTGATGATCTCCTCAAGCCGCGCGTTCATGGCCTGGATCCTGCCGGAGAGGGCGAAGCGGACGCAGAGGTGAGTGCGGAAGTTGACGAACAACTCCGCGGAAGCTCGCGCCCAGTTGCGCCCAAAGCGTTGGGCTAGAGCGAAGCGGCGGGACAGGTCGCCCTTGAGGTAGAACTCGTCAACTGCGTCCTCAGCCTGGAAGGCCACCTCGCGGATCTGGCATGCGAGCACCCGGACGAGACGGCTGCCGTCGTGGCGGCTGAGCAAGTCGGCCTCATGGACCAAGGCCTGCAGCCACATGAGCTTGTCGTTCAGGCTCTCTATCTCTCCGCCCACCCTGGCAAGCGCCTGCGCCTCCGTTAGCGCAACGTCCTTCAGCTTGGTGAGCAGGGGCCCAACGATCGCGTCGGCCATCTCTCCCCCTCTCCGATCACAGAAGATCTCAACAAGCACGGTGCGGCAGCAGGGGGTGGTGAACTGACACCGGTGCTGTACTGAGCAGAGGCAGCCTAACTATTATTTATAGGCCTTTTCAGTGAGCGTATGACAGTGGTGTGTGCAGAGGAGTTTGAGAGCACTACTGCGTTGACGGTTATCTGAGACGGTCAAAATTGATTTTCCGAGACGGACGGACTGTCTACCTCTGATTTAATGTCACTATAAATTAGAATTTGCGGAGGACGTTTGAGATTGGTGTCCGCGGAGTCAAGAACATATTTCAAAAAAACGTATGCAGCTAGTTTAAGTTAGTTGACTTGCCTTTATAATTTTAGTCATCCTTCCAGCTATAAACAGATGCTGTAGCGTGAGTATACTTATCTATATAATATAAATTAATGAGTGCTTATCTATATAATATAAATTAATGAGTGGAAGATATAGTATAAATACATTGAACATTTCTGATCATAGAAAGATGCGAGAACTGTGAAGGCACCAAAACGGCATATATTTGGAGAAAACCTCTGGTTTGTTGGACCTTTATGTGAAAAAATGGGTAGCTGTATATCTGATGTGACCTTTATGCGTTTATATACTGAATTACTGATAGCCTATCAAACAATGAACAATTTTGTTTAGATCATTAATATTGATAATATGTGATTGTTTTTTTTTCATTTCAAACAATTCTTTCCAACAGGAATACTCTAATTTGCACTTGAATTTAACATCAATAACATGTGGTTAGCTAGGAATTTTTTAATAGCCTTGATCTATTTAGGATATGTCTCCATTCGAGGTCATTTAAAAAATTCAAAAACCAGAATTTCTAGATTTGAGACCTTTGAGACCATAAGTTATTTAAGTGAAAAAAATTTGACTGCAATGTTGTAGATATCTTCGAGCATTCAAACCTTGATATACAGTTTTTCTAGATTCAAATTGATATGGAAAAGTTATGATTTTTTTCTGCCTCACCTATTTTTATAAGCAGACTATGTTTCCAACCGGCTCTGGAAATTGATTGTTAGAGCATCTCTAAGAGACTTTTTAAATCTCACTCTCTAAATCATTATTTGGAGAGTCATTTATGTAAAAACCGCTTTCTTTAACTTTCCACTCTCTAAAAGTTCTTCTATATCTCGTTTGTACTCTAGAGAGCCATTCTAGTCTTCTGTTTTTTTGCTAGCGAAAAATCTAGAATAGAAGATAGCTATATTTGAATAAGCATTTAGAGAAACTGTTGTAGGATAGTTTTTGAGCAAAATCTCTGTTCCTAGCATTTAGTAAGCATAGAGAGAGTCTCCTATATAGACATCACAATTCTAGAAGTGGTTGTTGTTCCCAACTATGTCTAAAAATAGAGGATATTTTTTTGTGCAACTAGAAATAACGATAGTCTCTGAAAACCGATTTTGAAGCCATCCCTCTCTAGAACCATTTTTAGAAATGGTTATTCGATGCCTCAACTGATCTCTCTTGTAGATCTACCTCCAGCCCAACTAGCTCTTCGTGTCTTGGAGCATCAAGGTGTCCATCGTGCACGGATTGGAAATGGAGGAGGTGGCATAAGCATCTATGAACGTAGGTCAGAGAAGAGGTGTGGGTACTTTATATGTTAGGGTTTGGCTCATGTGCTAGGTCTCTTTTTATGTGTAGATGCATTTTAAGTAGGGATGGAAAATGGAAATGGATATCCAAATTATCCAATATACGTATCCACTAAAACTTGTAATATGGATATCCATATTCGTATCCGTTTCTAATATGGATACTAAATGGATATATCCAAATCCGTTTTTCAGTGTTTTTCTCTATCCGATTCCAGATCCGTATTCGACAATATGCGACAGTATCCGTATAAGCAAAGAAAACAAGGTATCATGAACCTACTTAAAAGTTTTCTCTTCACAATGAGTGACCAATTATTTAATTTTAATATTACTAATAATGCATTGAACCCATTTAATAGTATCTCTATAAATAAATTTTAGTATTAATTTAAAATTATTAATGATATATAAAGATTAAATTAATTTTAGTAATTTTAGTTCACTTTGGTTAACGATGTAATTAGTAGTAAAATTTTATTTATGTATGTTAAATTTAACAATATGCATTAGTGTTGACTAAAGTAAATATCCGAATAGAAATCTGAATCCAAGACATCCGTTTTGTATTCATATTCGAAAATATCCGAATCCGTATTCATATTCGAATTAAAATGTGGTAAAAGATGATATCCGGATCCGATTCCATGCGAATCCGATCCGTTTCCATCCCTAATTGTAGGAGGGTCATCACTTTAAATATGTTCTTTTATACATGTACATCCATCTTTCTTAAGAGGCATGCCTATGTAAATTTGATCTTTATGGAAAGCCATATGCTATCAAAGCCTTAAATGTCTATAGAGACTGTAGTTGAAGGTATCACCCTGTGTAAATAAAGGTGAAAGTTTCCCTAAATCTCTTTTATAGTCCTGCCTGGCTCCCTCAAATTTCTCAAACCACTGAGCTTCGTTCAATTTTGAAAGCACGTGATCGCAACATCATGCAAGGCTGCCCCCACATCAGCACCTAGCTTGGACACGAGTGGCAGTTGGAAGTATGGAACAACTTGCATCCATATAATAAAGCGACCTCGACTCCTACAGTCATACTAACTAAGAAACTAAAACTGATGAAGGTTCCAGTTACGCACATACATGATTAGTGTATTCGTGCAAGAGCTAGCTTTGTCGTCAGCATGAAGTTAGAAACTGATGAAGGTTCCAGTAATGATTAATTTAATCACTAGTGTGTGTTGCTGCAGTGCATGGTGCAGTAACCAATGACGTCAAAGGCTGGAGCGTCATTGCTCGTCTATAAATCTGGACATGATAAATTGATAATTGATAAACAAACTCATGTTGCCCCTAAAATATGTAGTGCCTCTGTCTCCAAAACCTTGACTTTCTAGATCGAATTATTCTTTCCGCTGCGTGTGCCGCGAGTTGTGGATGCATATTTCCATGTGAGTGTCTGCTCTTGACTGACGCCCTGATCGAGCTGAGTCTTGCATGGGTTACCTCTTTGTCAACTCTTCGATCCATGCAAAAGTGTTAGCTAATTAATCTCAATGATCGAGTAGTTGCGAGCTTTTCTTGGTCTCAATTTTGTCAAGAAAGATGGCATATTCAATGCATGCGGCCGAGTTATGAGCCAGACTGAGATGATTTCTTACATATGAAAGATACTCACGCAGAAAATATTTGCGAGCTGTTCATTTCTACAGAGAGTAAGACTAGCTAGATCAACTTTGATGGAAGGTACGGTCGCCTGTGCCAACCACCTTGACTGAGGTGTATATTTTGTCTTCATAAAAATTCGCCCAGTTCTTCCTCGCCTGTGCAAAATGATGGAGGTTGAACTTTCGCATCCGAGTTCAAGTCGAATATCTCCCAGCAACTCACAATTTTTAGGTTATTTCTATTACTTAATGGTGTTATTCTTTGAATGGCTGGACAAGACCCAGTAGTAATAGTCTCCAGATTTTGCCTCACACTGCTTTAATATTGCAATTTGTATCTAAACATCAAAACTGGGGAGCAAATGAATTAGAACAACAAGCATTTGCCTATGATGCACTACTGCAGAATACACATGCCCTGTCAGCCCATCATGTATCCTAGAGCCGGCAGTAATCCGGATTCACTGCCGGGTCACATAAGCCTAGGATCTCAATAATGATTAAGATATTGAAGCCCTCTGTGTGTCTGGTTGCGTACAAAATCGTACAAATTTAATCCTTTGTTGCTTGTTGAAATAAAATATATACAGTTTTACTCCACTAGGGTTCACCGGAACTAAACTTACGGTTCTGGCTTAGTCAACAGCTGCCTGCATTACTTTAGGTTTTAATATTGGCAATAACCAACATTACTATCGCGGGCTCTAAACTGAGTAAATCTAACTTTCTATGTTTGCAGCTAGTGCTTTCCAGAAAAATATTACTGTTTCACATGAATCGCTAGAATAAATTTCAAGCAAACGCTCGTGCCACTGTCTTAATTTTACTACCGCAGGAGTTCACCGGAATAAAATGTTGGGTTTGTTTTCCGTTTCTGGTGTGGTTTGCTTTCTGCTGCTTGTGTGGCCATGGCCCAGCAGCTCGCGCGTGAACTGGCACTACACGGCGACGTCGACCCCTGTGTTGCCGCCCTATTACTGTACAGCCTCCTCTAGGAGCACGGCGAGCCGCTCCAGCATGGCGTGGGCTGAATGTCAGGTGTCTAAAGGATGTCCAGTTTTTAGGCAACTGAGCTATAGGAGTTGTGTTTGATTAAACAAATCACTTGGAATTTTAACCTTGAAACGTTGAAATTTAAACTCTTAACACTACAGCAGCCACACGCTTTGCCGAGTGCCAGGCACCCATGCACTCGGCAAATCTTTTGCCGAGTGCAACACTCGGCAAAGAGGCTCTGTCGAACCTTTTCACAGTAAAGCCTGCTTTGCCGAGTGCCAAATCTCGGGCACTCGGCAAAGGCTTTGCCGAGTGTCAAGCTGGCATTCGGCAAAGGATTGACGGCCGTTGGCCGAAGGCTCACGCCGTCTTAAATTTTTTTTTAATTTCTTTGCCGAGTGCAACACTCGGCAAAGAATTTTCTTTTTTTTTCAAAATTCTTTGCCGAGTGCCATAGCGCCGAAGCACTCGGCAAAGCCTGTTTTTATTTTTTTTAAAATTTTCTTTGCCAAGTGCCACTGCCAAGGCACTCGGCAAAGCATTTTTTATTTTTTTTAAATTTTCTTTGCCAAGTGCAATGGCCATTGCACTCGGCAAATCTGGGAAATTGTTGCTGCTATTTTCCCAGCTTTGCCGAGTGCAATGGTCATTGCACTCGGCAAAGCCACAGCAAATTTTTTTTTGTTTTTTGCTTTTCCATGTAAACAACAGTGCATATATATATATTAGAAACCACGATTCAACACAATATATCAGAAACCACATATATATATCACAAACAACCAATTATGTCTGAAATCCACAATATATTACAAACCACAAGTTCACAAGTTCAATACATAAAGGCATGCCTACATAAAACCGACTCTGGAAGCGGCTCACGTCGAATGTGAGGGTTGCGATGCCCCAACTTGCGATGCCGGCGACCCTCCGAGATGGTTCGACGCCGCCCCCGATTGATGCTGCACAAAAGAGAAAAGATTGCACGTGAGTGACAAGATAAAAATGTAAGCAGTTTAAAGAAAAGTTGAAAATTTCGGCAGCACCTCCCCTGCACGGGGAGGTTTCCAAAACCTGCAAGAAAAACGTCGACACGAAGGCCGACAACCACATTTCCGGCACGAAGGCCGACACATCAACAAACCCGGCACGAAGGCCGACACATAAACAAATCCGGCACGAAGGCCATCACCAGGTTTGACACTAAGCATGAGCATAGAAAGTAAAGCATCCGTACTCATACTCACCGGAGTAGAATCTTGACGATGTGGTGGTGGTGGTGGTGGTGCAAGCAGGTTGGCTGGGGTCTCCCAACCTTGTTGCAGCCCAAGTTGTTGCACGAACTGGAGCAAACCTGCTTGCTGGGCCTCCAAAGCTTGTAGCCTCTGACGCTCGGCCTCCCGCTCAGCCAGCTGGGCCTCCTGCTGGGACCAAAGTTGCTGTAGCTCGGCCTGCAACATTTGACACCAATGTTTCAATAATGCATAGCTAAGGAATGTAAATGACAAAGAACGACGAATGAAACTGGAATACTTACCTGGAGTGCCACCACCGATGACGGCCGTTGCCTTATGGGCACGCTAGAGCTCGTGCTGACCTTGCCGCCTCCATGTAAGAAGTGAGGCGGGTGTGGACGCTGGAGTTGGTGTACGCCTCTGGGCCCGCAACCGGGTTGTACTCGATGTTGGACTTTGCTGGGCCCATGTGGGCCGGAGCATACACCGTGAGTTGGCCAATTGGCTGGCCACCGTGCGCCGCCGACTACGAGAAAGACAACAACATGTGGTAAGAAATAATGCAAAACTGAGCGCGGCTAGATAAGACAAATGGTGGAGACTTACATATGTCTTCGCATACTTGCTGAGGCTGGCGCTGCCCTGATGGTGAGGTACACCTGGCATCATCATACGGTGCTCGCTTTTCTCTTGGTGCGCCCTCTGCCAGTCCACGTCCAACCATTTGTCCACTATAGCAACCCAGCAATCGGGGTGGGTGGCGCACTAGTTTGGAATCACCTACAAGCCATCATAAGATCAAATTAGGCATAGTTAATCTCAGAAGAAATCAATAGGAGATGTTTTCTATTTACCTATAGGTACTGCTCCCTGGTAAGAACCTCTGTCTCCCTTCTTGCCTATGTCTTGTTGATTCTTCTGTTACGGAAGGTGGCGTTGTAGTCTCTGTGCGCCTAGAGGCGGGCCTCGTAATACAAGTCCGAGACACGCCTTTTACAGGAAGCGTAAGCCACCTGATACGCCCTATCCTCCTGTCTCGGCTGGCATCTGAAGAAGTCCTACATAAAGACACGAGGTATCCATTATTTTGTTTAAAGAATGTGCATTGAATGCAATGAATTGAGGGCCATAGTGCGAGAAAGGCTTACCCACAACTCCTGAATCACCTGATCCGCCAAGTTCCTGAATCACCCGGAAGAAAAAGCTCAACTCTGCCAGCACCTTCTAGACATGCTCAGGAACGTAGCCACGAACCATCGACGGAAGAAGCCACTCAATCCATATGTGGAAGTCATGACTCTTCATCCCTAACACTTGGCCAGTATCTGGGTTCGCTCCCCTCCTCAGATTCGCTGCAAACCCATCAGGGAAACATAACATCTGCATCCATTGTATCACTTCCGTCATGTGCTTCTTTTCCAAGACGTAATCGGCCTTAGGCCTTTTCCATGGTTTGTCGTCTCTTGGAGGCAGCATCTGTAGCTTTGGTCTGTCGCATAGTGTTGCCATGTCTACTCTAGCCTTAGGGTTGTCCTTTGTCTTGTCAGGAATGTCCATGAGTGTTGCCCAAAGTGCTTCGGCGACATTCTTCTCAATGTGCATTACATCTATGTTATGTGGAAGGAGAAGGTCATCAAAATAGGGAAGACTCTCCAATCCCGACTTATGAGTCCACATATGTTCCACACCATAGCCCACAAAGCGATCTTTGTTTAGATTATCTTTCTTTGGATTAACATTCTTTCTTTTACCCTTCTTTGGACTATCTTTCTACGTCGAGACCATGAGAGCATCTATCTGAGCATGAACCTGGCCACCAGTCATCTTTTGAGGTGCAAGGTCGGTCACCGTGACACCTTTCGTGAAGTTCTTGGTGTCTTCTCTGAATGGATGGTCAAGAGGGAGGAATTGCCGATGCTTGTCGAACGACGAGAACTTGCCACCCTTCTTCAACCAAATGAACTATAGAGCTGCCTTGCATACCGGGCATGGAAACTTCCCATGGACACACCAGCCGGTGAATATCCCATACGCCAGGAAGTCATGCACGGAGTACAAGTACCAAACATACATTTTGAAGCTCTTCTTTGTAGCTCGGTCGTAAGTCCATACGCCTTCATTCCAAACCTTGATCAATTCATCATAAACCGGCTCCATGTACACACCCATTTTGTTTCCTGGGTGTTCAGGAATTATCAACGTCAAGAATATGTTTTGCCGTTGAAGTAGGGCCCCGGGGGGGATATTGAGGGGGATAGCAAACACGAGCCAACAAGTGTATGGGGCCGACATCATTCCATAAGGATTGAACACATCCGTTGCCAGTGCAATACGTACATTATGGGCCTCTTCATCTTTGCCACGATGGTTGCCATTAAAGCTTTTCCATGCTTAGCCATCTGCTGGATGTACCATCTTGTCAGGATTGTATCGAACGCCATTCTTGTGCCATGTCATCTGTTTCGCGGACTCCTCGGACATGAATAACCGTTGGAGCCTCGGTATGATCGGAAGGTATCGTAGGACTTTCATGGGGATCCCCTCATTCTGCTCCTTCTTGCCATCACTTTTGTCTACCTCCACATACCTAGAGGATTTACACTTTGGATAGTACTTTGTATCCTTGTGATCTTTCCTAAATAGGACGCACCCCTTCGGACAACAATGTATCTGCTCATACGGCATCTTCAGTGCCCGAAGGAGTCTCGTTGACTCGTACAAGTTGCTCGGCAGATGATGACCCTCCGGAAGCAAATCCCCAATAATTGCCATCATAGCATCGAAGCAGGCTCGAGTCATGTTGTGCTGGGACTTCAACCCCAGTAGGCACCCATTGGCATCCAGTTGAGAAACCGTTGTCTTCTCATGTAGGAACTTCTGTGCCGATTCCAACATGGCCAAAACGCCTTAGCGCTTGGCTCTGGCTCCTCCTCATCCTCCTGCTCGACCTCCGGAGGTCTTTCAGCGAACATCGCATCCTCATAGTCACCTAACCATCCTTCTACCCCGCCATCACCATCAAATGCCTCCAAGCATCGTCTCATGACCTCCTCTCTAGGACAATAGGCTTCACCATGGTACACCCACCGGGTATAGTTTGGCATAAATCCAAACTTGCAAAGATGCTTCATCATGACTTCCCTTGTTTTTCTTTTCTTGTTTTCACAATCGCTGCAGGGACAGAACATGTCTCTCGCTCCCTTAGCTTCCTTAAATGCATGGTCCAAGAATTTCTTGGTCTTATCCATCCATTCATGGGTGATTTGAGCCTGACTTGGGCGTCCCATGTACATCCACTCATGGTTCTCCATCCTCTAGCATATACACATAACGGAGCAATATCATATACACATAATGGAGTAATATAACCATCAGTTGCATCTGCATAGCGTGCCTGCTATCTAATAGGTGAGGATAGGTCCTAATCCCACCCGCGGAGGCGTAGATGAGGTTAGTTTCCATGCTCTACTACGATCCAAGATAGAATTTCGGCAGCACCTCCCCGTTGTTCTCCCGATACACATCCTGGAAGGGAGAGTGTGTATCCGGAGAACAATAGGGAGGTGGTGCCGAAACTCCGCCTTGGATCCGAGCAGAACATGGAAACTAACCCATCTACGCATCCGCGGGCTATCCAAAAAACGTGGACAATCCAAAATAGATACGGTCATAGATATGCAAAGATCCGCATACCTCCAACCGTATTTGTTTCGGACGGGAGACGCCTAACTGGGTTACGTACGATAACTATAAGCAAGAGAGGTCAACTGTACCTAGGGTGGCGGTGGAGAAAGGCTAGCGGCGCAGTGGCGAGTTGGTGCAGTGGCGAGACAAAGCAGTGCAGGCATGACCGCAGCGCCGACGAAGACGATTGGGATCGCCGAGGTGCTCCAGGTCCCCTCCGACAGCTCCTGCTTTGCAAAAGAAGAAACACATCACTATTACTTGAAAATTTTGGCAGAACCTCCCCTGTACGGGGAGGTTTCCAAAACCTGCAAGAAAAAGCCGGCACGATGGCCGACGTCCACATTTGGGGCACGATGGCCCACACATACACAAACCCGGCACGAAGGCCGTCAACACATAAACGGCACCAAGGCCGACACCCTCGGAGCCTTTACCTTTTCTCCGGCGAGGGACGGGGACGACGGCATGGACGAACAGCGATGTGCGGGGACGATGGACTGGACGAACGTCGTCGACGAACGGCGTGAACGGTCGTCGGACCGAGGTCCATCTCCTCCTCCCCCCTTCTCCTTCTTCTTCTTCCTCCTTCCTCCCTTCTCCTTCTTCTTCCTCCTCCTCCTCCCTTCTCCTTCTTCCTCCTCCCTTCTCTTTCTCCTCCCTTCTCCTTCTTCCTTCTCCCTTCTCCTTCTCCTCCCACCTCCCTTCTCCTCCTCCCCTTCTCTTTCTCCCCTCCTCCACCTCTTTGTAGGGACGGCCGGGCCGGGGGCGGTGAGGCGCGGCGGCGTGGGCGGGGGATGTGGGGCGCGGGGGCACGGGCCGGGGCGGCGTGGGGCGTGGTGGCCGGTGCGGCGGCGGGAGTGGCGGCGGCGGCGCTGGCGCGGGTGAGGGGCGGGCGTGAATGAGGATAGGGTTGGAGGAGGATGGGCCGTGGGCCCTTATTCCAGAAGGGATTTTTTTTTTGAAATATCCTTTGCCGAGTGCTGCGGCCTAGCACTTGGCAAAGGCCCTCTTTGCCGAGTGTCAGGCATGGCACTCGACAAAGTATTTTTGTTTTTTTTTAATTTTGATTTCAAATTTTTTTCGTAGACCTTATCTATTATTTACAAGCACGTTAAAATTTGGAACCTTTTTATAACTTTCTGCTATATTTCTTGAATTAATTTTGTTTACTTGCATTTTTTCCGAAAAAGTAAATTTGAACTACAGGTGCATGAAATAATGAAATGTAGCCATTCAAAAAATGATAGTCATGTTGTAGAGTGTATTTTGAGGCCGTATGCAGGAACTCACCCAAAATTTTAAACGCCTTGTTCGCCAAACATCACGACCCGCTTGTGGTCGGAGTGTATTTAAATTATAGAAAATGCAAACGAAGTCCAAAATTCACGAAACTTGTCGAGGTGTCGTGTGATCGCATGTGGAGGCTATGATAAAAATTTGAGAAGGTTTCGAGCAAGTTGCGACGTCGGATGCCTAAAACGCAGACATCTCCACATGCGACGTCGGGATAGAAAAACATACGTATACAACAATTTCTAATAAAATTATCTCTTACCCCGATAAAGATTGTGGAGTATAATGTAAATAAGTAATAGTGCTTCTACACACGACCATAAAACTACTTCCATTCATTATTACACCAGGATTGATGTCATGATGTCTTACTAACATGGACTCTCAGTTGCTAGCCTTTGACTTGTGGGTGCCTGGGCCGGCCAAGAGTATGATAATGGGGTACTTTTTTAAAATCAACAGTTAATAAGGAAGATATTCCTAAATATCATTGTTTCAGTGGTTAACAACTAGTTTATCATTTTTAATATAGTCTACCATATTCTTTTTCTATGGTTTCGCTAAGATCTTTGTAAGGTAGTAACTATACTGTAACACACTTTCCAACTATTTTCCTTAATACTGAAATCAAGGAATTCTTCATTGCTTTTAAAGTATTCTTTTTATCAAGGAATTTTATTTAATATTTCCGGTGGAAATCCAACTACTAACTTCATATATAATTCAGAATTTAGAAACTTATGGACTGTATATTTTGTTTAATCTTGACATTTTGATATCATAACATGATATATCATTGAGCAAACTTCTTACATCTTGCCTATTAGCATTGGAATTACTTGCCCATTAAGGTGAATGTGATGGATCTTTGAAATCACCTTTTTTAAGATGTTTCATGACATTGACACATGTGTGTACAATCACTAGCACAAAAATGATTTTAGGAGACAACCAGTTTTACAGAGGCGACACTTTTTACGCCCGTCTCCATAAATGATTTTAGGAGACCTAAGATTATAGGAGGCACCAGAAAAATTATCCTGTCTCTGAAAAATGATTTTCAGAGGCAGCCCACTTAAGAAGCCCACCTGTAAAAATCAATTTTCAAAGATGTCCTTCTTACATCGGCCGACTATCAAAACAGAAGGCCCAATAAAAAACCTTAAACACCATGTTGTTCGCCTCAACCCTAAGTCCCTAACCCGACACAGCCTCTATGAGACTATAAAGTTGAAAATTTTCCTTGGATAAATGATTTCAAATGAAAAAAATTGTCAACTACAAAGTTGTATAGCTCTATGAGATCCAAAACTTTGCAGTATGCCGTTTCTAGATTTGAGGTCATTTGAAAATTATGGATTTCCATATGTGAGGACTTCAAACTAAACTTTGAGATCATAGATCATTTCAAATAAAAAGGTTCTCAACTGCAATATTTTATATCTTTTTTAGATTTATAACTTTGGTTTTTGTCTCTCCAATCCAGGTCGGTTGGAAAAACACAAAAAATTGAATTTTAAAATGTGAGAACTTCAAACAAAATTTGAGGATTTAAATGATTGCAAATGAAAAAGTTGTCAACTACAGAGTTGTAGATCACTTCGAGTTATAAAACTTTGATATAAAGTTTGTCTTCATCCGACTTTGTTTTAAAATGTTATAAATTTCACTGTGTTGCATCTATTTGTAGAGACTGCTCTACACTACCGGAATCGCAAGCTTTGCCGAGTGCCAAGGACTTTGCCGAGTTTTTTTATCTCGGGCACTCGGTAAGGGCTGTCTTTGCCGAGTGCCCGAACTCGAACACTCGATAAAGACACGACCCTCGGCAAAGCTAGTCTTTACCAAGAGCTCAGTTTCGACACTCGGCAAAGACGTCCTCTTTGCCGAGTGCTCAAATATACCACTCAGCAAAGACTTTCTTTGCCGAGTGTCAGCGTCTCACACTCGGCAAATTTTGGCGCGCCGTTAAACTAACCTGCCGCCGTCAGCTCTTTGCCGAGTGTACAAATGCAACACTCGGCAAAGAGGCTCTTTGCCGAGTGTCAAAAGCAGACACTCGGCAAAGTATATATTTTTTTGACTCCTGCACTTCAAACTTTTTCACCTCTCCACATACCACATTTGGTACTCCATGCTTAAGTTTGGTGTAGTTTTGAATTTATTTGCTATATTTAACTAATTAATTGCATTTCAAGCAATTTTTTGAATTAAGTTCAATTTGAACTACAAGTTATTCAAATATTTGGAAAAAATGAGTATAAAATTGATATTCATATTATTCAACCTAGTTTGAGGCCTTACCTATAAGATTATAAGGGTTTTCGAACATCTTATTTCGGAAACACGACCCCGAGCGTGTGGTTGAATGGTTTTTAAATTCTATAAAAAGCAAAGGAAGTCCGAAAATCATGAAATTTGATAAGATGTCATGATATCATATGTGGAGGTTGTGGTAAAAAAATGAGAAGGTGTTGCATAAGTTGTCACGTACATTGCTTACAAACCGAAACATCTCCGAAGAAGTTTCATGATTGTTGAGAATGATCTGGTAAGATTTGGAGTGAAAGTAACGGTCGAGTTGTGGTTTGACTCCGAAACTTTTTGTATAGCCAATAGACATCAAAGATCGTGTCATGTTAAATTTTAGTGATTTTTTGGATCAATTTGATAATTATTAATTTTTAATTGCAATTATATAAATGGAATTTGAGCTATAACTACATGAAATCATAGTCTATTTTTCACTGAAGCATCAAATTTGCATTGTTGGGTGAATTTGACAAGGTATTTTCAAAGTGTATTGGAACAAATTTGGAAAAAATGGTTAAGGAAAAGGGAAAGGAAATAGAAAAGTTTTTTAAAAAAATATCATTGCCAAGTGGTCTAGGGTTAGCACTTGGCAAAGTATAGTCTTTGCCGAGTGCCTTATAGGCTTGACTCTCGGCAAAGATTTTTAATGTATTTTTTAAAAAAATCCCGGCTTTGCCGAGTGTCGGATCGCGGACACTCGGCAAAGGCCTGACCGAAGCCTTAACTGGCACGGCCGAGACTCACTCACGCACGCACGCACACTCCCGTCCCCTCGCTCCCTCACTGCCGCTGCCAGCGCCGCCCCCCGCCCTGCCCGTCACCGCCCCGCACGCCACCCCGCCCGCAATGCCGCGCCTGCGCGCCAGGCTCTGGCGCCACCGGCGCCCGTCCCCGGCGCCGATGACGACTCTGGTTCTTTTGCAGCTTCTTCTGGGTCAGTTGGTTTTGACAAATCTACATCTTCCGGAGACTTTCCATCTCTAGCTACCACATCTTTGGTCATGCCTGAAACAACAGATCAACATTTTCCATAATTATTGCAATCACAGTTAACAAGCAAATGAATGGTTATAGTTAAGATCTTGAAAACTGACTGTGCTCATTTTCAGCACTTTTCTTTTGCCGCTTTAGCACTTCATAACTTTGTGACACGTTTACTTTTGGCTGTACATTGCGAAGTCTTGCACTTAATCTAGTACCAGAAACCAGCTGATGAGATTGCAAGGGATAAAGAAAAAATAAATAAAAAGCTACCAACAGAAGCACTTGTGTTTCAAACCAAATTTAAGAAGGTAGATTTTATGATTTTGAAATATCACAACTGCCTGCTTCTATAATAAGAGTAAGCTGCAGACCGGTTACAGATATCTCGGAGACACATCCTCATTCGACGAACAGCATGCTGCTCAGCTTCTGCCTTAGCCTTTAGCTCAGAAACCTTAGGGCCCTCCACTTCTTTCGGGGCTTTGGGAAGATCAATAGCAGACTTCTGTTTCTTTGACTTGTTTCTTGATTCCTCGGTTTGGAAAGAGAGCAATGACTCGAACACTATACTGAAGTATCTCAATCTATCGTCATAACTTGGATGATCCACTTGATACCTATATCACACAAAGATTTTTATTTTCTTGGTGAAAGATAAGATAGGAGGAAATTCAATGAACATGACATGAAGCAGGTGACAGATTCACAAATAAAATGTTATACAAAGAACTAAAGTCCAAAAGTCAATAAAAAGGAAACAAACTGTTTCCTCAATTATGTGCCTACCATTACAGCATATTTAGCGCCTAGGCCAAAGCAGATACCATTTACAGAGATCAAGAGTCAAGAGTACAAGACTAATAATAAAAGATCAGTAACAAAGAAATAGTACATAATGGAGAATTAATCCATCTAAGTAACAGGTAGGCAATAATCACTTTATATCTAGCTTACATTGTAAGGGCAAGCCAACACAGCCCAGGAAAAGTAGAAAAACATTTGGCAAGGAACATACACATTGCGAGAAGAGAATATGGAAGCTCAATAATGCTATATAGTGGACAATTCCAGAAAAAGCATTGGCGGCTCAATAATGCTATATAGTGGACAATTCCAGAAATAGTTTTTTTAACATATGGTAATTATTTCTGGAATATTATTTTACAAAACAGTAGCTCACTTGCTTCCACAAAACCCTAACCATCTCAAGGCATATAAACTGTACTGTAATTTTCTAACTAAAACATGCATGCTTTGGGTCTCATCTTGCATTGGAAAGTAATATGATAGCAGCAGGCATATAAACTGTACTGCTAGCTCTAGGTGTATTGTATATTTGTATCACATGCATCCAAAAATTATTTCGAACCTGTGCACCAGAATGCTATATCATGCTATCATGTTTGGCATATTATATATATAATAATAAATTAACACAATTCCAACAAATAAACGATTAATTAGTGAACTCACCAGCACAGCCAGGATCAATGTAAAAAATAATATATATATATTATTACATGATTCATGGTTGAATGTGAATCCAATGCATATGCATATGTGGTTATCGGCCATCGTGCCGTACGTTTTTTTGCAGGTTTTAGAAACCTCACCGTGTAGGGGAGGTTCTGTCAAAATTTTCAATTAAGCCCGTATGTTCTTTTTTTTGCGAGAAGAGCCCGTTGGAGCCCAGCCGGAGTACCTCGGCGACCCCGAGCCTCGCCACTGCACCGACCCGCCACGGCCCCGCTAGCCTGACTCCACCGCCACCCAAGGTATAACCCTCTTTCCGTATCATGTTTGTAGATCACATAACCAAGTTAGGTGTCTCCCATTCGAAAGGGATACGGTTGGAAGTATGCAGATCTTTGCATATCTATAACCGTATGTGTTTCGAATTGTCCACATTTTTTGGACAGCCCGAGGATGCGTAGATGGGGTTAGTTTTCATGGTCTACTCCGATCTGAGACAGAGTTTCGGCATCATCTCCCTGTTTTTCTCCGGATACACAATCTCCCTGCCGGGACGTGTATTTGGAGAAGAGCGGGGAGGTGCTGCCGAAATTCTGTCTCGGATAGAAGTAGAGCATGGAAACTAACCTCATCTACGCATCCTCGGGTGGGATTAGGACCTATCTTCACCTATTAGATAGTAGGATCCTCGTGTAGATGCAATGGATTCTTATATTACTCGCGTATATGGTAAAGGATGGATGACTGTGAGTGGATGTACACTGGCCGGAGGGGTTATGGAGACTGGACTGATGAATGGATGAAGAAGACCAATGCTTTCTTGGAAGCAGCATTTCGGGAGGCTAAAGAAACGAATAAAGTTTGGTGTCCCTGCAGCGAGTGTGAGAACAGGCGTAAACAAACAAAGGTGGACATGGGTAAACATCTTGGCAAGTATGGATTTATGGCAGACTATACCCGGTGGACCCTCCATGGTGAAGGATGTAGGAGAGACGAGGTCGTGAGACAATGCATCGAGGATCTTGATGCTGATGGCGGGGTAGGAGACATGTTAGGTGACTATCATGAAGCACACTTAGGTGAAGGACGTAGGGATGAGGAGCCAGAGGCAACCGCAAAGGCGTATTACGACATGTTGTCTGCGGCATAGAAACCCCTTCACGGCCAGACAAAGGTCTCTCAACTAGATTCCATTGGATGCCTTATGGCTTTCAAGTCCCAGTGCCACCTGAGTCGAGATGCCTTCGATGCTATGCTGACAGTTTTTGGCACTTTGCTTCTGGAAGGTCACATTCTGCCAAGGAACATGTATGAGTCGCGGAGACTCCTCCATGTACTTAAGATGCCATATGAGCAGATACATGCTTGTCCAAAGGGGAGCATCTTATTTAGGAAGGAACACGCGGAAGCTAAGCACTGTCCAAAGTGTAAATCCTCTAGGTTCCTTGAGGTAGACTATGGTGATGGTCTCAAGAGGTAGCTTGACATCCCCCCCGGCGTCATCTTTCAACGGCAGAACATATTCTTGTCATTGATAATTCCTGAACACTCGGGGAATAGTATGGGTGTGTTCATGGAGCCTGTGATTGATGAATTGCTCAATGCTTGGGATGAAGGGGTATGGACATACAACCGAGCTACAAAGAGAAGCTTCAAGATGCATGTTTGGTACCACTACTCCCTACATGACTTCCTGGCATATGGAATATTCTGTGGCTGGTGTGTTCACGGCAAGTTCCCATGCCCAGTATGCAAGACAGCTCTGAAGTTTATTTGGTTGAAGAAGGGTGGCAAGTATTCCTCGTTTGACAAACATCGACAATTCCTCCCTCTTGACAATTCCTCCCTCTTGACCATGCATTCAGACAAGACACCAAGAACTTTACAAAAGGCCTCAAAGTTACAGACCCTCCACCGGTGATGATGATAGGTGCCGCGGTCCGTGCTCAGATAGATGCTCTCGAGGTCAATGAAGTAGAAGGTGGTTTTGTGGGATATGGCGAGCAACATGCATGGACTCACAAGTCGGGCTTGGAGAGGCTCCCCTATTTTGATGACCTTCTTCTTCCACATAACATTGATGTAATGCACACTGAAAAGAATATAGCTGAGGCACTTTAGGGAACAATCATGGACACTGATAAGTCAAAGGACAACGTTAAGGCTAGAGTGGATCTGGCAATGTTATGCGACAGACCAAAGCAAGAGATGCAGCCTCCTAGAAATGGCAAGAAATGGACTAGGCCTAAGGCCGAATTCACGTTAAGCAGGCCCCAAAGGAGGGAAGTACTAGAATGGTTCCAAACGTTAATGTTCCCTGATGGGTATGCAGCGAATCTGAGGAGGGGAGTGAACTTATCTACTATGCGAATCAATGGGCTCAAGAGTCATGACTACCACATATGGCTTGAGCGGCTTCTTCCAGTGATGGTTTGAGGCTATGTCCCAGATCATGTCTGGCAAGTGCTGGCAGAGTTGAGCTATTTCTTCCGCCAGCTTTGTGCTAAGGAGTTATCTCGGGCCGTGGTTGCAGACATGGAAAAAATGGCACCTATGTTGCTCTGTAAGCTGGAGAAGATCTTTCCACCAGGCTTCTTCAATCCGATGCAGCATTTGATTTTGCACCTCCCGTATGAGGCACGAATGGGGGGCCTATGCAGGCCCGTTGGTGCTATTCAATTGAGAGAACCCTAAAGGTTGTTCGAAAGAAATGTAGAAATAAATGCAAGATTGAAGCTTTCATCGCAGAGGCATCGATTCTAGAGGAGGTGTCAAACTTCACAACAACATACTATGGTGACAACCTTCCTAGCGTGCGTAATCCACCCCCTCGTTACAATGCTGGGGAAAATGAATCGAACCTCAGCCTTTTTCGAGGGCAACTCGGAAGTGCAAGTGGTAAGACCCTCAAGACCTTGAGTCATGAAGAGTGGCACACTATCATGCTATATGTACTGACCAACCTCGAAGAAATGGAGCCGTACATGGGGTAACTCACTATTTTCAACAAACTTGTCTCGACTAGTCACTATTCTACATCCAACCCCCTTGTTTCTCGTCGGTACAGGGAATTTACTCATGAATTCTGGCATCGATCAAGGGCGCCTACCCCGCGGGAATTTCACATCCTTCTTAAATGGGGTGCGGGAAATGGAAAACCCAATTTCATTTCTTGGTTCAAACGCAAGGTACGTTCTAATTTAGCTCGTACTTAGTTTGACATTACAAGTTGCTCATACGTGCGAATGATATAACAAACTATCCTGCTTGAGCTTGTAGGGCCAAACCGATGCATCTATGAGCGCCGAGTTGAGTCAGGTTGCCGGTGGCTGTGCCTTTAGGGTCATGTCATTTACCGGTTATGACGTGAATGGATATCGTTTTCACACAACAAGACACGAGTAGAGTCGGCCCAATCGAAGAACCACAAATACCGGAGTTTTCACGCCCGCCCTTGATGGGCTCGATTATTATGGAAGAGTTGAAGAAATATACGAACTCACATTTCATGGCCACAAACCTCTTAATCCTGTCATATTTAAATGCCATTGGTTTGATCCTAAAAAAATAAGACGGACCCCTAATCTTGGGCTAGTCGAAATTCGACAGGATTCCAAGTACCCAGGAGACGATGTCTATATCGTGGCTCAACAGGCCACACAAGTTTATTATCTCCCATGGGCGTGCCAAGACGACCTGCATCTTAAGGGTTGGGATGTTGTGAACAAGGTATCGCCACATAGTAAACTACCTGTCCCAAACAATGAAGATTACAACTTTGACACAAACACATATGACGGAGAGTTCTTTCAAGAAGAGGGGCTACAAGGGAGCTTTGTGATAGACATAACCGATCCGGTCAGAATGGAAGTAGACAATGAAAGGGTTGATCATGAGGATGATGGGGATGAGGTTCAAAATGTGAAGGACTTAGAATTACTTCGGTGATTAGAATTAGGCAATGACAGTGATGACAACATTGCTCCTCCGAATGGCCATGATATCAACATGGAAGTAGACATGCATGATAGTGATGATGAGACTTATGATCCAGCTAATACCGATCATGATGATTATATCTAAGACATGTAATATTATGTTACCTTCTAATTATGTTTTCTTCATTTTGCAATACGTCTTATTTATTTTACATCTCTTTCTAATTATGTTTTATTCATTTTGTATCTCTTTGTAATTGCAGGTGATTGAACAAAGATGCTAGGCGGCGGGGGTCTCTTAAGGAGTTTAAGGAAAGTAAAGTCGAAATACAAGAGGGTGGAGGAGGTAGCTCCTCCGCCACCACCAAGGAAACGCAGGGGTCATCAGGCTCCTCCACCACAGAGGCAGGAGGAGGAGGAGGTGGAGGAGTCCGGGAGGAGGAGGAGGTGCCCGAGGAGCACGAGGAGGCGGTGGAGGACGAGGAGGAGGAGGTGCCCGAGGAGCACGAGGAGGCGGTGGAGGACGAGGAGGAGGTGGAGGAGGATGAGGACGAGGAGGAGGAGGACGAGGCTGAGGAGGCGGCGGGGGGTTCCTCTTCCTATGGTGTGGCGGCAGGGGGCTCCTCTTCCTCTGGCACGGCTAAACTCTATCAGTGAGGCCCCTCGCAACTCCCGAAGCGACCAATACCTCTTGAGAGACGCCCGATGGTTCGACCCGGTGGTTCAATGTAAGTAACTTTACATGATGTCACTATTTTCTCATTTGTTATGTTGAAACTAATAATTTTTCTTGATCACTTGGGCAGGGGCTTCGTGATTGTGGGTGCAGGTGGTCGCGGACGCCATCCCAATGGCGTTCTTGGTCTTTTGTGCAAGACACACTTCCCTGGCTTTGTTGACTTTGCCGGAGTGCGGCAGCCGGCCTGGACGTTTGCCCACTACGCCATCTGCGCAGATGCATATGATTGGGATGGTAGGATCTACGGCCACAAGGAAGAGCGGGTGATTACGGAGCTGTGGGTAAGTCTTTGTCTCACTACACTGCTCAATTCATCGCATTCATTGGACATTCTTCAAATAATGATAGGATACATTGCATCTACATACAGGATTTCTTCAGATGCGAGCTGGGATGGGAGGTGGCAGCGAGGGCGGTGGCTAACAAAGCTTGTCACAAACTCGTGGGTGACATGCACTACGAGGCGCGCCTCCAGGCCGTCGTGACCTACAACGCGACCTTCGAGTTTAGGAAGGTCACGAAAAAAGAGGCAAGAAATGAGACGCTGACCAAGGAACAATACATGAAGGTAAATATATAAGATTAATACTGATTTTTTATAAGATTAAATAAGCTTAATTTGATCTACATATACTTGATGTCGTGTAGGTGGTTCCGTGGTGGTGCACTGGGCACGAAGACTGCTGGGAGGCAATGGTGGACAAGTGGTGCAGCCCCGAGTGGTGGGAGACACACAATGCTTGCCGGGAGCGGCGTTTGATGATGCCTGGTGCACCACACCATCAAGGCAACCTTTGCCTCCCGGCCTACGCAGCTAAATGAGTACGCTGAATCCATTTCTTTATTCTAAAGCTCAACTATGCAAATTTCTAATCATCCTGCTGTTTCTTTCGCAGTCGGCGTCACATGGTGGCGCGCCCGTCTCCCAGTTCGAGGCGTGGGCAATGGCCCACAAGGGCAAGGCGACGTCCGACGTCCACTACAACCCGGAGGACCCGCCCGAGGCATACAACAACTCGTCCGTCCACACCCGCCTCACTGAGTACACAGCGATGGCAAGGGAGGTCCATGGGTCAGAGTACGATCCCACCTCCGAGGACCTTGATGGAGAAGTCGTCATGAGGTTGGGAGGAGGGAAGAAGCATGGGCGGTACTGGATTGGCGACGGCGCAATCGACCCGGCCCGTACTAGGTCTCTCTCCGAGATTCGAGCAAGGAGCACGAGCTCGAGCCCGACCATACGCACACGGCCGGACTGTACACAGCACACGGTGCAGGCACTCAAGGTTATTTCTGTTTATTCGTCGTTCATTGATTTTTACATACCTTTGCTTTGCGTTGTATCATTGGGGTGAAATATTGTAGGCCGAGGTGGCGGAAGAGAGGAGGCGACGGGAGGAGGCTGAGGAGGATCGACGGAGGATGGAGCGGATGTTTCAGTATATTCAAGGTCTTGGAGCTCACTCAGGCTATGTTCCGCCACCGATGATATTCACTTCACCAAGTGATCCTGCTGTCACTCCTGTGAGTTTCTCTACCTTAAATCTAAATGTGAATGTGGATATGGATATATGAATGTGAATCCAAATGATATGTTGAGACAAATGCACCATGATATGTGAATGTGGCTTTTGCAAGGGTAGTTGTCTTTCCTTTCACAAAGCAGAAATGCTCTTGGGAAAGTGTGCATTGGCACTCTACTATCCCAAAGGTCCAACAGCTTTAGGATGTCTCTGCCAGTTTTTATTCGCATTACTGCTTAGTTGCTTAGGAGTGGGGTAGCAAAGGCACAAAACAGAGTAATTACAATGCCGGATCCATGCATTGGGTTTTTGTGAAGGTAAAACAGCTCAGCCTAATAATTTACTGCTGCCCTAATTGACAAAGTGCTACGGCACCGGCCCTCAATTAGAGCTTTCCTTGCTCCATCTAAACTCTGGATCTCAGGATTCATGCCCCCCTCATGCTTCATCTAAACTCTAATGTACATATATTTTTTTCCAAGCTAAAATAATTGGCAATTAATATATGGCCTCTTCTATTTAGAATATGATTACTAGCTGGCTCCCCCTCTGTACATTTTCTAGCTCCAGTTATATTTTGTTCATGTGCTCTGTTACTTTACTGAAAGCTGGTACCCCCAGCAGTTTTGTTTTAAAACAAATCATATGCTTTCAATAAAAGTAGGTAACAAACTTTGGTTAAAAAGAGACCTAAGGAACTTGACAATGCTGGATGGAAATCCTAATCGATATACATTTATACAACGTCAGGCCTCATAAAGTCTATGAGAATTTTTTACCGTAGAGTTGTAACTTTGAAGGGCTTAAGCTCCAATTCTCATCGCAATGTACCCTGATATACTAGTTCTGGATTCAAGAACATATGGCTAAATAAGAACAATAAATTAGATGTCAGCCTATCACATTCATGTTGGTGATGAGAACTCCGAACCTATAGGGATATAGACAGATTGCTAGTCTTAACAAATTCCTATTGTAGTCTGACAAACGATCTCAAATTAATGAAATTGGTCATATTTAAAATATGCAGATCATTACTCTTAAACATATAAGCAAATTTAAATTGACCAAATTATTATAGGTTAGGATAACAAGCGAAACAAATTCAGCGTTTCAATTGGATGTCACGACTTAAACATGTCCTCCCTGCGTTAGGCTAGCAAATAATAAGAGAGCAGTAATGCAAGGTAAAATGGTGAAACATAACATCTAGGTTCCAAACACCTGAAACCTACTAGAGCACACTACAACGCTAGATTGCCATAGGCCAGGGCCACTAGAGCCAAGCAAGCAGTGATTACAGCACAGCACAGCCTAGCAAGTTACAGAAAAGCAACTAAGCAACAGCTTTAGGATGTCTTGGCTTTAGCAAATGCCAACCACTAATATGTTGCTTTTTTCAAGTTTTTAGAACCTACCTTAAATCTTGTCTCACACATGCAATCACTTCTCTTTTGTGCAGGGGCAATCGGCGGCGTCGAATGATGTTCATGGCACACCTCCAGCTCAGGGCACACCTCCGTCGCAGTGGGACCGGTGGAGTGGCCGTCAACAATAGAGGTAGATGGACTTGTGCTTGTGATGCTTATTTGTGAATGGTGGCACTTGTGGCGGCACTTGGATGATATTTGTGGACTATGTGATACTTGTGGATAACTTGTGATGATATTTCTCATGGTTATGGATTATATGTGATGGATGTGTGATATATGTGATTGTTGTGTGATATATGTATGTGTGGATGCAGCAAACAAAAAAAAATGCAAAAAAAAGCAAATTTCCCAGCTATGCCGAGTGCAATAACCAAGACACTCGGCAAAGCTGGGAGGCTTTGCCGAGTGCTATGACTATTGCACTAGGCAAAGGCAGGGAGGCTTTGCCGAGTGCCACAAGCAAGACACGCGGCAAAGCCTCCCTGCCTTTGCCAAGTGCCACAAGTTAGCCACTCGGCAAAGCCTCCCTGCCTTTGCCGAGTGCCGCCAATTAGGCACTCAGCAAAGTGGCCACCTTCGCCGAGTGTAGTGGGCTTGACACTCGGCAAAGAGAGCGGGCTTTGCCGAGTGCCCCACGTGAGGCGCTCGGCAAAGCGACCGTCACCGTCAATTGGCGCCGTCAGGCAACTTTTCTTTGCCGAGTGGTTTACGGGCACTCGGCAAAGCCTTTGCCGAGTGCCCGACAAAAGACACTCGGCAAAGATGCCTTTGCCGTCACTGGCTTTGCCGAGTGATCTTTGCCGAGGGTTACACTCGGCAAAGGCTTTGCCGAGTGTATATGGGGATTTGCCGAGTGTCACAGGCACTCGGCAAAGAGCCTAAGTCCGGTAGTGCTAGATCCATTCACCTCTACAAATTGATTTCTAGAGACGGCTAGATCTAGAGTCGCCACTAGAGATAGGGGCATTTTTAGAGGCGGCTGAAAATACCAGCTTCCTCTAATTATGGATTTTTAGAGGGAAAAAACCATTTTTAGAGGCAGATTTTGATTGAGCCACCTCTAATAGAAAAGGCCCCTTTGCTAAAAAATAATTTTTGTAGTAGTTAATGAATCACTCTTGCACAATGGCTGAGACGTTTATCTTTAAAAGCTTTTGAATTAATATGTATATACCAATATTTTTTAAAAATGTAATGGATAAACTCTCTTTCATAATGGCAAATATGTGTAATTTATTTACAAATTTAGGGCTTACTTTTGATTATCCTTAATTATGGCAGATTTGGTAATTTAGATTCACATTTTAGAGTGACTTTGTATTATTCACCATAAAGGCAAGTAGCAAACATGCCTGTTTGTTGCAATCGATTGTAGCTACCAATAATGGACTTAATTGGGCGAGACATAACCTTTTTTCAATTAAATCTCAAGGCCTATATATATTATTTTGGAGTCATGGACTTATTTTTGATGCAGATTGATGTGGACGTTCTATATTCATACTCCCTTCGTCCAGTGAAGAATGCAATTCTCGTTTTTCGACAAGTCAAACAGTTTAAGCTTCAACTAAATTTATATAAAAAAGTACTAATATTAATGATACAAGATAAGTATCATTAGATTAGTTATAAAATATTTTTTATAATAAATTTATTTGGAGACATAAACGTTAATACTATTTACTATTTTGAGCAGCACGGATCTCATAATTGCATTGTTTTGTGAACGGATCTCATAGGGGTGAATGTGCGTGTGTTGTTGTACTATGTAATTTGCAAAAAAAAAAAAGTTAAGAGAACTGCCGGTTTAAATACATGATTTCTACTATCGTCAGTAAAGATGTATTTTCACTGGGGGTTCATAGTCATGGGTCCACAATTTTATTTCTTTTGGTGCCTATTCATTATGAGCCGCTAGTAAAAAAATTATAACCGTTATATATGGATGCCGAATAATATGGAGGCCTCGTTGATATATATATATATATATGCTCCCCGCCATCCCAAAGTGAATACAATTCTCACTTCATGGCCAATCAAATTATTCCGAGTTTAACAAAATCTATATAAAAAATACTAATATTTATGATACCAAATAAAAAGATTATTAGATTAGCTATGAAATATATTTTTATAGTAAATTTACTTAGAGATGGAAATGTTGTTACTATTTTCCAAAGTAGGTCAAGTCTAAGGAAGTTTGAATCATCCCAAACGTACAATGACATTATTTTGGGGACTGAGGGAGCACTTACCAATCATCCCGCATGTGTGGGATGGTGCGCGACGCCCTCCAGGTGATGCGGTCAGTTGTGCTTCCCTCACCGATGCTGTACTTGGTGTTGTTGTTGATGATCTCCTCGAGCCGCGCATTCATGGCCTGGATCCTCCTGGAGAGGGCGAAGCGGACGCAGAGGTGAGTGCGGAAGTTGACCAGTATAGCCCATTAGGAGAACCTGTTAAGAAAGCCGGAGCGGAAATCCAAGCTTCTGGTAATTTATTCAATTACTTGTACTTGAACTGTTTTTTCTTTCTTTGTTGAATTATTTATTTCTCTTTTGGTATGTTGGTTATCACCAACTCCGCCGAAGCTCGCGCCCAGTTCCGCCCAAAGCGCTGCGCCAGGGCGAAGCGGCCGGACAGATCGCCCTTGAGGTAGAAGTCGTCGACGGGGTCCTCGGCCTCGAAAGCCACCTCGCGGATCTGGGACGCCAGCACCCGGACGAGGCGGCTGCCATCGTGCCGGCTGCGCAGGTCGGCCTCGTGGACCAAGGCCTGCAGCCACATGAGCTTGTCGCTCAAGCTCTCGATCTATCCGCCCACCGCGGCAAGCGTCTGCGCCTCCGTTAACGCAACGTCCTTCAGCTTGGTGAGCAGCGGCCCGACGATCGCGTCGGCCATCTCTCCCCCTCTCCGATCACAGAAGATCACAACCAGCACGGTGCGGCAGCAGGGGGTGCTGAACTGACACCAGTGCTGTATTGAGCAGAGGCAGCCTAACTATTATTTATAGGCCTTTTCAGTGAGCGTACTACTGCGTTGACGGTTATCTGAGACGGTCAAAATTGATTTTCGGAGACGGATGGACTGTCGACCTCTGATTTAATGTCACTATAAATTAGAATTTGCAGAGGTGGCCTCAAAGGATAAGAGCGTTTGAGAGTGATGTTTGAGGAGGACGTTTGAGATTGGTGTCCGCGGAGGCAAGAACACATTTCAAAAAAAACGTATGCAGCTAGTTTAAGTTAGTTGACTTGCCTTTTATAATTTTAGTCATCCTTCCAGCTATAAACAGATGCGGTAGCGTGAGTATACTTATCTATATAATATAAATAAATGAGTGCTTATCTATATAATATAAATTAATGAGTGGAAGATATAGTATAAATACATTGAACATTTCTGATCATAGAAAGATGCGAGAACTGTGAACGCACCAAAACGTCATATATTTGGAGAAAACCTCTGGTTTGTTGGACCTTTATGTGAAAAAATGGGTAGCTGTATATCTGATGTGACCTTTATGCGTTTATATACTGAATTACTGATAGCCTATCAAACAATGAACAATTTTGTTTAGATCACTAATATTGATAATATGTGATTGTTTTATTTTCATTTCAAACAATTCTTTCCAACAGGAATACTCTAATTTGCACTTGAATTTAACATCAATAACATGTGGTTAGCTAGGAATTTTTTAATAGCCTTGATCTAGTTTAGGATATCTCTCCATTCGAGGTCATTTAAAAAATTCAAAAACCTGAATTTCTAGATTTCAGACTTATGAGACCATAAGTTGTTTAAGTGAAAAAAATTTAACCGCAATGTTGTAGATATCTTCCAGCTTTCAAACCTTGAAATACAGTTTTTCTAGATTCAAATTGATATGGACAAGTTATGATTTTTTTCTGCCTCACCTATTTTTATAAGCAGACTATGTTTCCAACCGGCTCTGGAAATTGATTGTTAGAGCATCTCTAAGAGACTTTTTAAATCTCACTCTCTAAATCATTATTTGGAGAGTCATTTATGTAAAAACCGTTTTCTTTAACTTTCCACTGTCCAAAAGTTCTTCTATATCTCGTTTGTACTCTAGAGAACCATTCTAGTCCTCTGTTTTTGGCTAGCAAAAAATCTAGAATATAAGATAGCTATATTTGGATAAACATTTACAGAAGCTGTTGGATGATAGTTTTTCAGCAAAATCTCTATTCCTAGCATTTAGTAAGCATATAGAGAGTCTCCTATATAGAAATCACAATTCTAGAAGTGGTTGTTGTTCCCAACTATGTCTAAAAATAGAGGATATTTTTTTGTGCAACTAGAAATAACGATAGTCTCTGAAACCGATTTTGAAGCCGTCCCTCTCTAGAACCATTTTTAGAAATGGTTATTGATAGAGCCATCTCTATAAAAATAGGGAACCCCTAAAAATGGTTTGTAGTGGTGAATGTATATCTAAGGTTCTGTACTTCCTTAAATATTTTACCAAGCATACAAATTAGATAGCGCATTTTCAGAACGAGTGGTTTAAACTTTAAAGTAGAGAAAAGTAGAAACAGCAGCCAATTGATTGAACACAAACAAGTTTAGAGGAAGAGATCAGTTCCTGCGAAGCTTAGCAGGCTTTACTGTAACCAGACCTGATGTCTGAATGGGGAACTCACGAGGTCTCCGAGAGAACCATGCAACAAACTCCATCATGGTTGCTTGCTCTCCTTGACGGAAAGCAACAAATCCATGCGAGCATCTCTGATGGGTAGCTATCTTTGCAACAGTAAGCTGATCAACAGGTTCTGGATCTACAGCTGCCTGTCATACACACAGTATTTGAGACCACACAACGGGTTGCATCAGTATATTATTGCGACTTCCTTGCACCTTCCCCGTTCGCACGTATGTAATTAATTAATTGTGTGTGCAGTACAGCAGTTGCTTTCCTAAATTTCATTAGTCCAACAGCACCATTAAAGCGGTGGTTCCAGCAGTACGTAATGTCGACCTCTGTTATGGAATTTCATAGGGTAAAAGTTATCTTTATGTAGTGTAGCGGGTAGCCCAAATATGTCATGAAAAGCTGACCACAAACATCAAAATGACTCCGTCTCGGACTCGACATGGACGCGCACATCAGACACAGTCCTGTGCTCATAATTTGAGTTGGCCAGCCTAATTTGATTGCGAACTTGCCCGGTGGAGTCACCAAAAAATATGTTGCAGTAAAGACCACACCCACAACGCTAGGACGTGTGGATGGCAGATCGCCAAAATGAACGCAATGGACGGTCTAGCAGTGCCGAAATTACAAGAACCAAGCGATCTACCCTGCACTGCTGGCGCCTGCTGAACTGAACATAGGACTGTCTGGCAACTGGCAACGACAGATGTGAGCGTTGGACCGGCGGGTGGTTGCCGACGAACTATCCAGTGGGTTGATTTTCATCCCAAAGACCTATCAGTACCTCTTGGGAAGGGCCCGCCTGGGAGACCTACTAAGGGTTGTGGAGTCGGCAACCACCTAGAACTGCCAGACTACAACGAGAAACTTGTAGAACAACATATATGGAGCATAGTGCAAAAGCAGATAAAAATTAAAGGACAAAAGTTAAAAGTTATTCTGATTGATCAAGTGCATAGCCCAATCGACCGTGATCCTTTATATTTATATACGGGGAAGATCTATCCTAGTGTAGTGCCCAAATACATCACGAAAAATCAACCTGAAATAAACATGAAATTTGTGTCGTCGATTTTAGCTTCGGCACAAACAACGGACACAGTCCAGTGCAACACAACTTCTAAGCACCACATGGTCTCGTCCTCATAATTTGAGGGGGGCAGCCCAATTTAACCGCAAACAGTAAGATTTTCTTAATTCAGACTCCATTGTATCAAGATGATTCTACGATACTAAACATGTGAACACCCAAGACTCGTTATGTCGTTTCATGTACGGATCGGAGCTGTCACGTCGCCGTTCGACACGCAGTCGCATGGAGAATTAATGGCCGTATCATCCTTCGCCGCTCGGTAACAAGATGCAGGACAGGCAGCTGTCGAATTAATACCAGTGCTGAATATCAGCTTACTTTTGGATTTATATAGCTACCAATAGCATGGATTTGTTGCTTTCCATCGAGGAGAACAAGCAACCCATGTTGTAGTTGGTGTGCTTGTATAGTCTCGCTCTCGGAGACCTCGATAGTTCCCATGAAGAAATCGACTGATCTAGTACAACTACAAGCTTACTAAGCTTCGTACCCCTATCCCTAAATAGAAGTCGTTCTAACTTCCCGAGAAGTCAACTTTTTTTTACTTTGACTAATTATATATAAAAGAATATTAATATTTATAATACGTACTTAGTATCATTAGATAGATCGTTGAATATACTTTCATAATTGTTTACGATCGAAATATGCTAAATCAATCATCATGTTTTTCTTCACCCTTCTCTATCCACACTTCTTCCCACAGCTTCCATTTGTACTAAGGGCACCCGCAACAGTAAGAGTCAGCTACTATCTCTAAGCCAACCTCTCCAATATTGTTAGCTTTTAGCAATTGCTCATAGTATGATTAAGTCCACATGACACTCACATATTCTTTGAATGTGTGTATGAGCCTAACTCTTAATTAAGAGCTAGCTTTTATCTCTCTTCTATTAAATATGAAAAAAATGCTCAGATGTAGCTTATGAGTCACCCATTGCGGGTACCTAAAAAAACGTACAAGATGGGTCAATTCAGTTCATTTTGATAGCGCTTTTATTTCATTTGAGGAACTTCTTAGGGAAGCGTTTGTCTCCATAGCTGTACCAGACAGGTCCATATATTGTTAGCCTAAAACCAAACAGTCCATGTAAACTAAACTGGACATAACGGTATTATAGGAACCCATTGGTGGCCAAAAACAGGAATTCAATCCTTGTAAAGAAACTATATAGGAGTAAATCGGAATTATTAGCCCCCTGTAAATTTCCAGGATATACATGCCTGCTTCGTTATCATTTTGGACCATATATATATATATATATATATATATATATATATATATATACACACACACGTTCTAGTAATTTTTCTTATATATATAACCATAAATCCCGTAGATATCTTCCTAGATGCATTGTGAAACCAGTCAGAACTAGTAGCAATGAACGGACTCTTTAATTGCATCCGCAGTGGATGCTACTGCTAGCTATAATAAATCAGCTGAATCATTACCTCAAAGTTTAAAAGATTGTTAAACCATATCCACTAAAAAATGTCCATGGGTCCACTACCGGAGACCGGCTCTTTGCCGAGTGCCAGGTGGTTTGCCGAGTGTTGTTTTTCGGGCACTCGGCAAAGCCGTCTTTACCGAGTGTTTTTTTTTGACACTCGGCAAAGAGGCTCTTTGCCGAGTGTTTTTTTTTCACACTCGGCAAAGAGGCTCTTTGCTGAGTGTTTTTTTTTCACACTCGGCAAAGAAAATTTCAAAGCATATTTTGAAGCAGTAAATTAATTCAAATGAAAAAGTTTTCAACTACAAAGTTGTATAACTCATCAAGATGTACAATGTTTGTTTTGGTCTTTTCTTCATATGACAAAGTGAAAGTAAATTTGTTCACAAATCTAACATATCTCTCTTGTAGTTTATGAAACTACAGGAGAGATATATAAGATTTGTGAACAATGTTAGAACGACCATGTCGGATGAATAGATGATCAAATAACAAAAATAAACTTTGTAGATCTCGAAAAGTTATGAAACTTTGTAATTGACAACTTTTTGATTTGAAATCATCTTGTCATGCAAAACTGCGTTTGAATTTCAAAATTTAAAATTCAAATTTTGTAAACGACCTCGGATGGGAAAACTTCCTAAACTAAAAGTGTAGATCTCGAAAAGTTATGAAACTTTGTAGTTTACAACTTTTTTATTTGAATTCGTTTAGGGCCTCAAACATGCAATTTACAGTTGGCAAAAAAAACTTCTTTGTCGAGTGTTTTTTTTTTTGACACTCGGCAAAGTGCCGAGTGTTTTTTTTACACTCGGCAAAGAAAATTTCAAAGCATATTTTGAAGCAGTAAATTAATTCAAATAAAAAGTTTTTAACTACAAAGTTGTATAACTCATCAAGATGCACAATATTTGTTTTGGTCTTTTCTTCATATGACAAAGTGAAAGTAAATTTGTTCACAAATCTAACATATATCTCTTGTAGTTTATGAAACTACGAGAGAGATATATAAGATTTGTGAACAATGTTAGAATGACCATGTCGGATGAACAGATGATCAAACAACCAAAATAAACTTTGTAGATCTCGAAAAGTTATGAAACTTTGTAATTGGCAACTTTTTGATTTGAAAACATCTTGTCATGCAAAACTGCATTTGAATTTCAAAATTTTAAAATTTGAACTTTTCAAACGACCTCGGATGAAAAAACAACAAAAATAAACTCTGTAGATCTCGAAAAGTTATGAAACATTGTAGTTGACAACTTTTTGATTTGAAAACATCTTGTCATGCAAAACTGCGTTTGAATTTCAAAATTTTAAAATTCAAATTTTGTAAACGACCTCGGATGGAAAAACTACCTAAACTAAAAGTGTAGATCTCGAAAAGTTATAAAACTTTGTAGTTTACAACTTTTTTATTTGAATTCGTTTAGGGCCTCAAACATGCAATTTACACTCGGTTTAGTATAATATATTGGGAACTAAAACGGAATGCAGACACAAGTGAGAGTGTGGTGTAGTGGTAGAGGAGGTACGTGCACAGCGCGAGGTCTCGGGTTCGAATCGCGTCGGCCGCGTAGCCATGAAATTCACGCAAAAAATGTCGGAGATGGGTGGGCGCTGGCCGATGGGGGCCTCCATCAATAAAAAAAATCCATTTTTTTGGGTAAAAATTCCCATTTTTTCGGGTTTTTTTTCGGTTTCAACTTTGTCGAGTGTCGGCACTCGGCAAAGGCTTTGCCGAGTGCCCGACAAAAGACACTCGGCAAAGATGCCTTTGCCGATGGTTTATTTGCCGAGTGTTCTTTGCCGAGTGTAAATTGGGCTTTGCCGAGTGCCCCTGGCACTCGGCAAAGCCACTGATTCCCGTAGTGGTCGATGCAGCTGCACTAACGGCGAAACAAAGCTCTGTGCGCAGACAGCTACGTTTTAAGAACCGAACCACAGTGCATTAGACCATGATTTGAACAATGACTAGTGGAGATGTGCTTAAAACATTAGCAAGTGGGAACACGAGAGCCAGAATTGCGGTCTTGTTTTAGTTTCCCTATGTCATTTAGAAGTGAGTTTACACGTAAGTGTCACATTTTCTTACTTTTTTTTTGTCAGGGAATCTACAGCGCAGCCAACCATGGTGCATGAGCCATAATTCTTTTTGAAGAAGACTTGACTTCGATCGAGACGAGCATTCACAAGAAATGATGGACCACAGTTCTGGAGATTGGAGCCCAATTAATATTCCGAACCAATAAAATCAGCCAACTTGAGTTGTGCTTGGATCCGAGTAAAAGGGTTGCGTACATAATTTACATTATGATCAAAGTCAAAGCATTGTGATAGGTAGCACACATCCAACTGATTTGTATATGTATATTCTTCTGTTATACGAACAGTGTAGGAGGATGCCCTGCGTGATCGAGATTCTTCATTTGTTGCCACATGTGGATTATGATCATAGTCAAAGGATTGTGATAGGTAGCACACATATCCTACTGAATGGTATACGTAGTATTCTTCTGTTATATGAACGGTGTACACAGATGCACAGCGTGAGATTCTTGATTTATGGGCACATGTGGACAGGCTGGTGCTTAGGAGCAGTTGTTACTTGTATTTCTTCTTCTATCTAATTTATTTAGGTGTAGTGATGTCCAAACTAACCTAGGGTTGTTCAACGTTCGTCTACTGGGAAGGAACCCATCAGGGAAGTGCACATAGGGTTAAACACCACTGCTGACACCACAACCAGCCAGGTCATCAATGTCGAGTGTCTTATAGCCGGTAGTGATCCGGCTTCACTCTGGGTTATAAGTGTAACACCCCAAAAGAAGAACTACAACAAACACCTTGTGAATTATTACCATTGTAAGGAAAATGGACCTCGACCCATTTAGTTTGGATTTTGGTGTTTCATGATCAACATGACTAAGTTGGACTAACGTATTTGCAGGTGTTTATTTTATAGTGCAATAGGATGCAAACGCGGATTGGACCAATAATTGGAACATGTAGAAGATAATCAACACTCAAAGGAAGATGCTAGAGGATGTATAATCAACCTAAAAGTGAAGCTAGGAGTCCAAGACGCGAAGATGACGAAGTCCGGAAGAAGGATGGCGAAGAAACGAACAAAAGGCAAAGGTGCAGCTGGCACCGGACAACACTGTGTGCACCGGATAGGGCACCACCCTATATAGGAGTAAATCGGAATTATTAGCTCCCTGTAAATTTCCAGGAAATGCATGTCTGCTTCGTTATCATTTTGGACCTAATATATATACACACACGTTCTAGTAATTTTTATTATATATATAACCTTAAATCCCGTAGATATCTTCCTAGATGCATTGTGAAACCAGTCAGAACTAGTAGCAATGAACGAACTCTTTAACTGCATCCGCAGTGGATGCTACTGTTAACTATAATAAATCAGCTGAATCATTACCGTAAAGTTTAAAAGATTGTTAAACCATATCCACTAAAAAATGTCCATGGGTCGATGCAGCTGCACTAACGGCGAAACAAAGCTCTGTGCGCAGACAACTACGTTTTAAGAACCGAACCACACAGTGCATTAGACCATGTTTTGAACCATGACTAGTGGAGATGTGCTTAAAACATTAGCAAGTGGGAACACGAGAGACAGAATTGCGGTCTTGTTTTAGTTTCCCTATGCCATTTAGAAGTGAGTTTACACGTGTCACATTTTCTTACTATTTTTTTTTTTTGTCAGGGAATCTACAGCGTAGCGAACCATGGTGCATGTGCCATAATTCTTTTTGAAGAAGACTTGACTTCGATCGAGACAAGCATTCACAAGAAATGATGGACCACAGTTCTGGAGATTGGAGCCCAATTAATATTCCGAACCAATAAAATCTGCCAACTTGAGTTGTGCTTGGATCCGAGTCAAAGGGTTGCGTACATAATTTACATTATGATCAAAGTCAAAGCATTGTGATAGGTATAGCACTAGCACACATCCTACTGATTGGTATATGTATATTCTTCTGTTATACGAACAGTGTAGGAGGATGCCCTGCGTGAGATTCTTCATTTGTTGGCACATGTGGATTATGATCAAAGTCAAAGGATTGTGATAGGTAGCACACATCCTACTGTTATATGAACGGTGTACACGGATGCACAGCGTGAGTCTTGATTTTTTGGCACATGTGGACAGGCTGGTGCTTAGGAGCACTTGTTACTTGTATTTCTTCTATCTAATTTAGCTGTAGTGATGTCCAGACCAACCTAGGGTTGTTCAACGTTCATCTACTGGGAAGGAACCCATCATCATACATAGGGTTAAACAAAACTGCTGAAACCACAACTAGCCAGGCCATCAATGTCGAGTGTCTTATAGCCGGTAGTGATCCGGCTTCACTCCGGGTTATAAGTGTAACACCCCATAAGAAGAACTACTACAAGCACCTTGTGGAGTATTACCACTGTAAGGAAAATGGACCTCGGCCCATTTAGTTTGGATTTTGGTGTTTCATGATCAACATGACCAAGTTGGACTAACGTATTTGCAGGTGTTTATTTTATAGTGCAATAGGATGCAAACGCGGATTGGACCAATGATTGGAACATGTAGAAGATGATCAACACTCAAAGAAGACGCTAGAGGATAGGATCAACCTAAAAGTGAAGCTAGGAGTCCAAGATGCGAAGATGAACAAACCCGCAAGAAGGATAGCAAAGAAACGAACAAAGGGCAAAGCTACAGCTGGCACCGGACAGCACTGACAGGGCACCGCCCTTTTTTTTAAGCACGCGACACACTTTCGTATTTTGGGCATAACTTTTAGTTCCGAACTCCGATTTCGATGATCTTGAAATTTTTGGAAAGCTAATGAAAATCTCTACAGCTTTGAACAGGTGAAAATCGAGTTGGAGCAGTTCAGGTGCACCGGACTGTACGGTGACCATGGCAGTGGCACCACCCTTTTATTCCAGAGGACAACCAAAACATAGAAGGGGCACCGGACATGCTATGGTGGTGCACTGCCCCCTCCATGGCGGTGACCAACAGTCCAACGGTCCTGTTGCCGGAAATGATGAACTGAGCGCATCCATGGAGTTCTCGCCCGAAAGTTCGCCGGCAAAACGGAAACAAAAGGGAAACGGTCATATGGTGTTGGATTGATGCAAATAAGAACTCTAGCTGTAGAGAACGGCGAGACAAAACTCGTGGTGATGGTGATTTATGTCGGAATGCGACGGTTTTATTGGTAAAGCTCGCCGGAAACCTAACTTTGCCGAACTTCGGCTTTAGATCTGGGATGGTTGGAGTGGCGGCTGTGAAAAAGGATTGTACTTCTGGAAACCTCACATCGAGCAGATCGCTGGCATATATATATATATGATAGGGGTTGAGGTTGGTAGAAAAACAGCATATTTTATTATTTTCGGAATTATTTAATTTCATGAATAAAATAATCCCAGCAAAGTCTAGAATTATTATTTAAATCGCGAAAAATACTCCGAAAGCTCCAAAAATTTGGAAAAAATTCTCGGAGATATTTTGGAACATGAGGAACCTAAATAAAGTATTTGAAGCTCATGGTAAGATAATTTGGAGTATCTAAAAATTAGATTATGCTCCTAGAAAATTGGGAACAAATTCCAGAAAAAGCCGGAATAATTTCTGAGAAGATTTTAGAGATGGGTGGATGGATGGTGAACTCAAATGAGTGATTTGGAGGAGAAGGAAAAGATTCTAAGAACTCCAAATGAGAGGATTATGTTGGAAAACAAGGAATTTGATTAAAGAAAAAGTTGAAGATGTGCTAGAGAGACAAGATCGTTGCTAATTGCGGTCTGAAAACTTTACACACTCGTGACACACAAAGTCATACAACAAGCAACCATCACATCAAGCAAAACCTATCAAATTAATTCACAAAGTTTGAAAATTCTTACTTTTCCTATAACTAAATTTGCGCTAGCTCAAACTAAACTTGGTAAATTTTATCCAAATCTTAAAACCATTCATTTTGTTTAATGTTTCTATTCACAACCCAAAATTTCTAATTTTGGGGTGTGACACTCCTATATGTATACGAGTTAGATCAATGTGCATCCTGACATGGTATGGAGTCCACTTCCAAGATAAATTGGAACACATGACGCGATTGTAGGCACAGTGCCAAATCTGACATCTATACAAATTGTAATTCATGTCACGATCATTGGATAAATCTCTAAGTGCCCATCCCTTAATGTGTTGAGCATCTAGCATGGTAACAAATCTGAGTGCAAGACGAATTTAACCGCATGCAACGATAGTTGAATAAATTTCCAATCCACAGTTCATCCAACTATCCCTGCAAGTTATATATACTCCCCGTTTCAATGCTTGGACATGTTTGCTATTAAGATAAAAGTTTGAAGTTTGATAAAACAATATTCCAAGTTTTGGAGACTAAGACGTTAAGATCATGACCCATCTGCGGATTAAAATTTTGGGTACCTTGATACCCCGGATTTAGAATCATATGATGGGTATTGTAATCTATGCCATAATGATACCCTTGTGGAATCTCTATCTGTTGGGTTCTTTGTTGGTTCACTGCTTAAAGTCTATGGTTGTAGATGCTGGGATCTGTATCTCTATGAATCCTTTAAACTGATGGCGCTATTTTTTGAGCCGACGACAGTATTTGGCCTGTTGTGCCAAAATTAACCATTTGATTCTAAACTTGTCCCGTCGGTTGTTGCACATGTTGCACTGACGATCCAGGATTATACTGCATTTGATTGGTAGTGGTACCTTGAACTTGCTTAGATGAGTTTTGAACTACCTGGACATCATTATTACTAGTTAGTGCTGCTTCTTGATGGCTAGTACCGGCTTGATTAGTCCCCTGAGTTGAAAAATATGGAATGTTGTAATAAGCCGGTCCAACCTGATCAATTGGATATCCATGAAACACCTCCTTCATGATATTGTGGAATGTGTTCAAGAAAGCTGTATTATGATTCAACATGGCGTCATGAACAGATTTGTTTACAGCATCTACGAAGAAACATCTATCTTCAGCTTCGTCTGTATCTGACTGCACATGCAACAAAACTCTTGGTAGTGAATATTTCTGAACAACTTTATTGTCATATGTCTTGGTATAGGACAACAAACACTTGTTCTGAAATTCTTCTATAGCTTTACTGATGACATCTTTATTCTCATCAGGTAGGTCTTCATAAGGCACCATAAGAATGTCACTGTTGTTGCGAGTTGCCATGACGATGGTGGGGTCCCACCGGGCATGCCAGAACATGTGTCGGCGTAAAAACGTGTCAATGCGCCTGGCACACAGCAAGCCAGAAGGATCTGCTTAGGATGAGCCCAGAGATCCGCTTGGCTTCAACGCAGGACCAGCCGATCCTGCGAATTTACCGAAGGCGTGCCAGTCAATTTGACCTGCAATTGATAAGGAGAGAAAGTTTATCAGTAATTTAAGGTGGAACATGCTGGTTTTGCCCAGACAGTTCCAAGTATGCCGCTTTGGGAGCAGCCAGACGGGAAAATCGATTAAATAGCTGATACGTGAAGAAATTGGCTGTTAAGGACTGTAAAGCTCATGGGTTGCGATTGATTTTATGATGACAAGTACAATGCATGTAGATACAAGTAAAATCATCAGCTAGGTGGATATTACCAATGTAAAGTATTGAGTCGATGAATCTAATGAGAAAGGATATAACATGCGAACAAATCGGCTGTCTAGTACAAATGGATCTACAAACACTATGAATATAATCTGTTACCATCAACAGTGAGGTTTGACCGGATCGATGACAGTTATGATGATAATAACAAACTCAAACCGAAGAATCCATAAAACCATCTATACATTGACAGGTTTTCTGAAAGACATGCTATATGTGTGAAAGCACAAGCGAGTTGGCTGAAATAGCCGATTCAGGTAGAAAATGGACTACAGCATGTGAACAATCGACTATTTAACATGGACAGATCTATGAACTCATCAGGCCTAACATGTTATCTTTAACGGTGGGGTTCGATCGGATCGATGGCAGCCATGATAAAGACAACAAATCAAACCTTTAAAATAAACAGGTCTATTCACATTTAACAGGATCATGAAAACATACTGTAAGCGTTAAAATGCGGGCGATCGGCTATTTAGCCGATGCAGGCATAGCAAACAGCCAAGGTCGTGCCTGGTCAAAAGCAAATAAACCAACTAGCATCCTCTGATCTAAAGTACTAATAGTGGGGATCGACCGGAATGTTACATCCATAATAGCGAGCTATAGACCAGATTCAACTCGCTAGTAAACTTTTCCAAGATCAGACACGCCTTAACCGCATACTATGCATGATCAAGATCGAAGTAGAACGGCCAATTTAAAATAAGAACTATTGCAATGTAACAGAATAAACGATGGATTAAAAGGTTGTGAGGCCAATTTAGATCGATCTCGATCAGGCAGATTGATATTGCTAAAACTAATGACAATAAGAACATCAGCAAGATCGGTAACTTAATGAATCTACCCGAAGGGTGCCACCCTTAGGTAGAGCCGATAAATTGACCTTAATCTAATTCGAGCAGTGGAGGTCGAATTTAACCGATGCAGCCGTACTTGAAGTAGATAAGAATCGATAACTAGCTTATACTAGAGCTCGCAAGAGGTCGGTCGGACCGATGCAGCCTTATGAATAGAAGTATAAGCCATGACGGTACTTATAGACAAGCCGGTGGTCGGCACCGGACCGATGTAGCCCTGCTTGTTGAAGAACTTGCCAAGATCTACACTACTCCAACTCCTAGGGGTTGGCGTAAAGCCAAAAAAGTAATTGGTATTGATTCATTGGATCCTTTTACAATAGCCAGGGTCCAATATTTATACCCGGAACCTAAGCATGAATCCTACTCAAGTACGACTCATTACAATCTTTGGTATAAGAGAAGACATTCCTAACTTAAGCTAACTTGGACCCTAATCTTTCCCTTTTTATAGAGTCCGACATGTCTTTCCTAATGCCAACCATAGCTCATTGGCGCTATCTGCTGATGTCATCCGAAGAGAGCCGATCCTAGTACCGCATTTGAATCAGCTGATATCGACCCTTATGCAATCGATTCCTTGATGACGCAATCTTGGAAGCTTCGAGTTTTCCCACGTTCTTCTTGCCAAATTTTGGTGTAAACTGTTGCATTGTGAGATTGCATCGAGTGGCACTAGGTGTTCAAGTTGCAAGCCGTGGTGCTTCTTACTCTTGGAGGTTGCCACCTCCTAGAGAGCTTGGTGGTGAGTTCTCCACCGTGAAGCCCGCGAGAAGATTGTGCGGAGCTCCGAAGAAGGTTTTGTGAGGGGCATTGTGCTCGCCCCACGGGAGCCGCGAAGAGCAACTCTAGTGGAGCATGTCATTGAGCTACCCTCACTTGTGGGTAGGTTATTACGGTGCCCGACGTGTGGGCTTGGCGGGTGATGCCAATTAGCCACCCAACCACCAAATGAGCGGTCGACACAACGGGGACGTAGCGTGTTGGCAAGCACGTGAACCTCGGGAGAAAAATTATCGTGTCATCCTTGTCTTCCTATTGGTTTGCATCCCCTTTACACAAGCTTGTATTTACATTCATATGCATTGTGCTTATGTAGTTGCTCTTGTAATTAGTTAGCTTGTGTAGCTTGCTAGTTACCTTCTTGCTTGTGTAGCATAGAAGTAGCTCTTGCGTGACTAATTTGGTTTGAGTAACCTTGTTAGTCACATTGCTTAGTTTGTGTAGCTAAGTAATTTGCGCTCTCTAATTTGGCTTGTGTAGCCTTGTTATTGAGCATTGCTAGTGAGCTTAGGTGGCCTTGTGCTTTTGATTACTAGATTTTGTAGGTGCTCCCTAGTTTGCTTGAAGTACTAGTTGCATAGTTTTGTGTGACCTTGCAAGCTAGAATTGGATAGGTGAGCACTAGCTAGCCTGGCACCTTTGTTGCCTCTTTAGGGTCCTTATAAGGTGCTTGTGAACTTAGGTAGAGCGGTGTAGTCTTGGTTAGAACTATAGTTTTAATTCCGCATTTGTTTTGGTTAGCCGGTGCGTTTAATTTTAGAAAGGACTATTCACCCCCCCCTCTAGTCCGCCATCTCGACCCTACACCAGTATGGAAAATACTTGAAAAAAATGACATCTTCTTGAATGTGTCCCCTTCCGATGACTTGACATCCTTTCTTTTCTTTCCATCTTTGGTCTTCTTCCCGAAAACAAATGTGACTTTGCTAACTATTAGGAACACTCTTTTACTTGCACTTGTACCTGATGGAGCAGTAGATTTTGATTCATCCCTATTGTCAAAGTACTTGTCCATCCTTTTCAACTGGTACTTGTGTCCTCTCGATAAGAAGCGTATGTGTCTCATGTACACTAGCTTGTTAGATGCAGTAAGGTACACGTGTGAGGTTTCGTCAAGGCATACTACACAACCAACCTTTCCTTTGAACTGCCCCGATAATGAAAAGAGAGCTAGGTAATCATTTATGGTAACAAAAATCATTGCTTTTAGTGTGAATGCCTCCTTACGAAACTCATCCCACATGGCCACGCCCTCTTCCCATAGTTTGTTCATTTCCTCCAATAAGGGCTCTAAGAACACATCCATATCGACACCAGGTTGTGTAGGTCCAGAAATAAGAATGGTTAGCAAAAGGTATTTTCACTTCTGGCACAACCATGAAGGAAGGTTGTAGATGGTCAAGATCATCGGCCATGTGCTGTGCTTGCTGCTACTCTCGACAAATGGATTCATTCCATCGGTACTCAGCACAAACCTTATGTTCCTTGGTTCGTCAGCAAAATCCCTGTATGTGGCATTGAAATTTTGCCACTGCTTGGCATCGGATGGATGTTGAAGTTTTCCATTATGTTTGCGCTCATTAGTAGCATGCCAGCACATAAGTTTTGCATCCTCAGGGTTTGCGAACAAACACCTCAACCGATCAACCACGGGGAGGTACCACATCACCAAAGCAGGAATCCTTCTCTACATGTAATAGTCTAATTCTTCATTGCTATTGGTTTTTGAACTCTCTTTGGTCTTCTTTTGGGTCTTCTTTTGCTTCTTCCTTGTCTTTACGCAAGCTCCATTCTCTTCTTTGCGATAGTCTTTATTCGTCTTGTACCTACTCGCACCACAATTCAGACAACTCTCTAAGTCTTCGTAATCGTCACCTCGCTATAGGATACAATGATTCCTACACGTGTCGATCTTTTCAACACCCATAGTCAGTGGACTGATTAGCTTCTTTGCATAGTATGTGTTAGCAGGCACTTTGTTCCCCTTTGTAAGGTGTTTTGTAAGAACATGCAAAAACTCATTGAAGCTAGCATCAGACCAGCCATACCGAGATTTTAGCATCTGTTTACACCAAAATTTGGGAAGAAGAATTGCAGGAACTCGAAAGCTCCCAAGATCATGTCATCAAGGAATCGATTGCATAAAGGTCGGTATCATCTGATTCGAATGCAATACAGGAATCGGCTCTCTTCAGATAGCGCCAGCAGATAACGATAAAAGTTGCGGTTGGCGTCAGGAAAAAACATGTTGGACTCTACAAAAAGAGAAAGATTAGGGTCTAAGTTATCTTAAATTACGAATGTTTTCTCTTATGCCAAAGATTGTAATGAGTCGTGCTTAAGTAAGATTCATGCGTAGGTTCCGGGTATAAATATTGGACCCCGGCTATTGTAAGGGACACACAATCAATCAAATACAAGTCATTTACTTTTTCGGCTCCGGACAATCCTTAGGAGTAGGAGTAGAGTAGATCTCAGTGAGTTCTTCAATGAGCAAGGCTGCATTAGTCTGGCCGACCTCCGGCTTCTCTGTAAGTACCGTCATGGCTTGTACTTCTGTTCGTACGGCTGCATCAATCCGGTCGACCTCCACTGCAACTCTAGTATAAGCTAGTTATCGACTCTTGTCTAGTTCAAGTTAGGCTACATCGATCCGGTCGACCTCCACTACTCGAACTAGATTAAGGTCAAGTTATCGGCTCTATCTAAGGGTGGCGTCCTTCGGGTAAATTCATTAAGTTACCGATCTTGTTGATGTTTTCATTGTTATTAGTTTACAGCAACATCAATCTGTCCGGTCGAGATCGAATTAGATCGGCCTTATATCCTTTCAGTATGTCGTTCGCTTTACTACAACATGATGTTTCTTACTTTGAGCGATGGATTATGCTTCACCGGCTGCTTTTACTTCGATCTTGATCATGCATAGTACGTGGTTAAGGCATGAATAATCTTGAAGAGGTTTGCTGGCTAGTTGAATCTAGTTTATAGTTCACCATTATGGTTGTAACGATCCGGTCGATCCCCACTGATGGCACTGTAGATTGGAGGATGCTAGTTAGTAGATTTGTTCCTAGTTAGGCGTGACCTTGTTTGCTATGCCTGCATCGGCTAAATAGCTGATCGCCTATGCGTCAATGCCTATGGTGTGCGTCCATGATTATGTTAAGCGAAAATAGATCTATGTACTTTAAGGGTTTGATTCGTTGTCTTCTTCATGGCTACATCGATCCGGTCGAACCCCACTGTTAGAGATAGCAGGTTGAGTCTGAGGAGTCCATAGGTTTGTTCATGTGAAATAGTCGATTGTTCACACGCTATAGTCCTCTTCACCTGAATCGGCTATTTCAGCCGATTCATCCGAGCCTTCACGCATAGCGTGTGTTTTGGAAAGCCTGTCGAAATATGAATGTTTTTGCGGATTCTTTGGTTTTAGTTTGTTACTATCATCATAGCTGCCATCGATCCGGTCGAACCTCACTATTGGTGGTAACAGATTAGATTCAGAGCGTTTGTAGATTCGTTCGTATCAGATAGTCGATTCGTTCGTGTGCTATATCTTTTCCTGATTAGATTCATCGGCTCAATGTTTTACACTGGCAATATCTATCTAGCTAATGGTCTTATTTACATCTACGAGTATTGTACCTATCAATATGAAATTAATCGCTACCCATGAGCTTTATAGTCCATAACAGCCGATTTCTGTGCGGATCAGCTATTTAGTCGCCTTTCACATCTAGCTGCTCCCAAAGCGGCACACTTGGAACTATCTGGGCATAGACCGACATGTTCCACCTTAAATTACTGATAAACTTTCTCTCCTTGTCAATTGTAAGGTCAAATTGACTGGCACGTCTCAGGAGGAGTACGCAGGATCGATCATCCCTGCGTTGAAGCTAGGCAGATCTCTAGCTCCATCGAGCAGACCCTTCCGGCTTGCTCATGTGCCCGACACATTTTCGTGCCGACACACATTCTGGCACGCTCGGTGGGACCCCACAATCATCTTGGTGGCTTACAACAACAACAACATCCTTATGGTACCTTATGAAGACCTACCTGATGGAGATAAAGATGTCATCAGCAAAGCTATAGAAGAATTTTAGAACAAGTGTTTGTTGTCCTATACCAAGACACATGACAATACAATTGTTCGGAAATATTTACTACCAAGAGTTCTGTTGCATGGGCAGACAGATGCAGATGAAGCTGAAGACATGCGTTTCTTTGTGGGAGCTATGAACAAATCTGTTTATGATGCCATATCAAACCATAATAAAGTTTTCTTGAACACATTCCACGATACCATGAAAGAGGTGTTTTATGGGTTTTCGATTGATCAAGTTGGACCGGCTTATTATAATATTCCATATCCATCAACTTAGGGGACTAATCAAGCCGGTGCCAGCCATCAAGAAGCAGCACCAGCTGGTAATGATGATGTCCAGATAGTTCAAAGTTGCATCTGAGCAAGTTCAAGGTGCTACTATGAATCAGATATAGTATAATCCTAGATCGTTAGTGCAGCATGTGCAACAGCTGGCGGGGTAGGGTCAGAACCAGATGATTAATTTTGGCACATCAGGCCACATACCGGCATTAGCTCAAAAAATAGCACCATCAATTCAAACGATCCATAGAGATATAGATCCTAACGTCTATAACCAGAGACTTCAAGCAGCAAACCAGCAAAGGACCCAGCAGATAGAGATTCCATAGGGATATCATTATGGCACAGATTACAACACCCTTCATATGATTCTGAATCCAAGGTATCAAGGTACATGGGATTTCAATCCATAGATGGGTCAACAGGTGCGGAGGAATCCAAATTCAAATGCTGATGTGTTGTTGCTGAGAGTGACCGAGATGATGAAGAATCAGTTTGGTTTGAAGCCAAAAGTGTAGACCTTCTCGTTCAAACGCCCATATCCAGAATGGTACGATTTGGTCGCTCTTCCCACAAATTACAGGCTCCTAGAGTTTGCTGAGTTCACTGGCCAAGATAGCACAAGCATAATAGAACATGTCAGTCGGTATCTTATACAGTTGGGCGAAGCATCCATTGAAGAAGCCCATCGAGTTCGTTTCTTCTCCTTGTCCCTATTAGGGCCAGCCTTCACTTGGTTTTCATCACTGCCAGTTAACTCCGTTGCCAATTGGAATGACCTAGAGAAGAAGTTCCATACATATTTTTACACTAGGACATGAGAAAAGAAGATTACCTATTTGACAACTATAAGGCAAAGAACTAATGAATCGGGCACCGAGTTTCTTCAGAGGTTCCAAGAGACTAGAAATTTGTGCTTCTCATTAAACTTGGCTAATGATCAGCTAGCTGCTTTGGCCATTCAAGGAATGTTGCCAATATGGAGAGAGAAGCTGCTGGGACAAAAGTTTGATAACTTGGGTCAATTGGCTCAACAAGTGGCAGCGCTCAATAGCCAATTCCAGAGTACGCGTAGAGATACCCGATTCTAGAAAAGTATCACATTGGCCGAAGCCTATAATCCATATTCAGTCGATGACAGCTATGAAGACGATGAAGAAGAAGAGGTTGCCATGGCTGAATGGAATTGGGGTAATGGTGTCAAATCCTTGGGGGAAGAGGAGTCGAAGAGAGCTATGACTTTGATGCCACAAAATCGGACAAGCTCTTCGATTTCTTCCTTGAGAAGGGGCAGATCAAGTTGCCCGATAATCATGTTATGTTGCCTTCTGATCAGTTGAAGAATAAGAAGTTCTACAAGTTTCATAATACTACATCTCATTCTACTAATGAGTGCAGAGTTTTCCGACAACATATACAGAGGGCTATTTAACAAGGAAGGCTCAAATTCGATACGCCTCGAAAAATGAAAGTTGATGATAATCCTTCCTAGGGGATCAAAACATGGTCTATGCTAGCTGCTCAAAGGAAAGACTAAGGTCCTAACATCAACTAGATCAAGAGAAACTAGAACGGTCAATCCCGAGATGCAAATATCGGCTGATTAATACAGAGAACTTAGAAGACGTCGCGACAAGCAAAAGAACCGATATGAGCAGGGAGAAACGTCAAAAGATGGGGCAACAAAGCCGCGTGTTACATCTTGAATTTTGTTGAATAAATGGCAGCAGCAGAAGGAAAAGGATTATCAACGTTGGTTAGAGGAGCAAGAATACCAGCGTCAACAAGAAAAGGAGAGGTATGAAAGAAAACAAGCTGAATCACATTGGAATTGTCCTTTCTTCAGACATTACTGGAACTAAGGTTTGAAATTGCCTACCAGAAATAATTGTCCGGAATGCAGCGAGCAATATTGGGAGTTTAGGCAATCTCAAGCCAACTGCCGGTCTATCCATGCTCGAGATGAGTATCATCATGATAACATGGATCGGCGCTTAAAAAATAGAAGTGTTCATGATCGGCTTGGAAAGCGAGTTGGTGATCAAAATTGGGTTGATTATGAAGAAGAAAGTGATGAGGAAGAATATGTTTGGCAGGAAGGCCAATGGTGTCCAGGAGGTTTGACAAGAAGCCAGAAAACAAGAGTGCAACGCCTAAGGAATAGAGAACTAGAATAGGCTCAAGCATCTGGTAGACCTCAAGTGTGGCGTGCTAAGAAAACAACCGATAAAAGGCAACCATCGGCTAATATTCAAATGGCTTTTCTTTTGCCATTAGAGTTCAGAGCTCCAGCAGATCAAGAAGTTTATTCAGATTTTGATGAATCGAAGTATGAGGAGATAGTTGCCAAGTTGACAGTTATACAGTAGGCTATATTTGATAAACCAATCAAGCATCGACACTTAAAGGCTTTATATGTAAAAGGTTTTGTTGATGGAAAGCCGATGAACAAGATGTTGGTGGATGGAGGTGCTTCTATCAATCTTATGCCTTACACCACTTTTTGTAAACTTGGCAAGGGACCAGGAGATCTGATTAGGACCGACATGATGCTTAAGGACTTTGGGGGTAATATGTCTAAGACCCAGGGGACAATGAACGTTGAACTGACAATAGGGAGTAAGACCCTGCTCACCACATTCTTCATTATCGATGGAAAAGGTTCATACAGTTTACTCCTTGGTCATGATTGGATTCATGCAAACTGTTGTGTGCCGTCAACCATGCATCAATGTCTGATTCAATGGCATGGAGATGATGTCAGCTGGTTCACGCTGATGAGTCCGTGAGTATTGCAACAGTCGATCTAGTGTATTGGGAGCTAGAAGTCTTTGAGTGCTTTTCTGGCAAGTTATGGGAAGGAGGCTTCATTAGAATCAATAGTGAAAGCCAACAGCCGATCCAAGCAGTCGGCTTTGAAAATTTGTTTAATGGATAATCTGATAGATGGTACAAATGGCAAGCTGGGACATGGCTTCACGTCTGCCGATGAATTAGAAGAGGTAGATATTAGTTCTGGAGATAGGCCTAGGCCAACGTATGTAAGTGCCAAGTTGGATCCTGAGTATAAGCAAGAGTTAGTCAATTTATTAAAAGAATGTAAAGACTATTTTTCTTGGAAATACTATGAGATGCCTGGTCTAGACCGATCGATTGTTGAACATCAATTGCCAATCAAACCTGGATATCGGCCGTTTAAACAAGCTCCGAGGAGATTCAACCCAAAATGTGCTTGATGATATCAAAAAAGAGACTACAAGGTTACTGGAAGCAAAGTTTATCCGATCGTGCCGATATGTAGAGTGGATATCGAATGTTGTCCCTGTGTATAAGAAGAATGGAAAGTTAAGAGTTTGCATCGATTTTAGAGATCTGAACAAGGCCACACCCATGGATGGTTATCCGATGCCAATAGCCGATATGTTGGTAGACACAGCAGTCGGACACAAGGTTATTAGCTTCATGGATGGCAATGCAGGATATAACCAAATTTTCATGGCTAAGGAAGACATAGCAAAGACCGCTTTCAGGTGCCCTGGCGTAATCGGTTTATTTGAGTGGGTTGTGATGACCTTTGGTCTGAAGAATGCTGGTGTAACTTATTAGAGGGCAATGAATTATATTTTTCATAAGTTGATCGGTAGGATTGTTGAAATCTACATTGATGATGTGATGATAAAATCCAAGGGGTACAAGGAGCATCTAGTTGATTTGCGGGAGACTCTGGAATGTACAAGAAAACATGGTCTAAAGATGAATCCTAATAAGTGTGCCTTTGGAGTATCAGCTGGACAATTCTTGGGTTTCATGGTCGACGAGAGAGGAATCGAAGTTGGTCAAAAAAGCATAAAAACAATTGATGAGGCAGTGCTCCCGACTACTAAAATAGAGTTCCAATCTTTGCTTGGTAAGATTAATTTTATCAGAAGGTTTATTTCAAATTTGTCGGAGAGTTCTGCCGTTTTCTTCCTTGTTGAAGTTGAAAAATGATCAAGAATTTAAGTAGGGCGACGTACAACAAAAGGCGTTTGACGAGATAAAAGAATATATGAAATGTCCACCTGTGCTAGTCCCTCATCAGCAAGGTAAGCCTTTTAAGTTGTACATATCGGCCGATGACAAAACAATTGGATCGGCCTTGATGGAAGAGTTTGAAGGAAAAGAGCGAGTTGTTTTCTATCTGAGTAGAAGACTTCTGGATCCAGAAACAAGATATTCTCCCACCAAAAAGTTATGCTTGTGCATATATTTCTCTTGCACTAAGTTGCGACACTACTTATTATTCGCAGAATGTACGGTTGTTTCCAAGGCTGATGTGATCAAGCACATGTTATCAATGCCAATACTGAATGGGAGAGTGAGAAAGTGGATTCTTGCGTTGTCAGAATTTGACTTGAGGTACGAATCGGCTAAAGTAGTCAAAGGGCAAGTAATAGCCGATTTTGTCACCCAGCATCATAAGCCAATTGTTGGCTATGTGGAGCCGGCACCATGGACGTTGTTCTTTGATGGGTCATCATGCAAGCAAGGTGGTGGCATTGGTATTGTTATTATTTCACCTCGGGGGGCAAGTTTCGAGTTTGTTCTTCCAACTGAACCAATGATTACCAACAACCAAGCGGAATATAAGGCTATTCTTAAGGGACTTCAACTTCTTCATGAAGTAAAGGATGAAGCAAATGAAATATTTGGAGATTCGCAGTTAATTATTAATCAGTTGATCGACCTATATGAGTGCATAGAAGATACTCTGAGGGGATACTATCATGAGTACCAAAGGTTGCTCAAGGAATTTCCTCATGTCTCTTTTAAACATATTCCGAGAGCACAGAATCAAGAGGTTAATCGTTTAGCTCAAAGTGCATCAGGTTATCGAGTGTTTCAAGAAGTCTTGAGTAATGAAACCTCGAATGATGATTGAAGAGTTGAAATAGCCGATTACCTTAGGAATCCGTCAGAGAAAGTTACCAGAAAGCTAAGATATAAATCGACTAAGTATGTTTTACTGGATGATGAGCTATATTACAAAACAGTCGATGGGGTGTCGCTCAATTGCTTAAATCAAGAGGAAGCTAAGGTATTGATGGGCGAAGTGCATGAAGGGATATGTGGAGCTCATCAATCGGCTTATAACATGAAATGGATTATTCATAGAACTAGATATTTTTGGCCAACAATATTGGAAGACTATTTTGAATATTATAAGGAGTGCTAGGACTGTCAACGTTTTGGTAATGTCCAGAAATCAACTGCATTGGCTATGAATCCAATAATCAAACCATGGCCGTTTCGAGGTTGGGGAATTGATTTAATTGGCCAGATTTTTCCTCCCTCAAGTAAAGGACATAAGTTCATATTGGTAGCAACGGATTACTTCACTAAGTGGGTTGAGGCAATTCCTTTGAAGACGGTAACCTCAAAGAACATGGTTGATTTTATCAAGGAGCATATTGTGTATCATTTTGGGATTCCTCAAACTATCACTACCGATCAAGGGACAATGTTCACATCAGAAGAGTTCGGAGATTTTGCTACCAGTATGGGAATTAAGCTACTAAATTCTTCTCCTTACTATGCTCAAGCTAATGGCCAGGCAGAGGTGTCCAATCAGATTATGATTAAGCTGATCAAGAAAAAGATTGAGGAGCAGCCAAGGGAGTGGCATTCAGCGCTTAATGAGGCATTATGGGCATATAGGATGGCTTGTCATGGATCGATTTAAATGTCACCTTATGAACTTGTGTATGGCCATAATGTAGTCCTTCCTTGGGAAGTTCAAACTGGATCGAGGCGTGTTACATTGCAAAATGATTTGTCAGCCGAAGTCTACAAGAATCTTATGTTAGATGACTTAGAGGACTTAAGTTGCCATCGGCTGTGTGCTCTTGAGAATATCAAAGCCAATAAACTGAGAGTTGCAAAATATTACAATAAAAAGGTCAAGAGCAAGCAATTTTCTGAAGGAGACTTGGTCTGGAAAGTGAAATTGCTGATCGGGTCAAAAGACAGCAAGTTCGGCAAATGGTCACCTAATTGGGAAGGACCTTATCAGATTAAACGTTGTGCACCTGGCAATGCTTATATTTTGGAAACACTAAGAGGGGAGGAAGAATTTGGCAGAGCAATCAATGGGAAATATCTAAAGAAATATTATCCTAGCGTTTGGATTAATACTTGACAACCGATTTGTTCAATCGTCGGCTCTAATAGCCGATACCAGAAGGGTATCGCCTCTAGTACAAAAATAAACCCGAAGGGGTAGAAGCCGATATGATATGTATCGCCTATAAGAGCAAAGCAAACATGAATAGATTGATGCATGGAATATGAAGTACGAAGCAAAAGAAAAATCACTAAAAACGAAGAAATTGTTTGCTAATATCACCTATTACAAGCTACAGGCCGGAAAACACTTTGTTTACTATATCATCGGCCTGGGAAGTAAGGGCTACAGAGTTGGCGGCGTCTAAGAAATCCTCGACCCGGCGCTCATGATCCCCAGGATGTGCTATGGCTGGAAAACCATGGGGAAGAAGCCGAAGCTCATGGCCAGAACGGGCTTGCGCAGCAGCCAACACCATGGCAGCACCATAACGAACGCCATGCAGAGCGACCTCCCTGACACGGTTCGGGATGTCATGCAAGCGAACCACCAAAACGACGCCTCTGGCATTGACGAATTCCGCCGCGTACTCCCCAACTGATCGGAGGCTTTCTAGCTGAGCCGATAGATATAAAAGATTCAAGGGAGAGATGATCAAGATCTTGAAGACAAAGTTAAGAAGAGATAGAAAGTTATGGTAGGCATCTCACCCATGATTCTGGCCTTGGCCTTGGCCAACCTATCCTCCACCGGGTTTGCCTCGGAAGGCGATCGGCATCGAACCATAGCCAGAGCCGATTCTATGAGGGAGAGGTAGTCGGTGAGATTCTAGCTAGCCCGATCGATGGAGGTGAGCAGATCATCGTTATTGATCCACCTCCTCGGATAGTAGGGGAGCTGGTGGCGAGCTGTTGACGAGGATGACCCCGATGACTGAGCAGAGTTGGCCCTATGCTCCAGGATGGTAAGGGCATCCTGAGTTGCACCCTCCTGACAACAAAGGCACTGGCATGATGACGCAGATCCATTGAGGGCCTCCTCAGCAGACCTCTTGCTATTCTCCATGATCTCAAACCTATGAGAAAGCAGAAATCGCACCAAAGACACGAAAGGTTTGGGACGAAGCAAGTTATTTTTCGATCCACAGTCGTGGCCCATATATATAGCCCGGGAAGGTGAGAGGATAGATTTTGCCGGGGTTATGGAATTGAAATCAGATATGGAAACAGATCGACACTCCAGAAATTCAGGGGATGGATCACGAAGAGATAACAGATTCAGACTTATTGCTTCCCATAATCACAAAATATTGTGGGATGGATACGAAAGGTTTACATTGACCAGCGATCAACCCACCAAGGCTTCTTTCGATTGAAGGGAGTCTGGATCCCCACAAGGCCGAAGGTCATCATGAACCAAGTCACATCGGCCCGTTGATAAAATTGCATCAGGAGAAGGGGAAAGGCCACCTGCTTAAAAGATGCCCAACCAATTTCTCAGTGACTGGGAAACTGTGGGAAAGAAGTCTGTGGTTTTCCTGATGGGCATTTGATGAAGCGAACAGGGGGAAGGTGTCCACACATTTTAGCCCTTGCAAACACTAGAACAGTTCTAGGATCATGGAGAGAAGACTCAGGTGATATCACAAGAATTCTTCTAACCACAGTAGCTGATCCTCTTGCTCGACAAGGCGCTAAGATGAGCGACACAATCACCCTATGCACAAGAATTCTTCTAACCACTCAAGATCCTCATAGCAAGGAATTAGACCATAGAGGGTCCGGCGGAGCCAGAGGCACTCGAGAAAGCAGGCAGAAGAGAAACATAGCTGAGTTGTTGAATTGCTCTCGTCGGAGTCGAATAGACATGTTATAGTCAGCCTGAAAGATGGATCCAAGTGCTCGTGGAGCAATGATGCTCTCGTAAAGTTTTGAAGCATGGGCTCATAAGCTGGCAAAGACGGTGACAAACAGTAGACCCGAGATCAAGATTCTCTACCCATGACCACGGACCTATCGGGGGTACAGGCATGATAATTTTGGAATAAAATTACTTTCATCTCAAAATTGGGGGGCATGTGTTTACACCAAAATTTGGGAAGAAGAATTGCAGGAACTCAAAAGCTCCCAAGATCGTGTCATCAAGGAATCGATTGCATAAAGGTCGGTATCAGCTGATTCGAATGCAGTACTGGAATCGGCTCTCTTCAGATAGCGCCAGCAGATAACGATAAAAGTTGCGGTTGGCGTCGGGAAAAAACATGTTGGACTCTACAAAAAGGGAAAGATTAGGGTCCAAGTTATCTTAAATTAGGAATGTTTTCTCTTGTGCCAAAGATTGTAATGAGTCATGCTTAAGTAAAATTCATGCGTAGTTTCCGGGTATAAATATAGGACCCTGGCTATTGTAAAGGACACACAATCAATCAAATATAAGTCATTTACTTTTTTGGCTCCGGCCAACCCTTAGGAGTAGGAGTAGAGTAGATCTTGGTGAGTTCTTCAGCGAGCAGGGCTGCATCAGTCTGGCCAACCTCCAACTTGTCTGTAAGTACCGTCATGGCTTATACTTCTGTTTGTACGGCTGCATCAATCCGGTCTACCTCCACTGCGACTCTACTATAAGCTAGTTATTGACTCTTGTCTAGTTCAAGTATGGCTACATCGATCTGGTCGACCTCCACTACTCGAACTAGATTAAGGTCAAGTTATCGGCTCTATCTAAGGGTGGCGTCCTTCGGGTAGATTCATTAAGTTACCGATCTTGCTGATGTTTTCATTGTTATTAGTTTACAGCAACATCAATCCGCCCGGTCGAGATCGAATTTGATCGGCCTTATATCCTTTCAGTCCATTGTTCGCTTTACTACAACATGATGTTTCCTACTATGTGCGATGGATTATGCTTCACCGACTGCTTTTACTTCGATCTTGATCGTACGTAGTATGTGGTTAAGGCATGAATAATCTTGAAGAGGTTTGCTGGCTAGCTGAATTTAGTTTATAGTTCACCATTATGGCTGTAATGACCCGGTCGATCCACACTGATGGCACTATAGATTGGAGGATGCTAGTTAGTAGATTTATTCCTAGTTAGGCGTGACCTTAGCTGTTTGCTATGCCTGCATCGGCTAAATAGCCGATCACCTGTGCGTTAACGCGTACGGTGTGTGTCCATGATTCTGTTAAGCGTGAATAGATCTGTGTACTTTAAGGGTTTAATTCGTTGTCTTTTTCACGGCTGCATCGATCCGGTCGAACCGCACTATTAGAGATAGCAGGTTGAGTCTGAGGAGTCTATAGGTTTGTTCATGTGAAATAATCGATTGTTCACACGTTGTAGTCCTCTTCACCTGAATCGGCTATTTCAGCTGATTCATCCGAGCCTTCACGCATAGCATGTCTTTCGGAAAACCTATCGAAGTACAAATGTTTTTGCAGATTCTTCAGTTTTAGTTTGTTACTATCATCATAGCTGCCATCGGTCGAACTTCACTGTTGGTGGTAACAAATTAGATTTAGAGCGTTTGTACATCCGTTCGTATCAGATAGTCGATTCGTTCATGTGCTATATCTTTTCCTGATTAGATTCATCGGCTCAATGCTTTACACTGGCAATATCTATCTAGCTGATGATCTTATTTACATCTACGAGTATTGTACCTGTCAATATGAAATTAATCGCTACCCATGAGCTTTGCAGTCCGTAACAGCCGATTTCTGTGGGGATTGGCTATTCAGTCACCTTTCACGTCTGGCTGCTCCCGAAGCGGCACATTTGGAACTGTCAGGGCACAGACCGGTACGTTCCACCTTAAATTACTGATAAATTTTCTCTCCTTATCAATTGCCGGGTCAAATTGACTGGCACGTCTTAGGAGGAGTACACAGGATCGATCATCCCTACATTGAAGCCAGACGGATCTCCAACTCCATCGAGCAGACCCTTCCGGCTTGCTCGTGTGCCCGGCACATTTTCGTGCCGACAACATCAAAAACTAAATGACAGCTCTCAGTATAGTGAATTCATCGGTACAACCCTTAGACTCTTCATACAAATGCTCTGTTGCTGCCTTCTTCAAGGCCTCCATTCCTTTGATAAGTAACATAGAAGGATCGGAATAACGGTGCAACAATGTCTCAAAAAACTATGCTTGTTCACTTTCAACGACAACTTGAACTTCTGCAGAAGGCGTGGAACTACCCTCTCCATGTTTCACCCAAATCAAGTAATCCTTCATAAAACCTCAGCGAAGCAAATGAGAACTGATTTCTTCTGCATCCTCAAATACAACAATATTTTTGTATTCGATGCACGAACAACATATGTACTTGTCTTCTGTCTGCATGCATGCCACCTAGCGGCATCAATAAACTTTTGAACCTCCAATTGGTATGACGGGTCTAATCTTAATAAGCTGTACATCCAGGATGATCTTTCCATCTTCAGCTGTACAGAAATTATAATGGTAATGTGTAATTAAATGGGTACATTTAAATTATTTGATTAAAATTAAAATCATTGTAGTTATTTGAATAAACTAAAGTTAATGTAATTTCAAAACATTAGTTTGGTGAATAAACTAGATTGTTTAAAATCTTTTTAAACAATATTTCTCTCAAAACACTAGTTCAAAAAATCTAGCTAGATGTAGTTTTATCAATATTTCATATTTTTTCATAGCATATTTTAACTCCTACACTATTTATAACAACCATTAAAGCAAGTGATAATACCAATTCTCTCTATATAATACTACCTTTTTCTCTCTCCCCATGAAACCCTAGGTCTAGTTTTGAATCAAATTTATAATGGAGAATCAACTATGAGAGATGCACCACTATAATCCAAACCTTCTAAAATACCATGTATTGAAATCCTAAACAAAAATCTACAACCACTCTCTCTATCTCTCTCAAAACACAAGCATAAAACACTCTCTCTCTAGCTAGATCTAGTTTTAGCTCAAAGTGAGAAGCACTAATGCAAAAAGAGCTATGAGAGGCATTAATTAACCTTCTTAAGCCACCTCCTCTAAAGAAATGAAGAGCAAAACCTCTCTCTCAAAACACAAGCATGAAACTCTCTCTCTCTAGCTAGATCTAGTTTAAGCTCAAAGTGAGAAGCACTAATGCAAAAAGAGCTATGAGAGGCATTAACTAACCTTCTTAAGCCACCTCCTCCGAAGAAATGAAGAGCAAAACCTCCCTCCTTGTATTTTATGATTTTTGGACCTTCAAGTTCGCCACCAATGGAAGGTGGCTCGGCTGAACAGTGCTGGTGGGGGGAGGAAGAAGCAGTATTATAGCCGGTGTATTAGTGGCGGTTGATATAAAAAACCGCCACCGGAGAAGCTAATCACAGGTGGTTCACATAAATCAACCGCAAGTGTAAATGTTTATTTACACTGACCATTTATGTAAGCAAGTCACCAGGGTAAATGGGTTTTACACTGGAGGTTGGCTAATGCAAACCGCAATGTAAATAGGCCATTAACACTGGCGGTTTTCTTATACGAACCGCCAATGTAAAGGATTTTACACAGGCTGTCCTTGAGGCTGGCCCACACATTTCTCTCTATTGGTGCCACCTCTTTTCCAACCGCCAGTGAAAAAAAAGGGTGGCGCCAAGAGAAATCACCAGTGTACTAGTGTTCTTTCATCTTTTTCTATTTTTAAGTAATTAATTGAGAAATATATTATAGAACGTATTTTAGTAATTGAGATTGTGTCCTTCCAAATCTCGATACGGCGCAAAGATGATCCCTGTTTAGATTTCTCCTGTGATTCTAAATCAGACTTGCTAGCATCCAGACGTCCGATCCGGGCGCTAGCGTCCGCGAGCGCCTAGCGCGTCGAGCTCTCGAGGGAGCGCACCAATAGTGGTCCCACATCGCCCCAGACATTGTCCGCGCCGCAGGCCGCTTCCCACGCGCATCCTATGTGCAACACCTGATCTACTTTTAAAATATCCAGATACAACAGTTGCAACATAAAAAAAAAGATAGATAAAACATTTGAAACAAGCATCTGAAACTCTTACGAAAACGCTTGAAAAACATTTAAAAACCATTGCAAACATATGCAACATCTAGATGAAAACACCTACATACGTATAAAACACCTGAAAACACTTGAAACATATGCTTGCAACATGCATGTATATACAACATCTAAATCTACTTTTACAACGTCTAGACAAAATAATGCAACATTCGTCGGATGAATCATTTGGAATATACACTTGAAACATATGTGTATAGCCATTACAACATGTGCAATATCCCGATCTATTTTTGCAACATCGATATACAACTGTTGCAACATACCATGGAAACATCGGAAACACTTGAAATATACTATTGCAACATGGCCTTTCAGCATAGCATCTGCTTGCTGCTTGGACGAATGGAGGCTCGTCGACGCGAAACTCGATGCCGGCACGGAGCTCGAAGCCGCGTACTGGCGTGGAGGTTGGCAGTGTGGAGCTCGGCGGCGGCACGGACCTCGGCAAGGGTAGGGGCAGGGGCAGGTGGATGGAGCACGGGCGCGATGGGAGGCGCGAGTCCGAGAGCGAGCTAACGAGCGCATAGCGTGTCGGGCTCGCCGTGCGCGGCGTGGGCGGGTGGCGGGGGCGCGAGCGGGGCGGCGTGGGCAAGGATGGGTAGCAGGCGACGCATGCGTGGGTGAGTGTGGGGTCTGTCTGGACGGACGGATGCCCTATAAGAAGCGTTTCCGATTCTAAATTACTCAATCTTGGCTGCAGAGATGACCCATTTTATTTTTGAATTATGTACAGCATGAAAAAAAAAACAAGTGATTTATATGGTACTCGGAACTTGGCCCTCTCTGCCCAGATTTCTGGAAGCTTACCACAGGGCTACATCCTGCAAGCCCTACAATTATAACAGATTTCTGGAAGCTTACCACCGGGCTAAAGCTGATGCCGTTCACTCATTCATTCATCATCACTTCTATGAATCTGCTTGTGACACCAGGATGTGCAAACTTGACTGAACAATACTTGATAGACAATGAATCAAACTAAGCAGAACAGCTTTGACTTATATGAGCTACCCAACACAAAACACAACTGCTATCCAGATAATCATGCGTAGTACACATGCTCGCCGTACGCCGCTCCCCAAGTCCACGCCGCTGCCGGATGCCCCGCGCTCACCATTGTACTCCCAGTGTAGGCAGCGCCAGGAGATGCAACTGGCATCAGCTGGTAACCAGGTTGCCCAGCGCCTACAACTGGTCCGGTCACGCCATGACTTTGCATCGCAGCGCCTACGTCCATCTGTGTGGCCAATACACGCCGGTACCACTGCTGCTATGATAACTCGCATCCTCCTGGCCGTGGGGGAACCATGCCGGGTTGACCTGCTGGGGTGCCAGACCTGTGTGGTGGTACTGGGTCTCAGGGTTAGTTGCGACAGCTTCATTACGACATGCCCCCTATGACTTGCATGCAGTGCGGATCCATTTGACCGACCCCGTAGATGCTCTCAGTCAGTTCGCTGCCACTTCTGCTCGTGACAGCAGTACCCACAACTGGGACATTGCCCATGTCGGATGTCAATGTGCCCTCCGCGGCATCCCACGACCAAACTGGAGCGCTACTGCCATTCAGTGTGTTGTTCTCAAGAACAGAGATGGGTCCAGGCAACACATGAGTGCTAGTTGATCTCCACCAATAGGCCCAACGGTCTATTTGGCCCTTGCCTCTGCTCCCTGATCGGGGGAGCCCAACCCTAACTGGTTGACGGGCCCTGTCGCACAGCACATAAATAGAGGAGTGGGGACTGGGCTCAGCTAACGAGGTTCGCCGGAGCCGCCACACCCACCAAAGAAAACCCTAATCCGATCTAAAGACGTGCTGCCAGCGACGGGATGAGCCCGCCACCACCGCCGTCGCTCCCACTGCAGGGCCACCATCGGACCACTGCAGTACCAGCACTGGACTTCACCTCCTCGCCACTACGACGTCTACTACACGTGACGGCATCGGGCGCTTACGCTGCCGATGCCGCAACAGAGACAGCAAAGGAGCCTAACCGGATCTACGGGTCACGGTGAGGTACACATTCGATCCTAACAATGGTACCAGAGCAGGTTACTAAGTGTGTAACCCTAACCCTAACCGGTAAAAGCAAAAAGAGAGAGACCGCACTCGTTTTTACTGCGGGAGCGGTCACGGTCACCCACCGCCACCGCGTGTGGGGAAAAGAACAGATCCGTGTTCGGATCAGAGAAGAAGAAAATCAAGGGCCCTCGGCACTTGAACCCTAACCCTAACTGGGTTAAAGAAAGGGGAAAAGAAAAGTTTTCGGCCTTAAGATGAACAGAGCACGAAACCCCTAACCCTAGAACGAATCCTCATCCCTAACCGGTTGAATCCGAGAAGAATGAAAAGAAATCCAAATCGAACTCGACCGAAAAGACAAAAAGAAAAGAATCAAAGAAGGGAAGGGTTGCCCAGACCTACCTCGCCGCCTTCGCTTTGCACGGGGAAGAAAGGCCAACTGGGCAGCCGCCTGCTCAGACCTGGGCTCGGCAAAGGGGGCACACGACCGACCCCAGATGCTCGAGTCAGTTCCTGCTTCTGCTCGGCAGCGGGGACGTGCTCACCTGCTAGAGCACGCGCCAAGAATGAGAGGGCAACGGGTTGATCGACGGCGCCATGGCCGCCCACACCCTCGCTCCACCATCGCCGGCCGCTTTCGCCGCACGCTCGGTTGTGCTACCGAGAAGAGAGAGCGAGGTAGAGAGAGGAGAGAGCGGCGAAGAAGAGAGAGAGAAGGGGGGTGAATGGCGCTAGGGTTGCGGGGGCCGAAGGGCCCTTAAGAGCGGCGGGTTGGGTTTTGATGAACGCAAAACGCCCGCTCAACCGTCCGATTGGAATCAATGGCACCGTTGATCGGGCTGCTCTCCCAAAAAGAAAGCCCTGCAAAGCACAGACTTGGCTTTAGCCAGCCCAGTTATGCGGCTCGGCAAGAGAGCGCAGAGAGGAGAGAGCGTGAAGAGAGAGAGAGAATGGGCCGGACTGTTTTGCTAGCTAGCCGGGTCCGAAAGATGAAAGATCATTTGAGCCATTTTTCGTTTTTTATTTTCCAAAGAAAGTTTTTATTCCTTGGAAATTGATTAATGGCTTAAATAATATAGAAAAGGTAATTTTTTTTCCTGTGGGTAAAATTCAAGAAATTGAGTAAGAGTTTTTCATTGCTAAAGAAAAAGTATATTCTCAAAGTTTTTTCCAAAGAAATGTTTTATTTTCTCGAAATTGATTAATGGATTAAAGGAAATAGAAAATACAATTTTCCTGTGGGTAAAATTCAAGAAAAGGAGAAGTTTTTCACAGACTAGAGAAATTGTTTATTCTCCGGTTAATTTGTACCAACGTGGTATTTAATTGGAGAAAAAGAGTTTTGATATGATTATGATGTTGTTATTTTCTGACCAACGTTGTTAATAACAATATCGTAATTTTAATGATTTATGCATTGATTCTACTTCTGCCCAACGGTGATGTAGAATTAGTGTATAAGAAAAGTTGATAATGTTAATGATTTATGCATTATTTCTACTTCTGCCCAACGGTGATGTAGAATTAGTGTATAAGAACAGATGTTAATTTTAATGATTTATGCATTAATTCTACTTCTGCCCAACGGTGATGTAGAATTAGTGTGTAAGAACAGTTGTGAAAGTTAAAGATTTATGCATTAATTCTATTTCTGCCCAACGGTGATGTAGAATTAGTGTATAAGAATAATTGTATGTTTTATTTTTGACCAACGTTGGAATCAAGGCATGCAAATGGTGTTATTTTTGTGTTAAGAAAAGTTTTGATCTGGTTTTCATATTGTCTAAGGTGGACTGGGTAGTCACCTCACCGTGTTCCACTGAGTTTGTGGCACCGGTGAGGGAGACAAAAGAGAATGATGCCACTTGGGCAACTAAAGAAAGGGATTTTGAATCCCAAAAGATATCCTATGACTCCTTGGGCATAGGAAATGAATCACTACCAACACGAAAAAGTTTGGCTAGATAAAGAAAATGATTGAACCTGCAATTGTGGGCTCAATCCCATAGTGTGACACGGTCACCGAGTACCTCGATAGAATAAGGAGTCAGTTCACTGACTCTTCAAAGACATGTGCTATCCAGCCGATAAAGCAGCTGGTGACAGATAGTCACTCTGATAATGGTGGCATAAGAGAGCTCACAATGCGTCGTCGAAATTATGGCATTATCGTTCAGGCCATATTTCGAGGGGGAGAATAAAAAGATTAGTTAAGAATGATATTCTTCCTCCATTAGAGCTCTCGGATTAAGAACAATGCAGAGAATCCATAAAAGAAAAGTATATAAAGAAAGATGACAAACGAAGCACATGAATTTTACAAATTATTCACACTGACATCTGTGGTCAGCTTTCCTGTAAAGAGTGTGGATGGTTATGATCCATTCACAGATGATTACTCCCATTATGACTATATTTATCCAATCAAAGAAAGAAAAGATGTATTGGATAAATTTAAGATATTAAAGATTAAGATAGTCAGGTCTGACCGTGGGGGAGTACTACGGTCGGCATACCCTAAAAGAATGGCATAGTAGCCCAGTATTCCACACCGGGCGAACCTCAGCAGAATAAAGTAGCTAAAAGAATCAATCGTACCCTGATAGATATGGTGGGCAGTATGATAAGACACTCCACCCTACAGTTGAGCCTGTGAATGGAGGTGTTAAAACCGCCATTCATATTCTCAATAGAGTATCAAGAAAGTTGGTGCCCAAAACACCGTATGAGTTGTGGACAGAAAGAGTACCCTCGCTAAACCACTTCCGTGAATGTGGGGGAGCCCTGCTGAGGCTAAAGTGTTTAACCCAAACATTGGGAAGTTATATCCCAAAACAGTAAGTTGCCATTTGTTTGGCTACCCAGAAAAGTCAAAAGGCTTTTGTTTTCTACTGTCCAGAAAGACATACAAAGTTTGTAGAAACGAGACACGTTGTCTTCCTAGAGGATGAATTGATGAGGGGAAGCATGGTAGCTCGAGAAATTGACCTTGAAGTGAAGCGGGTGTTTGCGCCCACTCTAATGATTCATGGGCCATTTTTCTCACTACCTATTGTCGCTGCACCGACAGTACTAAATACTGTGGTGCCAGCACCTGTTGTTATCCCACCTTTGGCAACAATGAATAACGATGAGGAACCTGTTCTTCAGGATCCTATAGAACCTATTGCCACACATGAGGGGGAGCAACAACAGCCTCAAACAGAAGATGTGCCAAATGTGAAGACCCCTAGAAGGTCTCAAAAAGTTAGAAAATCAGCTATTCTTGCTGATTATGAAGTGTACAACACTAAAGAATTTCAAATGGAGGATGATCCCACCTCATTTGAATAAGCCATGAAAAGTAATCATTCATCAAAGTGGCTTGAGGCCATAGAAGATAAAATGAAATCAATAAATGCCAATATAGTTTGGGACTTGGAAATAATTCCTAAAGGAGCTAAAATAGTAGGCTGTAAATGGGTCTACAAAATAAAACTTGACTCTCAAGAGAATATAGAGAGATATAAAGGGTGACTTGTGTCAAAAGGCTTTATGCAAAGAGAAGGGATTGATTACAATGAGACCTTTTCTTCAGTCTCATGTAAAGTTACCTTCAGAATCTTAATGGCATTAGTGACACATTACGATTAAGAATTACATCATGTGGATGTAAAGACGGCATTTCTCAACAGAGACTTGGAGGAAAATGTTAACATGGCACAACCGAAAGGTTTTGTCATGGAAGGAAAAGAACGAATGGGATGCTGCCTAAAGAAATCCATTCATGGATTAAAACAAGCTTCAAGACAGTGGTACTTGAAGTTTGATCAGACAATAAAGAATTTTGGGTTTAAAGAGAATGTAGAGGACAATTGTGTCTATACAAAGTAAAGAGAATGTAGATGACAATTGTGTCTATACAAAGTAAAGAGAATGTAGATGACAATTGTGTCAATACAAAGTTTAAGAATGGGAAGTTTATCTTCCTTGTCCTGTATGTAGATGATATCTTACTTGCTAGTAGTGATGTTAGTCTACTACTGGAGACAAAGAAATTTGATATGAAAGATCTTGGCGAAGCCTCGTTCGTTCTAGGGATCGAGATTCACCGAGAAAGAAGAAAAGGGTATAAGGACTGTCACAAAAGGCATACATGGAAAAGATCTTAAAGAAATTCAGTATGCACAAATGTAGTCCTCACCGCTCCTATAGTCAAGGCGGCTTAGATATGGGGATTTTTAATGCCCCAGAACCAATATGAGCTCAATCGATAAAGTAAAAGTGGTTCCATATGCTTCAAATTGTCGGAAGCTTGCAATATGCTCAAGTATGTACACGCCCTGACTTGGCATTTGTTACCGGGTTTTACTTGATAGATTCCAGAGCAATTCTGGAATAGAACACTGAAATTAGTAAAGAAAGTCTTGCATTATTTGCAAGGAACGAAAGGCCTCATGATGACATATAGAAGATCTGATTCACTCCACATGGTGGGATATTCAGATTCTGATTATGCGAGAGTGAATGCATATCCAGACGTGGATTTTCTATCATCTCGCAAAGGGGAGCTATTTTATGGAAAAGCTCAAAGCAAACTGTCACTACATCGTCCACAATGTATGACAGTTTGTAGCGTGTTATGAGGCAACGGGCAGGTGAACTAACTAACGAAGTTCATACCCAGTTTGAAGGTGGTTGACGACATCTATAGACCACTAAAGTAATACTGCGATTATAATCTGGCAGTACAGGATGCTCACAACATAAGTCAAGTGGTGCTGCCAAACACATTGACATAGAGTATTATGTTGTGAAAGATAAAGTCCGGGATCAAGTCATAAGTCTTGAGCATATAAGAACAGAAAGGATGCTCGCGGATCCGCTTACAAAAGGCTTACCACCCAACATGTTCAGAGGACATGGTGTTCAGAGAACATGTAGCTAGCTTGAGTTTAAGGGAAAGCCTAAAATATTCCTGGATAAAAGAAGGCCCAAAGATAAGTATCTATTTCAGAACAGAGTAGTGAGTTGTAGCTGTTAAGTCTATCGGCAATGGACCGTGACGATGAGACATGCTCTATGAGCTAATCTGTAATGGAATGAACAAAAGTAAATGATATGAAAGTGAAAGATGAAATGAGATCAAGGGGGAGAATGTTAGTTGATCTCCACCAATAGGCCCAACGGCCTATTGGGCCCTTGCCTCTGCTCCCTGATCGGAGGAGCCCAACCCTAACTGGTTGACGGGCCCCTGTCGCACAGCACATAAATAGAGGAGTGGGGACTGGGCTCAGCTAACAAGGTTCGCCGGAGCCGCCACATCCACCAAAGAAAACCCTAATCCGATCTAAAGACGTGCTGCCAGCGACGGGATGAGCCCGCCACCACCGCCGTCGCTCCCACTGCAGGGCCACCATCGGACCACTACAGTACCAGCACTGGACTTCACCTCCTCACCACTACGACGTCTACTACACCGACGGCATCGGCGTCTACGCTTGCCGATGCGTTGCAACAGAGACAGGCAAGGAGCCTAACCGGATCTACGGGTCACAGTGAGGTACACACATTCGATCCTAACAATGAGCAGTAGCTGGTCCACGCGTTTCCTAGGCCAAATACATGGTATTGCCTTTGACTGTGACTAGTGGTCGATCCAACGTTTCCTTGACCATCTACGTGGCCTTTGCCTGTGACTAGTGGTGGACCCGAAAACGAAGCAGGGGGCCCTAAAATATAGACGGCTAAAAATCTTACTAGCTGCACACCGCACGCTAATATATTATATATATATAATCATATATCAGAGAATAGACATGACGATATCAACTCAAAATACTGTGGCAAAATGTATAACATCGGCAAGTCCAATCCGCTGACCTTCCTCAACCGCTATGAGTCATATTTTCATCAACAACGTATTGCGGCGAAAGAACAAGTGTGGATGGTGTCATACAACCTGGAGGCTGGCGCCCAGATGTGGTACCTCCAGGTTCAGCAAGACGAGGGCACTGTACTATCATCAAATTCCAACTTTAAGAAAGCTCTGTCTTCCCTTACAGAAAACAAATGAAAAAACAAATTTCAGCACATAACAGGTGGTCGATGCAATCAAATTGCCAGCTGTGTTAGTTTTTTGTCCACAGCCCTGTGAGTCAGCACTAGCAAGAGAATCAGATAAAAGTACCATGATTAACACAACTGGGCTTTCTATTGTATTATTGTTGAAGTTAGTTTTCCTAGACCTGAAAAGCCGAGCAACAAACAAAAGAAGCAAACTGCATGAGAATAGAAGATTATATCTGCAAAGTGAAGCAGAGTATTGGCATTTAGCCCAAGCACTTCTCTAAACAAAGAGACTTATCTTTCTCTGGATTAAAATACAATTACCGCAAGAGAAGCAGCAGAGTATTGGCATTTTGCATTTTTACTGAACCCCTGGCTGCAGCAAGGCTAACAACACAATTACCGAACGCGCAATGGTCAATGACAGATGAAAAAAGTCAGAAAATGTGCTTATTTTTCAATGGGCTTATTTGTAAACAAACAGATTAAACACTGTTAAGGCAGAAAAAATAGGGGTGCCCAAATCTAAACTCAAAGTTCTTGTGAAGGTATGTCGTCTGCAGTGTGGCTGCGTACAGCCAGCCCAAGACTACTCAAAAACATGGAACGCAGTGTGGCTGCATACATAATATTCAGGCATCATACAAATTTGTCCTAAAAAACACTGCTGGAGCATGTGGCCATACAATTGTGTGACTGAATGAAAGATGAAAGACAATGATTCCTAGCAATACAGCTGCGTCAAATATATGAGACTAAAGCTGACACCATTCATTCATCATCGCTTCGAAGGATCTGCTTGTGACACCAGTACGTGCACACATGACTGTTTGAGACTTGAAAGACGATTCAATTAAGCAGCACAGCCGACTTATATGAGCTACCCAACACCAAACTCTACTGCTATCCAGACAATCAGGCGTAGTACACATGTTCGCTTCCCCCCCAAGTCCATGCCGCCGCCGGATGCCCCACGCTCACCATTGTGCTCCCAGTGTAGGCAGCGCCAGGAGATGCAACTGGCATTAGTTGGTAACCAGGATGCCCAGCGCCTACTACTGGTCCGGTCACGCCATGACTTGCATCGCAGCGCCTACGTCCATCTGTGGTGGCATTAGTTGATAACCAGGATGCCCAGCGCCTACTACTGGTCTGCTCACACCATGACTTTGCATCGCAGCGCCTACGTCCATCTGTGGCCAATACACGCCGGTACCACTGCTGCTATGATAACTCATATCCTGCTGGCCGTGGGGTAACCATACCGGGTTGACCTGCTGGTGTGCCAGACCAGCGTGGTACTGGATCTCAGGGTTCGCCACAACAGTGTCATATGACATGCCACCTATGACTTGCATGCAGTGCTGATCCATTTCACTGACCCCGTAGATGCTCTCAGTCAGTTCGCTGCGACTTCTGCTTGTAATTGCAGTACCCACAACTGTGATGTTGCCGATGTCAGATGTCAATATGCCCTCGGCAGCATCCCACATCCAAACTGGAGCACTGCTGCCATTCAGTATGTTGTTCTCAGGAACAGAGATGGGTCCAGGCAACACATGAGCGGTAGACAGAGCTGATGCCCCCTGTGTGAAGCCACACACATTTGCAGCGTAGCTGATCTGCACGTTTCCTTGGCCATCTACATGGTATTGCCTTTGACTGTGACTCACACGATGTTCTCCCCAAGTGTACCCAGGTAGTGAAACCGTTTGAGTTGGTTCTGAGCGGCTCACAGCAACCACATGGGTGGAGTCGAATTGTTTCTCTACTTGCTCCAACTAGTCAGATAACTCCTGCATGATTTTTAACACTAGAGAGTTGGCTTCCTTTTCAGTAAGATCTGATGCTAATGTAGCTGAACCATTTGTGCTTCCTTGGTCAGAAGCAGCACTGCTCCTCCCTAGATGCTTGCTAATTTTCCCATCCTCCCGGTTCTCAGGTTCTGTTTTAATCCCAGATTGTGTAGCAGTGGAAGTATGCAGGGTTTCTTTATCCTGACTCTTAGTTTCCAATATGGACGTTGATAAATTATCAGATGATGTCATGTGCTTCTCTGCCTGTACGGCTGTACCATTTGCCTGGGATTCTGCAGGTGCAGCTCTATGTATTCAGGTTGATGGGCATGCTCTCTATTTCACTTGTTTTTGCTGGCACTGCATCCTGCAAAACAGTGCTTTGATTCCCAGATGGATGGTTTGGAGCAGGTATTGCCATGCAGTTCACCCCACCAGCCTCAGGCCGTTCTTTCTTGCTTGGCTCTTTAACTTCTGCGCACATGATACTGTCACACCCATGGGGATCCTTGGCATGCTGTTCATCATGCTGATTCTTTCCCAATTGCTTTGTCTGCTTAGGACTAGCACAGCTATTTGTTGTATCATCATCCACTTCCTTGGCAACTGTTTTCTCCTGATTGGATGCAACTGAAACATCCCCAAGCATTATGCTCCCCACAGTAAAGCCTCTAGCCAAAGGAGTCTGCATGGTGATTATAGAACTGTTGATAACAACGCCTGATACAGGAGCTTTAAGCAAACCTGATGTTTCTGTATTCTTAGTTCCAAACACACATGGTGACACAGGTCTGTTCTTGCTTTGTGTTGAGAGGTCCACATGAGGTTTAGCTTCAGCATTTGGCGCATTTACATGAGTCCCAGAAACAGTTGTAATATCTTCTGTGCTTTCAGCTATGTTTGATCTCTCCCTTAGAACTCTCTCCTGTGGATGAACTTGCCTTTGCCTATTCTCCATCTGCAAACGCTTTGGAGAACTGTTCTCGTGTGACTGTGATGCACTTTTCCAGGCAATGTGTTCCATCATGCTGTTTTCATTGTTCTTTGCTGATGGTATGACATTATGAATCAAAGACCCTTTGTTGACACCTGCAGGTCCTGATGCTGGAGTGCAGCCCCTTAAAATTCTTCTATGTGAATGAACTTGCCTTCTCTTTTCCTCCATCTGCAAATGCATTGGAGTCCTGCTTTCATTTGTGTGTGACACGCCTTTCAGGTCAATTGGTTCCATAATCTTGATTTCAGTGTTCTTGACTGGGGAAATGGTGTTCGGAATCAAAGGACTTATGTTAGCAGCTGCAGTGTCTGATGCTGGAGTGGAGCCCCTTGAAATACTCTCCTGTTTATGAACTTGTCCTTCCCTATCCTCCGTCTGCAAAAGCTTTGGAGCATTACTATCATGTGACTCTGCTTCAGTTTTCTGGGCAATGTGTTCCAGCATGCTAATGTCAGTTTTCTTGGCTGCACACATCACATTCTGAGTGGAGCTGATAGCAGCTGCAGTATTCTTCGCGGCACTTCCAGCATTTTGTTTACAAAGATTTTTGTTTGTTTCTTGTGGCACATCATTGGACATATGATTCTGTACAAACAAACATCTCTTCAGTTCTTCCAGTTTTGCATTAGCTTTTGCCTTTTGTTGAAGTTTTCCCCTCTCCTCTTCCTGCAGTTGTTTTGGATGCTGTGCAGACAATTCTCTCCTTGAAAGCTGAATGAACCAAATAAACATAGTTAGCAACAATAAATAAATTAATACAAGATTCTTGGAGAAATGACACATCACTAAGACTTGTCTGTGCTGTTTGCCCATTTTTCACATTTTATTTATGTACAAGTGTCACTCTTTTTGGTACTCTTTTAAGAAATTTGACAGCAACGGAAATGGAGCAACCTATAATGAAAAGGATGCACCTATATAGGATGTGTGAAAAACTGTAGGAAAAGAGTCCAACCAAGTTCAACTTCTACAGGACAAGCATTAAATCTTAACATCATAGATGAATATATCAAGTAGAAGCATTCCTAGAAGCAACAGAAATATCTTTTTATATTTTATGATTGATTAGCATGGCATTTCATTTCAATGTAAACTGGTCTCACAATTGCAACACAGTTTGGTGACCATGATACCATGATATGAAATCAACTATTCCTAATCGAGTATTAGACAACACTTAGTTGACAAAGGAAGAAAATAACATGGCATCACACAACATGACAATTGGGTACCTCAATGTCATAACCAGGAGAGTTAACCATATCATCAACAGCTCTCCCCTGCACCTGCAAAGAAGTGCCCTCAGGAAATGATTGATCTTGATAAGTATCTGTCCTTACAACTGGCAAAGAGTCAACTGTAGAGTGATCTTTCCATCCATGTCCAGGCATGCTAAATGAAATATCCTCAGCAGAACTACCATGCCTGTTTCTTAATGCATTCGATCTGGCATATACATGGTAATCAGCAGATTCACCAGGTGCATCATTTGACTTCAGACTATGTACAAATGGCTGTGTGCTCAAGTCTTCTGGTTTGGCAATAAATGTTGCCTCATGTTCGATGTTTTCATTCTCCATCTGTAGTTGTTTTGCATATTTGGTAGGAGACTCTCCATCTTGGATGCTAAATGAACCAAATAAACAGAAGTTACAATAACACAAATATAAGATTCAGGGACAATGGACACCTCAGGTCCTTCTTTCACTTTGCTTGCCTGCTTTAGTGCTTTTAGTTCTTTTTATTTATATGCATGCACAACTTTCAAGATACTCAATAAACACTGTACATGGAGTAACAATGTATAGGAAAGACTAGCTTTTGGAGGATAGAAATCAATGTTACCATTGATATTGATGAACTTATTGAATAGAAGAATTTCTGAACACAAACATCTCTTCATACTGTATCTTTGAATGATATGCTAACTATGGCATTTAAGTATCAATTGGTCTCATCATAATAACAAAACAGTTTTGTGGCCTTGATAATGTCGTAGAAAAGCATGCATTCCTGGACAGGTACAAGATATCATTTAATTGACAATAGTAGAAAATAGCATGGTGTCATACAAAGTGAAAACTTCATACCTCAATTTCATAACGAGGAGAGTTAAGAATATCATCAGTTAGCACATGTCCTTGCTGAGAGGTGTTCCAAGGAAAAGATTGATCTTGATGAGAATCTGTCATAACTGGCAAAGAGTCAACTGCAGGGTGACCTTCCCATCCATGTCTCGAAATGTTAAATGGAATATCCTCAGCACAACCAAGCTTGTTCATCAAAGCATTCCATCCTCCATATACATGGGAATCACCAGATTTACCAGGTGCATCATTTGACTTCTGATTTTGTACAAATTCCAGTTTTGCAATAGACTTTGCCTTTTGTTGACTTTTTCCCCTCTCCTCTCCCTGTGGTTGTGAATTTTGAGCAGACAACTCTCTTCTTGAATGCTGAATAAATCAATTAAACAAAAGTTCAAACAACAAACACTAAGATTTATGGAAATCGGGTAGTTAATTCGTCCTTTTACAATGTTGCTTGCTCACTTTTAAGACTTTATTTATGTTATGCCAAATTCTTGAGTATTACGTTCAGAAATTAGGAGGCAATACAAGTGGAGTAATAATAAGGAAATGAACTTGCCTAAATAGAACATGTAAGAATTACACTATATAGGACAAGGGTGCATATTTTGAAGGATATGCATCAACTTTAACATGGATACAGATGAATTTACATTTATATAAACCTCTCTTTACATGTCTAGGTACTAACTCAGTATATCTCGTACTAACAAAATTACAAAACATTTCAGTGACCCTGATTATGTTACAGGAAAAGTGTATTCCAGATCAAGTGCAATACAATATTAACGATACTGGTGGAAAATTACATTGCATCATGCAAAATGGCAATCAAGTACCTGGATTTCATGAGGAGATTTCAGCAAATCATTAGCAGTTCTCGCATGCCCCTGCTGTGAGCAGTTCTCAGCAAGTGGTTGATCTTCATGATTATTTGCTGTAGAGACTGGCAAAGCGTAAACAGTAGAGTGTTCCTTCCATCCATGTCCCCAGATATTAGATGCAGTGTCCGTAGCTGAACTGCAACAGAGGTTTGTTGGTGTATCTGATGGATAAGTCTCATGTGTGGCTGGTCTTTGTGGGGCTGTGCTCCTCACATGGTCCTTGTGGCTGTTTTTCTGTTTTTAGGACAGCATCTTAGACTAGAGGACAGCATCTTAGAGGACAGCATCTTAGACTAGAGGACAGCATCTTAGCTAGGACAGCATATTAGCATCTTAGACTAGCATCTTAGACTAACATCTTGGCATATGCTTGGCTGGCTAGTAGCCTATAAATATGTAACCCCAACCCCTCAGGTTGGTATAGCATTTGTGTGAGTTTGTGTGAGAAATATACAAGAAAATTGCCCCAACTCCTAGTGTCATCCTCTCTCGATGAGAGTAAGAATTCTCCTACTATCAAGAGTGAGAATTCAGCGACTAACAGTATCCACTACTCCATATACATGATTATCAGCAGAGTTGCCCATCTTTTTAGCTTCACTGAATTCAGTAACATGTCCTTCTGACAGATCAGTCGTTACCAGAATAGCAGACATATTTGATGTACCAACCAACACATGCTTACTTCTTTCAGAAACATAATTAGCCATATCAAAGGCAGAGGTGATAAAGCTGGTGGCAGCGCTGAAGGGGACATCATTTGCTAGATGATCTGCTTTTAAATTGAGGCTTTTGGGACATTCAACCTTGGATTCCTTGCACAAAGATATTTCGGGCATGTTACAGGCACGAAGATTTCTAGCTTTGATGTTTAGACACTTAATTTTCTCTAACAGTGCCACATTCTCCTTGATGACAGGTTGCTTCTCAAGTGCATCTGAATGGTTACCTTTGACCTTTCCAAGTATGTGATGAGGTAGGCACTTTATTTTCTCTAGCAGTGCCACATCCTTCTTGATGACAGGTTGCTTCTCAAGTGCATCTGAATGGTTATCTTTGACCTTTTCAAGTATGAGATGAGGTAAACTTTTGACAAAAGTATCAACAGGCACATGAGCATAACAGGAATCATTGTTTTCTGGGTGATAAACCCCATGTGGACCATGCCTTTCTTCTCCCCCCTGGTTCAGAACGGATTGACCATCATGAGTAAATGGTTCAACAGGGAAGCTGACAGTCTTGTCTGCAGGCTTGCCTGCACGGACCATATGATACCACTCCTCAAAGACGAATTCCATTCCTGTCAGGAGGATGATGCCAGTAATCAATACATGGAGGAGGCATACATATATAAGGAATTTGTGTAGCATGTAGTTGAGCCTATTCTGGTTCCCAAGAGAAATTTGCAGTAGAAACAGGATCACCTCCTGACAAAACAAATATATCTCATCATATGGAAAGGAAAGTAAAATTGTATAAAAGAAAATTTCTATGATAACCTAAGTTATGAAATATAAAATAATGGGTGAGAATCAGTGAACAAGGTGTGCACCAGTTAACGGGATCTTTCTTCGTTCATCTCGTGCCGCGATAACAACAGAGCTAAAAGATGGTCGCCCTTGAAAACAATGGCCTGCAAATGAGAAGACACTAAGTAAACAACATATGTTGTAGGTATATTAAATAAACTATATGGAACTGACAAAGCATTTAGCACCACTAACATAAATTTATCAAGAATACAGTTTATTGTTGGGCAAAATTATGATTTTAGATATGTAACTGTAACAACTACAAGCAGACTTAGGCAAGATAATCTGGTGGTACATGTAGACACCTTGTTGACCATTTGACTGAGAGTTCTTGGAATCAAGTACTGGGAAATCATCTGCACATATGGTAAACCCCTTTCTGTGTGATGTAGGCCTCTGCATTGGCAAAATATATTATTGTTTTATACATGACATCTATATGTGTTCAGTTAGCTGACAACATGAATAACATATGGAATGCATACCTTTTTGGCAATAGTCCTTAATGGGGCTTTCAGAACATCCAAGAAAGAAATTTGAGAATGTGCAAATTTCCAGCTTCCTGATCTTAACTCTGTGCTTTGAGGACGGCTTATCGCAGTTACAGAATCATGTGAAGTTCGACCACAAGAAACAGGTGAGTCGAGCAAGTCACTTTCATCTGTCGACATGCTTGAGCTTACTGGAGAAGAAGGGTGGTCATTGATGTTCACAAATGACCCAGAACCTTCACCCTTCTTGAGAGATAGTAGTGATGATGAACCCCATGCATTTGGTACTAGACGCATTGGCCTGTCACCCCATGGTAGAGCACCCCTGCATCCATTCCAACATCCCATCAGATAGCAAAATATCACCAACAAGGTACAGGGAAACAGTAAAAAAATGTCTAGATCAGAAAAAACACACAAGGGATCCTCGTGACTGCATATTATCAAGACCGCTTCAACACTGAATCAATACTATTCATGCATCAAAGCTAACAAGACTACTAGACACAGTTCAGACTTTAGAGGAAATTGCTAAACAGCAATCACAGGGAAACAGTCAGAAATTGTTTAAACTAGTATTTAGTATTTATCCAGCCAATACACACAAGGGATCCCAATGGCAGACTAAAAGACTACCATTTTGACACTGAATCAACATGGCTTATGCATCTAAACCAGCATAGCTACTTGACAAAATCGGGACCATTATTTCAATCAGGGGACAAAAAAATACAAAAGCATTCCATTATTTTACTTAAAGGTAGTGCAAACTTAACTGTGCCTCCATCCATCAACTATAAAAATCATTGTGAAGCTATATAAACACATAAACATTGGAAAGGGAACAACCCGCTCCGGAATGAAGCCCCAGTGGGTGATAAGCACAATTCAAAACCCCCAATTCAACTAAGAATGGCATCTCCAGATGATGATTTACGCCGGGGAAAAGAAATGTCACCTCTGGGTTGGCAAATCAGTGGGCTTCGGGGCCGTCTCAACAACCCCCGCGGCCGGCGTCCTCCCCGGAGCCGCAGCGGCAGCAGCAAACCCCCACCTGCAGCGCTAAACCCTAAACCCTTGTAGTCGGGGAGCACCAACTGAACCCAATGGAAACGCAAAGAGATAGAAATGGGAAGAAGAATAAGGACGCGAAGCGGATGGGACCTCTTGTCGGCGGCGAGTGCCCGCGCCGGTGCCGCGGCCATGTCTTCCCCGCTCCTGCGGGATTCGGAGCCGCGGCGGTGGCGGCGAGCGGCACGCGATGGGTAGTGGGGTGCTGGAGACGGAGGCGGCGGCGGCGGCGGCAGGTTATCGTGGGGGTCGGCCGCGGCAGGGAGAGGCGGAAACAGCAGACGACGAAGGGAAAAAGAAAAAAGGAGTTCCAGCAGTGGAGTGGAGCAGCGGAGAGGGGGGGTGTCTATGACAAGGTGGGCCCCACTGAGAGGCCGGAGACGAATTGGAGATCGCGGGAGACCGGGACACATTGTCAGTGACGGAGAGCGGGTGTGTATGACAAGTGGGCCCCACTGAATGGGCGGAGACGAATGGGAGACCCGGACATATTGTCAGGGACTCTAGAACGAGCGACACGACCGCTGCAGAAAATCCTTCTGATTTTGTGCAAATTTTAATCGTCTGTTGCTTTCAACTCATATTTGCGATTTTTTTTTCAAAACTCTAAAAAATTTGAATTTACCTCGCGTATGCCAGAAAAAACGATCTAACAAACAGAACTTATATAATAAAAAACATTAGGGGCTTGCTTGGTTTGTGGTAAAATTTTGTCATACTAAAGATTTAGCAAGTAAAATTTGGACAATAAAATTTGCCATAAATTTAGCAAGACAAATATGAGAGGTTGGCAAATTTTGTTAGCAAACCAAATGACAGGAAAAATCATAACTTATCAAATCTCTGGCTTGCGTATTTTGAAAGTCAATCAAGCAGCACGAGGCGGCAATTCAATTGACCCAGAAACAACAAATTTTGAAAGAAATTTTAAAAAATGTACGCATGCTTGCCATTAATTTTTGAACTACAAAAATCTGTATTGACCTCGTGTTTCGCTGAAAACCAGTTAAACAGACTGAATTTAGCTGGTATAACAAACATAAATTAGAATGCAGACCATTGAGTGCAGTTCTACGCAAAATCCATTGAAACGACAGAATATTAGGCAAAACAACAAAAAATTTCAAAGAAACACAAATTGTAAAACAGAAAAAAAAAAACACAACAAAACAGAGTTGCAATACCACATCTCCTTTTCACGTATTCAGCACAAGAACACACAAGATCCATAAGTCAATTCACGACGAGATCATCAGAAATTGTGGAAAAACTGATTTTAGTCATATAAACTACTGCCCAGAAACTCATTTCTCCTACACCAGATTGAATAGGGAGAAAAGGAGCAGTGCACTAGATATCGTTCAACTCATTAATCATTATACATCAGGAGCTGCCTGCTGAACTGCTGCGCCTGGAAATGTTTCGCCTGCAGGAAAACTGGGGAATGCAGCGTCAGTCCCTTGGAAAGGCTGGCCAGCTGGTGTCCCGCCAAAGCTGTTGTCATTCCCACCACATATCAACGGTGCAGCAGCAGCTGGCTGGACTAGGCCACCAGGAGACATTGGCGACATTGAAGATGTATCGGCCAGTGATTGTTGAGGTGCGAGAGCAGGAACAGGTGGTGCTGCTGGTCCAGGGATAGGGATAGGGATAGGGACAGGGACAGGGACAGGTGCAGCAGGTCCGGCTGCTCCAGCTGCAGGAGGCAGCACATCGAAACCAGATCTTGCTCGGGGCCTGCGCTCCAGTGCTGCCCCATGGTCACGGCTCCTGCTCCTGCTACGACTCCGGCTGCTGCTGCGGCTCCGACTACGGCTCCAGCTCCTGCTGCGGCTTCTGCTGCGTGACCAGCTCCTGCTACGGCTCCTGCTCCTACTAATGCTCCTGCTGTCACTTCTTCTGTCATAACCCCGTGACTGGCCTCTATCTGGGCTGCGGCTGTAGCTCTGATCCCTACCCTTGTCTCCAAATCCTCGACGGTTATCATATCGTCCCCGTCCATCTGAGACAAACCGGTCATGTGGGCCTCGGTCAGAACGTCCCCTCCCGCCAAATCCACGGCCCCTGCCACCACGTCCACCAGAAAAATCTCCCCTGCCACGCCCACCAAAACCGGGAGAATCACCCCTGCCACGCCCACCAAAACAGGAAAAATCACCCCTGCCACGTCCACCAAAACCAGAAGAATCACCCCTGCCACCACGTCCACCAAAGCCCCCAGGGCTTGATCCGCCTCTACTGCCAAAACCACCAGATCCACGCTCCCCTCTACCACCAAAACCACCTGACCCAGGGCCATCTCGTCCACCAAAGCCACCTGGGCCCTTTCTGCCACCAAAGCCACCAGGACCCTCCCGTTCCCGGCCACCAAAGCCACCAGGGCCCTCATGGCCACCAAAGCCACCAGGGCCTTCCCGGCCACCGAAGCCACCAGGGCCACCCCGGCCACCCAAGCCATCAGGGCCTTCCCGGCCACCAAACATTGCTGGGCTTTCTCGAACACCAAATCCACCTGGGCCCTCACGACCACCGAAACCTCCAGGACCCTCCCTAACACCACCATAACCAACAGGGCCACCAGCACCAGGTTCAAAACGACGACCACCAGGCCCATCCCAGCGACTCATCCCAGCAGCCTGGTTTCTTGGACCTCCAGAAGCACTGCGTGCAGCCATGTCTTGCAGCTGTGGAGGGACATGCTGGTTGGCACCTTGCAAGAGTTTCACCAAATCACCAGCATATTTCCAATCTTGTTCAGAGAAAAAAGTGTACGAGACACCAGTAGCGCCAGCTCTTCCTGTACGCCCTATGCGATGCACATAGTCTTCTATCCCAGTTGGAAAGTCATAATTGATTACCACTCTGGAAAAAAACACATGGTGCAGTACAAATGAGCAACAGAAATTTGTCAGTGTTCAGTAAGGTAATATTGGACATTGAAATATTTTAAGGATTTAATATCTCACAATCAAATAAGCCTCACCTGATATCTTTGATATCAAGTCCACGAGCAGCAACATCTGTGGCTACTAATATTGGAGCCCTGCCAGTTCGAAACTGATTGAGAACATTATCTCTTTCGGCCTGCGATTTATCACCATGAATGCTTACAGCATTAAAATTGCGACCAATGCCACGAGCAAGCTGGTCACACATCTTCTTAGTCGAGCAAAATATGATGATTTTTGAGCCCCTTTCTTGATCTCTAAGAATCTGCTCTAGGCGTCGCTGCTTGTCCATAGGCGGAACCACCTCTACATACTGCAAACAAACAGGAGCCTTAGAAGTGGATCATCCTAGAAACAACCACATAATATATTACAGATAAAGGCTGACACATAGAAATTAGGTGCCAAAGAATGCTTTTCCAAACTACTTAACAATAATAGGAATTCTGACACCAGTCAGCAATGGCATTTCAAGGACTATGCATCCTAAGGAAAGGCAAAGCATAAAGTATGAAAAGAAACAATCATAATTTCACTAGAATACCTGAGTGATGGATTTGTTGGCAACAAGTTCATCGACGCTGCCAATGTTGACCTGGACAGGATCTCTTAGTAAATCCCCAGCTATTTTTGTCACCTCCTTTGGCCAAGTGGCAGTGTACATTAGAGTCTGTCTAGTATTAGGAATCTCATCCACAATCTTCCGTATTTGTGGCTCAAACCCCATGTCAAGCATACGGTCTGCTTCATCAAGCACAAGTAATGAAACCTGATGGAGGCTAATCTTCTTCATCTCCAGAATATCATTAAGACGTCCAGGTGTTGCTACCACAATATCTGCTCCACGCTCAAGTTCTCTTAGCTGAGGGCCCTTTGAAGCTCCACCATATAGACACTGAAAAAGAACATATCAACAACGATTTCAATGTAAGAAATGTGACATGTCATCATTAGTAAACATAGTACCAGAAATAATGCACATATTCTACAAGGCACTTAGGTACAGAAATCTTGAATGATCGATGCACAGCAATATTGTTCAGAACCACACCAAGTTCATTTTCTAAGATAACTACTATAAAAAACACAGTAGGCCTAGGTGCCCCGATAGCCGCATCGACCTTTCTAAAGGTGAAGCTATCATAAACTTTTTGAAGAACAATACTTGAGTCTATGACTAAAAAAGGGCGTACCCGGTCAGAGAGAGCTCCCGCTCATGTAAGGGTCCAGGGAAGGTGTCGATGGCAAAGCCTTACCCTCACTTTGTCTAATGCGAGGAGACCATGACTCGAACCCGGACCTTCCGGTCACAGGCGGTAAGACTCTACCGCTTGCACCAGGCCCGCCCTTCAATACTTGAGTCTATGACTCTACGTTTTAAATCAATAGAGCATGTGGTGCAGGGAAGGGTGTCGATGGCAAGCCTTACCTCTACTCTTGTAATGCGAGGAGACCTGCACATTTAACCCGGACCTTCCGGTCACAGTCGGTAAGACTCTACCGCTTGCACCAAGCCCGCCCTCAATACTTGAGTCTATGACTCTACGTTTTAAAATCAATAGAGCACATTATTAACATTTAATATCCAATAACTTAATTACTATGCATTGTCTAACAAAACAGAAAAAATGTGCACATAGTTTCAGGACTACAATTGGTTGTGATCAATGCTTTATTATTCTATGCAAGAAAAGATAAGGCCATAATAAAAGATATCAGGTCAGAACTTACTGTGCAGGAAATTCTAGATGATTGACCAAACTTAACTACTTCGTCTTGTATTTGTGAAGCAAGCTCGCGAGTAGGGGCCAAAACCAATACCGTAGGACCCAACATCGGATTATTGTGGCATCTCCTTAGATGTATAAAAGCAGGAATTAGGTACCCCAGCGTCTTTCCAGACCCTGTCTTGGCAATAGCTACTATGTCCCGGTTTTGCAGTGCAACAGGCCATGTCTGAGCTTGAATTGGAGTGGGATTTGAAAAGCCTGCTGCATGGATCTGAAATGAAAAAAAAAATGAATAAGCATCATAAGTGCATGCCCACCTGCACCAGATAATTGGTATTTTCCATAGCGAGTAAAAAATGGTTCCAAACAATGAGAAAGTGGTTAAATTCTATCCTAGGTGAATATGGCTGCTTACTTAAGCAACTCATGGCATGAAGAAGCTCTTTGTTGATTCAGTGGCAGAGACAAGAAGCAGGAAGCCTCAGCCACATTTTATAATCTGAAACAACATCAATCCTCCCAATACTTGTCAGCAGAAAATAGCCACAAGTATTTCACTACAGTGCCCAGAAATTGAAAACTAATCGCTGTATTAGGGCACTCAGCGTCACCGCAAATCCATTTTGCTACATCCGTGAGCAATACCAAATGATGTGCTCACTACGAGAGAAGATAATTTTCCATTTCAAAGATATCATTTTCATTGGCCCACATTGTCAAGAATTTCTAGGTTAAGATAAATTTGTAGATAATGCATCCATGGATCCACAAGTAGCAAAGCCCAACTAAAGAAAACATACCTCTCTCAGAATCTCTGGAGGGAATCCAGTAGCCTCAAATGTCATAAAAGGAGCAGGAACGTTTTCACCCTGGATATTAAAAAAAATAGCAGTCAAAATATAAATAATCAACAGATGACAGTATAAAAGAATAATAAACTGGTAGCAGTCAAACTAAACAAGAAAATGAACTTGTACAACAAGAGAAATATTCTGAAATACCCTGTTACCGAGCTAAGGGAACAGGGCATACTAAAATATGTCCAGCTGCAGAAGTGCACCTATCAGGCTTTATGAGCTTTTGGTATCTCGAATGTATTTCTCTGTGCAAAACAAATTAGGCGATACCTCTGTCCGGTTTTCTTGAGTGGCAATTGGCCAGAGATGTATACATCATGCTTGAAATGTCAGATATGTGTGCCACAAAAAATATTTTTTAGTCATGTAAATGTTAGATATCAACCAGTACCTCTATTAAGCAAATGGGTTATTAAATTATTCAGCGATACGGAGTATGTTAAAAAAACACATGTGGAACAGCATTTCCAGAATGTTTAAGTACAATGGCAAACAGCCTCTCGAGAAATTTGAAGTTGTAAACTGTGTCTTAGTTTTGCGACAAAATATGTCCACGCAATCAACTCCTTACCATGGCAGTGACTTCATGGTGTTGACGGTATGCATCAGCTGAAGATACGCTTGGAAAATCTGGAGGAGCAAACATACTTGACGGTGGCCTCACTGAAGTTCCAATAGGCAATGGACCAAGATTATGTGGATTTGGTACTGAATGTGGAGGTGCCATGTTATAACCACTAAAATTGTCTGGACGAGGATAAGGCGATCCATTATGCATGCCCTGCCACAAAAGTTTACGCAAATCAGAGTGAATGGTTAGAACTTTTGAATTGAGGTTAGCATGAGCATAATATATAGAAAGCATTGAATATATCAGAAAGCTAATGGGCATTGTTGCCAACATTTTTACAACTAGTTCCATTGATATGGTGCGGAAATATCATCAGACTTTATAATGTACAAGAAAGTTTATAGCTTATTAATGTTATGGTAGGACATAAATTTAGGCAGTATAAGGGTGAGCTTTTGACTTCATTAAGATTTAACATTACTATACCAAAGATTATTACCATAGGATTTTGTGAAGTTGGGAGAGGAGCAAGCTTTGGCTGCTGCTGGAGAGCCTTTGTTCCATCAAACCTTCCATAAGAGTGAGGGTCATCTCTTTCAAAGTGACCATCACTATTACCCATATCAAAACCCATTGGAGGTCGAATTGGTGATGGACCAACATGATTTGGAACTGCATGGCCACTAACTGGTTTTTGCTGGTAGTTTGTATCAGCTCCACCTTGATGCATTTGAGCAGGTGAGTTCATAAAACCCATGATATTAGTCTCAGCAGAGGATGATCCACCAGGAAGATGCTTGGCAGGATATAATGGCCCACCGACTCCAGGTATATTTGGCTGGCTACTAAGGGCTCCAGGATGTTGATGACTAAAAGGTAACTGCTGATTTGGGAGAGGAGCTTGGCCACCCTGCTGACTAAGTGGTAATGAAAAGCCAGACCGCTTGCCTTCATGAACTCCTCCATCATCATCCTTCAACAATGGACTTTGTTGCCCATGTGACAGTGGCGGTTTTCCATGCTGAGGGAACGGCAATCCATGCTGCGGTTGACCTTGCTGAGATGGCATTTTAAGTCCTTGAGGTTGAGAAACCTGCGGCGACTGCGAAGCTTGGGGAAAGCTCAAAGATTGTTGAGGATGTTGCCCTTGACTCTGAGCAATCCTAACTCCCTGCAGCTGCTGGCTTTGATTATAAGCACCATGTGGAATTTGTGGCTGCTGAGCTTGATTGTAGGCAGACTGTGGTATCATGGATTGCTGACCTTGATTGTAGGAAGGTTGTGGCATTGGTGGCTGCTGAACTTGACCTTGATTGTATGAATGTTGTGGCATCGGTGGCTGCTGACTCTGACCTTGATTGTAGGCAGCTTGAGGCATCGGTGACTGCTGAGCTTGATTATAGGCAGTTTGTGGCATCTGCGGCTGCTGGTCTGCCTGATACGAATATGGTGGAGCCTGCTGCTGCTGCAGAGGTTGCATGTAAGGACCATGCTGATACGGCATGTGTTGAGGATGCACGCTGTGGTACTGATGCGGCTGATTTGGCATGTGCGTCTGCTGTTGCTGATATGGCACTTGCTGAAACGAAGCCTGGTGTTGAGCCGTGCCATGCTGCTGAAACGGTTGCTGCTGAGCTGGCTGCTGAGTATGCTGCTGCTGCCCAAGCTGGCCACCCTGAGGAGGATAAGCTGCCTGGCCAGGACGCTCCTGGTGCCCTGCCTGCCCAGCTTGACCGAACTGCACGTTAGGCTGCGAATACGCCCCAGGTGCAGGTTCCGGGACTTGCGCAGGGGTCGACGGCGGAGGACCTGCTGGCAAGGGGGGCACCCCTGCAGTCGCAGCAGGCTTCTCATACTGGGTCACATTCGTCTCTGGATTCCAATAGTACAGCGTCACGCCATCAATCAGAGCTTTCCAAGGCGCCGGGAGCGTCGGGTCGTCCGGAGCGAACCGAGGGCCCGAAGAATCAGCTGCGGCGGCCTCCTGAGCCGCCATGCCCAGCAACTCTTCTTGCTCCCTCCTTCTAATGTCTCACCACCTACGCTGCGACCATAATGCAAATGCCCTGCAAACCAGTAAAATTCAGGGGGGCGGAACCAGTAAAGGAAACTCAATAACTTTTTGCGAGAAAAATCGAAGTTCGTAAGCATCATAGATGCATAAGATTGCAATTAGAACAGATCCGAAGACAAATAGCCGGATAGCTAATGTTAGGGTTTGGGCGCCCGGTCCCGCGCAGCAGGAAGGGAAGAGAAGGACTGGCGTACTTGGAGGGTGCTCGTCGACGGCGAGAGGGGTTACGAAGACCTGGAGAAGGGGGCTAGGAAGACCTCGGCACCTGGCGTAGCGCGGCGGCGGCGGCGCTAGCCCAATCGTCGCCGAGAGGGAGAGGGACGAGGGAGAGCGTACGCGGGGTGAAACGGGGATGACTAGAGACGGAAGTGCTGCCGGTGGGCCGCCCTGGGCCGTTCCTCAATCCGCAAAAGCCTTTAAGATAATTTTCCTTTTTCATTCACTTTTGAGTCTAGTCCCATTTTTTTCCTTCTTTTTTTTTTTTTGCGATCTAGTCCCGTTTTTTCTCGTAAAAGCTTTTGTCTCTCTCTATATATATATATATAGTCCATCGATCCTAAATTACAAGTCATTCCAACTTTCATAAGAACGTACCTCAAGTTTGATCAAAATTATAGAGAGAATTACAAAGATTTATGACATCAAATAGAGATACTATGAAAATATAATTAATGAAGAATCTAATGATACTTATTACAATCATAATGTCATTATTTTATTATATAAATTTAGTCAAATTTGATATGCTCTGACTCTCTAAGAAAGTTAAAATGATTTATCATTTGGGATGGAGGGACACATATAGTCCCGTTGCAGGTTTAGGGGTTTAGGATTCTTTTAAGTGTGTTCCTTATTTTTTTTCTTCGTACGATATTAGGAAGAAGAAAATTTGAAAGGAATATAAATTATTAGGAAGAATTAAGTTTGTTATTTCTTTCTTTCTCTCTTTTTGTTCTTCCTATAATTTCGGTATTATCATTTTTTATTCATGAAACGCTATCGATGCTACTGGAACATTGGTTTTATTGTTGGAACATTTTTTTTTTCTCTTGAAGATAAACGTTTTTCTTTTAAACCTAGAACAATTTAAATGAAATTGGGATAGTTTTCTCATAAACCTAGGACACTCCTTGCTAGACTTGTAATATTTTTCTTCTTAAACATTGTTTCCTTCAAACAAAAATTCACCGTTTGGAAAACTATATGACTTTCATGTTCCAAGATTTTTATGTTCACCTTACAGATTCATTTTTTTTTGAGTAACACCTTACAGATTCATTGGTAAACAAATGAAAGCTTTTAAGGTTAAAAAACAATGCAACCTGCAAAGTATCTCCAACACGGGACATAAACAGGGCTCCTGCTCTTTTTTAGAGCCAAAGCGAAAAAAATTTAATGGCCTCAACTCAAGTCCCTACTATATGGAGACACCTAAATCTTTCCCTCAGCCTCCCCATACAGAGAGCTCCCTACTTTCTAGGAATTTTTTCCTATATCAATTCTCTCCTGTGCATCTTTTTTTGTCCAAACTCTTCTCCGCGGTACCACGAGGCCAAGCCCATCCCTCCCGTTGAGATCCTTGCCGCCACCAAGGCCAATTGAGGTCAAGCCCATCCCTCCTCACTGAGGTCCTCCTCCTCGGCGAGATCCTCTTTCCCGCCACTAGGCAGTGCCAGAAGCAAGGGAATAGGAGTACAAAAATAAAAAATAAAAATAAAAATGAATAACTGACAAGTAGGTTGTAAAAAAGCAAAGACCCTAATTTGAGGGATGCTGCTAGAGTTTAACCCAATAAGGCCCTTAAAAGTAAGAGAAACCCTCAAATCCTAAGCAGGTGCCTATGTTAAAGGGTCCTTTGTTAGAGTTGCTCTAAAGCTAACTATTGCTTTGATTTTGGTATTCAAGAAAGTCAACAAAAAGGCCAAACAGAAAAAGAAAGAAAGACCAAAACAAGAAAGGAGAAGAACTAGACAGAGGCTGCGTTCGGCTGGTACCAAAAAGGTACTGTGCACGGCTGGATTCTACTGTGCATGGCTGATTTCCTCTCACAAATTCCTCCAGATTCATTCAGATTCCTCCAAGCGAACGGGGCCAGAGGGAGTGTGAGAGTCAAAGAGTGAGATAGATGGTGAGAGACCTCCTGGTGTTTTGATTTCACGAGAGCTAGACATGTGGACGCCGGTGAATTTAGAGTTTGACAACTTACCATTTGGTGCATGGCTATGATCTATTGAACCGTCTGACGTGTTTTGTCGGATTGTCCAAAAGGCTGATGTGCAATGTAGAAAAGTGCAGACTTAATCAGACAGCTCTAGAGTTCACGAACTGTCCAACAAATAGGGTTGGACTGTCCGAATAATGATAACAGAGCCCATATAATGCAGAAATTATCATGTTCTTTTTTGAAAATATGATAATAGAATGCAGATTATGCTCATGATGGTTATGATAAATCAATATGCACGATTGCATCATGACAATTGCACTCTTTTTAGAATAATATATGAGTACTATAATTTCATTCTTTTTAGGATGGGGCGAGTACATGTATCCAATTCGAAATAAAAAAAAGGATAACATATCCTATCCTAGGCATGACGCTCGGAGGCTATGTTTCCCACACGAAGACAGAGGGATGGAGCGTTGCCCGGCTGCGGACGCGGGAAGCGGAGGGAAAAGCATGGGGAGCGGCGTGGGCAGTCCCCACCTAGCGTGGGCATGAAGCAGCCCGTGGGTGTCTGGATATGGACGTCTATCCGAACGCAGGGGCCCTAGTTCTGCCCGAAAAAGACAACCGTCGCTCTGGCGGTGCCTGTTTACTTGGGTCCCTAGGCAAAGGCTCTGCCCGAAAATCGGACATGATTTTTAGACGTCCGATTTCGGTCACATGTGAAGTTGAAATCGTTGCCAGATCGATGAACTGATCCAAACAGCCCCAACGCAGCCCTGGACAAATGGCAGAAGTTCCACAAATCGCAATGAAAAAAAATGATTGAATTCTCTCTTCCATTTCAAGCGGGCCTGGGCCTATCAGGCTAAAGGCCCCTCGCGCAAGCGTTGGGACGGCCCAACCAAACAGCAATCCTCCTGCCACCACGTTTGATCTGCAACCCCTATGGGCCCGCTAACAGAGGTGTGTCTGCGATCTGGTGAGAGGAGCAGCTATGGCGGCGCCGCGCCATCACCGGCGCCGTGAGATTCCTCTCTGCCAAGCTCGACTCCCTCCCAATCCGCCGCCCCTCGCCAGATGAAATCCAGGTAACGCCTACTTATATGTCTTGCCCTTTATGCTGCCCTGTCATATGCCCTGTTCCTATTTTAGACACCATTTTTCTTCAACTCATCTGTCATTTTGGCATTTGTTCCACACGAATAGAAACAAGAGAACGACATGCTGTTTTCCTTTGACGATGAGCGGCACGATGTACATTCCATTAGTTTGTTATTGCGCATCGAGTGTAGCTGCTGCATCTTGTTTCACTTGGCAAGCCAAGCGTCCATTCAGACCACCAACATTTCATCACAAATTCACATTATATGCTAAAACTTGCTGAGCTTTATATAATATGTACCACAAAAGAATATATCACCAACGGACCCAAGTATGAAACGAAAACAGAGGTTTCTTTAGGGAGGTGTATCCCCTTTGTCAGAAGATATAATGTCATTAGAACAAACAATGTTTCACCTTAATAGCACACCATCCAAACATAAAGAGGAAAACCAAATAAATGACAATGACAAAGTACAATACCATGGGATGTGAATGCACACTTTGTCCATCCCTATTTATTTATTTATCAAACATGAATATCATATATATGGTAACAAGAAACTACCCACTCCAAATCAACAGAGCACGTGTCAGTGAATTGGAAAGAGCTCTGGGCTGCACCAATATCTTGCCATTTCAAGCAGTGATGACATGATCAACAATTACCTTCAGTCCATGGCCATTATTCTTCAGATCATCGACAGAGAACTTGGTTGTTTCGTCTGCTTGGTCATTAACTCTGAGATGTACCTCTTTGAGATTTTCTAGGGTGTCAATGCCAGGCAAACCTTCAAAGGCGCCAAACCTCATATCAATCATCTCCAGAGATGGCATTGCATTGTCGCTGAAACCTAGCTTTGGCACAAGAGGGGCAAAGAAGCGGAGCAGCTTTAGACTTCGGAATCCACCAGGGACAAATATCTCCCCATCGGTCGGTTCTTTGTTCTTCTCGAGGATCTCCTGTGTGTCCTCATCCAGATTCACTGCATTCAGAGAAAAGGTGAGAGAAAACAATGACGGCAGGTCGCAGATGAGCTCCAAAGTGTCAGTCCGGAGAACTGTTAACGACAGGGTTAACTTGTTCAGCATATGTAGTTTCCAGACAACTCAAGGGAGATGAGGTATCTTGGAGGTGCAGACATGGTGTCCAAGGAGTTGATAAAATCAGAACTTTCATCATTTATTGCCAGAGTTTGCAATCCACAGCTGCCAAGGTACTCAATAGAGGACGGTAGCTCTTTGAATGTGTCACCATCCTTCTTTATGCTGAGCTTGTAGATGGCAAACTTCCTTAATCCGGTCAACTGATGAAGGCCTGCTACAGCTGTTGATTCGCCAATGATCTCAATTCCCGACAGTACACGCAGTGCTTTCATTCCATCCTTGCTTTTTTCCTGTGGCAACATACTTTTCCTTGGGTCCTTACTTTTGTCTTGAGGCAGCCTCAACCCCTTCCTTGGGTTTTTATTTCCACCAAGTATGCTACTGATTCGTTTTAACTGCCCTACAGCCTTTGGAAGCTCCCCAACGTTTGTCTCTCTGATGTCAAGAGTTTCCAAATACTCAAGCTTCTCAATCTTCGAGGGAATTTTGGCAATCTCTGTCCGTCGAAGGTCCAAATACTTCAGGACAAGCATTTTACATATGTCGTTCAGATGTTTCTCTTTCAACCCCTTCCAACCCTCAAGATCGAGCACTTGTATTATTGCATTATTGAACGAATGGAATGGCAGTTGGTTCAGGCTCCCAAAAATAGTCAGTGATCGAACCTGAGACAAGTTCATACCTTTTGTTGAATTTCCGTACATGGAACCACTGCTCTGCATTGAAAGCCGACGGACTTTATTGCTAGGTGCTGGCATCATCCAGTGGCCACCTACTACAGTAATAAAGTTCTCTTCACTCGACTTGGACACGATATATTCAAGGACCATGTCATGAACTTGAAAGTTTTTTACTTTCCCATTGCTGCTGTGCTCCACAGGACGTATTATCTTCCTTCTTGTGAGCTGATTAAAGTATGTCTCTGCAACTTCCTCTTCTGTCAACCCTTGCTTCTCACTAACAAAACCTTCAGTTATCCATCGCCGGGTCAACCGTTTCCTGCTAATTTTCTAACCCTCTGGAAATATGCTCAAGTACAATGAACAGGTCTTGAGATCTGCAGGCAAATCATTGTAGCAACAGTCAAGTATCCTTGTAACCCCATCTAAAGTAAGAGAAGTTACAGGTTCTGGAAATAATGATTTGCAGACTTTTTGCCAATCATCACTGTGTTTGCTTGGGTTGCAGGCAACTAGGCCAGCCATGGTGACTATGGCCAAAGGCAAGCCCCCACATATTTTCCAAATCTCTTCAGGGACATGGTTCTGAACTATCTCATTATTTTTGCTGCTTTTGGATTCAGAAACACCTTGAACGAATAATCTCTTGGACTCATCACCAGTGAGAAAATCAACGGTATGCAGAAGGTCAATTTTATCATTTGGGGAGCACGTAGCACCAACAGCTTGAAACCTTGAAGTCACTATTATTCTACTGCCTCTGCTATTCTCTGCTGGCAAACAAATTCTAATGCTCTCCCATGTCTTTGCAGACCATATGTCATCAATTAAGAGGAGATACCTGGGAAGAAATAAAAGACAAAACACATATGAGGAAAATAGGCACACTTATTGGTTATGGCATTAGGAAAATATTTTTTCAGTGATGCTCCTTCCATGTGTTTTACATCCTGATAAAAAAGAATGACGGTTTGAACCTTTTCAAATTTGTAACAAAATCAATGTTTATGTAATTGAATTGGGATTAAACAACCCAAATTCTGAAACTTTATAATTCAAAAACATGAAAAAAAATCCTATTGCAATTTGGATTTCAGCCTTGTTTGTCAAAGCTCCAGCTTTGGATTTCTGGGAACTGGGTATTTTTTGTTCCAAAAATCTATAGAGCTCATGTTATGGAAACACCTGAGTTGTTTGGTTGAAACGTGTTTGGTTGAAGTGTTTTCTTTCTATACTGGACAAATAAAATAAAGTGTTAAAGTATTTGATTTTGTCACACCAACTTCAGATATGATGTGAAAGTCAGACATGTAGTTGTGCCAAATGGGGCTGTAATTTGTTGTATTTTATTAATTGATAGATTGAATTTGAATCAAATTGTAGTTCGAACCCCATTTTGAATTACTGAAGTCCGAAGTCCAATTTCCACAATAAAAATCCTTATCGGTCCAATACCTTTTTGTAATACAGCTGAACAATCTAGTCCCTGATGCATCTTTCATTTTTTATCTTCTAATTTCCATTCACTTTCTTAGCCCCACCAAGTCTAGAAGATATCCATTTCACCTCCTTTGATTAGAACATGAGTCCAACTTACATTCTCGAACTACAAAACGGAAGATTGACACACCTATTAAATTATTTATTTTTCCAGCCTATGGGGTTTTTAGGGCAATTTTATCCTATATGGTGCCACATTAATGATCCTAGTAGGCAAGCTTGGTTTATCTTCTGTTTCCTCTCTTGTATACCTTCATAGTTTGGTTTCTATTGTGCCCATGCTAGGCCACGACAGTACGCCATGACATCAAGAACGAGCCACCACTACAGAGGCCCTAGTATCCACTATGCCTCCAATATTGTGAACCACCAATTTTGACGACACTTATAAGAAGTTGAGGTGGTGCTACCAAGATACATTTCTAGAGTTTCTTTAGACTGTGAATGACATATACCTTGTCAAAAAATAAATCAAATGGATGCCATCTAGATTAGATGGATGCTCATCCAAACTAGGGTTGAAGTAAGCAGCAATAAAATCTGTCATCCATTTGTACATAGACTAATTGCTTTTTCTCTTGGTTTCTATATTGCACGGGTCAGTTCACACAACTAGTATTGTTGTGTGCTTAGCTAGCTGCTCTTGGACGCCGATGGCGCCTGCCAAGAAAGCAATTGAGTAGGTCTATATGCCCTTCAGCCCATCAAGTAAGGATTTGAGTGACTAGAGGGCATGGGTCACTACAAAGTGGGAGTGTGGGAAGTCATGCTTATCAGCCATGATACAGTGTTTTTCACTCACAACAAAACAACATCAGCCGGCTTATAAGCCACAGAAATGATCAAGCGAACAGGGTGATAGTGGCAGCAACCCGGTTTATGAATTTCCACCAAAATTAGCAAAAAATGCTTCTACCGCCAGGACATGGTAAAAACCCATACTGTTCATTTAATCTTGTCCATTTTAATCTTTTTTGCCCAACAAAGTCCACATAGATAAATGTATTCCCAACTATATAAGCCTAAGGATAAAAGCCTAGTAAAGGGAAGTTTCACTCCTCTCTCCTTAGCCACAACATGCACTCCTCCCTGTCTTGCTATATGTGTTGGATTGTCAGCTGAACCGCAACCCCCGCAATCCTACCAGTGGTTGGCCTAGATCGCTTTATTGTGGGAGGTCAATTGTCATCGTTGAACCTTTGCCCCTATCACCAGTCATCAGACATTGATGGCATGAGAGGAAGAGTGTGTGTGGGAGGAATTGATGTGGTAGGTGCAGATGCAGATGGTTTGGGTAGTGACATTTCCATTATTGATGGCAACACTAGAGGCACAACCATCAAGAATGAAGGCGGTGGAATGGCAACTAGTACTCTTTTATCCCTAGTCTTCCTTTTGGGACCATTTCCAACAATGGATGAAGGACAAGTGGAACGAGGTGGTCAGAAAAAAGAGATGTTACCAGCATCGGGCGTCATGTGGATGGAGGCGCTAGAGTCCATGATCCAGTTGGTGATGGCAGGAGAGGTCAGGTTCATGGTGCTCAAGGAGTTGGCCAGTAGAGGCTGTTGATCCTAGGAGCCTGTCTAGGGAGACTGGGGGTTGCGCCTATTATACCTGCTGCTATAGGCATGATGGTTACAGGCATCATGGGAGGAAATCCTAGTGACAGAGAGACACCATAGGGGATTAGGGGTTGGGTGCGCACCATGAAAGCCTGCTAGGAAGCACGGTACCCAAAGCGCCCATCTTGAGGCGCTCGAGGAGGACCGCAGAGCTGCTGCTGGCCTCTAGTGGGCCCCATAGTGAAGGAGCCCACCCAAGGGGGTCTGAAGGAGGCCCGATGAGAGCTACCTTTGTTGTTGTCGCTGCCCTTACCGCCATTCCCACATCGTTGACGCCTGTTGCCGCTGGTGCCGCTAGACTAGCACAAACATTGTTGTCGTTGGGGCCAGTGGCAAAAGCGTTGTTGGAGCGCAAGGCATGGAGGAGGTGGCACCTGGGAGATGTTGGTGGTGGTTACCTTCTGCTGTGTAGTAAGGAGAGCTATCAATGGCTGAGGGGGGGGGGTCCAGAGTGAGCTCCTCGAGAGTGAGGTCATTGTGAACCTCGCTGAAATTCGGGAATGGACGGGTGTGCTTTAGAAGGGCCTTCATGAGGTCATATGTGGTGTTGAGTCCATGAAGGACATTAAGGACGACGGTTCAGTCATGGATGACCTCGCTGATTTCATCAAGAGCATCAGCCATGCCTTTCAACTTGTGACAACAGTCATCGATGATACAAATCACTCTGGATGAATGCATGGAATTCAGCATCTAGGTGGAGAGCACAAGTCTCGTGGTTTCCCAAGAACTGTTGCTCGATGCTGATCCAAGCGTCACGCGCCGTGCCGCCGTGGACATGAATGGTGTCCGAGAGATCTATAGTGATGGTGCTAAATAACCTGGACAGCACGACGCAGTCCATCCGGTGCCATGAAGGAAGCCGAGGTGAGGCACATCGAAGAGGACATGGTGGACAAGGGTGTACTGCTCGAGACTGAGCAGCACCAAGTCGCGCCATCTGTTGTAGTGGGAGGATAGGGGATCGAGGACCACTAGCACAAGGGAGCGGATGTTCTGGACACCTGCAGCTTGAGCGTGGAGGTTGGTGATGATGGCAGCTTCATAATCGGGATGAGTGTCGTCGTCGCTGATGTTGGAGCCGTCGCCCTCAAGGTGCAGTGGGGTGGTGCAGTCCTAGCTGCAGCAGCCTAGTGTTTGAGGTCCACGACCACAGTACGCTCGTCATCCAGGATAGCGAGGGCTGCACGAATGTGCTCCAGAGCAGCGGTGGCTGCCGTGGTAGCAGCTGCAGCGGCCCTCTCCAGTGCAACCTGCTCCTTGGCCATGGCGGCGGCAGCCATGTGTTCGGTCGCAGCTGCGTGTTTGCGCTCAGCCTGCTCAGTGGGGTTAGGTTGCCGTGTCGCCCGTTTTAAGGCATTACGAATGAACCTGCGTGCGTGTCATTAGTTTCGCGCGCTTAAATGGCATGGAAAGTACCTTGGGTATGTCCATGCCTCAAGAACGAACCTGTGCGAGTGTTTTGGAGACAGTATCACCCGCTTTAATGCGATGGGAAAGGGCGTGTCATAGGATTTGGTGGCAGTGTCATCCATCTTGAGGCGTTAAGAAAGAACATGTGTTGGTGTCATGGCTACGCCCCCAGGCCTATGCTCTAGAGGTAGTGTCACCTCTTTTGAGGACTTACGAACAAACATTTGGCGTGTTGTGACAAAGAGCCCTCGTGGATAGGGTTTGGAGGTAGTGTCGCCTGTATAAAGTCCCTAGAAATGAGCCAGAGTGTGTGTCGTGACAAACAATTGTCCGCTATTGTAACCTGGTGTAGCTCAGCCCAAACTGTGCTGCCTGTGTAGCATGTCTTCGTGTAGTGGAGACAGATTCTGGATTTGCTGGCAGTCTGTTTGGACTGACCCATCTACCACTATATGATTGTAACAGAAAACCGGTTCCCATCGCATTAAAGCGGGTGATACTGCCTCCAAAACACTCGCATAGGTTTATTCTTAAGGCGTGGACAACCTAACTAGGTACTATGGTGCTCATAGCCACGACACGAAGACAGGTTAGTTCGTAAGGCCCTTACACCGGTGACACTACCACAGAACCCGATGGCGGACAATTGTTTGTCACGACACATACTCTAGCTCATTTCTTGGGCCTTAAAACAGGCGACACTACCACCAAACCCTGTCCTTGAGGGCTCTTTGTCATGACACACCCAAGTCTGTTCGTAAGTCATGAAAAGAGGCGGTCCAAACACCACGATCACAAGTGTGATGATTACCAAATTTTTCCAACAACAAGTCTTACCATGAACAGGAAGAATGCCTTGACAACAATCTTCTTGGGGTAGCTTAAAGGAGCAGGGAACTGCTTCTCCCAGAGATGGATTTGCCGACCTAGGCAGATGACAACACAAGGCAACCCCACAAGCGCCCTGGAGCCGACGAGCCACAACCAGAGGATGTGCTCGACATAAATATGTTCTGTCCTCGCAACTTCCCATGCAACAAGTAGCATCTCACAAGCACTTTTCAACGCAGCAAGCAAAAGGTGCCCGCACAAATGAAGGGACACTGGCGCCGGGAGTTGGCCGCACATCAGCGGGGGTCCTCCAAGCAGTCACAGGTCTAAAACAACTCATGCGCTAGCGTATCCACGACGGTTTAGCCATCCAAAGCATCCCTCTGCGCTAGGCACGGTGAGTCTACTTGCGAGGACGACAACTGAAAGTCCACAGAGCGCGACAGAAACAGAAACTTATCCAACAACGGGCCAAAAGCATGCAACCGAAACTGTTCCAACAACATGTACTCTTCCCAAGCCAGTCGGGTGCCCGCAGAAGCCCACAAAAGCAGGCCACCGCAGGCTACTATGCAGCGAGAGAGACTGCGAGTCACCGAAATAGTTCCAACAACATGCTTGCCACCCTAGCCAGCCAGCCACCCGCAGCAGCCCGCCAAACCAGGCCACCGCAAGCTGCCGGCCAGCCAGGGAGGCCGCGCAACACATGTTCTTTCTTAACGCCTCAAGACGGATGACACTGCCACCAAATCCTATGACACGCCCTTTCCCATCGCATTAAAGCGGGTGATACTGCCTCCAAAACACTCGCACAGGTTCGTTCTTAAGGTGTGGACATACCAACTGGCTCAAGTACTGAGTGGTCATTGTATGATCTGGTGCGACTTCGTGATGCCCGATGAATCATCTAGTGAGGACTTGACTCGATTGTGGGTCAGGTGGCCAAGTTAATGGACTACGTCATATGATTCGGTTGTGAATTTCTGACACCCAGTTGATCAAATGGTGAAGCACACTTCGACATATTCCCTTATGACTGTTAGAAAACTGTTCTGCAAAGGATCCACCATATGATCCGGCGTGACTATATGGCACCCTACACATATTCTGTTGGTGTCTACGCCTGCACACTTCCCCAACGGCTAGAAAGGCCTTCACACCATATATATATGTGCATCCCTTAGCTCATCTGGAGCGCTCTTTCACCCAAGATGTCAAGCACATATAGAGAGGTTTTGTGAAGTGTATGAGAGCAATCCAAGCCGAGATTGCTACTTGAGGGAGTGTACTTGGTCTGCATCTAGTGTTCTTGCCTTGGTTTTCATTAAGGTGTATACTTGTTACTTTTGGTGTTTGCTAGACGGTCTGGTGGAGTACTAGGTGACTTTTAGGTGGAGTTTCTTATTGGAAAGACTACTAGGAGTTCTGTACAGTTAGAAATTAACCCGTCGTTCCAGAGTGGATTGCTAGTGAAGACTTGATGTTTTGTGACTCAAGGGAACCAATCCAAGTCTTTGGTGACTTTTCAGCGCTCCAATGTGGACTTGGTGGTTGTGTAAAAAACCTAATACGATGACAAAATATCCAGTTCTCTTTGCCACTATTTACTTCTTACATTACTTCTATTTCCATGCTCTTTGCTTTGTTTGTTATAGTGTGCAAGATAAATTGAGTGACAACTAGGACTACATGCTAGATTGTGCTTAGTGATAGGTTTACATTCTGCACCTGGCGACCTTACTCTTGGTGTGAACCTGGATAAGGACATGTTTAATATGATGGCCCTAAGGACTTATTACTGTGATCTCTTTAGTCTTATTAGGTGCTTCCGTGCAAGTGGGTTAAGTAGTATTTGCATAGGCTAAGGTTGTTTGTGCTTTAAATTTTAGAGCCTAACTCACTTCCCTCACTGCTACACTCGCACCCTTCACAGCCGCGTCGTAACCTCCATCGCAGCCGCATTTCGGCCTCGGCAGTGAGCTGTCGGCAGTGATAGTCGTAGGCTTTACCATCGCTATCTTAGACCAGCTGGGATAGTCGTAACCCCATCACAGTCGGTTTGTATTACCAGCCGGCGGTGATTTAAAATCCCAAAAAACGGGCCAAAAAAATAGCAATTTTTTTTTGTTTTGTTTTAATCCCGGAAAGCCCCTCCCCCTACCTAGCTCTAGCTTCTTGCTTCCGAGAAACTGCTCTAGATTCAGCTGCGCGGTTGCAAGTCACAAATCACGTGATTTTTCACGCGAAAATACGCGCGCTACGCGGTGCTGGGATTGGAACCTGAGACCTCTGTCCCCACGCGTAGCTCCCCTAACCACTCTTTTGTAACCACTCCACCCCTAAGTCACTTGTGTCTTTAGTATTCACTTTTAGGATTTATAAAATAAATATTTAGGACCCTAAACGGCTTCAGATGAAAAAGTCATAAACTACAAATTTATTATTCTAATCGAGATCTATAACTTTGATTTTGGTTGTTTCACCATCCGAGGTCGTTTGACAAATTTGGATTTTAAAATATTAAAACTTCAGCCAGACTGTTGGTACCTCAAATGATTTCTAATGAAAAAATTGTCAACTACAAAATTGTTGTTCTCATCAAGATCTATAACTTTGGTTTTGGTTGATTTTTCATCCGAGGTCGTTTGAAAAATTTTGTTTTTAAAAATTTTAAAACTTCAGATACAAATTTGAGACTATAAATGATTTCTAATGAAAATGTTGTCAACTACAAAATTGTTGTTCTCATCGAGATCTACAACTTTGGTTTTGGGAACCCTGATGGCCGCTCTATTTCTCGGCTAGGTTTGCTCTATTTCTCGGTTCAAAATAGAAAGCCAGCTAGGCTGGTTTTGCAAGACGACTAGGCTAGATTTGCCAAGTCCAAGACGAAAATTAGGAAACATGTGGGTTTGATTTGAATATATTTTCTAATGGGATAAGACCAACCCCCTCTATATATGAGACCTCCATAGGCAATTGAGGTTCCCAACACACCAAATCATCAAAAAACCAATCTACTCTGAACCTCTCTTTTGTCTTTTGCACTACTCTATGTCGTAGTTCAACGCTAGATTGGATGACCAGGGAGGGCACCCTAGGCTTGTCGGCTGACCTAGGTCTGCCCGCTATTGTCCTTGCCTTGCTGGTGTCCCTCCTGGGCGATAGCTTTGGCGGTTCTTCATCACGTATGTGTGATTGATTATCCTTTGCTGGTTTGCTAAACCTCACCGTTCTTCACCAAGTAAGTGTGATAGCTACCATTACCAGGTTGAAATCTAGGGAATTTCTTATCTACCCAAGACTTACCTAGCTAGGCCAACTATACAAGAGCTCAAGTTAAGAGGAGAAAAGTTCCAAGACAAGGATTTGTCCCATTGTATCAATTACCAAAATTCAACACCTAGTCCATGTCAGATCTCGACAAAGGATTGGGCATGTCATAGAGACCACTACCAACCGTGACAAATGCCGTGAATTACTAAGGATCACCAATATTTGCTTGTCATTTTCACTATAGAGCTTCTGCACCCAAAAAGGGGTCTCCTAGTCTCCCACATAGCATGTTTCCAGCACACTCCACTCCAAGCTCAGAAAGTCGACGTCATTGAAGAGCCACCAAATGTCGAACAAACATGTTACAAGGTCACAACTCACAACAACCTAAAACATTGTGGACTTTACAGTTGTTTCTTGACTATCTAGCGCTTCCTCCTTGTTCACCGCCTGACGAGACACAAATATAGGGATATGTTAAGTCCCGGGGTAAGAGGTTCCCGACCGAAGGACCCCCTGACCGATCCCTCCAGGATCGCTTGGGGCCTATACCCTTCAGGTACCCTCGCATGCACCTTCTAGCCAAGGATCGGGCAAAACCCGAGCATGCCCTTGGCCTCTGCTCGGGACTCGGGGCGTCAACTGAGCTCCAAGCTCCTGATTGATGAGATCCTAACATAGGGGTATGTTAAGCCTCGGGATTGAAGGTTCCTGACCAAGAGACCCCCCGACCGATCCCTCTAGGATCGCCTAGGGGCTCTGGTGCTACACCCCGCAGGTGTGCTCGCACGCACCTTCCAGCTAAGGACTGGGTCGAGCCTGAGCACGCCCTTCCCCTCTACTCAGGGCTCGGGGGCTCGCCTGAGTCGCTCGAGCCTTAGGCTCTCGATCGACATTAGTCTGAACCCAATCCTTGGCCTCCCATCCTTTTGTGCTAGCCAAGGCCCGGGCTAGAGACAAGCGCCCGGAGTGTCCATGGCTTGGGAGCTTCCCAGCGTTGCCCAGCAAGCATGGTGCTACCAACCACTCCTCCGATAGGGTCACGCATGGGGCGTGACACAAGGGGACAAACCCCTTCACTTGCTCTAGGGGCTTAGGGGCTTTCTGGCCCGCTCGTCAGCCCCTCAAGCCGGATGCCTTCACCGCCAAGAAGCCTACAGAAGGTGCACCTGGTGGAAGCCGGTCCAAGCCGATAGAGTCTGACACTTAGCGTGTTAGAACAGAGTAGTCGGACGATGCCCAGAGCTTTATTGGCTCCATGACAATGCCAAGGTCCATCCATGTCGCTACAAGACCCTCTTAGACTCTGGCGCATGTGGACCATAGGCTACCCCCCCCAAACCGCCATGTACCCAACCTACCTTGATATATAAGGGGAGGATGGATCCTACAAAAGGGGGGGACAAAGAGAGGATGAATCAGAGAAATAGAATAGATTGTTCGAGTCCACGTCGGAACAGCTCGAGCTCTGCACCGAGAGCAAAGCCACCCCGAGAGGAGTATCGAGAGCTCCTCCACCCTTTCCATTGTCTTCCTCCTCTTCGACGAGGAGGAGACCTCACCGCCGATGAACCAAAGATCAGCACCGAGCAATCCCCTACCAAATCTCTCTCTTGCACTCTGTTGTAATCCCCCGATTTGGGTTCTCTTGAATACAAAGATCCTCAAATTGCTGGACGTAGGGCCCGATAGCCTGAACCAGGATAAACCTCTATGTCCTCTACGTGATCTATGAGTTCTTCCATATTCTTGAGTCCACCCGAGCCATCGGAGACACACACTCGGTGACACCCGATGAGCAACAATGATTGCCATGGTTTCGACCCCGCGACGGCTAGAGCGCCAGGTAGGGGTGCACATCAAGTGTGATTTATGCTATACGGTCCGCTTCCTTAGCAAGTTCTCCATCATAGCCGGTGCCTTCGCCCCAGGTCAGGTCTTCAACTTTGGGAGACTGGCCTACGTTGTCGACTGCTATGGCGAGCTCCACCCGCTCAAGGAGGCTGCACTGGCGAGCAATGAGTCCCTGGTACTGCCTCCCCGGTTAGGCCCGCCAAAGGTGGGTCCTGGAGTTTGCCCCCATTGGGTCCCGCACAAATCCGCTAGGGGCCAAGCACGTCGAGAGCCCTGCCCGATGCTAGGGACAGGATCCCCATCGTGGTAGGGCCAGCACCCACTCGCAACTCCAATCCACTGAGGTGGGTGATGTCTTGGCCACCAAATGACCACCACCGGTAGCCTGGGGAACCCCAAGCTCTCGCCTGAACGCCTTAGCAGGTTGCTTCCCCCGGCCATTGGGCGATCTATCGTGGTGTTATCCACCCTTGACAAGGCACGGGTCTGCTCCATGGTCTTCGGAGGGGGAGTGGACCTAGAGCCCCGGTGATAGTCGAAGCCTGCTCTATGAGAGGTGAACATGGTGAGACTAGCACCTCTCCAGCGCACTGGTCAGAGGTGCCGGTCACCTTCGATCACCATGACTGCCCTAGCCATGTGCCTAGCCCTGGGCGATTTCTGCTCATTGTCAGCGCCATCGTCGGGTGAGCACGCCTCACAAAGTTGCTAATAGATGGAGGCAGCGGCCTCAATATCCTCTATGCTGACACCTTAGATCGCATGGGGATTCTGAGGGAGAGCCTCCACCCGAGCAGAGCTCCCTTCTATGGGATTGTCCCCGGAGTCCATGTTGTCCCTCTCTGGAGCATCCAGCTCTCGGTCATGTTCGGGGATCCCTCCAACTTTTAGAAGGAGACCCTCGACTTTGAGGCGGTTTATTTCTCGAGTCCCTATCATGCTCTTCTAGGCCAGCCATGCTACACAAAGTTCATGACCATCCCACATTATGTCTGGCTGAAGCTCAAGATGCCCGGTCCGTGAGGGGTCATCACTGTGACCTCCTTTGCCATTGAGGCCTACCTCTATGAACAAGAGGGCATGGCCCTCATAGCAGCGGCCGTTGCCGCCACCGACTTCGCTCAAATCTGGTGCTAGTTGAAGGAGGGATCCCTGCATAGCACGAAGGGGAAACCTATGACAATGTTCTGGCTAGTCGCCGACACCAAGGTGGTCTAGATCGATCCCTAGGACCTGAAGAGGCTCATTCACATAGGCGCCAACATGTCCCCATACATGGAGGCATTGCTTACAGACTTTCTGCGCAAGAACATTGATGTCTTCACGTGGAAGCCCTCTGACATGCTTGGCATCCCCCACGAGATTGCTAAGCACTACCTCAACATCAAGGCCAAGGATAAGCCACTACAGCAACACATCCACTGCTTCGACGAGGAGAAGCGGAAGGTGATCGACGAAGAGCTCGCCAGGCTTGTGGCCTCAGGCTTCATTAGAGAAGTTCAACACCCCGACTGGCTGGCAATCTAGTCCTAGTCAAGAAGAAGAATAGGAAGTGGAGAATGTGCGTTGACTACATAGGCCTCAACAAGGCCTATCTAAAATACATGTTCCCCCTTCCCTGGATCGACTAGGTGGTCGATTTGACTACCAACTATTAGGTCCTCTGCTTTTTGGACCCGTACTTAAGGTACCACCAAATTGCCATGAATCCCTCAGATCAACTCACCACCTCTTTCATCACTCCTTTCGGGGCCTTCTGCTACACCTTGATGCCCTCTGGCCTCTGAAACACTGGGGCAACTTTCTAGCGGTGTATGCAGAAGTGTTTCCAAGAGCAGATTAGCCACAACCTAGAGGTCTATGTCGATGACATCATCATGAAGACCTAGGAGGCCGCACGGCTAATGCGGACCATGAGGAGACCTTCTCCAACCTCCAAGCCAACCACATCAAGCTTAACCTAGAGAAGTGCGTATTCAGCGTCCCCTTGGGGAAGCTCCTAGGCTTCATCTTCCCTGAGCGCAGCATCGAGACCAACCCGGAGAAGATCTTTGCGATCATGGACATGGAGCTGGTCAAGAACCTGAAGGGAGCTCAATGGCTCATCGGGTGCTTGGTGGCGCTCAGCCACTTCATATCCCGCCTTGGGGAGTGAGGTATGCCACTATACAAACACCTTAAGAAATTTGAGCATTTCGAGTGGGCGTAGGAATCCCAGGAAGCTCTCGCCCCGCTAAAGGACTTTTTGACCACACCACCAGTCCTGACCTTCCCTTCAAAAGGGGAAACTCTATTCTTGTACACCGCCGCCACCCCGCACACCATCATTATGGCTCTAGTGGTGGAACGAGAAGAGGAGGGCCAAGCCCTCAAGGTTTAGCAGCTGGTGTACTTCATCAATGAGGGCCTCTCTGATTCAAAGTCCTGCTATCCAAAGGTTCAAAAGCTCCTCTATGTCGTGCTTATCACCAAGCACAAGCTCTAGCACTACTTCGATAGCCACTTGGTGGTGGTGGTATCCTCCAGCAGCCTTGGAGACATCATCAACAACCATGTGTCCATGGGCCATATCACCTAGTGGGGGCTCGAGCTCATGGGCCTCAACATCACCTATGCCCCTCGCACAACCATCAAGTGCCAAGTGCTCACCATCTTCGTGGTAGAGTGGATTGAAGATCAAGCCTTTGTTGTCCCTACCAAGGTTGAGTACTGGACCATGTACATCAATGGCTCCCTCACGATCGGGGGTGTGGGGGTTCTTTTCATATCCCCTAGCACCGACAAGTTGTGGTATGCCCTTCAGCTCCATTTCCAGGCCACTAACAACGTTGCAGAGTATGAGGCACTCATCCATGGGATCCCGGCGACCGTCGAGCTTGGTGCTCGATGCCTCTTCATACGTGGGGACTCCGAGCTAGTTGTCAACCAAGTGATGAAGGAGTTCTCCTACTGCAACATCAAGATGGAGGCCTACTGTAGAGAACTCTAGAAATTGGAAGAAAAGTTCGACAGCATCAAGCTCCATCATGTCCTCCGACAGGACAATGAAGAGGCCGATGCCCTCACAAAGCTGGCATCCTCCCAGTGACCCCCTCCGCCGAGCGTCTTCCTCGATGTTCTTGGTGCCCCCTCAATCCACCTCGAGGGGCTAGGGAATCCAAACCTTGGGGCTACCAACTCCACTGCCATGCTCGCAGGAGGCGAGCCGCCACCCTCCGAGGGCTTGTGCTGATGGTCACCATGCAGAGCCATTGAGGTGATGAGCCTCTAGCTGACGTGCCCCCTGACCGTCCAGCACAGCCTTGGAAGTGTAGCCGGCGTGACCACACCACTCTCGACGAGGAAGTCGGTGACCCATTGGCTGAGGCCTCCGATAGGGCCCGGGCGTGGATGCATGATCCAATCGACTGCAAAGAAGCGCCACCCGACAACACGTCGCTCCTCCCCAACGCTACAATTGAGTTGGGGGATGCTCTCGCCTTAGCCAATGGTCGATCCAGAGGACTAGATGGCACCATTCCTCGACTTCCTCAGGTGGGGGCTCCTCCCCACTGATGTCGTCAAGTCCCATCGGCTAGTCCAATGAGCCAAGAGCAACAAGATCATGGACGAGCAGCTGTACCGCCGAAGTGCCTCCGACGTGCTCCTCAGATGCATCTCTTTTTTTGACCAAAGTCAGCAGGGGAAATTGAAAGCTCTAGTTTGGTTTTGGTTAATTGATGAAATTCTAAGTGCTAACCTAGTTTATCAAGATGATTATGAGATAGGTAGCACTACTCCAAGTGATGAAGCAATGACGAAGATCATGACAATGGTGATAGCATGGTGATGATCAAATGCTTGAACTTGGAAAAGAAGAAAGAGAAAAACAAAAGGCTCAAGGCAAAGGTATAAAATGTAGGAGCCATTTTGTTTTAGTGATCAAGACACTTAGTGAGTGTGATCACATTTAGGATAGATAGCCGTACTATTAAGAGGAGTGTAACTCGTATCGAAATACGGTTATCAAAGTGCCACTAGATGCTCTAACTCATTGTATATGCATTTAGGATCTAGTGGAGTGCTAACACCCTTGAAAATATTTGTGAAAATATGCTAACACATGTGCACAAGGTGTTTGCAGGGTTGAGATGGGTTTGGGTCCCTCTCTCCCTCCCGCCGAGCTTGCGAGGCGGGATTCGGCGCTTTTGGAAAAATGAAATGTCTATTTTCTATTGCGCCGGATGCAAAATTCTTGGTGGTTGGCATATTTGAGCAAGGGTGAAGAAGTTAGAGTTGAAATAGAGTTGGTCGAAATGATGCTGGCGTCGGTCTACTGACCGGACGCTGGGTCACTCAGCGACCGGACGCTGAAAGGCTGCGTCCGGTCGAGCTGTCAGATGGCACAGTGGGTAGGGTTGAGCACCGGATGCTGGTCTGCGTCCGGTCGAAAAAACATGCCTCGGGGAGCTTACTGGAAACGACCGGACGCTGGGGCTTCAGCGTCCGGTCAGTTTTGATCGGAGCGTCTGGTCAGCTTCATAGCCGTTGAAATCTGACGAACAACGTTTGAAGCTGGTGACGCGTGGCGTCCATCGGGCGACCGGACGCTGAGGGCCAGCGTCCGGTCGGTATGACCGGAGCGTCCGGTCAGAGCGTGTTTTGCCCAGTGAAGGGGTACAACGGCTCTATTTGATGGGGGCTCTATTTATAGCCCCATGGCCGGCTCAAGGGAGTCTTCTTGCACATTTTCATTGACATAGCTACCTTGTGAGCTTAACCAAAGTCCTCCCACTCATCTCCATCATTGATCCATCATCATTGTGAGATTGGGAGAGAATCCAAGTGCATTGCTTGAGTGATTGCATCTAGTGGCACTTGGTATTCGTGTTGCGCTACGGATTTCGCTTGTTTCTCTTGGTGGTTGCCACCACCTAGACGGTTGGAGCAGCGGTGAAGGATCGGCATGAGTTGGTGATTGTTCGTGGCCGCCTTCGGTGATTGTGAGGGGAGTTGTACCTTCCCCGGCGGAGCGCCGAAAGGTAACTCTAGTAAATTGCTCGTGTCATTGAGTTACCTCACTTATGGGTCGGTTCTTGCGGTGTCCAATCGTGTGGACGAGGTTTGTGAAACACCTCTTAGCCGCCGAACCACCAAGTGTTGGTCGACACAACGGGGACTAGCGTGTTGGCAAGCACGTGAACCTCGGGAGAAAAATCGGTTGTCTCTTGTCATTTGCATTCTCCCGGTGATTGGCTATATATTCATCGTGCAATTGGTTCACTCCACGACCCGGCGGTATAATCGTCTCACTTACTCATTTACATTTCCGCAAACTAGATATAGCAAGCTCTTTAGTGTAATTAGAATTGAGAGCTTGCCTTGTGCTTTAAACATATCTAGTGGAGCTCTTTAGTGTAGCTTTTGTGAGAGCTCTTAGTGAGTAGTGGTCAAGTAGATTGTGTGCCAATAGATCATTGCAACTAGAATTGTTGGATAGGTGGCTTGCAACCCTTGTAGAGCTAGAGCAAGTTTGCATTTCGCTATTTGTCTTACTAATCAAATTGCTCTAGTTGATTTGTAGTTTTTAAATAGGCTATTCACCCCCCTCTAGCCATATTAGGACCTTTCAGAAACCTCAACCTATTTTTTTATAATTTTTTATTCTAGACCTGTTTAATTCTCTCCCACGGGGAGTCGAAACTAGGTCTGCTGGATGCTACTCAGGTGCTCTAACCACTAGGCTAGAGACCCTTTCGCCTCAGATGCATCTCTCTCGACGAGGGGAGGAAACTGCTCCTTGACATCCATGCCGGCATCTGTGGGCATCATGCTACCCCGAGAGCCCTTGTAGGGAAGGCTTTCAGACATGGCTTCTACTAGACAATGGCCCTCGCCGATGCCCGGGACCTCTACAAGTCATGCAAGGGTTGTTAGTACTACGCGAAGAAGAACCATCTACCGGCGTAGGCACTTCAAACGATCCCCATCACCTGGTCATTCATGGTCTGGTACCTCGACATGGTCGGGGAGTTCAAGAAGGCCCCCGAGGGCTTCGGTCACCTCCTAGTTGCCATCGACAAGTTCACCAAATGGATCGATGTTCGACCCATTATCAACCTCAAGTCGGAGCGCGCGGTGGAGTTCATCCAGGACATTATCCATAGGTTCAAGGTTCCAAATCATATAATTACTGATAATGGCACTCTGCGATGCCTAGCAAGTTCCTAGACTTCTACGATGTTTGGCGTATCCGGGTGGACTGGGCATCGGTGTACCACCCCAAATCCAATGGCCAGGTTGAGCACGCTAACGGGTTGATCCTCTGGGGGATCAAGACTGGCATCTACAACGAGCTCAAGATCCACATCGGCCGTTGGGTGGGGGAACTCCCACCCTACTTTGGAGCCTTAGAACGAGTGTGAACCGATCAACCGGTTACACACCCTTCTTCCTTGTCTACGGGGCCAAGGCAGTCATCCCCTCCGACCTTGACTTCGATGCCCCCAGGGTCCACTTCTACGATGAGTAGCGGGCCGACGAATAGCACCAAACGGATGTTGACATGCTCGAAGAGGTCAGGAACACCTCCGTCGTACGGTCCGCCAGGACTTCATCGCTACCACGCTTGATGGGTACGCGAACGTTCCTTTACTGTAGGTGACCTTGTCCTCTAGAAGGCAACTCTGTTGAAGAAGGGCCACAAACTATCTCCTCTATGGGAGGAACCCTTCTGCATCTCGTGCGTCATTCAACCGGGGGCTTACAGGATCAGCAACATCTCAGGGGGACAATATGAAAATGTGTGGAACTTCAAACAACTACATCATTTTTATCCATAGCTTATTTCTTCCCATATTTCATTTCCATATGTCTACCCCCCCTAATAGGAGGCCCCCCTGCAAACGGGCAGAAGGGACACCCTCCAAAAGGGGTGCCACCTGGGGTTCAAAGCCGGCTCAACTGAGCTTCAAGGCTGCCTCAAGAAAATAAAGTGCGAGGGACGCTCAGGAGACAAGCCCGTGTAGCTATAGCTGAGACGCCCAGAAGCGTCCTGACCGTCCTAATGAGCGATGTTGAAGTACCTCCTTGAGCTGCTAGAGGTGAGCCACCAAGGGAGGCAATGAGCCCCTGAGCTTGGCAGAACAGGCTCAGGAACCAAACAAGTGGCTTGGTCAAAAAGCCGAGAATCTCCCCTCTAGGGGACACAACCAAAGCACGGAACGACTATAAACTTAGGGTTCTCACGGACTCACCCGCTAGTAGCACAACCATGGCAATCTTGGCCATAGAGGCCATTGTCGTAACAGCCCATCCCACCGAGGGAACAGCAGCACCGAGCTACTACACACCTTAACGCAAAGGCAGAGGGGCCCCGCGCGATAGCCTCGGGTGCTGCGCCAACACCTTGGATAGAGATCCCGGGCTACCGATCGATGGGCACCCGGATGGCTCGCCCCCAAAACCAACTCTCTAGAGTTGGTTCAGGAGCCACTAGGCAAGCAGGGCCAACACGAGCCCCATTTACGCTCGTTGCACTCCTCACACCCCAACCTATACTGTTGAACTTGGCTCGAGTCACCCAGGCCAGCTACCGAGCCCCCAGAAGGGCGTGGTGTGCTGGGTGATCGGGTGGCCCCAAGCTAGAGCCTAGACGCTCTCGATCACCTGACCCACGATAGGCCTAGGTCTGAAAGGAGGGCGCCTCCGGGGCCAAGGCCAGCAACTCCCAAATGAGTTTGCCGGGCCGTCGCTCGAGCCCTTGACTTATGCAGCGGTGGACAACACCACCGCTTAGCCCTGATAACCGAGCACTCCCACCATGCTTTGGAAGCCTCACAAAGCGCACTAGACTCCTGTCAGCGGAAGCCATCCCGCCATAGCAGGCCCGGTCACTAAAAGATTGAACATAGCCCCTCGTCGCCATCATGAACCCGACTAGTGAGGCAACGAAGGGCTCGGTGGCTCCTGATGTGATCCTAACATAGGGGTATCTTAAGCCTCGGGATCAAAGGTTCCCGACCAAGAGACCCCCTGACCGATCCGTCTAGGATCACCTAGGGGCTCGAGGGCTACACCCCTCAGGTGCGCTCACACGCACCTTCTTGCTAAGGACTGGGCTAAGCCCGAGCACGCCCTCCGCCTCTGCTCGGGGGCTTGTCTAAGCCTCAAGTTCCCGATCAACAGGAGTCAGAACCTGATCCTTGGCTCCCAACCTTCGACGCTAGCGAAGGCTCAGGCTGGAGACAAGCACCTCGAGCATCCGTGGCTCGGAGGCTTCCTAGCATTGCCAAGTAGGCGTGGTGCTGTCAACGACTCCTCCGATAGGGTTACTGTCACACCCCAAAATTTCTGATTTTGGGTTGTACATAGAAAACACTAATTAAAATAAATGTTTTGATATTTGGATAAACTTTTCCAAGTTTAGTTTAGGATAGCGTCAATTAGTTATAGGAAAAATGTGAATCTTCAAACTTTTCTGAACTAATTTGATGGGCTATTGCTTGATGTGATGTTTGCTTGTTGCTTCTTTGTGTGATGTGAGTGAGCAAAGTCTTTAAAATGCGTTTAGTAGGTCGATTTTCCTTCTTCGGCACACCTTTATCTTTTTCTACAATCAAATTCCTTGTTTCTCAGCTCAAGTTTTCGTTGAGAGCTTCCTAAAATCTTTTCTTTGTAACGCAAATCACTTCTTTCAATTCCTCGTCCGTCAATCAATCTCTACAAACTTCTCAGGATTTTTTCTACACATTTTTCTAGAACTTGTTCCTACTTATCTGTAAGCATAATTTAATTTCTGTATGCTCCAAATTATCTTATCATGAGCTCCAAATACTTTATTTGGGTTTCTCATATTTCATAATGCCTCTGGAAATTTTCCCCGAATTTTCGGAGCTTTTGGAGTATTTTTCGCGGCTTAAATAATAATTCTAGACTTTTCTAAAATTATTTTATCCACGAAATTAATTAATTCAGAAAATAATAAATCTCTTATTTTTTTCAACACTCAAAGCCCATGTGCAATAATCCTAATAAATCCTAAAGACACGTGTCTTTATTTACTAGTGGGCTTTAATGTTTATTTAGGCCTATTAGTGGAGATGGAAAGGTGCAACATTAATTAGTACCATATCGCTAGTTGATACAGATATGGAGAGTTCTTCTCTCCATATATATGTACCAACTCCTTAGATAAAGCACACGAAAACTATTGTAAGGGGAGCCCTTATTTTAGAAAATCCCTCAGTAAATTAGATTTTCTTCTCCTTCTCTTGCCGCCGGTCCGCCGCCATCCCTGCCTGTTCCCCTCTCGTCAGCCAGGACCTACCCTTCTGATCGGCCATGGCACGGAGGCCCTCACGTTCTGTATGGCATGCACAAGGTGGAAGACCAAGTAATTACGAGTTTGCCACTGGTTCGTATTATCTCCGCCGTTTCTTCGTTTTAATTCCGATTCGGTTCGTTCAGGTTGCGTTAGATTCGTGTTGATGCGCTCTATGCAGAAATACTAATGTTTTTTATGTCACTTGTTTTTCCATATATAGTTAGATATTAAAATGATTTAATGTTAATGCAACTAGTTTTATAATTAAAATCAATACATGTTTTCTACAGCGTTGTTTTATCTACAAATATTAATATGATTATTAATTGCTAAATAAAGATGATTTTCAATTATTAATTTTCTTAGCTTAAACACGCATCATATACAGATTGTTTAGATGTTCTCACATACTTATTTATTTTGCAAAGATTAAAGTTTAACTTGCTTAATAAATTACGTGATAATATTTATAAGATAAAATATGGTCAGCTTCAACTTGATTTTATGTATAAATACGATTTGTTTAAACTGAATTAATGACTCTTCCATGTTTTTGTTTAACTAAAATAAATCAAGCTTGTAGTTGTAGTCTTTTTCTTTTATATAATATAAACACCTGGTAGTCGTTTGTTTTTACGATAGTTTCGGTTTCGACGTTTCTTGTGATCTCGTAGCACTAGCTCTCTTTTAGTATGTTGTTTTATCTCGTGTGGTGTACTGCTCTTAGTTGTCTTCTTGTATGTGTGCTTGGTGTGCTACAATCTGCGAGTAAGAGAAGAGCTGTCCGAAAGCGTTGGAGACTGAAAGAACAGAAGATTGAAGGTTCTATGAGGAGTTGATCATTAGTTGTAAAGCAAGTGAAAGGCAAGTATAGCATGGGATCTTCCTTGTTATCCTATACACTTTTAATCATTTAATTCAAGCTGCATATGTCTATCTTGACTACCACTAAAGATTTCCTAGTACTTTGTTACCTTGTACCTTGATTTCTATGGGTTTATGCATTTGGGTAGTATGATGCTAGCGCTTAATTAAATAACCATAATCTTATAACTTGACTAATGATATATGCAATAAACACTAAAAGATGCTTTTTAGCAACATGACTCAAGAGGGCTAGAGCAGTGGGCTGTTATTATGGTGCTCTAGATTTCTCTCCTGAAGGACTTATCTGTAAGTGGTCAATCGGGACTTACAGTACAACCATGAGTGCCATATGGCTCTGGCTTTAGTCAAGTGTGAGGATCTTTTCTAGCTTGTTAGTGGTTACCTTCATGGCGCAAAAGGGGCTTGCCAAATCGGGTATAGTGCAGCCTCTATCTTTATGTGTATAGCCTACAAGGAATGTGCCATTTGGAAGAGGAGCTCTACATCTGTTAGCCAATTGGAAACCTAGCGGCCCTAACTTGTTAGACGAACCTTTAAAAGACTTCATAGTGATCCCTGGCTGCTCACCTTGGAAGTGTTTTGGGAGTAATTAACCCAGGCATATGGGTATCACGGCTCATGGTGGAAGTGTACAACCTCTACAGAGTGTAAAACTGGTATATCAGCCGAGCTCACGGTCATGAGCGGCCTTGGAACTCTTACGGAATAGATGATTATTAATGGATAATTAATTATTTATGCTATTCATTATTCATGTTTACCTGATCATGTGTTTATATGGGCTTATGATAAATTTGATGCTACTCAATTGTTAAAATTATGACTCACTAAAAGCTAATCGCAATAAACTAGTGTCAACCTTTTGAGCCTCATGAATCCCAGGTTATATTTGCTGAGTACGACATGTGCTCGCCCTTGCTATTTCCCCACACCCCCAGACTCTAGTAAAAGTTGCTCGGAAGATTGATAAGACAATGAAGGAGTTCTCAGGATAACATCAGAAGTGCCTGGCATACGTAGCCCCCAATCAGCCGTCCCTGTGAAGTTGGAGCCTGAAGAAAACATTAGTAATCGTTCCGCTATACTCTGATGTAAGTGTTAATTATAAGTATGTTTCCGCTACATAATATTGTTTCTGATATCCTCTATTATGTTGTTGTATGTGTGGACTTCCTGAGCACACATATGGCGAACCTGGTTTTGTCTTTAAAACTGGGTGTGACAGTTACGCACAGGGCGTGACACAAGGGGACAAACCCCTCCGTTGGCTCCAGGGGCTTGGGGGCTTTTGGGCCCGCTCGTCAGCCCCTCAAGCCGGATGCCTTCACCGTCAAGAAGCCTCCAGAAGGCGCACCTGGTGGAGGCCGATCCAAGCCGAGAGAGCCTGACACTTATCGTGTCAGAACAGAGCAGCCGAATGATGCATAGAGCTTCGTTGGCTCCACGACAACGCCAAGATCCATACATGCAACTACAAGACCCTCCTGGACTCTAGCACATGTAGACCTAGGCTAAACCCACCAAACCACCATATACCCGACCTACCTTGATATATAAGGGGAGGTCAGATCCTACAGAGGGGGGAGGACGAAGAGAGGACGAATCAGATAAATAGAACAGATCCGAGTCCTCACCAGAACAGCTCGAGCTCTGCACCGAGAGCAGAGCCACCTCAAGAGGAGTACCAAGAGCTCTTACACCCTTTCCATCGTCTTCCTCATCTCCGGCAAGGAGGAGACCTCACCGCCAATGAGCCAAGGATCAACACCGAGTGATCTCCTGCCAAATCTCTCTCTTACGCTCTTTTGTAACCCTCCGATTTTGGTGCTCATGAATACAAAGTTCCTCAAACTGCTAGATGTAGGGCCCCAATAGCCTAAACGATGATAAACCTCTATGTCCTCTACATGATCCATGAGTTCTTCCGTCTTCTTGAGTTCACCCGACCACTGGAGACACACACTCAATGACACTCGACGAACAACAATGCTTGCCGCAGTTTTGACCCCGTGACACTGATCAACGGTAGCTCGAGCCTGATCCTCGGCTCTGTCTCTAGTCCGAGCCAAGGGCCAGGCTAGAACCCTGCGCCCCAAGCGCCCAAGGCTCGGGGGCTCCTCGACGCCACCTAGCAAGTACAACGTTGTCGCACACTCCTCTAACAAAGTCACGCACGGGGCATGACACAAAGGGACAAATCCCTTCACCAGCTTTAGGGGATTGGGGGATCCTGGGCCTCCTCATCAGCCCCTCAAGCCGGATGCCTTTGCCACCAAGGAAGCCCCCAGAAGGCGCATCTGGTGGAGGCCGGTCCAAGCCGACAACTCATGATGGTCAGAGCATCAGAATAGAGCAGCCGGATGACGCCCAAGGCTCCTCTAACTCCACGACAACGCCATGGTACATCCACGCCACAGCAGCGCTCTCCTGGACTCCAGCACATGTAGACCATAGGCTAAATCCCCAAATAGCCTTGTACCCGACCTACCTTCTTTTATATGGGGAGATTGGATCCTAGATGGGGGGAGAGGTCAAAGGAAGAAAGGCCAAACAGAACGAGCCCAAGCAAACAGAGTCCTCCAGAACACCTCCGAGCTCTGCACCGAGAGTAGAGCCACCCAGAGAGGAGCACCGAGAGCTCCTCCCATCTCCTGTCTTGTTCTCCATCGTCGGGGAAGCAAACTCACCGCCGACGAGCCATAGGATAGCACTGAGCGATCCCCTGCCAAATCTCTTACACTCTTGTTATAACCCCTCGATTTGGGTGCTCTCAAAAACAAAGAACTTCTACTACTAGACGTAGGGCCCCGATAGCCCAAACTAGGATACATCGCCGTGTCTTTTCTGTGTTCTTGAGTCCACTTGAGCCACCGGAGACCCACACTTAGTGACACCCGACGAACAAAAATGCTTGACGTGTTTTCTACCCCGCGACACCGCCATACTGTCCAACCAATTCAACTGAACAATGCCTATAGCCCTCGCACTAGTGTGACATCAACTACATTTGTCTGGCGCATTCATTTCTTTGGTCGCCGACATTCCCATGAACCCTTTATTTGCTGATTTCTTGACTCTATTTATTGTGTGGTCTTCATTCCATTTCTTCCCTTTCATTCTAAGGACCTAATATAACCTATCTAACAAAATTTAACACATACATTAGTCCTAGTGGTTGAATTCTAATCAATTGAGGCCACCGGAACCACACTAGCCTCATTGCTATGGACACTAAAACTACCTCAGATGGACACACGCCTTATAATAAAGTTGTAATGTTTGATGAGATAGATATAAAGCTTTGTAGTTAACATTTTCATTAAGACCATTTAGATCCCAAAATATCCAATTAAAGAATCATAGAAGTTGATAGAAAAGAATAGTAGCACTTACTTGCTCATAAGTCATAAGTGATTGTTTGGTGTAGTGGTACAGAAGGCTCTCACGAGTATTTATGTCATATGTTCCGATAGTAAACACATGCTAATGAAAACTGGTGTGTCCTATGTCCGCCTGTGATCAATATTAATAAAATTGGTACTTTACAACCGTTTTTTGTTTCCTAAAAATTATTTGCAAAGGCGTGCCACTTAAGCCTGTCGCCTGTATAACTAATAGCATAAAGATAAAGACAATCTCTTATTTAATTCCTTTTATAGGTGCTTGGTGATACTCTTGTCACCGCTGGTTCGACAGTAACAAAAATAATTTTCACCAGTGGTTCATATTTAGAACCCACAGTTCCAAAAAGTATTGTGGCCCCGACAGTGCTTTCCCAAAGCTTGGGACCCATAGCCTTCCTTAGAAATGTTGCTCTTTCTCTCTCCCACCGTGCGCTCCTTCAATTCCCTAGAAACGCCGTTATCTCTTATCCTCCCCACACACCGACCTCCCTTCCACATCCCGTGCACCCAATAATCTTCCTCTCGATGAACTGCCAGTCCTCCTTGACGTGGCCATAAAAGGCGAACCACGGGCCACGACGCTGGCAGCTAGGGCCATGCCCCTGGTCATGCCATGTAGCATGTGTCGCACCTCCTGGCTGGCTTGCAGGTGGGCGCAATCCAGTGGCAGCGGTAACCAGTAGCGCGTGAGTGTGATGTGCACGTGGCAACACAGTCTCCGACCTTGCGCAGGAGGCCATGACCGGCCTGCATGTGCGGCATGATCAAGAGCTATAGTCGGGGCTGGTGGGCTCAGTAATATTAGTTGATGTGCTTGGTTGGCCTCTCTAGTGCATACCATTTTTTTTTAATTTCAAAAACCATTATCACAACCGATCAGTAATAAGACGTAATGGTGATAATGGATTATCATAATGGTGGTAATCCTAATTATCACCAGTTCACCACCGACTTTCACCAACGGACGGCAAAACTGTTGGTGATGAGCTTTCTGTACTAGTGGATTCGGTGAAGGGTGACTGCGAGTGGAGAAAGAATGCGGTCAAAGGAGGGACCACTGCTGTTGCTGGTGTAGAGGAGTTGTTGCTGCTGCTGTTTGGCAGTGGCCGCTATCCCTGCGGCTCCTTGAGAGGGAGGGGATGGCAAACGGAGGTACACCGGCTACCTTTTGCTCCTTGATACAGAGGGGGAAATGCAACATCTACCTACCACCTCTTCCTGCTACTACTTGATATGGAGGGAGCATGTGATGAACCTCAGCGCCGGTCCTATGATTTTGAGGGCCCTCTGGCGAACTCATCACGACAGCCCCTTTAGACTATAAAATTTTAGAATATATAGGCTAATTTTACTTGTATAGGGAAAGCAAATCCAATAATATATTCTTAATTTAATATGTCTGATAATTATCGAGAGCGAGAAACAACCCTAGTGCATAGACAATTTAAACATGAACTGATTCATAACCATGATTCACAAATCACAAAAAGGGCAGAAGGCAATAACCAAGATAAATCTTCAGATGTCGTCGACTCGTCGTCCTCGTCGAGCCCTGCCTTGGGCCCTCGGCTGCCTTGTCGATCGGCACTGCGTCTCGCCGAGTCGCCGTTTGCGGATTGTCGTGCGGAACAGCGGAAGTCTGAGCGGCTCGATCGGCGAAAGTCTGCGACTAAACACTGAAAAGAGGCCGACAATTCCTGATGTGCTACCGATCGGCCATTTATTATTTAGCTATAGGTAGTATTGGACTGGAAACCCCGGCCCACAAGGCTTAAGTAGCTGTCCAGCGCCGCAAGCAACAGAAGACTTATATACTTGGCCACTTGGGGTATGGGGTCTTATATATTTGGGCTTGGGCCCCCATCCCGCCTGGGCCCCCGGCCATCGCACCTCCAGCCCACCCCTTAGGGCCGGCACTGATGAACCTACCAGTTGCTTCTCTCCTATGGATTCACCCTCGCTCAGAAGAGAGAAGCAGAGAGAGCTACGATGATGGATAGGATGCGGTATGATGCTATGTGCCGTGCGTGAGCACTCAGGATAAAGCACTAGTAGAGAAAACAGTTGTAGTCCCGTTTCTCATCCCCAACCGAGACTATGAAATCAGAACTGAAGGTCTCTATTTTTAGTCCTGATTTATACAACCGGGACAATAGGTGTTTATTGGGTAAAAAAATGGTGCAGGAGTGGAGATCTAAACTCAAGACCTCCCACTTTGGCTTATGCGCGCATTGCCATCTCAACTCAACCACACATCTGGAGGCACCTGTAGTCCTGGTTTTAGATACAAACCGGGACTAAAGGTACCTTCAGTCCGGGTTCGTGTCTCAAACCGGGACTAAAAGCAACACTCTTAGTCCGGGTTCATGTCTCAAACTCGGACTAAAGTCTCCCGCACTGTCACGCCTTGGTAACCGTTACAACCGGGACTAAAGGTTGGAATTGGTCCTAGTTTGTATTACACATCGAGATTAAAGGTCCCAATCCTCTCTTTAGTTACGGTTGCAATTTTATATCGGGACTAAAACTTTTTGGCCATGGATGAAACGTCGTTTCTCTACTAGTGAAGGTGGAGTGGGTGACTATGTTGTATTGTCCCTAGGCAATTTTAATTATTCAACCGTTTGCTTATCTCTTTTATTGGTATCCTTGGTAGTTAATTGTTGGGGGAACGCCCTCGACTCACCACACCCCTACTTTGACTGGGGCATTGAAAGCCCTAGTTTGGTTTTGGATAATTGATGAAACCTTTGTGTACTAATCATTGCTCTAAGTATATATGAGATAGGATTGATACACACCAAGTGATGGAGCAAAGATGATGGTCATGGTGATGGTGATGGCCTAAAGATGGCGATCAAGTGCTCAAACTTGGAAAAAAAAAAGAAAAACAAAATGGGCTCAAGGCAAAGGTATAAAATCTAAAGCCATTTTATTTTGCCGGTCAAGACGCAATAGAGTGCGTGATTGGGTTTATGATAGATAACCGTACTATAAAGAGGAAAAATCTTTAATTACAATGGTTATCTAGATCCGGCGAGCGACGGCGCGGGCCGTCGATTGGCTCGGTGGGCCTCATGGATGGGCTGGCCGGGCTCGTTGATGGCTTTTTTTACTTTTTTTAATCCATTAACCGAGGCGGGCTGCATAGTGTGACTGCCTCCGTTAATGGGTATTAACCGAGACGTTTGCATTATACCGGGGCCGGATTAACCGTGACCGCCCGCCTCCGTTAAGTTTCCTGAAGTAGTGACTACCAAATTTGGTTAGTTGAACCTCACATTCAGATTTGGAATCAATTTTTGTGGTCTCGGTTATTTTGGATTTGATCTTGATCATCTCAGTTTGCTTCACCGATTTTGGTTAGGGCTTGTTTAGTTTCAAAAGGTTTTCCAAAAAGTGCTTTAGGAGCCATCAAGCATTAAATGTAAGTTTGGTTGGAAATTATGAGACAAACGTTTTGAGTCTAATTAGGCCCTGTTTGGTTGAGCTGTGGCTGTGGGAAAAAGCTGCTGTGAGCTGTGGAAAAGCTGCTGTGGGCTGTGAGCTGTAGAAAAGCTGAAAGCTGTTTGGTTAAACAAGTATAAAATATACCTTTTATCTTTATCTCTCTTGAAACAACTATGGAAGAGCTTTTTATTCCACCAATTTCGAAAAGCAGAAAGCCAAAAGCCAAAAGCAGGGTCAACCCAGCTTTCAAAAATGAACTACGAAAAAGCAGCTGCTTCTGAAAAAGCACCCTTCAAAAACAGCCCCTTTGGTTGGGCTTTTGGCTTTTGAGGCCAAAAGCCAAAGCCAAAAGCCCAACCAAACAGGGCCTTAGTCTATGATTAAATACTAATGATCAAATAAAAACGAAAGTACTCTCGTAGCTAAATTCTTAAAATTCACTAAATTCTTAAAATTCATGAACTAAAGACAGCCTTACATATGCTTCCCTACCAACATGAACATTTTTTTATTTAGGAAGACTTTATTAAATTTGCCAAGAATAGTACATGATACATAGCCTTGGGAAAGATCTCCCAACCTCTGCCTAATAGCACGCAAATAAATATCACATACACTAGTGATTGTCAATTGGTGAAACTGATCACCACAGTCTTAAAAATCAATTTCTAATGGACCACTTAAGTTAATTGATCACATACACTCAAAAACCAGTTTTAGGGATTTCACAACTGCCTCTACTCAAGTTGATCTAGGCCTTGTTTAGTTGGCGAATTTTTTTAGGAAATGGTACGGTAGCACTTTCGTTATTATTTATCAATTAGTGTTCAATCATAGTCTAATTAGGCTTAAAAGATTCGTCTCGTGAATTTCGTTTAAACTGTGTAATTAGTTTTATTTTTTTATTTATATTTAATACTTCATACATACGTCCAAAGATTCGATGTGACGGGAAATCTTGAAAAATTTTGCAAAATTTTGGAAACTAAATAGGCGCCTAGAAACGAGGCATTTGTAGGTGCCGTTATGCCCCATCCCTACTAATTGATTTTAATGGTAGTTTGTAGAGGAGCCTGCCCCTATAAATTGTTTCTAGAAAACCACAAAACTTTAGAAAAGGAACTCCATAGAAACACAAATTTTCATGTGCCAACAAGAACAACACGATTCTCTATTTCTAAAGACATGACTCATTACAAACTGATGATAGAAATGGCTATTTAAAAGGCCAGTTTGTAATTTACGTGGTCCGTGTCTAGAAATGGAGGCCACGTTAGTAACGACGTTTAAAAATCGATTTTTTAATTGTGGTTGGTAACGGTTTGGACTCTCAATCGTCAATCTTTTTTTTTATAGAAGGGGTTCACAAGACAACCATAGGGAAAAAAGCACGTGAATCTAGGAATCATTCTATAGATGTGAGCTTATTAATCTTTGTTAATGTAAACATAATTAATATGAGAACTAGACGTAGTCATATTTATTAGATAGTGGTACAAGATATAGATATAGATATAGATATATGGTCCTACTATTGAGAGCCCAGGGCTTCCAATAGCTAATGGAGAGCCCCAGCCAGCCAGCCACCCCACCCCACCCAGCCCAACCATTTAGATCCATGGAGCTGACGCACGCGTGCAGGTGAGGGACCTGCAGACCCAGCTGATTCGGATGCATATAATCCCATGTCAAGCTACGCATAAAAGTTTTATTGCGACGTTGCATAAAAATCAGTAGTTGGATGATTTAAAATTAATTCGTTACCGCATAGAAACCTCTCGCACGAGAAGGACTTCCAGCTGACATAACCTGATAAAGCTGACACATGCATGCATGCACGCATCCAATCTAATCTCTTTTGTTTTTCCATTATAATTCATCAAAGAAGCATTCGATTCAAAAATGGTTTTCACTATTGAACTCTTGACATTTTTTTGCACGATTGAAAATCCATTATGAATATTTTATTGAAAATTTTTAAAATTCATAAATTTGAAATTTGAATCATGGCACGTGATGGCCGATTGGATGCATAGAAACAGTGTCAAGATACGTAAAAATATTTTTTGCGCTGACGTTACATAAAAATTAGTAGTTGGATGAATAAAAATTAATTTTGTTACCATATAAAAACCTCTCCGCGAGATGGACATTACACCTGACACAACCGTGATTGCTTCCACCAATATCATGCTTTCCATGGGAACAATACATAAAACATGGAGACCCCAAGCGTAAAATATGGAGACGATCTCGACTTCTCCAAAATTTAAAATTTGAACCATGGCACGCGATATCTGATTGAATGCATAGAATCAATGGTCAAGATGTGCAGAAAAGTTTTTGACGCCGACGTTGCATAGAAATTAGTCGTTGGATGAATAAAAAATAATTTTCTTATAGCCTAAAAACCTCTCAGCGAGATGGACATTCAACCTGACATAACTATAATTTTGTCCACCAACATCATGTTTTCCACTATGGGGGTGTATAATTAACATGGGAACAACGCATAGAACATGGAGACCCCAAGCGCAAAACATCGAGACGATCTCGTCTTCTCCAAAATTTAAAATTTGAATCCTGGCACGTGATGGACAATTGGATGCACAGAATAAATGGTCAAAATGAGCAGAAGAGTTTTTGACGACGACGTTGCATAGAAATTAGTGGTTGGACGAATAAAAATAAATTTTCTTACCATGTAAAAACCTTTCCGCGAGATGGACATTCCACCTGACACATCCGTGAGTACCTCCACCAACATCATGTTTCCCACTATGGGGGTGTATAATTAACATGGGAAGAATGCATCGAAGATGGAGACTGCAAGCGTAAAACATGGAGACGATCTCGTCTTCTCCAAAGTTTGAAATTTGAATCATGGCACGTCATGTACCATTGGATGCATAGAATTAATGGTCAAGATGCGCCAAAAAGTTTTTGACACTGATGTTTCATAGAAATTAGTGGTTCGATGAATAAAAATTAATTTTGTTACCGCGTAAAAACCTCTCCGCGAGATGGACATTCCACCTGACACAACCGTGATTGCCTCCACCTACATCATTCTTCCCACTATAGGGCGTATAATTAACATGGGAACAATGCAACGAAGATGGAGACCATAATCGCAAAACATGGAGACGATCTCGACTTCTCCAAAATTTAAAATTTGAAAAATAACAAGTGATGAACGATAGAATTCATACAATCAATGGTCAAGATGCGCAGAAACATTTTTGGCACCAACATTGCATAGAAATTAGTAGTTAGATGAATAAAAATTAATTTTCTTATCACATAGAAATTAATCTTTCAAAAGTGTATAGAATTGTGTACCAACAATGTATAGAATTGTATAAAAGCCCAAGGATAATTGTTCCAACAATGTATGTCGAAGTGTTCTAACAATGCATAGAAGAGTGCTCCAACCACGTATATAAATGTGTAGAAGTGCACAAATAACTGCTCCAACAATGTATACAAATTTGTTGTAACAATGTATAGAATACATACTAAGCACAAAATCTACAAACAAAAATCAAAGCAAGCAGCCACCATTGGGAGTTCGGGCCGCCGGGTGGGAGGGAGAGGGGGTGATGTGGTGGCCGCGCGCAGATCCACCATTGGGAGCTCGGGCCACCGGTCGAGGATGGGGTGGCCGCGTGCTGCCTGTCGTGGACGGGTTCACTGCACGCCGTCGATTGGGAAGGGAGTGGTTGCGTGCCGCTAGTCGGTGGAGCGGGGATCCGATGTTGCCACAACAGGGGGTATTGGGGCCGACAAGGGGGCAGGGGGAGGCTGCACAGAAACATCATTCCAACCATCCTATATCACAACATAGCATAGAAACATGTTTTAGCAGGCACAGAAACCTTACGGTGGCAAAGAAAGGCATAGACATGTTTTAGTACGCGCAAAAACCTTACAGTAGCAAGAAAGGCATGTAAACATGTTTTTGCAGGCACAAAAATCTATTATGGTCCCAACCCAAACCTTGCCTTCTACTTGGGCGAATGTATAATTAATAGAGAAACAATGCATATGACCCAATAAAAACCTCCCTTGTGGGGGATTATTTTATCCAAAACCATGATAGCCCCAACCCAAACCATTATTCTCACTTTGGGAACGTGTAATTAATAGAGGAACGGTGCATAGAACCCAAAATACCCTCCCTTCTGAGGGATTATTGTACCGGGATCGTGATGGCCCCAACCCAAACAATGCATAGAACAAGGTAGAGAATTGTGTACCAACAATGTATAAAATTGTGTAGAAATGTCTCGATAACTGTTCCAACAATGTATGTCAAAGTGTTCTAACAAAGCATCGAAGTGTGCTCCAACAATGTATAGAATTATGTGGAAGTGCACAGATAGCTGCTCCAACAATATATAGAAATCTGCAACAATAATGTATAGAAATTTGTGTCAACAATGTATAGAATACATATCCCCCTTGACCAAAAGTTAAGACTTCAATTTCATTGCACATCATATCAAGGAGAAGCATAAAAGTAGTAATGACAAATCACAGAAAGTTTTGAGTATACACATAGAAAAGGTGAGGATAATCATATAACATGCATAGAAAAAATTCACGTGCATATGAATCAACAAGCAAACTAGGAGCTTGCAAAAGATCAAGATTGGGCCACAATTTTTTATGCAGATTAATCGATGTACAAGCTACTAGCATCTCCAGATCCACACATTGAGAGGAGCCCAGGAGCAAGCCTAGAAGACTAGAATGCTCCCCCTAAATCACCAAGTGGGTGCATAGAAACATACTGTCGGATACCATAGAAAGGGGTACCCTAAGCAAGAACCGAAAAAATTGCTTAGACCTTGTAAATACCAAAGCCAAGAGACAACCACGCGGGCCTCGGCCGATTCTCCGATTCGCCCGAGGCTCACGCCGCAAGGCCTCGGCGGATTCTCCGATTCGCCCGAGGCCCACACCGCAAGGCCTCGGACGAGGTACCAACTCTCCGCCTCGCCCGAGACCCCTCGCCCGAGGCCCCACCCGAAAGGCCTCGGACGAGGTACCGATTCTCCGTCTCGCTCGAGGCTGGCTCGGCATCAGTCCCGCCATAGCTTTGATAGTCCACCCTAACAGAGCGTCACACTCAACCAATGCGTCCAACCACTCCCGCAACGTCAACCACACTCCGGCACGGTACAGCGGAGCGGCCGACGGGACGGGAGTCACATCGGCGCCATGCAGTCCGGGACAGGACGGGGCAGGGGTTACCGGCCGCTGTACCCGGTGATGTGCCCATGACTGACACCCATGCGGCACTGTGCTACCTAACCCCACCTGCTCCGACGACAGTGTGGCGTGGAGAGTCATGTCCGAGCCCCTATAGCCTCGGAATCAGCATAAAAAACCAACTGCTCCCTCTGAGCCTCGGCAAATCGCTTCCTCGCTCCCGTAGTCTCGGGACTCACGCCTGCCGAGCCCCCCACGATGGCCCGGCCTCTGCATCAACTGGGCCTCGGCTCTCTACGTTGTCAAACACTCTGGCAGCGGCACGTCGCCCGCGGAACGCGCCATACCCTACGTCAGGCTGCAGGAGCTCCCACGTCGCGTACAGGGCTAAGCTCCTGTATCCTCGGAGTCAGCACACCCGCGCCATCGCATCAACCCGGCCTTGGCACTCCGCGCTGGTCCAACGTACAACAACCGGCACGCTTCCAACGCACCTGCCACCACAGGAGCTCCCACACCGCACAGGGCCCGGCGTGACCGGCGCGTCGCTCCAGAGTACCAAGGACAAGACCACTCCATCAACCATACCGCCGCAGTAACGAGCTGCAGGGCTCGGACATACCGCGTCCGCTCACAACGCACCACGTAGCAAACGCATGTACCGCCCTTGTCCTCTCCTTCAAGTATAAAAGGGGGCGACCAAGGCCATTTCTAGGACAATCACAGACATTCGACGAGCGAACACACACACTCATGGAGACATCGCTCAGATAGACACACGCGCGAGCAACGAACAACACTCTGTAATACGCACGCCCCTCACTGCGAGAGATCAACATCTCAAGCAACCCACGCCGCTCCACGCAGAGACCTGGGACTAACCCCCGCTCTTGCCCTGCTTGTAAACCCCTACAACAAGCACTTCGGTGCAAGGAATACAAGATCGCTCTCTCAGACTGGACGTAGGGCACCTATTGCCTGAACCAGTATAAACCTTGTGTCTTCTTGCATCACCATCCGGGATAGGGACACGCAGTACGTTTTCACTCATTGGTTGAGGACCCGTCGGTCCAAAACACCAATAGTTGGCGCGCCAGGTAGGGGCACGCTGCGTGTTAACTTAATCATCCCAATGAGTCCCAGATGACAAACCCCATATGACCACTCTGTCTTGGCACGGTGATCTGGTTCGGGAGCCTAGAGTTCATGTCTCTAGGATACGAGTACGACCTAGTACTCCTCCCATCCAGAGCCCCGTTGGCCGACAACGACATCATGCACCAGCAGCCTAGGCGCAGGCGGCGCCTGGGCCGCCACTCTCGTCGAGCTCGCCAGGCACGACGCGAGCAGAACCACCCCAACACCGCGCAAGTTCAGGGCAACGCTCCGCGCCCCACCAGGTTCCCACACCCGGCTGTTGGTACAGAGTCCCTGGTTGGGGACCTATCTAGCTTAAGCCTAGGAAAGGGAAAGACGCTGGTGGCGCGCAGCGATGCCCTGCCATCAAGCTCTGCCCCGCCACGTCCTGAGGAACCAACTCCGGTAGACCGAAACCCGGCGATGGCACCATCCCCGTACCCATTCGGGTTGAGCAATGCCGCCGCCGCCTACGCTTCTGCCTACGCCTCCGCTCACGCGGAGCCCTCAGGACGCCACCAACGTTTCGCCCTTGACATCTTCGCCACAACCTCGACCCACGCCCACGATGACACCTCGAAGGAGGACGAAGCATGGGCCGGAACGGACTTCTCCGGGCTTCGAGACCCTAAAGCCATGCGCCACTTCATGGCCGCAAGCGATTACTGCTTCGGCTACTTTGACTCCGATGACGACGGCACTTACGATCCCATTTGTGAGTGCTTCGTCGTCGAGCTCGGGATGCCGAGAGCGGGCGATGAAGACAAAGGGGCAGACAATCGCTCCCCGCCCCGCGTGGGGGCAGGCGACGCCACTCCTCCGCGCTTCGAACCCCCGGCAGCACGGAATGAGAACCCCGCCCACGAGGGACTTCAATGCCTTGACTTGGAGTAGCTCCGCGAGCTCCAGGCCAAGGTCGAACAAGACCGACTCCTTCTGCAGCAGCTCCGAGACACTCTCGAGCGAGAGCAGTGGGGTCGTGGTGATGGCGGAGCAGCCCGGTGGAGGGCTTGCGACGTCTACCACCGCATCAACAACGGTGAAGGGGGCGAGCAACCCCCTATCTTCAATCGCGCTAGCCAGAACATTGTGGCAGCGGTGATGCTAGTCCAAAAGATGCCCGAGCCATCTACCTTGGAGACCGCCGCGGTACAGCAGGCCGAAAGCTCCGCGTCTCGACGGCGCGGGGCACCTCGAAACAGCCCTCGGTGCACGACCGCCTCAAGGCCCCCTCAGTGCACGACCGCCTCAGTGACCGACGCGAGGCGCAAGACGACCACGATGTGGTCAGCAGGCGACGACGCCACGACAACGATGGTCCCGCCCGAGGCTACCACCCGCACTGAGGTGGTCGCTACGATAGTGGGGAGGACCGCAGTCCTTCCCCTGGGCCACCTGGCCCTAGAGTCTTCAGCAAGGCCATCCGCGGCGCTCCATTCCCTGCCCAGTTTCGGCAACCGGCCAACCTCGCAAAGTACAACGGCGAGACCAACCCCGAGCTGTGGCTGGCCGATTACCGCCTAGCTTGTCAGCTAGGCGGCGCGAACGATGACCTGCTCATCATCCGCAACCTCCCCTTGTTCCTGTCAGACTCGGCGCGAGCCTGGCTCGAACACCTCCCTCCCTTGCAGATCCACAACTGGCGCGACTTGGTAAAGGTCTTCGTCGGGAATTTCTAGGGCACATACGTGCGCCCCGGGAACTCCAGGGACCTCAAGAGTTGTCGCTAGAAGCCGGACGAGTCTCTCTGAGACTTCATTCGATGCTTCTCCAAGCAATGCACCGAGTTGCCCCGCATCGGCGATTCAGAAATTGTCCAAGCATTTCTCTTTGGCACCTCCTGCCATGACCTGGTCCGAGAGTTAGGCCGAAACGTACCAACCTCGGCAGCCACGCTCCTCGACATCGCCACCAACTTTGCCTCGGGCGAAGAGGCTATCGGGGCCATCTTCCCCGACAACGACGCCAAGGGGAAGCAGAGGGACGAGGCCCCCGGGGCCTCGGCCTCCCGTTTCTTCAAGAAAAAGAAAAAGGGGCACCAGGGGAAGCAAGAGGCCCTCGAGGCCGATCTAATCACTGCCGCAGATCGCAAGAATCTCCGAGGCCCCGCTAGGGGCCCCGGACTATTCGACGATATGCTCAAGAAGCCATGCCCTTACCACCAGGGCCCGGTGAAGCATACCCTCGAAGAATGCACCATGGTCCGACGTTACTACGCCAAGCTTGGGCTCCCCAACGACGATGCCAAGAATAAGGGCGCCGGCGACGGAGACAACGACAAGGACAATGGGTTCCCCGAGGTGCACAATGCCTTCATGATCTTCGGCGCGTCAACGGAAGAGGGAACGCCGGGAGGTCTTCTCGGTTCAGGTAGCCACTCCCCAGTACCTCAACTGGTCTCAGGAGGCGATCACCTTCGATCGGGAAGACCACCCCAATTATGTCCCAAACCCCGGGCAGTACTCGCTCGTAGTCGACCTGATCATCGGCAACACCCAGCTCACCAAGGTACTGATGGACAGAGGCAGTGGCCTCAACATCCTCTACGCCAACACCCTGGAGCTCCTGGAGCTCGACCAGTCATGGCTTCGAGGCGGTGCCGCACCCTTCCACAGCGTCGTGCCGGGGAAGCGCACGCGACCCCTCGGGCGCATCGACTTACCCGTCTGCTTCGGGACTCCCTCCAACTACCTCAAGGAGACTCTTACCTTCGAGGTGGTTGGGTTCAAGGGGACTTATCATGCTATCCTCGGGCGCCCATGCTACGCCAAGTTCATGGCGATCCCGAACTACACCTACCTCAAGCTCAAGATGCCGGGCCCCAACGGCATCATCACTGTCGAGTCCACGTACGAGCATGCATACGACTGCGACGTCGAATGCATCGAGTACGCCGAGGCTATCGTGGAGGCCGAGGCCCTCATCGTCAACCTCGACCGACTCGGTAGTGAAGCGCCCGACTCCAAGCGTCGTGCCGGGACTTTCGAGCCCATAGAGGCCGTCAAGCTCGTCCCGGTTGATCCCACCTGCTCCAATGACTGAGCGCTGAGGGTCAGCGCCACCCTTGATAGCAAATAGGAAGTCGTGCTCGTCGACTTTCTCCACGCGAATTCCGATATATTCGTATGGAGTCCCTCGGACATGCCAGGCATACCGAGGGAGGTCGCCGAGCACGCCTTGGACATCCGGGCTGGCTCCAGACCGGTGAAGCAGTGCCTACGCCGATTCGACGAGGAGAAGCGCAAGGCCATCGGCGAGGAAGTGTAGAAACTTTTGGTGGCCAGATTCATCAAGGAAGTGTCCCATCCAGAGTGGTTAGCTAATCCTGTATTAGTTAAGAAGAAAAATGGAAAGTGGAGGATGTGTGTGGACTACACCGGTTTAAATAAAGCATGTGCAAAGGTTCCATTTCCATTGCCTCGAATCAACCAAATCGTTGACTCCACTGCAGGATGCGAGACCCTATCTTTCCTTGATGCGTATTCCGATTACCATCAAATCAAGATGAAAGAGTCCGACCAGCTCACGACTTCTTTCATCACCCCATTCGGCATGTACTGCTATGTGACTATGCCATTCGGTCTTAGAAACGCAGGGGCCACGTACCAGTGGTGCATGACCCAGGTCTTTGGCGAGCACATCGGGCGAACCGTCGAGGCCTATGTGGACGACATCGTGGTCAAGTCTAGGAAGGCCAGTGACCTCGTCGATGACTTGGAAGTAGCCTTCAAATGCCTCAGAGAGAAGGGCATTAAGCTTAATCCCGAGAAGTGTGTCTTCGGGGTCCCCCGAGGCATGCTCTTGGGGTTCATAGTCTCAGAACGCGGCATCGAGGCCAACCCAGAGAACGTCTCGGCCGTGACCAACATGGGGCCAATCCGAGACCTCAAGGGAGTACAAAGAGTTATGGGATGCCTTGCGGCCTTGAGCTGCTTCATCTCGTGCCTTAGCGAAAAAGGTTTACCTTGTACCGTCTCTTAAGAAAATCCAAACGCTTTTCTTGGACCCCCGAGGCCGAAGAAGTCCTCACCAAGCTCAAGGCACTGCTCACCAACCCTCCCGTCCTGGTACCGCCAACCAAGGGCGAGGCCCTCTTACTCTATGTCGCCGCAACGACCCAAGTGGTCAGCGCGGCCGTAGTAGTCGAGAGGTAGGAAGAGGGGCACGCTCTACCCGTCCAACGACTTGTTTACTTCATCAGCGAGGTACTCTCTGAAACTAAGACATGCTACCCCCACATCCAGAAACTGATCTACGCCATAGTCTTGGCTCAGCGCAAGCTGCGTCACTACTTTGAATCCCACCCGGTGACCGTGGTGTCATCTTTCCCTCTGGGAGAGATAATCCAGAACCGAGAGGCCTCAGGTAGAATAGCCAAGTGGGCCGTTGAACTCATGGGGGAAGCCCTGTCTTTTGCGTCTCGGAAAGCAATTAAATCTCAGGCCTTGGCCGATTTTGTGGCTGAGTGGACCGACACCCAACTGCCACCTGCTCAAATCCAGGCGGAATGCTGGCCCATGTACTTTGACGGGTCCCTGATGAAGACCGGGGCAGGCGCGGGTCTGCCCTTCATCTTTCCCCTCGGAGTGCATATGCGCTACATGATTTGGCTCCACTTCGCCGCCTCCAACAACGCAGCCGAGTACGAAGCCCTCGTCAACGGCTTGCAGATCGCCATCGAGCTTGGAGTGCGGCGTCTCGATGTACGGGGCGATTCAAAAGGCAATCGCACAAAAAGAATATGACGAGCATCATTTTTGTAGTAGTGAGCTTATGTTGTAGTGAATCTATATCTACATGCAAGCAGTCCACTAGCACATGCATTTAGTTGTCGTCATTAGTGTCCCACACCATCCACTATAATTAATTTATAATAGTTTATTCCTTAATATAAGCAATTTAGTCTAATTTCATTCTAATTCATCTATAATTCATGTGGCAACACACGGGGTATGCTTGTAGTTAAACATAATGAAAATGATCATGAAGTGAGATTGAAACAAGGAGACAATTAGTGAAACAATGAATATTCGTCTTTTAGAGTTGCTATAAGACCGTGAAAAGGATAAGATTGTGAATGGTTATAGAAAGCACACCTCCATTTGAATTATGAGTGACCCACCCAGGCATTTTCAAATACGACCTACTCCTCAAAGTTAACTGCCTATTTGTAGGAGTGGTTTATATCACTGACCATCTCTAAACTAACTCGTGATTATTTCTAGAGGCGTTTCATATTACCAGCTCTAAGAAAAATGAGGCGCCTCTTGAATATTTTTAATTTAGTTGTTGGAGGTATCAATTCTTATTATACTCACAGACTAGTTACATGAAAGCATACTGAAGTGATTGCTGCTGCCCGCACAATTCAAATAAGTATTGTGTAGAAATAATGAAGCAGTTAAAATTTTCTTATATTAAGTCACAATGGGCACCTGATTTCAATCCTGCAATAAATGAGTAAATCAAATCCTTCTATACCATATCATTAGAATTGGATGTGTTCATATTTATTTGATAGTGCTACAGGATACCATACATTTAATGAGAAATTTATACCTAAGATGTGTCTCTACCTCTATATAACCTTGATCTAGCAGAGCAAAAAGGATGACAAAAAGGAAGAGCTACAGAAATAACAACAATATATCCTTGTGATCATGCCACTCGTTAAGACCAACACAATGAAGGCCGTGTGCGCTTCTCTTTGCATTGTTCTTCTGATGATGTCATCTACTCTCGCCGTATTACATTAAAGTGCGCATCTATCTTCTTTTGAATTACCATGTGCATGCAGTTGAGACGTTATGGTTTAGTAACTAAGGTGGTGTTTGGATCCAACGACTAAAATTTAGGAGGTGTGTCGGGAGAATGTTGTATGGGGTGTTTGGATACTAATAAAAAATAAATTACATAATCCGTCAGTACTCCACGAGACGAATTTTTTAAGCCTAATTAACACGTCATTAGCACATGTTTACTGTAGCAAAACATTGTCAAATCATGGCCTAATTAGTCTTAAAAGATTCGTCTCGCAAATTAGTCGCAAACTATGTAATTAGTTTCATAATTAGTCTATATTTAATACTCCATGCATGTGTCCAAACATTCGATGGGACAACGACTAAAATTTAGGAGGTCCAACTAAACACCACCTAAGCTCTGTGAATTTTATGTGCATGCAGTTGAGACGTTATGCGACCCAGTACATGGAGAATGCAAGGACGAGGGCGACGGAGCGTGCCTCACTGAGTGCAGAGCGAAGGCTGCTCAGCGCAAGCAACATATAGTCAAAGCTCTTTGCGAGAGACATCTTAACCCTGTAGAGTGCTGCTGCTCGTTTATGCATTGCCCATGATTATTCCGACCATATCGTCACCAGCCATGTTGGTTTAGTTGATTGTGGCAGTAGATGGATCATGGATTTCTTGGTTCAGCAGTATTTAATAAGTGGACACTAAAGACGGTTACTCACTTCATGAATGTAATCTTGGCTCTTGCATGCAATACATCCATGATCTATTGGATCAGACTGCAATAATGAATGTGTCCTTTTTTTTTGTCATTGTGCTGGCCGGTCTAGTGTTAATTTCACTCCAAAACTCCATGAGTACAAATATTTGTCGATGCACCATTGTGCACAAAAATATAATTTTATACGTATGATATTTGTCCCCCCACCCCACCCGTCCAGCACAGAGGCACTGGACCTAGAATCAGGAGGTCCAGCCCTCTGTATGCTCCGTGTTCCTACAAGGCGTATGCTTGTGGCCACATTCCCATCATATTCTAGACAAATGGGGTATTGTATAAGAGCATGACACGTGGGTCCCATACATCAAGAACAATTTAATGACTAATGATATGTAATATGGATCTTAATCTATTATGTAATTGCAATTACTACTGTAAAACCGGTTTATAAATAAATTGGAATTATAGTTTGGCTGGTACAATCAATTGAAGTTTAAACCAAGCAATAAATGCTACAGGCAGCACGCCAGCACCAACCTCCTTAATTCTGCCACGTCAGGCTGGTATGCATTTTGGCCGCTGAGCAGCTCGGGCCAACGATACGAGCGCCCAGAAATGACCAAAGTTCAGTGAAGCAAATACTCCGTCCCTTCTTATTTGCATGTCGTATTAGGTTTGTCCTTAGTCAAACATTTATATCTTCGACCATCTTCAAAAGATTTATGTAGGTTGATGACATAAGATTTATGTTTTTAGATTCACTATGAAAAATACTTTCGTAGTGTATAAGTCATATGTTATATAACTATAAGGATTTTGTAAAATGGATGCTCAAAGATAGTAATGTTTGATTTAAGACAAACCTAGTGTGACATGTAAAAAAGAACGGACAATAATTGGGCATATGGCAAATTTGTCTTGGCCTAGCCAATATTTGGCCTTCGACCAAATGATGGTCTAAGTTATTTGGCATGACCAAAATTAAGCTTGGAATGCGAGGGCTTAAAACCAAAAATGCCCTAAAACACTGAAAACTTTGAGAATAACAGCTAATGTATCCTCTGATTGTATGTTGCTTCGTTGATCATGTCAATAAATGGTATGCATGCAGGGATTCTTTTTTTACAAAATCATGAATACCAAGCTTAAGTTGCTATCTCATCTGCTAGTTTCATGGACTTCTTCCCTCAGCTGTCTTCATCCACAATGGTAGTTGATGTTTAAGTTTCTATCTCATCTGCTAGCTAGTTTCGTGCACCAGAGTGATGATCAGATGAGTGATCTCATGAAATAATTCAGGTAACATTTGAGCAGGTACGTGTTTACATGCCAGTCCTCATGTTCCCATTGTTTTCTTTGCTGTACAGTGTCCTGTCCCCTCCTGTAGCAGTTTTATATCCAGTTGTTCTTCTAGCTCATATCTAACAATTCTGGCACGAGGGGATGGGGAATGATCTCATATAGCAGTTTTTATGTTGCCTTTTCAAGCCGTGACGATATGATCAACAATTACCTTCAGTCCATTGCTGTTATTCTTCAAATCCTCTACTAGGAGCTCGGTTATTTCGTCTGTTTGATCATTAACTCTGAGATGCACCTCTTGGAGTTTTTCAAGGGTGTCAATGCCAAGTAGACCTTCAAAGGCTTCAAATCGCATCTCAATAATCTCAAGTGCTGGCATTGCATTTTCAGAAAAGCCCATCTTTGGTACAAGAGGTGTGAATAAGCGAAGCAACTTAAGGCTCGGGAATCCGAATGGAATAAAGATTTCTCCATCCGATTGTGCCTTATTCTTCTCAAGAATGTCCTCTATCTCCTGATCCTGTTTTGCTGCACTCAGTGAAAAGGTAAGAGAAAACAACGAAGATAGAGTGCGGAGGAGCTCTAGACTATCAGTCCGGAGAACTGTCACAGATAGGGTTAACTTATTGAGAGAGTGGAGCTTTGAGATCCACTGCGGGGGCCTTTCCAACTTTCCAGATAGCTCAAGGGCGATGAGGTATATTGGAGGTGAAGACATGGAGTCCAATGAGTTGATAAAATCTGAGCTCTCGTCGTTGATTGCAAGAATCTGCAGACCACAACTACAAAGGTACTCAATAGATGATCGTAGTTCTTTGAAAGTGTCACCGTCCTTCTGTATGCTAAGTTTGTAAATAGCAAGCTTCCTTAGCCCCGTCAACTGATGAAGGCCTGCTACAGCTGTTGATTCCCCAACAATCTCAATCCCAGACAGTACACGGAGTGCTTTCATTCCGTCCTTTCTTTTCTCCTGTGGCAACATACTTTTTCTTGGGTCCTTACCTTTCTCCTGAGGCAGCCTCAACCCCTTCTGTGGGTTCTTATTCCCACCAAGTATGCTGCTAATCCGTTTAAGCTGTCCTACAGATCTAGGCAGCTCTCCAACATTCGTCTCCCTTATGTCCAGAGTTTCTAAATACTCGAGCTTCCCAATATTTGAGGGAATTTTAGCAATCTCCGTTTGCCGTAGGCTTAAATACTTCAGTACTAGCATCTTACATATGTCATTCAAATGTTTTTCTTTCAAACCCTTCCAGCCCTCAAGATCAAGCACTTGTATTATTCCATTGTTGAATGAACGGAAAGGCAGTTGGTTCAGACCCCCAAAAACAGTCAGTGACCTCACCTGACACAAGTTTATGCCTTTGGTTGAAGTTCCATGCTTGGAACCACTGCTCTGCATGGATAGCCTACGGACTTTATTTCTAGGTGCTGGCATCATCCAGTGGCCACCAACAACAGTAATAAAATTCTCTTCACTTGACTTGGATACGATGTATTCAAGAACCATGTCATGAACTTGAAAGGTTTTTACCTTCCCATCGCTGCAGTGCTCCACAGGGCGTATTATCTTCCTTCTCATGAGCTGATTAAAGTAGGTTTCTGCAACTTCCTCCTCCGTCAAACCTTGCTTCTCACTAACAAAACCTTCAGCTATCCATCGTCGGGTCAAACGCTTCCTGCTAATTTTCCAACCCTTTGGAAATATGCTCAAATACAATGTGCAGGTCTTGAGATCTCCAGGCAAATCATTGTAGCAACAATCAAGTATCCTCGAAACACCATCCAGAGTAAGACGATCTACTGCAGGAAATAGTGATTTACAAACTTCACTCTTACTTGGATTGCAAGCGACAAGACCAGCAATGGTGACTATGGCCAGAGGCAACCCCCCACATATTTTCCATATCTCCTCAGGGACTTGGTCCTCCACTTTCTCGCCATGTCTGTTGCTTCGGGATTCAGAAACACTTTGATCAAACAACCTCTTCGAGTCATCAACATTGAGAAAATCAACTGTATGCAGAAGATCAATTCCGTCTCTTTGCGAGCACGTCGCACCAACAGCCTGAAATCTTGTTGTCACTATTATTCTACTGCCTTTATTATTTTCTGGCAAACAAATCCTGATACTCTCCCATGTTTTTGCAGACCATATATCGTCAATTAAGAGGAGATACCTATAAAGAAAAAGAGAAAATGAATATGAGAAAAAAACAGACTAATCCAAGTTTCCTTATAAAGCAAAAATTATGAAGATGATTCCACTTTAAATGCATTTATCCATTATACAACTAATAATGTCAAGTGGTGGTACCATGTTTGTATAAGGTACAGGAATACAAACAATAATCATGAAAAAAAAGGAATAAGTAATTGTCATCTTAGTACATGACTGTTAGCAATGGAGGTAGAAGGCTCACACACATAAATTCTGAGAAATTGACTTCCTCTATTGCATATATACACATACAGAGGGGCAGTTGTATAACTGCCAGGCATGGTGCCTATTTTAGTCTCCTGTTGCTAGATCCACCTACTACCTACTGCATGCCTACTAGCAAGATAAGCCTGCTACTGTATCATGTATTTACTTAACTATAAGCATGGTACTGTATCAAGTATTTACTTAACTGTATAGCCAGCATTGACTAAACCAGCAGACAGATAACAAAAGTGATCAGAAATTCCACTTCAATGGCAATTGTGAAGGATCATGTAATCAGTTATCAAATAAGCAATGAAATAATTCTAGTATACCTCTTTTCAGTCAGGCGCCTTTTCAGTTCTTCAACAAGTTGATCATGGTCCATTGTTTCTGGCCTGATTTGCTTGGTCTCAGAACTCCTGTAATTGCCTTGCAGACTGTAGACTCTGGTCAGTGGCACAGTTCGCTTCAATCTGCTTCTAATCTGTGCGGCTAGGTTCTTCTCCTCCAAGTTTTCTATCCCAGTGCCATGCTGCTCATGACCTCTGTCCTGTGGCATGACTTGATTCAGCATACTCTTGAGGACTGCATCCTGGTCATAATTCTGGGACACAGTAACAAATGCCCGGCAGTCAAATATATTACTGACTTTGCGGTACAGTGCTGTGGCAATAGTGGTCTTCCCCACACCCCCAAATCCGACAATGGACAGAACTGCCCGCCCTGCATCAGGTTTGTTTACCCACTTCTCAAGACTCTCCATGTCAGTCATCAACCCCACAGGATCCTTCATACCGATCAGCTGACGGCTAGCAAGCTGATGCTCAGCAATGTCATATGTAGCAGCACGAGCTCCAGAGCTGCTGCCATTGGCATTGCTTGGGTTGTTCACTCCGTATCTACTGCGTCTTTCAGCAATTTGTTGCGCCCGTACCTTGAGGTCTGCAATATTGGAAGCAATTGCACGGCGTGGCCACCATGACAAGATTTCATTTATTCTTAGGGCTATGAAGGAACACCTGACATCACTGAAGGAATCATCAGGGAGGCGGTGAGCAAAGTTATCTATGCAGTCTTCACAGTCGTAGGCGATGTCACGGATTTGCTTCATCCAGTCCTTCATCCGGCTGTCTTGGCCATCGGGTGCACTGCTAAGGTCACGAAGGAAGGCCTGCATACTGGAAAGCTCATCGGTGATGTACTGGATGTCACGACGAACCCCCCTGATCAGAGTATACTCCTGGGCAAGAAGGCCACCCAGCTTGCCCAGGAGAGATTTCATGGTAGCTTCTGAAGCACCTACCACCAATTCCATCTTGTTCTCTGTGCTCTTTAGTACAATAATTTCTCAATTACCTAAAAAAATAATTTCTCAAGCAAAGATCAGCCTTTGTTGCAAGTGCAGCGAAGTAGTATGAGTGGACAGTTCAGACACAGCCGTTGATTGTATGCACAGTAGTGGTGAACCTACAGGTTAAGATGCAAAGAGGGAAAAAGAATAGTAAGGTCACCGTGGGCTGATAAATGTGGCAAGCTGAACATGATGCAGTACAAACACAATTCTATACATTATTTTTTTCTCGAAAACGCAGGAGAGCTGTGCATCATTAAATTAAGAAGATAAAAAAGGGACAAGAGCCCAGACAGCACAAAAATTCAAAACCACACAACTCTCTGCTGCTGCTCTTAGGAAACACTCGCGCCTGCGAAAGAAACTAAAAATGACCAAAAAAAACACAGGGCGCCAACCACCCGGAGCAATAGCAGCTAAGAGGGATAAACCTCCAGCGTCTGCCTTAACATGTCACCAACAGTATTGCTCACCATTTCCCACCACAAATGGAATAATTTTATACATTAATCCAACAAATCCCATTTAAATTATTGTGAACAATAAATTTTAGTCCAATCTAGAACATATGAAGATGTAGTACCAGTTTTGTGCTGAAATTACTCTGGCATGACTTGATTTTTGGACAAAATCTGACTGAATGTGAACTAAATCTAAAAACATTAATAAATATTCGTCCAAATCCAAACCATCGTGGCTGCTTCAAAAATGAAAAACCTCTGGGAACTCAGAAAGACCGGTTATCACAGGTTTTCCACAAAATTTATTTCACTGGCATGCATATACTACTATCAACAATAACAACATAGCCTTTCAGTCCCAAGCAAGTTGGGGTAGTATAGAGTTGAAACCCACCAAGAGTCCCAAATCACGGTTCAGGCATTTCAATAGCTGCTTTTCAAGCACTCCTATTCAAACATAGATCTCTAGGTATATCCCAAGCTTTCAAATCTCTTTTAATTGACTTCCCACATGTCAATTTCGGTCTTCCTCTACCTCTACTCATATTATTAGATTGGCTTAGGACTCCACAATGCACTGGTGCCTCTGGAGGTCTCCTTTGGACATGGCCAAACCACCTCAACCGATGTTGGACAAGCGCTTTTTCAATTGGTGCTACCCCTAGGCGATGCATATACTACTATCAAACAGCTGAAATTATTCCCAAGAATGGATGTGCCCATATTATACCCGCAACAGGTGTACCCAACATTCCTCCTATGAACAATAAATTCTAGAACCTACATAAATGTATAACAAGCAGTACTGAAATTATCGCTCACAGCCTATTTAGAAGAGGGATTTGCTTTAGCAGTTAGCAAATACTATTTAGACCCACTTTCGGGTAACAATTATCGCTGGTTCCAGCCATTCCGGTCAGCCTGCTACAGTGCTGCTTGATTCTGGCACCGCCTGATGGAGGCCACCAAAATAAGAAATTGTGTATCAGGTCGGAGTTCTCGCATAACACAGAAATCACAGCACTATAACTACCGAAATCTTAAAATAGTAGATTCCATTTATGAAAATCGTAGAACCAAGACCGTTAATCAAAATCCTAAAGCCATAAAACTGAAGAATAATCGCCATTTCGACAACACCACGCTATACCCACCGTTACGGTCGGAGCTCGTGCAGCACCATCTGTCCGCCCGCCAGGAGGAAGCCGCCGCGCCCGCAATCTGAAGCGGCCGGACGTAGCGGCCGCCGCCGCCGCCGCCGCCGCCTGTCGTCTCCGATTAACACGCTGCCCCTGACCAAGATCCGGATTCTCCGGGCACGGTGGACACGACGCGATCCGGCCGCTTCAATCTGCCACCAACAAGAGAGTGAGTCTCCACTATCCACCGGCTACCAGCTCTAACTAGCTCTGCTTTCCAGAAGTGGAATTGTGGATAGAGTCGTCGTGACGGACGGAAGGGGATGACTGAATCCGATTTGTGAAGAAGACTCAGATCTTTCACAAGACTAGAAAAGACAACCACACAGTAGTCAAGTCAACGAGCAGTAGATTTTGGCTGAGTTAGATGATTAAATAGTATTTTGTGATGGAAAATAAGCTAAAACAAGCTAAAATAAGACAACAGTAGACCAGCCGAACACGGTGGAGATCAGTCCATTGCTAGAAACTTCTATATCTATTTAATTTGGGTGGATAAAAATTATATTTTTTACTGTATAATCTTTTGTCCACGTATCTTCCCTCCCACTTGTGTACTTATAAAGGTAACTTTTTTAATAATGCTAACTTTAGCACGTAGATTTTAACATGAATAGCCTTTCACTCTGGATTAAGAGATAATTTTTCTCTCTCTTAAAAAAATGCTTATAAAGATAGCTCAAAAGTCAATTGTTAGAGCTGCCCTTGGGCTATTCCCAACGTGGACCAAGGAATGCTGACATGGCTACGTAATAAATATGGAAGGGTTTTTTTATCTACGCCATTACAATTTTAAACTTCTGAGATATATCATTACTATTCACAAACTTGCCATTATAAAGTTTTTTAAACTTGAATGATGCCATTTTCTACGTATTCAGCAGCATTGGGCCCACGCACAGGTGACTAAAGGACAATGTATTTTCGTATAGCCCAAAATAGCCCTGCTGCTTCTCTCCTTCCCCTCGCTGACCTTCTTCTTCAACCTCCAGCCTCCTCCTCTTCCCATCTTCTCTTGCTGATGGATCTCTCCCACACGGGCGAGCAGCAGCAGGGCGACGGGGGTGCACTAGATTTCGCAGAGTGGGCACCGGGGGACTCGGATTTCGCCTCCTCTTCCCATCTTCTGTTCCTGATGGGCGCATCGAAGGGGTGTAGGCGCGAGCTGCCATTGGCGGTGAGCTCGACGGGAGGAGTGGAGGGATGGGGGAAATTGGAGGAGGAGGCTACTCCTCGCCTGCGTGGCCACGTGGTCGCGGCTGCTGCGCGCCAGCATGGCCATGGCGGGTCGGAGCTCCTCCGCCTCGAGCTTCGGTACGACCATGGCAGGCGGAGCTGGTGCGCGGCTATGGTGGGCCGAGCTCGTGCGCAGCTATGGTGGGCCGAAGCTCCCGCGCCTCGAGCTCCGCTGGCGCCACCAGGAATGGCCAAGCAGTAGCAGCTCGTGGAGGCCCATGATGACTTGACGAGGCGGAGCTTCTTCTCGCGGTGGCCGGAGGCGGGCGCGCCATCATCCTCGTCCACGGAGCCGACGCTCCGACGGTTGGAGCTTTGCCGCTAGGGCTACTGCTACTGCTGCTCTAGGCGGAGGAGCTCTGGCCCGCCAGCTCTGCCCGCCATGGCGTGCGCCATGGCCGCGTGGGAGCTCTGTCTGCCATGGCTGCTAGGGAGCTCGAGCGGGAGCTCTGTCCCGCCATGGCCAAGGGGCACGACGGCGGCCGGCGCCCACTTGGTCGCCATGGGAGTTGGGAAAGAAGCTTTCATGGAGAAGAAGACAGGGGAAGGAGGAAGAAGATGATTGGTGGGGTCCACACGTCAGTGACATAGAGAGAGTAAGGTGGAAGGGGTAGTTTTGTCCATACAAAAATAAGATGATTAGCAATCAAAAAACCCAATGTAGAAAGAGAGTAGAAATAGGAGAAAGCGTTTTGTCCTGCACGAAACCTGAGTCGTCACAACCTCCAACGCGCAAAGAAACTGTGATTTTTGCGTTGAGCACGGCAGCATCGTTTCCGCACTACCTTTTGTGGGGCCACGATCAGACGTGTGTGGTGCTCGCCAGGCGTCCGCTCGGCCAGCACGCGCTCACATGTGTTGGTCATTATTTTGTGACTCGCATAGACACATGCACAGATGCACTGGGACACGTAGTGATACTACAATAAGATATTATGCCAATAAACTATTCTTTTTTAGTGTAAGATTTTTTATAATATACAACATAAATAGTGATAGAAACCATGTTTACTCTCTCAACGCAGTTACGAGTAGTTTCTTGTCCATCGGTAACTATAAAGGCCAAATTTCTTAGTTTGACTTGATTTCTTGGATTTTTTTTTCTCTCCTCATTAAATCACTTGTCACATTAGCAAATTGCCTATGTGGCAGTGCAATTAGCCCTTGTTTAGTTAGGGGGAAAGTTGGAATTTGGCTACTGTAGCACTTTCGTTTTTATTTAGCAATTAGTGTTCAATCATGGACTAATTAGGCTCAAAACGTTCGTCTCGCGATTTCCAACCAAACGGTGCAATTAGTTTTTTTTCGTCTACATTTAATGCTCCATGCACGTATCGCAAGATTCGATGTGATAGTTACTGTAGCACTTTTTGGGAAAAAGATTTGGAACTAAACGCGCGCTTAATATATATAGAAACTACTATAGTCTCTGCATTGTGAGTGCCCTTGAAAAACCATTTCCTCCTCTCTTCTTTAATTGCACTATGACATCATCTTTTCTACTTAGTTGACACCCTGATTGATGAACATAGAAATTATGTGATTTTTGGGTTGGGAGTGCCCTAAGAACATCTCCAAAAGAACCCAAATTGTCTAGCAAGATTGGAAAAAAAAACTCATCTTCAATAACTCTCAGACCCACCTCCTAATATTTTGGCACTTAGAAAAACCATCCCCACGTGCAGATATATGCATATTATCGCACTAATCTGGAAGTGGAAGGACATGGAGAGAAAAAGTAGGATTGGGATTCCGATGCAAAGGTATAAGACAGAAAGTATAAAAGTGGTTAGTCTGATTTATAAATAGTTTGAGATTGCTGATGTAAAATTATCTTGTATCTTTTAGGAGCGAGATTTTGACAACTAATATAAGTATGCTCCTGGTTTGTTTAGTCACTTGAAAAACTCATTAATTTACCAAGTGTTTTTTTTTTGAAATTATTGGAGATGCTCTAAGTCACACATAGGTCGGGCCCGTGAAGTCTTCTCCTCGAAGACTCGGCTTGACGAAGTCAGAGGAATGAAGTAGAAATACCCCCTCTGTCCCTGAAAGAATCAATTTCTAGCCCAAAATTTTGTTTCCAAAAGAATCGATTTTTAGAAGTGAACAGTTCACCGATCCACATTATTCTCTCTCGTAGTTTGGGTTGCATTTAGCACAACCTCACTCTCTTACGCTGCTATTGGATACTCCAAATAACACTACTTAATTAGCTTCTCGGTACCTCGAGGGCTATTAAGGTTCAACAGTTTAACGAGGGGCAGCATAGTCTTTTACCATCTTTGCTAATCTGTCCTAAAGTTGCTAGGAATTCATTCTTTAGGGACAGAGGGGTACAATTTTAAATATGTAATAACCATATTGCCCTCCGGAATAGAGAAGCAAATGGTTCAGATGTAATAGTTGATCTAAGGTAAAAATGGTATCGCCGATTGTAATAAGATTATTGAAGACTCCACCCCTATAAATACCCCTGACATGTACTTTTTTCTAAATATGAAATTTTTATACAACCGAGTTATATCCATTCAATGATGCTTGCGTGATTGTTTCATCAAGAGTCGCGTCTACAGTACCGAGCGTTCTTGGCACATATGTCGATACCGTATAACATGTAGTGAGAGTAATTATATATAATCTCGTCTGGGAACACTAAAGAGTCATTATAACATGTAGTTCTGTCGTGTCCAAATAAATAAATTCATAGAATCCGTCCAATACAAACTATCTTAAATTTAACTAACTTTATAGAAAAAAGTAACAACATCTATGAAATAAAATAAGAGCATTATAAAAATATATTCTATGATATGTCTAACGATACTAATCCGATGTCATGAATTTTGACGATTTTTTCTAGAAATTCAGTTAAAGTTTAAAAATTTTGATTTCCAGAAATCTTTTTATCTAAGGACGCTAAACAAAGGAAGTTTCTCTGCTCTCTCTTTTTTCTTTTCCTTTTTTTTGGGTGAGAGAAGAGCATTTTTAAAAGTTTGGCAGCCACATGTTCACACCCACGGCCACGGGCCATTGTCGGGTTATTTCCCATGGGCCATGGCGCATCACATCACACAGACAACTGGGTTACTTTGTCGGAGCCGCCGACGACCTGGTTGTTGTTGATTCAGAGTCAGAGGCGGCGACGGCGACGGTAGTCCAGCAACCACTAGTCCACTACAATCCACACTCCACAGAGACTGAGCGAGAGAGAGCTCAGCTCACAGTCACAGATCAGCTGGGAGGCTATGGAAGGGGCCGCCGCTGCCGTGACTGCAGCCACCGGGGCCCTGGGTCCGGTCCTAGCGAAGCTCAGAGCTCTGCTTGTCGACGGGAACAGCATCCTGGATGGGAGACGAGAGACGAGCGAGATCTTGTCCATCAAATCCGAGCTCGAGGCGGTGTACCCGCTCCTCATGAGGCTGCCGGAGGCAGAGGATCCCGGTGCGGCGAGCAAGGACTGGATGGGCGAGGCGCGGGAGCTGTTCTACGACATCGAAGACGCAGTCGAGGACTACCTGCTGGATCTCAAGCGCGGCGACGAAAACCGCGGCATCACTCAGCCGCAGGCAACAGCGAAAAATCCCATCGCCCCAGATCTCAAATTTCTAAATCTGTTCCGGGACATCAAGATGAAGCTCAAGGAAGTGAAGAGGCGGTGCAGCGAGAGGCTGGAGACACCTGAAGCCAACAAGATGCCGACAGTCGTCGACCCTCGAGCTCGCTTCCTCCACAAGGATGCGTCAGAGCTCGTGGGGATGAACAGACAGAAAGCTAAAGTCATGGAGTTGCTGGCAGGAGATGACGACATGGAGGGTTCAGTTTCGCAGAAGCTCCGGATGGTATGGATTGTTGGGTTTGCAGGGATGGGCAAGACCACTCTGGCCGACCTGGTGTACCAAGCGATAGGAGAGCAATTCCAGTGCCGGGCCTTTGCATCGTTCTCTCCAAGTTCCAGTTCCAGCACCATGGATTTTCTGAATGATATCCTCAGACAAGTAACTGATACTACTAGTACTGTACCATCTCATGGCACTGAAGTAGCGACTGAACAATATCTCATCGAACAGATATCAAGTGTCCTTGCTAAAAAGAGGTATGAAAACTTATATTATCTACTCTACATTTCAAATGTCTGTTCCCAAAATCTACCATTGCCAGATTACATTATACATTGTTGCATTTGTATGGTTTCCCCAAAAAAGCTTGAGAGTTATTAGATTAATTCAGAACATATGATGGTTCCATGCTTATAATTTTCCTTCTTAGACAAGTGCGACGGAAGGACGGAGCCTTGATCCGTAACCTGTAAATTTTTTCTGATCCATTGCATCCTCAAAAAATCAGAGGCATGTAACTTTAATTACCTAATCTGTCACAACAATTCCCTTCAAATTGCTAGGTATATTATTAGTGAATACTATTCTCAACTAGTTTTGGATCATTGCTTCTCCTTGAGCTTCCTCTAATTGATCCAGCAGGTCCAGATATGAAACTTGTATGCTCATAGCATCGTTGTGTTTGTTCATCTTCTTCGTTCTCTGAAAGATTAATTGGTTCACCATGACAATCTTTGTAGCTCAAAAAGAATTTTAGGAGGCAGGACCCTGATTAATAAGCTTTAATGCTCGGGCTAGGGCTTGAGTAAATGGGCCTTTGTTAATCATCTACAGAGGTAGACATTTTAAGAAGACCTCATATGTTAACAGAATCTTAGGATGCCCGCCTCTATTAAAATGGCTATTAACAGAGGCGGGCATTATAATAGTGCCGCCTCTCGAAGAATTGATTAATAGAGGCTGCAGTTTTAAAGGGCCGCCCTCTAGAACTTTATATCAAAAGTGTAGAGACCGACACGATCTATAACTTTGCAGTTGACATGGTTTTGGCTTGAAATTGTTTAAAAGTCCAAAAATTTTGTTTAAATTTTTAGAATCTGAAATTTATTTTAGAATTTTTGAATGATATTGAATGTTGACATGGTCTATATCAAAGTTTTAGTTCTCAATGTGTTATACAACTTCGATGTTGACAAGTTTTCTATTTAAAGTTGTTTAAAGTCCCAAATATATGTTTGAAATTCTTATATTTTGATTTTTTTTTAAATTCCCAAATGACCTCAAGTATTGACTTGGCCCGTAGGAAATTGATGGTTGATGTGATCTATAACTTAATAGTTGTCAAGTTTTAAATTTGAGGTCATTAAGAGTCTCAAATATATAACTTAAGTTCTCAGAGTGTAACAGAGTTGTAGTACTTAACAAGATTTGAAACTTTGTTGTTAAAACTTTTTTGTTGAGATCATTTAGCAATCATAATATCGAATATAAGATTATAAAATGTTAATATAAAAGAATAACATCCTATATTTACTCACAATTGAATAGTGGAGTGGGTTCAAATTCTATGAAGAACTCCTATATTGTGGTGGTTTTCTTAACCTAGCGCCACTATAAATAATTTCAAATTAAGTTTTTTCAAATTTTCAAATGATCTCAGATGGACAAAAGTTGATAGTTAAACAAAGTAGTTAACTACTTTTTTATTTGAAATCATTTAGGGCTAAAAAATTATGTTCTAAGATTAATGCTATTAAAATTCATATGTTTTGAATTTTTCAAATTATCTCATATGGAAAAAACGATAGAAAGAAAAGTTGTTGATCTCAATGAGATCTAAAACTTTATAGTTTAAACTTTTTTCATTTGAATTCATTTAGGGCCTCAAATCTCCATTTCAAAATCTGGTAGAGTGAATACTAAGAGAATATTTCTGCTATTAAGTCGCAAGTAATTTTGAGGTACAGTGGTAAGGGTTGTAAGATGTGAGGCCTAGTGCAGCTTCTCTGGATAATTTCTTTTTGCTATTTTAAGCCTGATTTGTAATTTTTGAAAAATCATTTACACTGGCGGTTTAGATTTCCGGTGGTGGTTCACTATTTTGAAGCCTGATTTGCAATTTTTGAAAAATTATTTACACTGGGGGTTTCCATAAGAAAATTGCCGGTGTAAATCGATTTATAGTGGTAGTTTCCTTAACAAAACCGCCGGTGTATATATTTACAGTGGCGGTTTTTAGGTGACGTCTGTAAAGTTTTCTGATTTTTATTGCCCTTTCACACTGATAGTTGGTCAAAGCGCCAACAAAAATATGAAAAATACAATCAGTAAAGATATTTTGTGTACTAGTGGTTGTCGGATTGTCGATGTCAAGGCGGTCGCACATGATGCCTCGAACAAAAAAGAGGCACCATGGTGATGGTGGAGACATGTCGTGGTGGTCGTCGTGTGGAAGGTGGCGGTGCTGTCAGGATCGTCGATGACATACACAAAAACAATGATGGAATCGAGGTAGTGGGAGGTCCTATACCGAAGTCAATGCAGTCAAGCCGCTAGAGCCAATGCATGTGTCGGTTTTTCTAGACCTTGCAACGCATCAAGACGAAGGCATGTACCAGTATTTCAAATACCATATGTACTATGGAGAGGGACCCAACCATGCGTCGGTGTCTGAGGGACTAGCAAAGGAGGCCTCCACGACGATAGTAGTGCACAGAACAGCAGGGGTAGATGGTAACATGCACCCCACTATTGTTGGAGTAGATGAAGTAGGTGGGGGAAGAGATAGCGACACTAGTGACAAGGTTGCTTTTCATGAAGAATAAGCGGTATGGGAGCAGACTCTCTTAATTGCCTGAAAGCGAGCAGTCTTGATGCTAGGAACGGTGGCCGCGGTAATGCTCAATGCTGCCGATGACGACACGATCAACATGACAAAGACTAGTTGGAGACAGATGCTGAGCCTCGTGTGGGAAGTACATTGCTTAGGGGATAAGAAGTGTTTTTCTTAGAGATAAGGCAAGCTAGGATTACAATTGGTGCTAATCTACCATATGTCCATATCTGGAGATATTCTAATATACTCTGACATGAAACAACCTGCTATGCAATTTATATTGACCCCTAAATTAACCATCCACACTGCCATGTACGGGCGCACCTATAGGCGCCGTCGTGACGCCAGGAGGGCTGCGGAGAGCGCGGCCAAGGCAGGTGCCACCGTCAGTGGCTAAGTTTAGAAAGATAGGACCTAGTTTCCTTTTGCATGCCTTAATTATAGGAGAGTTTGGTTGGGCCATTGGCCATATATGCCGTGTAACAGACTTGGAGAGGGGGAAGGAAGATCAATTATCCTAAAGTTGCTCCTCTCTTCCAAACTCTCTCAAGCCACCGGTGAGATCTTCTCACGGTGAAGGCCTGGAGCGCGACTACGAGTTACGTAGCCGCGGTCCGGCGACATTGGGCGTTGAGGCGCTTGCCAACCTGGTATCGGCGTCGCGTAGATCCTCTCCCACCCGCTCCAGCCCTCCACCACCCCCTTCCACGTCCACTCCTTCCACCGGCCACTCCACCACCATGGCTGAACCCACCATCAAGGACCTCATGGAGATGATGAAGTCGTTCCAGACTGAGTTGTCTTCCGTGAAGGCCGACATGGCCACCATGAAGGACAAGTCATCATCGTCGTTGGACAACGGCGGTGGCGGGCGCGAGGAGCCTCCTCGTGATCTGGATCGGCCCCCACGATTCCAGAAGCTCGACTTCCCCCGCTTTGATGGCAAGACCGATCCGATGCTCTTCATCAACAAATGCGAATCCTATTTTCGCCAACAGCGCACCATGCCGGAGGAGCGCGTGTGGATGGCCTCCTACAATCTGGAGGACGTCACGCAGCTGTGGTACATCCAGTTGCAGGAAGACGAGGGTACGCCGCCATGGGGACGATTCAAGGACCTCCTCAACCTTCGTTTCGGTCCACCTCTCCGCTCGGCGCCCCTGTTCGAGTTGTCGGAGTGTCGCCGCACCGGGACCGTGGAGGAATACTCCAACAGGTTCCAGGCTCTGCTGCCGCGCGCGGGTCGGCTCGAGGAGGGCCAGTGCGTCCAACTCTACACCGGCGGCCTTCTTCCCCCGTTGAGCCATGCCGTCCGCATCCACAATCCAGAGATGCTCGCCGGGGCCATGAGTCTCGCCCATCAGGTCGAGCAGATGGAGTTATCGCGGCTATCCCCACCGGCCACCCGGGGAGCCCCTCGTGCCCTGCTGCCAGCGCCGGCGCCTACGCAACCGTTGCTCGCCCTTCCTGCACCACCAGCGGGCGCGGCCCAGCCGCGACAGGATGGCCCGCCTTTGAAGCGGCTGTCCCCGGAGGAACAGGAGGAACGACGCCGTCTCGGCCTCTGTTTCAACTGCAATGAGCCGTACTCCCGCGGCCACAATCGTGTCTGCCGCCGCATCTTCTACCTCAACGGCGTCGAGATCACGGCCGCCGATGAGGGACCAGCGGGGGACGATCAGCAGGACGGCGCCCCTGTCTTCTCACTCAGGGCAGTGGCCGGTATGCCCATCTGTGATTCCATGCAGGTGCGGGTCTCCCTGGGCGCCACCACCCTCGTCGTGCTCTTGGACACCGGCTCCACACATAATTTCATCGCCGAGGACGCCACCTGCCGCACCGGCCTGCCGATCCAGCCGCGCCCGCGCCTCACGGCCACCGTGGCCAACGGCGAGCGCGTCACTTGCCCGGGCGTCATCCGCCGCGCCCCGGTCATCATCGAGGGTGAGACGTTCTTCATCGACCTCTTCGTCATGCCGCGGGTATGACCTCGTCTTGGGGACTCAATGGATGGTCACCCTTGGCCGGGTGGTGTGGGACTTCGTCGCCCGCACCGCCTCTCCTTCCCCGCACCAAGGCCGACAGTCTCTCTGGTCGGACGTCACGCCGATCGTCGGCCACCCCTACCGCCGCCACCACGACACCGAACGCCTCCTTGAGGAGCTGCCGCACTCCTTCGAGGGGTGTTTGCCGAGTCGGCGGGCTGCCACCGCAGCGAAAGCACGGGATCACGCCATCGTCCTCAAGCCCGGCTCTACACCTGGGCGGTTCGCCCTACCGCTACCCCGGCGCGCGCACAAGGACGAGCCGGAACGGCAATGCGCCGCCATGCTGGACCAAGGCATCGTCACGCCGCAATGATTTCGGCGTTCTCATCACCGGTATTGCTTTGGTCAAGAAGCGGGGCGGGCTTGGCGGTTTTGCGTGGACTACCAAGCGCTCTTAATGCCCTCACCGTCAAGGATGCTTTCCCCATCCCTGTCGTCGACGAACTCCTTGATGAGCTGCATGGTGCGCAGTTCTTCACCAAGCTGGACCTCCGCTCTGGCTATCACCAAGTCCGGATGTGGCCGGCTGATGTACACAAGACGGCATTTCGAACCCACGACGGCTTCTATGAGTTCCTGGTGATGCCGTTCGGGTTATGCAACGCTCCGGCAACATTCCAGGCGCTCATGAACGACGTGCTCCGTCCATTTCTTCGTCGGTTCGTCCTTGTCTTTTTTGATGATATATTGATTTACAGCAAGACTTGGGCAGATCACTTGAGGCACATCCGCACCGTCCTCGCCAAACTTCACCGCCATGTCCTCTTCGTCAAGTGATCCAAGTGCATCTTTGGGTCACCTTCCATGGCATACCTGGGCCACATCATCTCCGCCCACGGTGTGGCCATGGACCCGGCCAAGGTGCAGGCCATTCACGACTGGCCGGCACATTGCTCGGCGCGCGCGATGCGTGGCTTCTTGGGCCTCGCCGGATACTACCGCAAGTTCGTCCACGACTACGGCAAGATTGCAGCGCCCCTCACTTCGTTGCTGAAGAAGGAGGGCTTTTCCTGGAACGACGCGGCCCAGGCAGCCTTCCAGGCACTCAAGGCAGCCGTGACGTCGGCCCCGGTGTTGGCGCTGCCCGACTTCACCAAGGGCTTCATCGTTGAGTGTGACGCGTCCACGCATGGCTTCGGGGCGGTCTTGCCGCAGAAGCACCATCCGACCGCTTATTTCAGCAGGCCGGTCGCCCCCCGCCACCGCGCTCTGGCAGCGTATGAGAGGGAGCTCATTGGGCTGGTGCACGCCGTGCGCCACTGGAGGCTGTACCTATGGGGGCGCGCGTTCCTCGTCCGCACCGACCACTACAGCCTCAAATTCCTCCTCGACCAGCGCCTCTCGACGATCCCGCAGCACCATTGGGTGGGCAAGCTCCTCGGCTTCGACTTCTCGGTGGAATACAAGCCGGGTGCCACGAACACCGTCGCCGACGCGCTGTCCCGGCGCGACACCAACGAGGAGGGCTCGGTCTTGGCACTGTCCGCGCCTCGCTTCGACTTCGTCGACCGTCTTCGTCATGCTCAACGACAAGAACCAGCCCTGGTCGCCCTCAGGGATGAACTAGCAGCCGGCACTAGGGGAGCGCCGTGGTCGCTGCTGGACGGCATGGTGGCGTATGATGACCGGCTCTACATCCCGCCGGACTCCCCCCTGCTGCTCGAAGTGGTGGCTGCTACGCACGACGACGGACATGAAGGGGTGCAGCGGACTCTACATCGCCTCCGCCGGGACTTCTACTTCCCCGCCATGCGCCGCGTGGTCCAGGACTTCATCCGCGCCTGCGCAACGTGCCAGCGCAACAAGTCTGAACACCTGCACCCGGCGGGCCTGCTGCTGCCCCTGCCCGTTCCCCAGGCCGTGTGGTCCGACGTCAGCTTGGACTTCATCGAGGCACTGCCTCGCGTTGGGGGCAAATCGGTGATCCTCACAGTGGTCGACCGGTTTAGCAAATACTGCCATTTTATCCCACTGGCTCACCCCTACAGTGCAGAGTCCGTGGCCCAGGCGTTCTTCAGCGAGATCGTTCGCCTCCACGGGATCCCTCAGTCCATGGTGTCGGACCGGGACTCCGTGTTCACCTCGACGTTCTGGCGGGAGCTGATGCGACTCACCGGGCCCAAGCTGCACATGACGTCCGCCTTCCACCCGCAGTCCGATGGCCAAACGGAGGCGGCCAACAAAGTCATCGTCATGTACCTCCGGTGTTTCACTGGGGATCGGCCACGGCAGTGGCTGCGATGGCTGCCATGGGCGGAGTACGTCTACAACACGGCGTATCAATCGTCGCTCAAGGACACTCCATTCAAGGTGGTCTACGGTAGGGACCCCCCCTCCATCCGCTCTTATGAGCCTGGAGAGACCCGGGTGGCGGCGGTGGCCAAGACAATGGCTGCACGCGAGGAGCTCCTAGCTGATGTCCGCTATCGCCTGGAACAAGCCCAGGCTGTCCAGAAGAAGTTCTACGACCGCCTGCATCGACCGGTCTCCTATGCCGTGGGTGACTGGGTGCTGCTGTGCCTTCGCCAACGGGCAGCTTCCTCTCTTCCCCAGGCGCCCAAGGGCAAGCTGAAGCCGCGCTTCGTCGGGCCTTACCAAGTCACCGAGTGCATCAACCAGGTGGCTATTCGTCTAGCGCTGCCCCCGCGTGCCAAGCTGCACGATGTCTTCCACGTCGGCCTTCTCAAGAAGTTCGTCGGCGCACCACCGGCTACACCACCTCCCCTCCCACCCATTCATCATGGGGCGGTGACTCCAGAACCGGAGCAGGCTGTTCAGTACCGGCTGGCAAAGGGTGTTCGGCAGGTGCTCATCCGCTGGAAAGGGCAGTCCACTGCTGGTGCTACTTAAGAGGATGTTGCAGACTTCCGCGACAAATTTCCCCAGTTTCAGCTCGAGGACGAGCTGACCGTCGAGGGGGGGAGAGATGTCATGTACGGGCGCACCTATAGGCGCCGTCGTGACGCCAGGAGGGCTGCGGAGCGCGCGGCCAAGGCAGGTGCCACCGTCAGTGGCTAAGTTTAGAAAGATAGGACCTAGTTTCCTTTTGCATGCCTTAATTATAGGAGAGTTTGGTTGGGCCATTGGCCATATATGCCGTGTAACAGACTTGGAGAGGGGGAAGGAAGATCAATTATCCTAAAGTTGCTCCTCTCTTCCAAACTCTCTCAAGCCACCGGTGAGATCTTCTCACGGTGAAGGCATGGAGCGCGACTACGAGTTACGTAGCCGCGGTCCGGCGACGTTGGGCGTTGAGGCGCTTGACACACACATTCTCTAATTAGTATTCTTTTCATTCTGAATTTGCATAGGTACCTGGTCATAGTAGATGATATCTGGAAATTGAGAGAATGGAAAGTTATTGGAAGCGCTTTTCCAGAGAATTATGTGGGCAGTAAAATAATATTGACGACTAGAATGAAAGCTGTAGCTGAGAAATGTTGCACTGATGCATTTATCTATGAACTTCCGGGCGTACATTATCACGATGCTATCAAGCTGACAGAGACGGCCATACTAAAAGAGAGAGAGTATGATACGAGGGACATAGTCGCAATTAGCCTGGATGAGCTATGCCGTAACATCGAATACATGAGTCGTGGTATGCCACTTGCACTACATTGTTTGTCGGCAGAAGCAGCAGACAGCGTACGGCAAGAAAACTATGACGGTTGGAACACTTGGATAAAACACGTACAGGATGGGTTTCTGAGTATTCGATCCTTGAAACCACTGGCTGACAGTTTGGGTCTTGTTTATGACAGCCTTCCTATTCATCTGAAGACTTGCTTGTTATACTGTACTACATACCCTGATTTTCATTCAGAAAAGGTATTGACTGAGGCTCAAGGTATTGAGAGGCAAGATCTGGTCAGGAAATGGATGGCAGAAGGATTTGTACCTCGACTAGAAGCAGCAGAAACATACTTTGACGAGCTTGTCTCAAGAAATCTGTTGTTGGTCCATCACACTCGGCAAAGGTTTTATCAAATACAACCCCTGATGCTACCTTTCCTTGTCTGCAAATCAAAAGAAGCTAATTTTGTCACCCGTTGGCTTGATGACCATGGTAGTGCCAAACGGATCCGTAGACTGGTTATCCATCAATCTGATTCAGTATACGATTCAGAGACATTAACTTATTCTTCTATGCGAAGACAGCACGGATCTTTTTCTCATGTTCGTTCTCTAATTGTCTGTTTTCGCCGAAGCCAACACGGTCCTTTCATCTTTGATGAGGGATGGCATTTCGTTCCCAGCTTCAAAAACCAGTTTCCTTGCTTTGATAATTGGATCTTCAAGATGTTGGGACACCTGCGAGTTCTTGATCTTGAGCAAATAATAAACATAGGGGATGATGATCTCGTGCGCATATGCAAGCTGCTTTTACTCAGGTACCTGGGTCTTAAGTATTGCAGTGGAATCACTGTGCTTCCACGGGAGATTGGGAGGCTGCAGAATCTAGAGACCCTGGACATAAGTAGCACAGGAGTGACTGATCTACCCATGGAAATAGGGGAACTGTGGCATTTGGAGACCCTGAATGTAAGTAACACCAGGATCAGAGAGATACCCCGGGAGATTGGAAAAGTGCAACATTTGAAGACTTTGAATTTAAGTAACACCAGGGTAGTAGAGCTGCCATGGGAAAGAAGTCTACTATCGAACTCGGTAAGTGTACTTGTTGGTTACAAGAATGGTCCTCAATTGGTAAAGTTTCCTAACGGACTTCATCCTATCTGGTTAGCTTGGAAGAATGGTACCATTGCTTCATCCGCACGAGTAATGCGCCGACAAGACCTATCCATCATGCTATTTGATCATTTCGGTTCGAGCTCGGGACCCCTACCTGTCCCAGGGCTTAAGATGAGCAGCAGACACACCAATATCCCACAGTGGGTCAAAGAACACTTGACAGATGTTTCCTCCTTGGATATCAGGATATGCAGACTGGAGGAGGAGGACCTCAAGTTCCTGCAGCAGATGCCCAACCTCCAGGTCCTTGCACTAAGGCTTGAAATCCTCCCAAGGGAGCCGATATCCTTCACCGCCGGAGGGTTCTCAAAGCTGGAGAGTTTCTTGGTTGATTGCCGTCTGCCTCTGGTGACCTTCAAGCAAGGTGCTATGCCATGCCTGAGACACCTTGAGTTCAAGTTCTACACTGGCCGAGCAAGTGTCCACCCCATAGGCATCACAAACCTGCGGAGCATCCAAAAGGTTGTGTTCTGGTGCTCCAAGTACTATACAAGTGACTGTTCGGGCATCGCTGCGATGCTTAAGATTGTGAAGGAAGAAGCCATGGAGCACCCTAAACGGATCAGCCTTAGAATCAATGACAGTGAAGAGGTTTTCCCAGAGAAGGGTGCTGAAGTTTCTGAAGAAAACAGTATAAATGCTGCTACTGGCAGTAGTGCAGAATGTGGGATCAATACAACGCTTGCTGCAAGTGCTATTGACCACAAGGGAAAGGCTATTCAGGTGAGCGATTATGCTTATGCAAGCAGCAGCCGGACAACCAAGATCCAAGAGATCGAAGAAGCGCAAGAGTAACTTAACTACATCCTCTGTAAAAAAAAAAAAACTAGCTTCTCTCATGCCCAAGTGAAGTCACAGGTACGTAACTTGCAACTAATATATTTTTTTCTTTTCAGAACAATACAACAGCTGACAGCAACAAAATGACATAGCAGTTTACTCGGATTTTTTGTTACTGGTGAAATGAATCTCTTTGATCAGTTACATGCTTAATTCTTCCTCTGTTTTTGCTTGCTGTGGCAGAGTGTTGATCGTCATGCTAGCTACACCTGCACCGATCATCATGTCTGTTGTCTAATCATCGACCACTTGGACGATATGGAGTCTATTACAAGTTGTTGCTGTTGTCACGGTGCTTCCCTGTTATTTTGTTTGCTATTGACGTGGTAATTTGTAGACCTTGATTGATGGCAGATAATTCTTATGTACGTGGTTGCAAAGTTGTCCGTCCTGTTATAGCACATCATCCTTGTTGGCCATGTGGCTACAGACATCCGGTCACGGCAGAAACACAGGCGTCCATTTTCATCTACTAAGCTAAGGACATAAAGGAAAACATTGCCTCTGTACACAATAATGCTGTGAATGCCGCATTTCATCAGCTTGTACGAGCTGTTTTTCTATTTGTTAGGAAATAAACTAGTGCAACTCGAAGAAGCTTCGTTGTTTGTAGACGTTCGGGTTCGTAGTTCTGCCGGAGTCTCCAGAGTGCGCCCTACGGGCTGTGAATTTATCATTCGCTGCGACAATTATTCACGGTTCTAAATAAATAATAAATTATAAATCATATTTACTGTTCTAAGTAGTATCTAGATATTCGTTATCATAACCCTTTTGAAAAACATACTGTGGCGTGACAAGACTCAACTTTTAAAAAATCATAACCCTTCGATACGATGTCGGATGAAAATAATTTTTATATGTAAATTGTAGACCTCGATGAGATCAACAACTTTATAGTTTTAATTTTTTTTTCATTTGAGGACAGTAAGATGCTCGAAAAAATAATATAAAATTTTAGCACCATAATAATCGCCTACTAGCTCTTGCCGCATTAGAGCACTAATATATTATTTGTATGGAGTTAAATGAAAATACTTTTTATACCAAAGTTGTAGCTCTCAATGAGATCTACAACTTTGTAGTTTTGAGTTTTTTTATTTGAGGAATTTTATAAAATAGAAAACCGCTTTTGAAACCAGTCGATGACCAAATTTGTCCGGTTTTGATAGTTGGAGGGTGTTTCTTTACCGGTTTCATAGTTGAAGGTTGAAAATCGAACTTCGGCGCGAGTTGAGGGTTGAAAAGTGTACTTTACCCTATTCGCTATATCTAGATATACAGTAAAAACTATGTATTTTAAAAAAACTCGAATGACCTATAATTTTGTCACATCCGGTTTTAAGAATAAAATCAGGCTCGCCATATGTGTCCCCAAGAAGTCCACACATACAACAACAGAATAGAGAATATAAAAAACAATGTTATATAGCGAAAATATACTCATAATTACCACTTATATCAGAGTATAGCGGAACGGTTACTAATCTTTTCTTCAGGCTCCAACTTCACAGGGGACGATTGACTAGGGGTAACATACGCCTAGCACTCCTCAGAAACTTAATCAAGCTCCACCTTCTATTACCCATTCGGAATTTTTATCAAGTAATTGAAAAGTAAAGCAAGTGTAAGCAAACCACCTCTTAACAAGCATAATACGAGGGGATGTAGGCTCAAATGGTTTGATATGGCTCAACTGCAGTAAACACTTTTAGTAGATCAAGTTTTATCATTAGAACCTGAGTTGCTAAATTATGCTTAAACTCTAGTTCCTACATAATCATAAACAATGGCAATATGACAATAATGATTAAACATGAGCAATAAGAACCCATAATTCCATGAGTTTTCCAAGCCACTCGTTACCAGGAGCATGGCTGTTATAACAATTTTACACTCTGCAAAGGTTGTACTTTCACCATGAGCCCTGATTTACGCTTTCGCTCGAGGTAGCTAATCTCTTGACCCACTACCAAGGAAGGTCGGTAGGGTTCACTATGAAGTCTTTCAGAAGTTCATCCAACAAGCTAGGGCCGCTAGGTTTTCAATTGGCAAAGGGAATATAGAGCCCCCTTTCGAATGGCACATTCCACACAGGCTATACACATGGGGACAGAGGCCACACTATACTCTGCTCAGCAAACCCCTTTTGCGTCCTTTCGGGTAACCACTAACGAGCTAGAAAAGGTCTTCATACTGAACTAAAGCCAGAGCCATATAGCACTCATGGTTGTATTGTAAGTCCTGGATTTTGCTGACAGATAAGTCCATATGATTCCATGTTGCTAAAAGCACATTTTAAACATCATTGCATATGCCATTAGCCAATATTATGGAGCTTTCATCATTAAAGTAGAGCAACTAGCAAGAAAACAACATACTAAAAGAGAACTAATTGCTACGGTCACGAGAACGCAAGAAACGCCGATAACAGAACTATCGTTAAAAGAAACAACTGCCAAGAATTTTATATATCTCCTATACCTAAAAAGAACAAAGTGTGGATATTTTTTGGTGCGACATTTATTTTGGTTCGTCCGTCTGTCCACGCCTATGATCCCACGACATCTTAATTACTGATTGATCGTGCCATTCTCCTTGATGGAATATTGCTTGTCATGTGATAGAGGAATCACGGTAAAATAGGAAGTAGAAAATTATTGTGCTATCCATATACACATTGCATATTTGCATGCACCAGCATACAAGGCAACGAGCAAAAGAAAAGAGAATTAACACAGAAGGAAAGAAAATTAAGACAAAAGGAACCTCTTTGCATTTCTGAGAACCTTGCTAAATCTGCCTACATTTATTTACTTCCCCTCTTGGCATTTGCAAAAGGGACAACTTTTTCCTCCTTTCATTTGGTTTCACGCTCACGTGTTCCATCGCCCTCGCTTGCTGTTTCTTGTGTGAACCATAGTTGATGTCATCTATCTTCCATGGCTCAGCCTCCTAATCCCAAGAGAAGGTCCCACCCTCTCTCTGACTGGAGGTCCAGCCTGCCAGAGGATCTCCTCGAGTCCATCGGGCAGCGTCTCGCGTCAGGCCACGATGCGACGTCCTTCCGATCTGCTTGCTCCCTATGGCGCGCCGCTGTCCCGTTCGTGACCTTTGGGCCGCTCCTCCTGCTCCCGTTCAACCCCGACTCAGACCGCGTCGGCTTCTACTGCGTCCTGGAGAAGAAGGTCTTGTCCAAGATGCTGCCCGACGTGCGCGGCAGGGTGGCGTGTGGCTCCTCATGTGGGTGGCTAGCGCTCATGGACGAGGCGGCGTCCATGACGCTGCTGAATCCATTCTCCGGTGCCTATGGCCCCCGCGTTGAGCTCCCGCCAGCAGGCGAACACGTCATGGCGGCGTCCTCATCGAAACGCGTGTCTAGGGTCCACGGCCGGTGGGTCCTCCATCCCACCAACGGCTACAGGGACGCGGATGCTGCAGGCAGAGCCATCAAGCTAGAAGACATGAGGGACATGTTATTCCGTGAGATCGTGCTCTCGGCGCCGCCTGACGCTGCCGGCCGCGAGTGCATGGCCATGGCCATGCTTGGGTGCTCCACGGAGGTCGCGTTCTGTCGGGTTGGAGTCGACAGCGCATGGACGCTGCTCGACACCAAACTGGAGTTCTCCGTGGGGTCCATCGTCCACTGCCAAGACAAGTTCTTAGCGATCGACTGCACTGGAGAAATCTCCGTCTGTAGCAGCAACGCCGCCGGCGCTACTCCAACCGCGACGCTGCTGCAATCGCTATCGCCACCTGCGGGGTTCTGCCACCGCAGCTACTTGGAGTCAAACGGTGAGCTACACATTGTGGGTGCTATGGTGAGCACGTTCCATGAGACACAGAGCTTCACCTACAACAACGCGATCTACAAGTGTAACCTCCACGACCGTACATCGGAGTGGCCCAGGGTGAGGGACATCGGTGATCAGACACTGTTCGTGTCTAAATATTTCAATGAAAGCTTCAGTGGAACAAGTGTATCCAAGTATAAAGAGAACAAAATCTACATGTCCGAGCCATTGTATGGGGATTCATACAACTTAGTCCATCAACTGAAGATCATTGATATTGCTACCGCCGCATCCGAAGTGAAGCCCGTCCAGGAAAAGTGCAGGGTTCCGAGGCTCTAGATTGGATTCGACCAAATCTCTGGAAGCTCTAGAGTTTGTGAGCCTACGACGCCGTGCACTCCGTGACTGTGTTAAATTCATAAACTTTACTTTTTGAATTAAATATCACTTTAATGTTGATATTTAATTTAACAGTATTGTTATCTTATCGTGCGATCCGTGTGTTTTTAGTATAAATTGTTAGTTATCCCGTAGCAACGTACGAGTACGCTACCTATTATATAAAAAGAAAAGAAAAGCCTACATGCTTGATTTATTTTAAGTAACCAAAATCATATGAAACTACCAATTCAGATTAGTCAAATTATATATTTAATTTAGAAAGATGAGTAAACTAATCACATTTTAATTATAAACATGTGTGTATTATTTAATCCATTCAAACTTTAACGGCATAAAAGAGAAGCATGTGAGCATCTAACTCAAATTTTGTACATAGAACATGTTTAGTCTAAGTATGTTATAATTAGAAACATATTAATGTTAGCAATTACTTATATTAATATTTTTATATATAACACCGGAGTATAAAACCTATGTTTGCTTTTAATTATAAAACTAGTTGCATGTATATTAATTAAATTAATATTAAACTGTATATATAAAAATATGTGTCATGAAAAGCATTGTTGCTAACATGCAGATCATGTCGATACAAATCTAACGCAACTAGAATAAAGCAAAACGGAATTAAAATGAATAAACTGTTGCTAATATCGTCCGGTGGCAAAACTGTAATTACTTCATCTTTTACCTTGCGTCATCCTCAACATGAACGTGGCCATGGCCTTGAAGCAGCAGGGAAGGGATTCGGCTGGGGGCTCCGGTCGCAAGGAGAGGCTCTGGCCGGGGCCGGCACGGAGGCGCGCTGGGTACTGGCCCACGCGGACCCGAGGTAGGCCGGGCGCGCTCCGGCTGCCCGCGTGGTGGATGGCGGCGTACGCAGCAGCAGCTGCTGCTGCCGGTGGCAGGCGACGGGGCTGCTGCCCGTGCGCTGGGGCGCCTGGCGTCAGAGCACGCGGCCCAGAGCGGCGGCGGAGAGTGGCCGGGGTGCGACGTCCAAAGGGAAGGCACGGCCATGGGCTGAGATGGACAGGAAAACGAAGAAGAAGATCCGTCCATGGTGGTGGTCGCCGGAAAGTTCATCGGAAAACGAGAAACAAAGGGGAAACGGTCATACGCCAAAGGATTGATACAAACAAGGGCACTACGGCCTAGAGAACGACGATGTGTTGGTTTTCGGCGGAGACGAACGTGACGGTCGGAAAATCTCGCCGGAGTTTCACCAGACGTCAAACTTTGACCTTAGATGTACCAAGTTAGGAGATGAGATTGGAAAAACGGAGACCAGATCTGCAACGAGGTCGTCGAGACGAAGGCGGCGATGTATATATACGTGGGGTTTGGGACGAGTTGGAGTAGGATAGGATTTATTATTTTCGGATTTAATTAATTTCGCGAATAAAAATAATTCCAGAACTTTCAGAATTACTATTTGAGCTGCGAAAAATAATCTGAAAGTTTTGAAAATTTGGTAAAAATTGTTAGAGACATTTTGGAACACGAGGAATCCAAATAAAGTATTCAGAGCTCATGATAAAATATTTAGTAGCGTATAAAAATTAGATTTTGCTAGCAGAAAAGTGGGAATAAGTTCCAGAACAATGAATTCAAAGAAGTAATTTGGAGCAGAAGAAAAGGACGTTGGGAAGCTCCAAATGAAAAGATTAAGATCGAGAAAGCAATGATTAGATTACAGAAAAAGACAGAGGCAAGCCAAAGAAAGATGAATGACTTACTAAACACGTTTTAAAAACTTTACTCACTCACAACACAGATTCAAACAATAAGCAAACATCACATCAAGCAAAAGACCATAAAATTAATTTATAAAAGTTTGAAAATTCACATTTTTTCTATAACTAAATTTGCGCTAGTTCAAACTAAAGTTCATAAATTTTATCCAAATATTTAAAACATTCATTTTATTTAGTGTTTTCTATTCACAGCCCAAAATCAGAAATTTTGGGGTGTGACAAATTTGGAACAAGAAGGGAGTACATCTTAATATGAATTAGTGTTCTTCATAATTGTGCTTTGAGTTCTATAATTGTATTCAATTTCTAGTGATGAAAATACATGCATATTTTGATTTTATTCTGGCATCCACAATTTTAATATGCCTTACCTGATACTTGGTTGTTAAATATGATTGGCGGAGCAGTGCATGGGCATTGCACACTAGTCCGTATTCGAGAAAAAAAGTGCATGGGCATTGAAAAAGTGTTTCTTGAAATGTTCTTTGTAAAATTATACATAGGCCCCGTTCGCTGGTCTGAAACTTGGCTGAAACTGGCTAAAAAACACTGTTCTGGCTGAATTGTTGTGAGAGAAAAACACTGTTCCGGCTGAAAAAACAAGCCGAACAAGCTGAATATGGGGTAAGCCGAACAGGGCCATAAGGATTTGACAGTTCTTTTTAGGTAATAGAAAAGTTCTAGGAAAAGTATGTAGGGTCTGGTGTTTTCCTAGACGATGATTCTTGTGTAGTCATCTGAAATTCTGAATTTATTACAATAATTACTAGCAAAAAGTCGGTTTGACCCCTCAACTATTCTTGATGTACGATTTTCCTTCTGAAACTATAAACCAGATATTGGCCCCGCATCAAAACTTTAAACCGTTTGTTTTCTTATCTGAAGTGCACAGACCTCGACAAATCTACTAACCCTAGAATGTGGAAGCATAAAAACATAGAAGAAAATATACAAGCGAGAAGTACTGTAATACATGACGGACAAATTCTGTCACATATCACTGGAAAACCGTCAAAAAAGTAGTGTCTATGATGGTTTTGGATTCGCTATGTAGAGTGTCACATATTAACTTTGGTGATGTCTGTTTGAAAACTGCCACAAATTCTTACAATCTATAATGGTTCCAGATCATCATATAACAGCGCACTAGTACAAAAATAATTTTTAGCAATGCCTGCATTTTTGAGAGGTGGCTCAATTCCTAGCTGTCTTTATAAAGATCTTGCTCAATGAACAAGATTATGTCGTCTACATATTGTATAATGGATAACCTACATCACCTTTGAGTATATATAAATATATAATAACCAAAAATATGTACCGGTAAATAGCCTTGTTCCTAAGTCAGGATTTATTAGACACGCGATCAACTCATGTCTAGTCTACTGCTCTGCTGCCTAATCATATATATATATATAGAACAAAATAATATCTCATTAAAATGAAGAGACAATATTCTCAAGTGTTAAGGTAGTACAGACACCAGGAATAAATGTGGTAAAAAGTGTGTTACACAAACTTGCAGTTCGCTGCGGTGGCTCTTTCGAGTAGTACATGTCATCAGAGTCAGAGGGCAGCCTTATTCATGTGCATATCAAACAAGAACAAAGCAACAGTACATACATGCAATAAATGAATGCCACAGTGGCACACCACACAAAATGGAGGTAAAAAGGCGCCCGTAGGAGCACAGATGCCCTATTCCAACCTATGGGCCGGCATTGGTTGCTTTGTTACCTTTGGTGAGGGCATGTTTGGATGGAGCCCTGGGCTAAGGCCCCGTTTAGATGCAAATTTTTTTGGCTTTAGGTTACTGTAGCATTTTTGTTTGTATTTGATAAAAAATGTTCAATTATGGACTATTTAGGCTTAAAAAATTCGTCTCGCTAATTACGGATAAACTATGCAATTAGTTATTCTTTTTACCTACATTTAATGCTTCATGCATGTGCCACAAGATTTAATATAACGAAGAATCTTGAAAAATTTTGGATTTTGAGTGGGATCTAAACGGGGCCTAAAATGCTTGGACTGGACACTTGCCTGCATTTTTCTTGGGGTTCGTTTGGTTGGGACCTGAATAATTTGACTGCTGTGAGCTGCCTGTGACACACCTGGCTGGGAGCCCGGCGTAGGAATTTGATCTCCTGGGTCCTGTCTGACTTGCCTAGGCCTTAATGACTCCACCTAAGTCACTTCCCCTTTTCTCCGGAACTCTCTCCCCTTTCCCCTCAAGCTCTCTCTCTCTCTCTCTATATCGTTTGCGCTCATCCATGGAGAAAGGTAAAAAATCATGGCCAGATTGATGAGGGCGCATAATGACGGCGCTTTTTTTTGCATCTGATGGCCGACTGGCTCCTCTTAGCTGAAAGTTACAGGCAATAATTGCTTCTTTTCCTTTTCAATTGATTTTTTTGGAAGTTTTTTTTCTACTGATTCTACCCATGATTTATCTTCTTTGTTTGCACGATTTGAGGTCCTGGCCGTTGGATTTCATTTTCTTCTGTATATGGATCACCATCCTTGTGGCCGCACCTTCAGATTTTTGGATCGAGGTTTCTGTTTTCCTTTTTCTCCGTAACTTGCCTTCTTCAGACTGCATACAATTTCTTTCTTTTTCTATTAATTACAACAACCGCTAGTATTATTGGCTTGTCTCCATGTTTAATGAATGAAGATGGTATGCTTCGTTTTGCATCTCATACTTATTGGATTTATAAAATATTTGCAATATTTCGCTGCTACTATAATATTTTCTGGAAATGTTTTTGCACCACACCTTCAAATCAAAAGGTATAAACACAGGCTGCTCGTCAACCAAACGCTGCCCCGTCCCTTTCATCCACTCAGGCATAGGCTGTGTTTAGTTCGTGAAATAAAATTTTTTGATGTCACATCGATGTTTTGGATGTCGAAAGAGGTTTTCGGATACTAATAAAAAAACTAATTACATAGCTCGTCTGGAAACTGCGAGACGAATTTATTAAACCTAATTAATTCACTATTAGCGCATGTTAGTTACTGTAGCACTTATGGTTAATCATGGACTAATTAGTCTTAAAACATTCGTCTCGCGATTTTCAACTAAACTATGCAATTAGTTTTTATTTTTATCTATATTTAATACTCCATGCATGTGCCACAAGATTCGATGTGATAGTTTGAGGTGAAAATTTTTAGGAACTAAACCAGGCCATAGCTCCAGAACTGCAACCAAACAAGGACATGAAAAACACACTTGCCTCGTCAGGCAATCTTGCTATCGGTTACAGGCAAGTCACAGGCAGCTGAAATGCCCAGGCAACTCATCCAGGGTTGCATCCAAACATGCCCTGCATCCTTGCTTTCTCGTTCCAGATATCCAATGCTTGATTACTGAATGGAAACGGCAGCACGACCTCCTTGAGATTTTTGAGAGGTTGGATTTCGATTTCTGATGTCGTCTCTTGCTCATCAATTTTCTTCATGTAACTTGAGTGTTAGACTCCGGACAGAGCAGGTGAAGAGACGTGAGAGCTGGCCAGGCCCGGTCCTGTCAGTTCAGAGACCTGGAGCGAAGCTAGGAAGGTGGGCCCTTTAATACAACTCGAAAAAAAATTTCGCTGCCCTAGTTAACATCATATCCTAACTCCGTAAGGATTCCTAAATCCCTATATTCTAATGAAAAAGATTAGGGTGAAAAGCAAATTAAATCTTGATTAAATATATATACTTATCATACATCAATCAAAGAGGAGCAATTATTGGGTACCTCCGTACAAAACTTTGGATGTCTTGTCTACGACTGCCCTAGTGCCTGAACGGAGAGTGGGCTGGGCGTCGCCGGCCAGCAGCCGCGCGCTGGTTGCTCCACGACGTAGGGGCGCACGACCGATCGACGATGGCACAAGCACAACGCGCAGTCGCTGGTCGCAGCGGAGCGGCCGCACGGCAGAAGGGCGAAACTCGACGCGCCGACACGGAAGCCAAAACGATGAATGCATTTCACTTTCACGTACGTGCTTCTCCGTGTCCTGGGGTCCTGGCTTTTCTATGGGCTATTGGACTCCTATACTTACAGCTTACATATATAGGGTTGGGGCCCCTTGAACTCGAGGGCCCTGTGCCCACTACCAGAGAACAGACTTTAGAACGATGTCCCAATTTAGCATTAGCCTCGGCATTTTTTGCCCCCGGGACTAAAGGACCCTTTAGTCCCGGTTGGTAATACCAACCGGGACTAAAGGTCCCTATAACGGTCGTCCATGGGCATGGATCTTTAGTCCCGGTGGTATTACCAACCGGGACTAAAGGTTAAGTAACCTTTAGTCCCGGTTGGTAATACCAGCCGGGACTAAAGCTTTAGTCCCGGTTTGGGTTATGCCCCGGGAATAAAGATTAATCTTTAGTCCCGGTTTGGACCCCTAACCGGGACTAATTATCCCGGCCTATAATTCTGCTCAATTCTTCCTCCCCGAGCCCCGAGCCATTCCATTATTCAAACTCACCGCCTCGTTCTTCACTTGCTGTTGTTGTTCTTGCACTCTCCCCCTCCATTGGTGTTGCTTTTCGATTTTGGAGGTAACAAACTTAATCCTCTTATGTTTTATCAGTAGCTTATCTCATTTTGCGATGTAGATGCATGTGTAACTTTATATGTTGGACTTTATTATGATTTTATATGTCATTTTTAGCTCAAAATCACATGATGATTTGCATATATGTTTGGATAAACAAAAGTTAAATTAGTTCATCAAAATCACGCCTCGCTGCGTCCTCTCATTTGGAGCACGCGCCATTCTCGCCCCCGGTGGCTTACGTGATCTTAGAATTAATTTTTCCATGAAATGAAAAACTTAGAAAATTGTTAGAAAATTGTAGAAAATCCGTACTAGTTGAACTTGCGGACCGTGTTCATTTCGGCAAGCATGTTCTCTCGCCGAAGCGGTAACGGACGTCAAGGAGGAGCTTTGATTCTACGAGGGAGAGCGGCAGCGGTCGTGGAAGACCGTGTTCCCTTTCTCGTAGAATCGGAGCTCTTCCTTGGCCAAGCACGATGCCGTCCGGTGGAGAAATGCTCACCGAGATGATCACGTAAGCAAGGTCAACTAGTACGGATGGTTATTTATTGAAACATGTTTTTGAGCTATAATTTGATGGATATTTGAAAATATGAAATTTACACTAGTTTGCAAAAATAAGTATAGAAAGTAGATGACAATCATTATCGGATCCTCGGCCTCTCGTTCGGTTCTTGAACGATCGAGGCCGAACTCCTCTCATTATCTGCGGCAAGTGTAAGCGGAAGATTGTGATGGAGTACCGAGTCAAGAGACAGGACCCAACAAGGGTCGTGTTTTCTACAAGTGCCCGGATCGCGATGTGAGTTTCTTACGCATTTTATAATTATGGCTAATTGACCTGCTTTTCTTGAATATTTTTGACTAAATATTTTTTGGCTTTAATTTCAATTGGGAGGGCAATGGATGCGATGGTTGGTACTTGGGAGGAAGATTATGCTACATACGTGCGAGAATTTGGGTGCGCTTGAGGTAGCGGTACTAGCTGGCTGATGATGAGCGATGAGCCAAAGGGAGAAGCTTATTGATATTCAACGGAAGAATGATTTGTCTGCATTTTTAGTTGCGTCGATCACAAAATAATTATGTTCTTGAAGTGCATTGTAGTTTTAGTTTGTTTAGTGATAGTTGGGATTGCTTACGTTGTAGCCAAAGCTTAGTTAATTAATCAACCGTGTGTGTGTCATTTATGTTGTGTAATAAAATACTTAATTATGTTCAAGGTTTTTATAATTTGTCGTGGTATGTCTGATTATGTCACGCCATTGGATGTACAATGCCGATCGCCGCTCCCAAGACTTTATAGAGGGCTTGCACTATTTCTTAGGTGTGGCCGAGGCAAATAAGCGGGATGGTTTCATATGCTGTCCATGTGCCCTATGTAAAAATTTAAAGGAATATTCAAGCTCAATGAGTCTTCATTCACATTTGCTTAAGTCAGGTTTCATGTCAAACTATATATGTTGGACTAAGCATGGAGAAAGCGGGGTCATGATGGAAGAAGGTGAAGGAGAAGATTTAGACATTGATGATATTATTGCTCAGTATGGTGCCTTTGATGATACTACAATAGGGGAAGATGAAGAAGAGGTAGCGGTAGAAGATGATCTCGGTGATGCTCTTGGCGATGCCATTCGTGATGCACAACAAGAATGGGAAAGTGAAAAAGAGAAAGTTAAGTTGGAGCGCATGCTTGAGGATCATAGGAAAATGAGCTATGTAACAATTGTAGATCTTGCTGAGATGATCAAACTTGGTATTCAGAGTTTTTTCATCTGAGGTCATTTAGTGTCTCATTTGAGCAAGTTTGACTAAGTCAAATTTGGTCAAATGAAAAAACAACACTTTGACTCTAGTATTATGGACTCTAAATGACTTCGAATTGAAAAGTTTTGAATACCAAGTTTGTTAAACTCAAAAAGATCTACAATTGTTGTTTTGGTCAACTTTCCATTTGAGAAAGTTTGGACGGTTCAAATTTGTGATTTTTAAATTTCGACGCCTACAAACTAGTTTTCGGAACCCTAGATTGTCTAAAATTGAAAAGTTTTGAATACCAAGTTTGTTCATATCATCAATATCTACAATCCTTATATAGGCCATTTTTTCATTTGAGAAAGCTTGAACAAAATGTAGTTTAATTTTCACAAGTGTGTGACATAGTTTTAGATAGTCTATATGAGATTCAAGAAGTTGTGACTAGTGTTTGATAAAAATTTCTCAAATCGGAAAATGAGATATGTAACAATTGTAGATCTTGCTGAGATGATCAAACTTGGTATTCAAAGTTTTTTCATCTGAGGTTATTTAGTGTCTCATTTGAGCAAGTTTGACCAAGTCAAATTTGGTCAAATGAAAAAACAATACTTTGACTCTAGTATTATGGACTCTAAATGACTTCGAATTGAAAAGTTTTGAATACCAAGTTTGTTAAACTCAAAAAGATCTACAATTGTTGTTTTGGTCAACTTTCCATTTGAGAAAGTTTGGACGGTTCAAATTTGTGATTTTTTTAAATTTCGACGCCTACAAACTAGTTTTGAAACCCTAGATTGTCTAAAATTGAAAAGTTTTGAATACCAAGTTTGTTCATATCATCAATATCTACAATCCTTATATAGGCCATTTTTTCATTTGAGAAAGCTTGAACAAAATGTAGTTTAATTTTCACAAGTGTGTGACATAGTTTTAGATAGTCTATATGAGATTCAAGAAGTTGTGACTAGTGTTTGATAAAAATTTCTCAAATCGGAAAATGAGATATGTAACAATTGTAGATCTTGCTGAGATGATCAAACTTGGTATTCAGAGTTTTTTCATCTGAGGTTATTTAGTGTCTCATTTGAGCAAGTTTGACCAAGTCAAATTTGGTCAAATGAAAAAACAACACTTTGACTCTAGTATTATGGACTCTAAATGACTTCGAATTGAAAAGTTTTGAATACCAAGTTTGTTAAACTCAAAAAGATCTACAATTGTTGTTTTGGTCAACTTTCCATTTGAGAAAGTTTGGACGGTTCAAATTTGTGATTTTTAAATTTCGACGCCTACAAACTAGTTTTCGGAACCCTAGATTGTCTAAAATTGAAAAGTTTTGAATACCAAGTTTGTTCATATCATCAATATCTACAATCCTTATATAGGCCATTTTTTCATTTGAGAAAGCTTGAACAAAATGTAGTTTAATTTTCACAAGTGTGTGACATAGTTTTAGATAGTCTATATGAGATTCAAGAAGTTGTGACTAGTGTTTGATAAAAATTTCTCAAATCGGAAAATGAGATATGTAACAATTGTAGATCTTGCTGAGATGATCAAACTTGGTATTCAGAGTTTTTTCATCTGAGGTTATTTAGTGTCTCATTTGAGCAAGTTTGACCAAGTCAAATTTGGTCAAATGAAAAAACAATACTTTGACTCTAGTATTATGGACTCTAAATGACTTCGAATTGAAAAGTTTTGAATACCAAGTTTGTTAAACTCAAAAAGATCTACAATTGTTGTTTTGGTCAACTTTCCATTTGAGAAAGTTTGGACGGTTCAAATTTGTGATTTTTAAATTTCGACGCCTACAAACTAGTTTTCGGAACCCTAGATTGTCTAAAATTGAAAAGTTTTGAATACCAAGTTTGTTCATATCATCAATATCTACAATCCTTATATAGGCCATTTTTTCATTTGAGAAAGCTTGAACAAAATGTAGTTTAATTTTCACAAGTGTGTGACATAGTTTTAGATAGTCTATATGAGATTCAAGAAGTTGTGACTAGTGTTTGATAAAAATTTCTCAAATCGGAAAATGAGATATGTAACAATTGTAGATCTTGCTGAGATGATCAAACTTGGTATTCAGAGTTTTTTCATCTGAGGTTATTTAGTGTCTCATTTGAGCAAGTTTGACCAAGTCAAATTTGGTCAAATGAAAAAACAACACTTTGACTCTAGTATTATGGACTCTAAATGACTTCGAATTGAAAAGTTTTGAATACCAAGTTTGTTAAACTCAAAAAGATCTACAATTGTTGTTTTGGTCAACTTTCCATTTGAGAAAGTTTGGACGGTTCAAATTTGTGATTTTTAAATTTCGACGCCTACAAACTAGTTTTCGGAACCCTAGATTGTCTAAAATTGAAAAGTTTTGAATACCAAGTTTGTTCATATCATCAATATCTACAATCCTTATATAGGCCATTTTTTTATTTGAGAAAGCTTGAACAAAATGTAGTTCAATTTTCACAAGTGTGTGACATAGTTTTAGATAGTCTATATGAGATTCAAGAAGTTGTGACTAGTGTTTGATAAAAATTTCTCAAATCGGAAAATGAGCTATGTAACAATTGTAGATCTTGCTGAGATGATCAAACTTGGTATTCAGAGTTTTTTCATCTGAGGTCATTTAGTGTCTCATTTGAGCAAGTTTGACCAAGTCAAATTTGGTCAAATGAAAAAACAACACTTTGACTCTAGTATTATGGACTCTAAATGACTTCGAGTTTGTTAAACTCAAAAAGATTTACAATTGTTGTTTTGGTCAACTTTCCATTTGAGAAAGTTTGGACGGTTCAAATTTGTGATTTTTAAATTTCGACGCCTACAAACTAGTTTTCGGAACCCTAGATTATCTAAAATTTAAAAGTTTTGAATACCAAGTTTGTTCATATCATCAATATCTACAATCCTTATATAGACCATTTTTCATTTGAAAAAGTTGTAGAATAAAAAATACTATATTTTCTTTATTTTTATAGGTTCAACAAAAATTTCACATCAATTTTGGTCAAAAACAGAGAAAAATTGAAACATTGACGTTACAATAATGTGATAATAAATTTCCTATCGAATAATATTAGTTTTATTAATTTTAAGTTACAAATATATTTTTGCATTAACAAAATACTTAGTATTAGTCACATTTATATTCTATATTCATAAAAGAAATTAAAAACTTTAGGTTACAAAATTTTCCTATTTACAATAAATAATTAGTTAATCAATAGAATTTTTAAAATAAATATTGCAAAGTATTGAAGTTGCTATGGAATTAATTGATTAACCTAGTATTAAACAAAATCAAAATCCCAGGTCTTTCCAAGTACGCTGGCGGGTTGGCAAAATTTTCAGGCCTTCATTCCCGGCCCAGACCAAGAACCGGGACTAAAGGGTGGGCGGCAATTTCGTGCTGCCGCCCAAAATACTTTAGTCCCGCTAGTAACACCAACCGGGACTAAAAACCCTTTAGTCCCGGCTTGTAAGCGCGGCCGGACTAAAGGGTTGGGCCTTTAGTCCCGGTTGAGATTACCAAATGGTATTAATGACCTTTAGTCCCATTTGGTGTTACCAATAGGGACTAAAATACACCGCCCTATATATATCGACTTGTTCTGTTCATCTTCGATCTCGCGCGTCGTCTCTCGATCCGTCTCCGCCGCCAAGACCCGAGCTCGTCTCGTCGTCGCCGAGCCCCGCCTCGTCGCCGATCCCGCCCTCGTCTGCTGTGTCGTCGAGCCCCGCTCGGTCGTCGAGCTCGCCCAAGACGCCTCGGCCTCGTCTGCTGTGGTCGTCGAGCCCTCGCCCGCCTCGCCTCCGTCGAGCTCTCGCCCGCCTTGCCTGCCTCGTGATATCACCGCCGTCGTCGAGCCCCGCCTCACCAAATCGTCTGCCTGTCAATGCCGAGCCCTTGCTTGCCTGCCTCAAATCGTCGAGCTTCGCCTTCCTTGCCTTGACCTAGCTTCATTGCCGATAAATCGATTATAATGTTGGATTTTTAATTGTTTTTTAGATAATACTAATAAATAATATTTAGTAGTTTAGTTAGTTTTTAGATAGTTTTTGATATATGTTAGTTAGATTTTTTAGTTAGTTAGATTTATTAGATAATTGATATATGTTACTTAGATTTTTTAGTTAGTTAGATTTATTAGATAATTGATATATGTTAGTTAGATTGTTAGTTGATATATGTTAGTTTTTAGATAATTTTTAGTTAGTTAGAATTTTTAAAATGTATTATCTATTACTAGTTTATCTAATTTCATGTTAGATTTATTTAATTGGATTTAGTAATTATATATTCTATCTCTCTCTATATATATATATCTAGAGAGAGATTCTATATGTATATACATATGTACTTAATTATTTCTATATGTATATATACATGTACTTATTTTCATAAGTTGAGAGAGAGAAAAATTGCATCTAGAGAGACATTCTATGTGTTATCACATGCATATCTAGAGATATAGACATATGCACTTATTTCTATGTGTTGAGAGAGAGAAAAATATATTGTATCATTCTATGTGTATATATATACATGTACTTATTTCCATGTTTTTGGATCGAAAGTGTTTTGATTCGATTCCAAAGCCTATACCTTATGTAATTCTTATGTTTATCCTTATGAAATATTATGTGTTATTATATTTAATTGGATTTAGTAATTCTATATGTGTTATCACATGTACTTATGTTATGTACCATAATAATTCTATCTATGTGTTATCTTGAAGATACAAATGGTCTGCTCCGGATGATAACTTGAGTGATGACATAATGGCGGATATTATCAACGCCGCACCAATGTGGATGTAGATGACACGAGTCAGTACTTTGCTGATTATGAGGATATCCTGAATATGCCGGTGGTTGAAGATCAACAAATTGTCGCGCAAGAAAATACTGGCGAGGTATATTCGATTATCTATCATCTCTTATAGATGCATGCGTACGTATATTTGTTGTTAATCGTTGTGTTTCTACTCATGTAGCCGGTCTCTGGATCTACATCAACCACCGACAAAAGTAGGAAAGTCCGAGGGCCAAAAAAAAAAGCCATTAGAGGGCCGTTTCATAATATCAGAATTCGACACTCGACACCGGCAAACCATTGGGACCACATGCTCAGACATATGTCAATCAATGTGGGTTCATTGTAAGGGATAGGATCCCAGTTAGTGCTCGTGAATGGAAGCGAAAGATATCCGCTCTAATGTTAGTTTTGTATCTGATCGTGATAAGAACCTAGCTTGGAGAGATATCACTCAGCATTTCACATTACAAGCAGATGATGCTTTGAAGGAGCTAGTGAGGGATTGGACAATGAAGAAGATGGCAACATTGTTCCAGAGTTGGAAGAAGACATTGTATAAAAAGTTTATCTTGAAGAATGCTACGCCAATTTCAATGCTAAGGCGTTTGTCAAGTTGGAGTCCCATTGGGATGCCTTCGTAGAATACAAGACATCTCAAGACAGTGAGGAACGTGTGATGAGGAATCGGCAGAATGCCCGACAGAAGCAATACCATCATCGCATGAGATCGGTGGTTATAGGAGTGCTATTCAAGTGGCGTAACCTAGAAGCGTAGATTACCGCCAAGGGAATCATACCACTGAAACAATAGAAAAGAACCGGCCTCAACGCCGAAGGATTGGTTCTACACTCATGGGGGAAGCCTAGACCCGGAACCGGCAAGCTAATTTTCGCCAAAAAAATTGAGAGAGCAACACGAGACTAGCTCGTGCTAGGGAAGAAGCGATAGTGGTGTTTTCAAGCCCAACAGAGAGAAGGATGAATTGACATATGCCCTAGAGAATCCCGAACACGGTGGTCGAACAAGAGGCTATGGGGCGGTTCCGTGGCTACACGCATTCAAAGAGACAAGGATACCTCTGAAGCCGCCAGAGAAAGAAGGATGAGGAGGCGAATCGAATTCGTGCATTGGAGCAATTTGTTGATGAGTCACGACAAGCATTGCTTGAATCACGTGAACGAGAAAAATCTCTTGAGGCAAGAATGCGGAGGAGAGATCAAGAGGCAAGTGCAGCTAGCAATGAGTCAAATGCAATCGCAATCAACGCCGGAGTCACCATTAGCCCGTTGGTCGATGAAAAGCGGTTGTGCTTCTACGGAGCTGCCGATTATTCAAGACGACGCTGGGTTGCGCTTCCTCGTTGATGACATTACCGAGCCTCTAACAAAATGTGAGCTGCACATTCCAGATGGTAATGCATCAATCATGGTGGCTGTCGGGTTGTATCTCCAATAGACCGAACGAAGACACCAAGAATCCATGGGTCGATTATTCAACCTTGGATATGCTAGCGTCTCGGTCGATAGAGTGCTCAAAGGTTACAGCAATGTTCCTCTTGACATTGAAGGCGGTGATGGGGAGAAGACACTAGGAGAAACAGAGAAGATATTTATTCAATGGCGCAAACGCTTCATCATCATTCATTCAGGGCGCCACCGCTTCCCCTACCTCACCCTAGGTACGAATGAAAGTGAATGAAATATTATTTTCCATTAATTTTCTATTGGCTTCAAAAATAATTGACACACAAATTGTTTTTATAGCAGGTCTCTCCCAGTCTAGCCTAATCATTCATTCCCCATCTCATCACAGCAATCGTGGGGCGAGACGACTTCATCCCCACGGCGATCGCTAACTCCTACACCGCCCCATCGCCTCCACAACGATCTCCAACTCCTACACCGCCCCACCGCCTCCACAACGATCTCCAACATCTCCACGCCGGTCTCCACCAACACCGGCCTCATCGCCTCCACGCCGATCTCCAACACCGCCCCCACCCCTCCACAAATGACGCACTACAAAGACGCCTAAGGTCCCGGCAAAGAAGACCCCGAGAAAAGAGTTATTTCTCAAGAAATACTTCTGAAAAGACCGATGAGCAAATAGCAATTTGAAGAAGACAAAAAAGGAAAAGATTTTTTATAGATATCAAAAACAAGAGTCAAGCAAAGCTTAACGAGAAGCCGTACTTTTACATACCACGAGATGTCTTTGTGGCGGAAGGTCGATGCTCACAAGAAAAAGATGATTGAACTTCGTAAGCCTTCGCCACTATCAGACTATTTATATTAGCAACGTAGAATACGTACATAAAAACATATTATATATTAAACAAATACGTGTAACTGAACTGAAAACAAATTAAACAAAAAAAAAGAAAAAGAACCTTTAGTCCTGGTTGGGGTTACCAACCGGGACTAAAGTGGCGATTAGTCCCGTTGGTAACCCCAACCGGGACTAAAAATCTTATTAGGTTCGCTCGGCTAGAGGGCCTTTAGTCCCGTTGGTGTTACCAACCGAGACTAAAGGTCCCTCTTTAATCCCGGCTCGATGACCCGGGACTGAAGGTTCCACCTTTAGTCCCGGGATCGTTGTCCCGGCACGGTAACCGGGACTAAAGGCTGTTACCGCCCGGGACAACAAGTCCATTCTGTAGTAGTGGCCACCGCACTGCTCGAAACCCCCCAGGGCCGGGGCTGGAGCTGGCATGGCTCCTTTCAAAATATGCAGACGTGGAAGCTTCGGGGCCTCAAAGCAGAGCCTCTCAAGGCTTGGGAATCCGTCCCATCCCACAACGAAGATGTCGCCCGGAAATCCGTCACCATCCTCAGCCAGCTTCAGATAAAGCAACCGGCGTAAGCTTTGCAGACTAGACAACTCCTCCAGCGGCAGACCGGTAGAGGACAGCTGCAGCTCGGAGAGATTGTTAGCTGGCGATGTAATAAAATTAGGCAGCGTGTCTCGTAGCTTCCCTCGCAGTTTGATGGAGCTGAGCATGCAGGGATCCGAGCTCTGTGTATTGTTAAAGTAGCCCGCGAAGTAGTCGCCCATGTTGCTGCCGCCGAAATCGATGGACAGAGACTCTCAAGGGAACTGTTTCCCATGAAACGCTGCTGGAGGGAGGACACGAGAAGACTTACTGAATCTTTGCTGATGCCGTACTTGCACCATATCTTAAGTTTCCTTAGTAGCCTCAAGTGGAGCACGATGGGCTCAAAGCCATTGTTCCCAGCCATAACTAGCCCTGACAGAGTCTGCAGTCTACTTTGTTCTGAAAAGAATCTCTGCATACTTCTTATTTTCTTCTTATTTTTCAGCTGCTGCGGTAGCTCAAACTGGCCAAACAGGTGAGCCAACCGTGGGAGCATTAACACTTCAACGGGCAGTAGTATAACCTGCGTCTCACGGATGTCCAGTGTCTCTAAATCATGTAAGTTTCCTATTGCATTGGGGATCTTGCCAACCTCAGTATTCCTAAGGCTCAGATACTTGAGAAGCACCATGGATCTACATATGTCACGGAGAATATTATTGCTAACCCACCCGCAACCTTCCAAGTCCAGGACTCGTAACAGTCTGCCCCTATGGAAATCGAAGGGCCGATGATAACTCTTGCAAATTGTCAGAGACCTGGCACGATTCAATTTCAATACAATTTCCGCCGCAACTCTACCAGTATCTGGGGTGCAGCTGTGAATAGATAATCGACGGACAGGACGGTCAACTTTCTTCCTGTGAAGAGGCTGATCGTCGTGAAATATAGTGGCCATGTCATTTGAGACTGATTTGTGGACGATGAACTCCAGCATTACAGTGGGAACTCGACACCTCTTAACCTTGGAATTGTTACCAATCTTCACAGGCTCAATAATGCTCCGGTCAATCAGTTCATCAAAACGGTTACTTGCAACTTGTTCCGCACTGAGCATTCCTTCTCCCCAAGCCAGTCCCTCAGCTACCCATCTTCTAATTATACTCTTCCTCTTGATTGGATAATCACGGGGGAATATGCTTAGAAAAAGCAAGCAGGTCTTGTGATCATTATCAGGGAGCCTGTCGTACCACTGGTTAAGCACTTTGTTCATTTCGTCCGAGGCGAGCAGTGCACCTGGCAGGTAGTTACCAAGGTTTAGCTTCCTCACCGTCAGATTTAGCCCATGATAATTATTTCCAGTGCTGAACGATCACATTTACTTAGTATTTCCTCAAATGCACTGTTGAGTGCAGGTGTGCAGTTTGCTCCACTGCGGCAAACCTTTCTCTGCATTAGTTCATAGGAATGTGGAGGGCTAAGAACTTGCATTTTGTATATGTAACTGCCACAGCTGCAGGCATCTGCGACTGGTGGAATGCTTGTGGTCACGATTATTTGACTATCATGGTAATTTTTCTGGAAGACACTTTGTATATCGTACCACAACCTTGCTCCCTGCAGATCATCAATGACGACCAGGAACCTAGCAAAGTAAAACAGAACGACATTCAGGTCTACAGTCAAGCTAGACAATTTTTTTTTAATAAACAACAGCATGGGAGCTGCCCACTATATTAATAACAAGCAAGACGGCCCAGGCTAGAGAGAATGCTTTGTTTCATCGACATATACTGTATATCTAACCAATTTCTATAGTATTCAATGTGTAGTCATAACAAAAATTAAGAACTGCGAACACATTTTGGATATGTGTCCATGTGTGAGAATGACAAGTGATTGTCAGGAGATGATCAAGACTTGGTTTAGTGTGTTAAGACTAACCATTGCTTGAGTTGGTGTATGTGCAACATGTCTCTTATTATGATGGGAGCGTTGAGACGGTCGAAGATAATGGAGAAGATCAAGCGAGTTAGTGCTAATGGACTAGGAGCAGTGAAGGATGGACGTGGAGACTTCGACCAGGGGACCAAGGGCTGGAGGATGGATCATGGACGGTGACAGACCAAGATCCTAAGTGTTCCCCATAGGGCCGACTACCCGGATTGCCGGGCCGGCCCAAGGTCTGCCTAGAAGACATGAAGTAAGGTGGCATGTTCTCCAGGGCATGCAGGGCCAACCAAGTCGGATTATAGGAAAGTCAATCTCTATAATAGAATTAGAACTCTTCTATTGTAACCGACTAGGATTAGAACATGGCACTTGTCCTCTGGGCTATATATAGAGAGGCAGGGGCACCCCCTTGTACACATAATACATACAACAATCCAACGCAAGGCAATGCGCCTAATTGGACGTTGGGTGTTACGCTATCCAGCGGCCTAAACCAGAATAAATCATTGTCTTTGCGTTCATCATCGAGTTTGGCTTACTTCGATGCCCTTCAATCATCATTTTGGGTAACCCCGTAATGTGTTGCCGGTCATCAGACACCGATAGATGGTGCGCGACTACCGAAATATACTCCGGCACCATGACCACTAAGCTCTGCAGGAATAGCACCATTAGCTGTGGTCACAGTCGGGAGGTCTATATGATCCCACGGCCAAATGTCGACGAAGATAATGAGGAACTAGAAGACATCTTCGCTGACACCCAGAGCATGAACAAAGAAACGAAAGATGACTAAGCCAAGCTTGTAAAGAAGAATAGGCAATGTACATGATGCCGACTTCGCGCTCAACATCGTCGGGAAGAACACGATCGCCATGAAGCCAAACAGTGACGCATGGAAGAAGAGCTAGAACAGGAACGCCTTTGCCGTGAAGCATATAGCTCTATCGTGCATGACCTCGACTCCCACTTCTGGGAAGTCGCTGGGCACATTATCTACAACTCTCCACAAGCCAACATCATGTACATGGCACAATCACTATGACTAGCACTTGGCGACATCGACAAGCTAGTGTACATACAAATGAGCATAGACGATGTTGACTGAAGTCAAGACCACAGTTGACCAAGCCAATGTTCGTGCGTGAGGATTTGGTGATCTGGCGGTTGAGGACGAGCGCTGACACAAGCCGTGATCATGGAGGAGGCATAGTGGATATGCGACTCCTGTTTGGTTAGGCAGTTTCAACCTCAAAATCGCGGACAATAGGTTTGCTGGGTTTGGGCATCAAAACCTAGTGGAGGATTTCAGGCAGCACATGGAATAATCGAAGAGCTTGCGTCAAGGTGAAGCTTTCTTGTGAAGGTGTGGCAGAACCACCCAAAATAATGCACTTACGGAGGTGCTTGTCTTCCACTGACACTAAGCACCCCGAGAGTGAGCTACATCGGGCAGGTTCTATCGAGCACACCCCAAGGGAGAGCCCGAATGATCCACATTTTCCCCCAAGGATCCAATAATGATAACGAGTTACAATACTTAGTCCATTTCATACATCCAGAGTTCTTAGAAATGTATTATTACATTACCAAATTCAGAGTGCGGAATATTAAACAGCGGAATGAAAATAAACATCTATCGATAATAAACAAGGATCCGTCTATGCCCACCAGGAGAATCCTTCACACAACGGCTACTTCTCAAGCTGCACCTACAACAGGGGTAAATAAACCCTGAGTACACAATGTACTCGCAAGACTTATCTGACTAGTGGGAATAATTTCCCGACTCCAAGGGATATGATAAGCTTTATGGTTTGCTGGGTTCCTTTTTGTAGAAAGTAATACTAATAGTGAATCCTTATGTATATTAATTATTAGCATTCATGATTAGTTCATTATCTAACCATTCTATGTAAGCACCTATTCTACTTTCAAGCAAGAGTTGAGCAAACAGTTCCATTTCACCATCTTTCCTCCTTCAGTTCTTACTACGGTGCTAGAGTGTAGACAAGTCGTACCGGATTGCCCGGTGATTCGCGAATCAATATGCCTAGCTAGGTACCCCAAAACACACGCCCCGCTTGTACCCCAGGCACAAGTAGGACCAACCCACCACTCTCCTATCAAGGGGTCCATGTCCCTGTCCAAACTTGGACTCTAAGCCCCCGCTCTTGAGTCCCAGACTCAGTGCGGTGCTTAGACCTCCACTATCCCCGCCTCTAATCAGTCGGTCCGGAAAGAGCCGAAACCCACGACAAGAGAGCAACAAGCCTTCCCTGCGCCCATACACAAGTAGGTGCTCGGGATAATAAGTCTGTGACTTGCCTAGAGTCCATTGCAACGGCCGGTCCTTAACCAACACAGACTGGGAAAAAGTGTAACCAAGCTATGCCCTGTTAGCCGCAGGACACAACCTCTTACACCCACCAATACCAAACCCATATCCCTACCCGGTCTCAATTTTCCTTTCCACCATTTTATCATGAGTGATCATAATAATCACCTATTGTGAGTAACGGCAGGTTACTCACGCTACCGACATCCTAAGCATAGCAGCTACTCGACCTATACTAGTAGGACTCATAGGTAAGTATATTTATGCATGTAGTTTCCATAAAATGCCTGTAACGTAAATGCACATCACATATATATATATATTCAATGATCATTCAAAAAATAGGGGTTATACACTGGAGCTTGCCTTGGGCAGGCGAGGTGTCAACAAAGTCAGCAACTGATAGCTCCGGGGCACCCTCCTGTACGAGAATCTCCTCCTCGTACTCTTCAATGATCTCCTCGTACTCCTGTTCGCCCGCAGGCACGAACTCTACCAACTCGTTATCTACATGCATGAAATGATGATGCAACACTTAGTAATACAGCAACAACAACTCTTAAAATAAACTACATCTACCAAGCTACTAAACTAGCTCTACTGACTAAGACGCTACGTTACCTATCATTCCCACTAAATATGTATGAAACATTTCATGTATTAACTTAGCAACTAAAGGAATCCCTATTCTTAATAAGTCTGCATACAAAAGTGATGTATCCATTCATTATTTCAAGAAAAGTCCAATGAATGCGACGTATTGAGCAATGTTGTGCGAGGGAGACTTACCCAATACTCTGCCTTCACCCGCGCCGCCTTGTTGGGGTACTCCACATCGGTGGCGATGGCGTAGTGGTCAAACGAGTAGGCCGGCTCCGTCTTCGATGCGTACGTGACAATGCCGGGGAAGTGCCTGCACAGAAGACCCAGGATGCTGTAACACCCCGGTGTTATGCCAGCATTTAGGCACTGCAAATCATGCGTATTGTGCATCATCAAGCATCCTAAGTATCCATGCCTAATTATGTACATAATAACTAAAACCATGCTTCGAAACATATGAAACATGCTCGTGAAACATGAATGTTGCATACACTTGTTTAGAGTTGTTTTTGCCCTAATTATGCTTGCTAGGTTAGTAAAACATATTTGGCTATAATTGTAAATCATCTAGAATTATTTAGCACAGTTTTTGGAGCAAAGTTGTATTCAAACTTTTGACAAAATATACATTTGAAATCTTTATTGAAAATGGTCAAAAATCCTCCCTATTTAGCTTTTACTTCCCAATTCAAAATCTATGCAAAATTTTTAGTTGGTCCCTAAAGCAAAGTTGTAGAGGATTAAATTCTAAGCAACTTTTATTTTTGGGCCATTTTTAAAAGAAGTCATTTTCTTGCTCAAAAGGGTATTTGAAAACTAATATTTGGAAATTCCTTGAAAATAGAATTTGAAAAAGGGTTTCTCTCCTTTCGCGGGCCGCCGCCTCACTTCTGGCCCGCCAGCTGAAGCCGGCCCAACAATCCACGCCACGCATGCGCCTTCACTTGCCCACCACTTTCCTGAGCCAGCCTCGCTCATGGCCCAGCCCGCTCATTATTTTCGCTACTCACAGGCCACACACCGTTCCCTCGCGCCTTGCGCCTTCAAGCTGTCAGTAGCCTTCGCCGGTAGCCACCATGCGCCGGCGATGCACGCCGCGCGGTAGCCTCGGCCTGCCTCACCCTCCATGCGCTCGCCTTCATCTGCTGCCCCCGCTGCGCTCCCCACTTCACTCTCCCCACGCGCCTCTCTTGCCCCATGACTGAGCTCGCTCTCTCCCCTTCAGCAAGCAAGCGGCGGCAAAACTGCCACCACCCATTCCCCAGCCCCCGAGCTCCACCTTTTGCGCTTGCCAGGCTCACTCTCGCCAGCACCGCCATGCAGACTCGCGCTTCGCCGCCGTCACTAGTGAGGAGAAGGTAGTGGCCACAGGCCCCTTTCGCTTCTTCCCTCCTCGCTTTCCCGTGCACCTCCGCTCGCCGGAGCTCGGCTCTGTGTGGACGGCGCCGCTCTGCCTTCTCTCTCTCCTCCTTTTCTCACGCTTCGGGTCCGCCGTCACCTTGCCGTGCTGCAAGGCATCATCCACCGGACCGCGCCATAGCCGTAATAATGGCCGGCCGCAGCCAAGGCAGCGCCGCCGCTCCACCATTGCCGTCGGCAAGCTTCGCTCCGGTGACCTGCCCCTCCATAATCACCTCCATCCGACGCGATTTGGCATGGGGAGCACGTTGGTGCCCTCCGTTTCACCGGGGAACCTCGCCGTCGACGAGAACGCGCCGCCCCTGCTTCGGTCTGACCGATAGGTGGGGCCGTTGACCCAAGGGGCCTGCTCGTCAGCGCCCTGGCTCGGGTCTGGCTGCACAGCACTGGGTGCACCCAGCATTTTTGTCGGCTGGTTTTAAAAAGGATTTAAGAAATGCTTTTTCAGAATTCTGTTAAATGCTTTGGAAATTTATAACTTGCTCAAATTTGCTCCAAATTTGTTGAAACAAATTTTGCTAGGTTCCTTGTCACCAGATCTACATGATAAAAATATTGCATGTCATTTTTGAGATACTTTTCTGTAGAGCTTAATTTAATCATTGATATTGCCGATATCTTGTAAAATGTGTAGTAAAACCTATATGTTTCAGAAAAATATGCTTCCAAGTGTGTTATTCTTCTTGTGTAATGTACTTCATAGGAAAAATATATGCCATGCATGTCCTGTAGAAAAATTGTGAGATGTAGTTCAAGTGCCTTTAATGGCTGATTTTTGTTATTTTTGCTAGAGAGCAAAATTTGTATAAAGCATGCATGTGATAATTTTTGTACAGTGATTATTTACTGTTTAGAACCTAGGAAAAATACTAAATCTGTTGTTTGACACTTTTCATAATACAAAGTATTTTCATGCTCATAATTAGGTCCAAGCTTGTCATTTTTGTGTAGGTTACTCCACTTATCCAAATGCCATAAAAATCTGGTGGTAGACTACTTAGGGTAGTACTATGCTATGGTAATTTTCTAAGATTTTTCTAAGCTATAAAAATAGATGTTGCTATTCAAACCTATTATTAATTAGGGTTTAATCAAATGTTGCCTTATGTATGATTAAGAAATTAGTGAAGCTTTGGTGTATCTTTGAAGCATTTAATGAGATGTGTTGACTCAGCATATTAGTAGTAGAAGAGAATGCAGTAGATGACATGTGCTTGTAGTATATGTTCTTGGATGATGTTGACTACCTTGCATTCAAGCATATTCATTGTGTTCATTTCATCCGATGCACCTTTTGCATAAGCACTTATGCACCTGCATCATACAGGATCGCAAACCGAGAACCCAGTCATCATACCCGAGGAGCTCGAGGAGCAGCTCGAGGTGCAGCCGCAGGAAGTGACCGAAGCCGACGAGGAGGACGTTGAGGAACTTCCGGAGTGCCCCGATCACCGCCCGAGCTCCTTCGAGAGAGGCAAGCCCCGGAGCATTTTTCTCCCCGATTTGCGATTATTAATTAATGCTTTACTTTAATTGATGCATTACATTCAGGAGTTGTTTGCAACCGTTGCTGCATTATACCTTGTCTACCTTTGTTATAATATATCCTTGTTACCCTGGTATCCACAGTTGAGTCAATGCTTAGCTGGCTTAGACCGGTAGAAGTCGGATGATTTCCTGTCACCTGCGAGCTATAGGTGGTTACCTGGATCTGCTTGGATAACTATGTAGTCATGGTATAACTAAGTGTTAAATGAAGTTGAGACCGGACGGAGACTTACAGAGTTTTGGACTGTAGTGCTTTCCGTCTATGTCGATTAAGGACCGACCGTTGTTGGGCCTCAGGTCATGTTGAACGCATGCCTTACATTTAGCTGGCCGAATAAAGTACCTTTCGACCGTGAAGCTAGGAGATTATTCGGGCCGAGTAGATTGCCCGCAGCGCACTGTGCCGGAGCAGGTGTGGTAGGACACGGGGGCGAGATGATAAGACCAAAGTGCAGTCGGTCGGCCCCCGAGTACATGTGGTTCCTAGCAAACTCGAGATTCCTGGATAGTTGACTCGGAGACTGATACCTCAGTTTAGCGGGTGAGAGAGGTTTGTGTAAGGAATAAATCACCAGCTGGTTAGGAATCGATTCGAATCGCCATCACTCCTGGATAGTGAGCACTTGACTTGAGTTACTTCATCGTAGTAATGTTAATGGAACACGTGGACAGTTATAATGAATATGACATTATGGAAGTTGTTGATGATCATGGGTTATCATTATTTGCTTAATCACATGTTTGCTCTAGTATAGGTGCAAATCTAGTCGACAGGTTAATAATAATTAACTTGACAATAATGCTTTTGGAAAGGTTCTTGAAATGCTAAAAATGCTTCTTTTTTCAAAGGAGTCAGCTACCCTACTATAAAGCCCTTCATAATCCTTGATGTCACTTATTTTCGGTTATGTCGGGTAAGTCTAGCTGAGTACCTTCTCGTACTCAGGGTTTTATTCCCACTTGTTGCAGATGGGCAGATGTATTATGGCTACTATATCAACTACCTTTATCCTGCGATGGGTGATGCTTAGGACCATGGGCATGGTCATTCCTTACGTCTCGTCTAATGCTTTTGTTGGAAATGATCATTAGCTGGCACTGTATTTGAACTCCGTGTGAGTGTGTGTGGTTTTGAACAAATGGCTTCCGCTACTTCTATTTGAACTCATTTTGTAATAACTATGTTTAAACTCTGATGTATCTGTGATGCAAACTTTTATGTAATATGTGATGGTGACCGCTAAACTTATTACGATCTTGGCTGGTATGTGAGTTGGTTTGAAATCCTTTGTGATTTCACGGACTACCGGGTTATACGGGCTTAAGTTTGCAAAATCGTCTGCTCTGGCGGATGATTTTCTTACTTAATTTCGTATAATTGGTCGGTTCTGTTACAGCTGGCATCAGAGCATGGTTTAGCGTGTTACTGTTCACAAGTGTATTTAAAACAAAAAGGCATTTGAAAAACGTGATTTCCAAACTAAAAAGTGTGCCAGTGGTCATATCCTTTATGCCCAGTTAAGGACTCTAGGTGGCTTAATTAAGTACGGACTTGGGGTTCTTGCATCATATTTCTCTTTTGTCGCTCATACGGCGTGCTATTGTATGAGTGCCACTTGTTTGAGTGGTAGTGTATGGATCAATTGCCTCTACGCCTTGGCAAGTGTGAGTTGTGAGAGCATGATCGGATACACCGCCGATCTAGGGTGAATGCTTATATGATGCTGGAGTAATTACATGTTCTACGCATGTTTTACAAAGGTATCTCATGTGGGGGTATTTCGTCTGTTGAGGCGATGCCGTCAATAGGACGATGGTTCGGGTAGTTACTACCGTTGTACACGTATCTAGGGATTCGTGTAGAGCGTGTAGATAAAATTTACTGCTTTTATGCATTCATCGAGAATTGGGCTAAAATGAATCTTCTGTAGGTACATAACAACATTATCGTGTAGAACGTATTAGATACGTAATTGAGAGATCGTTTGTGTGCCACCGAATTCGTCGCTAGAAATTATTTATTTCATAAGTTTGTGAGAACGTATGACACGTACATATATCATATTACTTGTGCATTTCATTCATGTCATGCATTCCTCCCCTTATAAATTGATTATCTCATTTTGATAAAAGTTGTATCACCTAAAATATGTTTCCACGGGGTAATAAAAGAACTTTTGCTACAGATGGCCCGCACGAAGCAGACCGCCCGTAAGTCCACCGAAGGAAGAGCACCTCGACGTCCGTTGGCCCTGAGGGAGCACCGCACCACGGACACCTTCTTGAGCGAGTTTGGCATGCTGACCTTGCTTTGGAGAGTGCTCCATGATGTGGGGTACCCAGAGGGTCAAGAGCCGGTGTACTCTTAGAATGAGAGCCAGTTAGTAGAGGATGGACTTGCAATGGTGGAGATCATGGTTCCTGCTCTTGGTGATGCTCCAGAGTGGGATGGTTGGCACTTGGAGTTTGAGGGTCGCACTCCTGTTGAGGGTGCAGAAGGAGCAGCTTTCTATGTCATCAGAGATATCATGAGCATATTTCCCAGTGAGCTTGCGGCAGCTCTAGCTGACACCTTTCCTAGGGATGATCCTCGTGATGCTATTTGGGTTCAACCTCAGGGAAGTGCCTTGGTTAGAGGTCCAACTGAGGGACAGGCTAGCGACAACCATGCTATGAGTGCTATGTTCGCCGCCATCAAAGCGTATGAGGGTCTTGAGAGGACCTACTGGACTTTGACTGGCTTACGTAGTCATGATAAGCTCAAGGTAAGAAAGTAGAAGAAGAAGCAGGCACATGCTATAGCTAGTTTGCAGGAGCAGTTGGCTGATATGAACTTACAGCGAAACCAGGCGGTTGAGAGAGGTAATAGAGCTATGCAGCGGGTGCATACGTTGACCCAAGCCAACAACAATGCAGACCGCATGATTGGACAGTTGGTTCAGGAGAGGAATGAAGCCTGGGATGAAAGGGACCTTCTGCTGTAGAGGGTCGATGAGCTAGAGGAGTACAATGTCAACCTGCACGAGGAGTTTCATGCGCTCTACAATGGGGTTGGCCCATATGCTCCTCCAGACGCCGCTGGCATGGACATCGACGACGACAACGAGGACGAGCCTGTAGTTTCACCTGGGGGCGATGGTGACGTCTCCGACCCCGACGATGGCCCCGAGGAGTAGGCTAGTTGCCTTGCACTAGTATTTAGGTCCTGTCGCGATGACCTTTCTTTTGTTGGCATGTAACCTAATGTATCTTGCTTCGAACTTATGAGACTTGGCATGTGATTGGAACTTGGCTAGGAATGCGATATCTAAACGCATAAAAGTCCAGTGTATGTATGCTGGCAATTTGGTTGTATGGACGCGATGTTTGCTTTTGAAGTAATTTAATTAGTGACGTTGTTTTAATTGGGATGCGATTATTGTGCCTCTGTTTTATTGTATGAATTTATTCTCTCCAGTAAATTCAGTATGGCATAATTTTTCCTTCACTCACAATTATTACAGCTTCACTCAATCATTACTTGTTGCTGAAATATGCAGATGACAAATACTCGCCGTACCACGTATGAGGCCGCTGAGACCGGTGCTAACGGTGCGGGGACCGGTGGTGGTGGTGGAAACCACGTCAACAACAATGAGCCTCCCCATGAACCGCATTTGCCACCTCCTCCCCCGTTTACCCCAGAGGTGTTCCTCACATAGTTGCTCGGAAGTCAGTGCAACACGGAACAATCCCAGAAGAACATGGAGGATTTTCTGCGTACTATCGCCAACAATGTTCAGCGCGGTAACAATCAGGGTGGTGGCATTGGGGTGAATCAGCACAGCAGCTTCAAAGATTTTATGGACACCAGGCCACCAATATTCAAGGAGGCAAATGTAACCACTCGATCTTTGAAGAATGGATCAACACTATGGAAGATAAATTCCGTGTGTTGAGGATGACCGAGGTATTGAAAACGAGTATGCTTTGCACATCGCTTGCAAGGACCAAAGGGGAATGTGGTGGAAGCACCATCGCACAACCTTCCCTCCAAATGCTCGAGATTACGTGGAGAGAGTTCATTTGAGGCCTTCCGTGGAGTTTATATTCCACCCAAAGTTGACCGAGATGAAGTTGGGAGAGTTCTTGGCGTTGAATCGGGCACCAAGACTGTGGACGCAATATTTGCATGCCTTCAACAACTTGTGTCGTTATGCTCCCGACATGGTTGACACCGATGCTAAGAGAATCGCGCCATTTCAGAGAGGACTCAATCCAAAGATGATGAAGCATGTGGGTACCAACACCGTGCTAGATTCAATGACTTCATCGGTGATTGTCCAAGCAGAAAAAAGAACAACAATGCCAACACACTGCACCAAGACTCGCAAGAGCGCCCTAGAAGGTGGTCCGTCCCAAGCAAGATCACCTGCGGGAGGTCGTCCTCCCTATCGTCCATCAGCACCTGGCGCTAGGTTCAGGCCACCACAGCAGAGAGGTCAGAATTTCCAGGGACCCCAAAAGCCTTACAAGATGGCAGTACAGTCTAACAAGGCAGCCGCAACTGCGGTACAGGGCAGTTCCAAGGGAGCTGTGGGATCTACTGGTACAGTGAGGGGACCCTGCTACAATTGTGACCAACCCGGCCACTTCTCAAGGTTCTGTCCTTATCCGCCCAAGAAGAAGCAACAGACTTATAATGCTCGGGTGCATAGTACAACTGTGGATGAGATTCCTGAGGGAGAGCCCGTAACCGCTGGTAAGTTTCCTATCAATGAAAACCCTACAGTTGTTCTATTTGATTCTGGATCATCGTATTCTTTTATGAGTCAAGCATTTGCACAGAAACATGAACAACTATGCACGGAATTGGGTTATGGTTACCATATAAGTTCAGCAGGGGCTGATGTTTTGACCAATCAGATGGTTCGAGGGGCAACCCTTGAATTAGGTAGCAGAAAGTTTCGAGTAAACTTGATAGTTGTGCCTGGACTAGTACTGGATGTCATTATGGGGATGAATTGGATGAAGGATTGGGGAGCAGTTATAGATACAGGAAGTCGGGTACTTACCCTTAAGGATCCCCTAGGTGAGGGTACTTTCCAAGTACCATTGCCTCGGAGAACAGACCTTATAAGTGTGACATGTGCTACTGAAGTCATTCCTATTCATCAGATTCCGGTAGTGTGTGAGTTTCCGGATGTATTCTCGGATGAGCTACCTGGTCTTCTGCCAGATAGGGATATTGAGTTTGGAATTGAGTTACTCCCCGGAACAACTCCGATTTCAAGGAGACCCTATCGGATGCCTCCAGATGAATTAGTTGAGCTGAAGAAGCAACTAGAAGAGTTATCGAAAAAGGGGTTTATCCGGCCAAGCAAGTCTGAATGGGGATGTCCCGCCTTGTTTGTGAAGAAGAAAGAGGGCATGTTGAGAATGTGCGTAGATTACAGGCCACTTAACGCTATAACCGTCAATAATAAGTATCCCTTGCCTCATATTGATGTTCTGTTTGACCAGTTAGCCAAGGCTAAGGTGTTCTCAAAGATAGATTTGAGATCTGGTTATCATCAGATCAAGATTAGGCCACGAGATATACCAAAAACTGCATTTTCCACCAGATATGGGTTGTATGAGTATCTTGTCATGTCCTTTGGCTTGACAAATGCTCCTGCCTATTTTATGTTTTTGATGAATATAGTTTTCATGCCAGAATTGGATAAGTTCGTGGTTGTGTTCATCGATGACATTCTGGTGTACTCCGAGAACGAGAAGGATCATGAAGAGCATCTGAGAATTGTCTTGACCAAACTTAGAGATCATAAGCTATATGCTAAGTTTAGCAAATGCGAATTTTGGTTGAAGAAAGTTCCTTTCCTTGGTCACATTCTGTCAGAAAATGGAGTTTCAGTCGATCCAAGTAAGGTGCAAGAGGTTATGGATTGGAAGGCACCGACCACAGTTCCTGAGGTTAGAAGTTTCTTAGGATTAGCCGGTTACTATCGTCGTTTTATACCGGACTTCTCGAAGATTGCCAAGCCAATGACAAGTCTGCTATAGAAAGATCACAAGTTTGTGTGGACAGAGGAGTGTGAAGCATCTTTCCACACTTTGCGAAAACTGTTGACCACTGCTCATGTTCTCGCACAACCAAACATTGAGAAACCATTTGATGTGTTTTGCGACGCATCGAAAACGGGTTTGGGCTGTGTTCTTATGCAAGAAGGAAGAGTCATTGCTTATGCCTCACGTCAGTTGAGAAAGCAAGAGGTTAGCTATCCGACACATGATCTTGAACTTGCTGCAGTTGTGCATGCCCTAAAAATTTGGAGACATTATCTACTTGGTAATGTGTGCAATATTTTCACAGATCACAAGAGTCTCAAGTACATCTTTACCCAACCAGAGCTGAACATGAGACAGCGCAGATGGTTGGAATTGATCAAAGATTACAACTTGAATGTGCAATATCATCCTGGAAAAGCCAATGTAGTGGCAGATGCTTTGAGTAGAAAGTCACATTTCTTGAATGTGCAACCATTACTTGAAGATGGGTTTGATCTGATGCATCCTGCTGTGTTACATAGTATTCAGATTAGTTGCTCTTTGGAGAGTAAGATAATAGAAGGCCAGAAAACCGACAAGGGAATATTCCACATCAAAGAGAAAATAAAAGAAAAGCCGTCTAAGCACTTTAGAGTGGATGAACAGGGCATGTTGTGGTTTGATGACCGTCTTGTGGTTCCCAAAGATCGAGAGCTTAGGAATAAACTCATGGATGAAGCTCACCTTTCTAAGCTATCTATCCATCCGGGAAGTAGTAAGATGTATCAATAACTAAGACCTCGTTATTGGTGGACCAAAATGAAGAAAGAAGTTACAGCATATGTTGCCAGATGTGACACGTGTTGTAGAGTGAAAGCTATTCATATGAAACCTGCTGGTTTATTGCAACCTTTGTCTGTACCTAGTTGGAAGTGGGATGATATAAGTATGGATTTTATCTCAGGTTTGCCCACTACTCAAAAGGGACATGATTCGATTTGGGTGATTGTAGATCGTCTTACCAAGACCGCTCATTTCTTGCCTGTCAAGACAGAATATCGACCACCTCAATATGCCGAGAAGTATATTGCAGAAATTGTGAGGTTGCATGGTATACCAAAGACTATAGTATCTGATAGAGGGCCACAGTTCACGGCTCACTTTTGGGAACATTTACACAAAGGCTTGGGAACTAGTTTGATTCGTAGTATCGCTTATCATCCTCAGACAGATGGTAAGACTGAATGAGTGAATGCTGTTCTAGAGGATATGTTAAGAGCCTATGTGTTGTCTTCTAGGGGATCATGGGAGTCATGGTTACCATTAGCTGAGTTTGCTTACAATAATAGTTATCAAGAAAGCATCAAGATGGCTCCATTCGAAGCTTTGTATGGCAGAAAATGTAGAACACCACTAAATTGGGTCGAGCCAGGAGATAGAAGGTATTATGGCATTGACTTTGTAGAAGAGGCCGAGAAGAAAGTTCATATTATTCAACAAAATATGAAGGCAGCCCAATCGCATCAGAAAAGTTATGCAGAAGAAAGTTCATATTATTCAACAAAATATGAAGGCAGCCCAATCGCGTCAGAAAAGTTATGTAGACAGAAGAAGGAGACCCCTTGTGTTTGAAGTTGGTGACTATATTTATCTGAAGGTCACGCCAATGAAGAAGAAACGGTTTGGAGTCCGGAGAAAGCTTGCCGCTAGATTCGTAGGACCATACAAGATCTTGGAAAGAAGAGGTCCAGTAGCTTATAAGTTAGAGTTACCTGAGACAATGAGTACCGTCTTCCCAGTTTTCCATGTATCACATCTCAAGAAGTGTTTGCGTGTTTCGGAGGAAAGAATAGAACCTCAAGGCATCCAACTCAAATTAGATTTGGTGTATCGTGAGCAACCGGTCCGTGTGTTAGACACTAAAGAACGTGCTACTCGGAATAGTGTGGTGAAAACATACAAGATACATTGGAATCACCATGATGAGGGAGATGCAACTTGGGAAACAGAAGCATATCTACAAAAAGCTTATGAAGATTTTTATAACAAATGGTTCGTAACCCAAATCTCGGGACGAGATTTTTATAAGGGCGGAGGGCTGTAACACCCCGGTGTTATGCTAGCATTTAGGCACTGCAAATCATGTGTATTGTGCATCATCAAGCATCCTAAGTATCCATGCCTAATTATGTACATAATAACTAAAACCATGCTTCGAAACATATGAAACATGCTCGTGAAACATGAATGTTGCATACACTTGTTTAGAGTTGTTTTTGCCCTAATTATGCTTGCTAGGTTAGTAAAACATGTTTGGCTATAATTGTAAATCATCTAGAATTATTTAGCATAGTTTTTGGAGCAAAGTTGTATTCAAACTTTTGACAAAATATACATTTGAAATCTTTATTGAAAATGGTCAAAAATCCTCCCTATTTAGCTTTTACTTCCCAATTCAAAATCTATGCAAAATTTTTAGTTGGTCCCTAAAGCAAAGTTGTAGAGGATTAAATTGTAAGCAACTTTTATTTTTGGGCCATTTTTAAAAGAAGTCATTTTCTTGCTCAAAAGGGTATTTGAAAACTGATATTTGAAAATTCCTTGAAAATAGAATTTGAAAAAGGGTTTCTCTCCTTTCGTGGGCCGCCGCCTCACTTCTGGCCCGCCAGCCGAAGTCGGCCCAACAATCCACGCCGCGCCCGCGCCTCCGCTTCGGCCTAGGCCACTCGCCCGGCCTGCCTCCGCGCTGGCCCGCTCGGCTTCGCTTCGCCTCGCCCCAGCGCAAACCTATTCCATGCTGCGCCTCGACCATGTCTGGCGCTTTTCGCCTGCTTGTCTTCATCATCTCGCCCGGCGACACGCCACGTAGTAGCCCGGCCTGCCTCGTCCTCCACGCGCTCGCCTTCATCTGCTGCCTCCGCTGCGCTCCCCACTTCACTCTCCCGCGCTGCCTCTCTGCTTCGCCCGCACCGAGCTCGCTCCCTCCCCTTCACAGCAGGCAACGGCAGCAAGCCGCAGCGGCCACCGCGCCATTCCCGCAGCTGCCGAGCTCCACCTTTGCGCGCCAGCAGCTCCTGCCCGCACCGCCGTAGCTCCGCGCTCGCCTTCGTCACCAGTGAGGAGAAGGTAGTGGCCGCAAGCCCCTTTCGCTCCTTCCCTCCTCGCTTTCCCATGCGCCTCCGCTCGCCGGAGCTCGGCTCCATGTGGACGGCTCCGCTCCGCCTTCTCTCTCCTCCTTTTCTCGTGCTTCGGGTCTGCCGTCACCTTGCCGTGCTCGCGCGCGCCTCACCGGACCACGCCATAGCCGGTAATGGCCAGCACGCCGCGAGGCAGCGCCGCCGCTCCGCCATTGCCGTTGGCAAGCTTCGCTCCGGTGACCCGCCCCTCCTTAATCACCTCCATCCGACGCGATTTGGCGTGGGGAGCACGTTGGTGCCCTCCGTTTCGTGAGGAACCTCCATGGTCGGCGAGAACGCCTGCTCAGTAGCCGCCTTACTTTGCTCGACCGACGGGTGGGGCCATTGACCTCACGGGGCCACTCGTCGTCGCCCCTAGCTCGGTGCAGGTGCACAGCACCTGGTGCACCCAAGATTTTCGTCATTTGGTTTTAAAAAGGATTTAAGAAATGCTTTTTCAGAATTCTGTTAAATGCTTTGGAAATTTATAACTTGCTCAAATTTGCTCCAAATTTGTTGAAACAAATTTTGCTAGGTTCCTTGTCACTAGATCTACATGATAAAAATATTGCATGTCATTTTTGAGATACTTTTCTGTACAGCTTTATTTAATCCTTGATATTGCTGATATATTGTAAAATGTGTAGTAAAACCTATATGTTTCAGAAAAATATGCTTCCAAGTGTGTTATTCTTCTTGTGTAATGTACTTCCTAGGAAAAATATATGCCATGCATGTCCTGTAGAAAAATTGTGAGATGTAGTTCAAGTGCCTTTAATGGCTGATTTTTGTTATTTTTGCTAGAGAGCAAAATTTGTATAAAGCACTCATGTGATAATTTTTGTACAGTGATTATTTACTGTTTAGAACCTAGGAAAAATACTAAATCTGTTGTTTGACACTTTTCATAATACAATGTATTTTCATGCTCATAATTAGGTCCAAGCTTGTCATTTTTGTGTAGGTTACTCCACTTATCAAAATGCCATAAAAATCTGGTGGTAGACTACTTAGGGTAGTACTGTGCTATGGTAATTTTATAAGATTTTTCTAAGCTATAAAAATAGATGTTGCTATTCAAACCTATTATTAATTAGGGTTTAATCAAATGTTGCCTTATGTATGATTAAGAAATTAGTGAAGCTTTGGTGTATCTTTGAAGCATTTAATGAGATGTGTTGACTCAGCATATTAGTAGTAGAAGAGAATGCAGTAGATGACATGTGCTTGTAGTATATGTTCTTGGATGATGTTGACTACCTTGCATTCAAGCATATTCATTGTGTTCATTTCATCCGATGCACCTTTTGCATAAGCACTTATGCACCTACATCATACAGGATCGCAAACCGAGAACCCAGTCGTCATACCCGAGGAGCTCGAGGAGCAGCTCGAGGTGCAGCCGCAGGAAGTGACCGAAGCCGACGAGGAGGACGTTGAGGAACTTCCGGAGTGCCCCGATCACCGCCCGAGCTCCTTCGAGAGAGGCAAGCCCCGAAGCATTTTTCTCCCCGATTTGTGATTATTAATTAATGCTTTACTTTAATTGATGCATTAGGTTTAGGAGTTGTTTGCAACCGTTGCTGCATTATACCTTGTCTACCTTTGTTATACTATATCCTTGTTACCCTGGTATCCACAGTTGAGTCAATGCTTAGCTGGCTTAGACCGGTAGAAGTCGGGTGATTTTCTGTCACCTGCGAGCTATAGGTGGTTACCTAGATCTGCTTGGATAACTATGTAGTCATGGTATAACTAAGTGTTAAATGAAGTTGAGATCGGACGGAGACTTACAGAGTTTTGGACTGTAGTGCTTTCTGTTTGTGTCGATTAAGGACCGACCGTTGTTGGGCCTCAGGTCATGTTGAACGCATGCCTTACATTTAGCTGGCCGAATAAAGTACCTTTTGACTGCGAAGCTAGGAGATTATTCGGGCCGAGTAGATTGCCCGCAGCACACTATGCCGGAGCAGGTGTGGTAGTTCACGGGGGCGAGATGATAAGACCAAAGTGCAGTCGGTCGGCCCCCAGGTACATGTGGTTCCTGGCAAACTCGAGATTCCTGGATAGTTGACTCGGTGACCGATACCTCACTTTAGCGGGTGAGAGAGGTTTGTGTAAGGAATAAATCACCAGCTGGTTAGGAATCGATTCAAATCGCCATCGCTCCTGGATAGTGAGCACTTGACTTGAGTTACTTCATCGTAGTAATGTTAATGGAACACGTGGACAGTTATAATGAATATGACATTATGGAAGTTGTTGATGATCATGGGTTATCATTATTTGCTTAATCACATGTTTGCTCTAGTATAGGTGCAAATCTAGTTGATAGGTTAATAATAATTAACTTGACAATAATGCTTTTGGAAAGGTTCTTGAAATGCTAAAAATGCTTCTTTTTGCAAAGGAGTCAGCTACCCTACTATAAAGCCCTTCATAATCCTTGATGACACTTATTTTCGGTTATGTCAGGTAAGTCTAGCTGAGTACCTTCTCGTACTCAGGGTTTTATTCCCACTTGTTGCAGATGGGCAGATGTATTACGGCTACTGTATCAACTACCTTTATCCTGCGATGGGTGATGCTTAGGACCATGGGCATGGTCATTCCTTACATCTCGTCTGATGCTTTTGTTGGAAATGATCATTAGCTGGCACTGTATTTGAACTCCGTGTGAGTGTGTGTGGTTTTGAACAAATGGCTTCCGCTACTTCTATTTGAACTCATTTTGTAATAACTATGTTTAAACACTGATGTATCTGTGATGCAAACTTTTATGTAATATGTGATGGTGACCGCTAAACTTATTACGATCTTGGCTGGTATGTGAGTTGGTTTGAAATCCTTCGTGATTTCACGGACTACCGGGTTATACGGGCTTAAGTTTGCAAAATCGTCTGCTCTGGCGGATGATTTTCTTACTTAATTTCGTATAATTGGTCGGTTCTGTTACAGATGCCGTTGACTAGCTATGCGCGACGCGCATGGAGGCCGAGAGCGGCAAGAAGCTCTGCGTGCTGAGGACTGATCGTGGTGGTGAATTCACTTTGGTGGAGTTCGCTGCGTACTGCACGGATCAGGGTGTGGGGCAACACCACACCGCGCTGTACTCGCCATAATAGAATGGCGTGGTGGAGAGGCGGAACCAGACGGTGGTTGGCATGGCCCGATCCATGATGAAGGCCAAAGGCCTGCAGGCAAAGTTCTGGGGTGAGGCGGTGACCACGGTGGTGTTCATCCTCAACCGCGCTCCGACCAAGGCCCTGATGGGCAAGACGCCATTCAAAGCTTGGTATGGGTGCAACCCGAACGTGTCATTCCTCCGGACATTCAGTTGCATCGGCCACGTGAAGAAGACGAAGCCAAACCTCACCAAGCTGGAGGATAGGAGCACACCGACCGTGTTTCTAGGCTACGCGGAGGGTACCAAGGCGTACCGGCTCTATGACCCATGCGGAGACAAAGTGCTTGTCTCGCACGACGTCGTGTTTGACGAGGAGGCGGCTTGGGACTAGAGCAGTCCGAGCACAGGGGAAGCTGGCGGCTTCACCAACATCTTTGTCGTCGAGCACTTGGTCATCCACGGTGGTGGAGACACTGGGGAAGAGGTGCCGAGCACTTTGGGAGGAGCGCCGTGTACTCTGGCAGTAGAGTCGAGCACTCCTAGGGCAGTGCCGAGCACTTCGGGAGGGATGCCGAGCACTCTGGGAGGAGTGTCGTGCACTTCTGGAGGGATGCCGAGCACGCCAAGAGTGGTGCTAGGAGGTTCTGCAGTGGTGGCGACCACTTCAGGATGGGTGCCGAGCACTCCCGTGGTGGAGCCAAGAAGTCTTGTAGTGGTGCCAACCGCTCCAAGACTGAGCTGGACACTCCTACAGTGTGGCCGAACACTGCAGGAGTTATGACGAGCTGTCTAGAAGCAGTGCCAAGCACTTCAGGTGCTATGCCGGGCACTTTGACGGAACAGGGAACTCCATCGACGCCGATCGAGTTTGCCTCACCTCCAAGTGACATCACTGAGTTCGTGGATGCCTACCACAAAGGTGAGGAGGTGCGGTTTCGCAGGCTGGACGACATCGTCGGCGGCACAGGTCCCTCAGGTCTGGCGGGCAGGCTGCTCAACGACGCAGAGCTGCTACTTGTCAGCACAGAGGAACCACCCACATTCGCACTAGTCGAGCGCGATGGAAACTAGCGACGGGCGTTGCTGGAGGAGATGAAGGCGATCGAGGAAAATGAGACTTGGCAGCTCATCGATCCACCTCCAGGATGCCGTCCGATCAGCCTGAAGTGGGCGTACAAGGTCAAAAGGGACGAGCTCAGCGCCATTGTCAATCACAAGGCATGCCTCATCGCCCGAGGCTTTGTTCAGCGTGAGGGCATTGACTTCGAGGAGGTCTTTGCACCAGTAGAGCGCATGGAGTCGGTTCATTTGCTACTAGCCTTGGCAGCAGCAAAGGACTGGCGTGTCCATCATTTGGACGTTAAATCAGCCTTCCTCAACGGCGAGCTGGCGGAAATAGTCTTCGTCAGGCAACCTCCAGGGTTCGCCATCAAGGGAGAGGAGCACAGGGTGCTCTGACTGCGCAAGGCGCTCTATGGGCTGCGGCAGGCCCCCCGAGCATGGAACGCCAAGCTTGACTCCACGCTGGGCGAGCTTGGGTTTCAATTATGCGCAACCGAACACGCGCTCTACATGAGACGACGGGAGAAGGAAGAGCTCATGGTCGGCGTGTATGTGGATGACTTAATCTTCACCGGCGCGCACGGAGGACATCAACAGCTTCAAGCGTGAGATGGCGGCTCGTTTTCGAATGAGCGATCTCGGCGCACTCTCCTACTACCTCGGCATAGAGGTGAGACAGGGGAAGGAGGAACTCATGCTCGGTCAGAGCGCGTATGCCTCTAAGCTGTTGGAGCGGAGTGGCATGGTGGAGTGCAAGCCATGCGTGACTCCGATGGAGGAGCGGCTAAAACTGACGAAGGCCAGTACCACGGCGAAGGTGGATGCAACACTCTACCGGAGCATTGTTGGCGGTCTACGCTACCTAGTCCACACGAGGCCGGACATTGCGTTTGCTATGGGCTACGTCAGTCGCTTTATGGAGGATCCCAAAGAGGATCACTGGGCTGCAGTAAAGCGGCTACTGCGCTACGTCAAGGGGACGGTTGATCAAGGGATCATCTTTCCCAAGACCAGCGGGAGTAGACTGCAGCTCACTGTGTTCAGCGATGCAGACATGGCGGGGACATCGATGGACGATGGAGCACCTCTGGTGTGCTCGTCTTCCTCGGGTCGGCCCCAATTTCATGGCTGTCGCTGAAATAGAAGGTGGTGGCGTTGTCTACGTGCGAGGCAGAGTACGTAGCGGCAGCCACAGTAGAGTGCCAAGTTGTGTGGCTACGCCGGCTGCTGGGCGAGCTGACCGGCGTGGAAGCTCACCCACCAACACTGATGGTGGACAACCAGCCCGCCATTGCCCTCGCGAAGAATCCGGTTCTGCACGACCGGAGCAAACACATTGACGTAAAATTCCACTTCCTCAGGGACTGTGTCGATGGAGGGCAGATCGCCATCGAGTTCATCGAAACTGGTCGGCAACTCACGGACGTCCTCACCAAGCCGCTCGGACGACTTCGACTCACGGAGCTAAAGGAGATGATCGGCATGGAAGGGGTACAAGGGTTAGTAGTAGGATTAGGGAAAGATTGTTAGCTAATCTAAAGTTACCTTGTGTGAACATAGTAAGGGAAGGCGGCACCGAAAGGCCCCCCTGCTGTGATACTATAGCCGCTGCAGGTGTAGGAGCCGAACGACTCACCTGCAGCACTGTAGCCATGCAGTGGCCGGCGCAGAGTCAGCCCTGCCAGTGTTATCTAGTTACTGTTACAGCATGTGGGCTGTACTAGGACTAGATAGATAGAGTTGTATAAATAGACTACCACGGCAACTCAGTAAAAAGAGTTCAGATTTGCCATCTCACAGACAGGCCTTCGGCCAACGCTGGTGTCTTGTATTATGCGTGCTTGCTCTGTTCTCCCTTCTTCTTCTAGCTCTAGACATAGTGTGTAGGACGAACAACGCCTACTCGTGGTCGGCACGGCTAGTGGGTGCTCGGCAAGACCGGCGAGTGCTTCACTCGCCTGAGCCGGTGATCCTGTGGGCCAACAGTGGGCAGTGGTGAGGCGAGGCCATGCAGTCCTGAGCTACAACATCGACATAGACGATCAGGGCATCGTCCTTCGTTCTAGTGGCTCCTCTGTGCTCGCGGCCTTCTCCTCTCCTCCATCTGTCTCTCCTCCGTGGCGTCGGCGTGTGTAGGTGAAAGGCCACCAGTGGTGGCAGGGGCGGTCTAGGGTTCACGGGTGCCTGTGGTTGGGTTTTATAGGCACGGTCATCCATGGCGCGGTGGCGTACAACGTTAGATGGAGGAGGGGCATGTGTAGGACGATTAGGGGGCTAGGTTAGGGTTTTGGGTTCGCTAGGGGCTCGAGTTGATTCTGCCAGGCAGAATTGGAGCAGCACGGTCCAAAAAAGCGACGAGCGGAGCGGTTGGAGGCGACGTCAGCGCGGTGGGGCCATGGCAGGTGCGTTCCAGCTCTTGCCGCTGGGGTCGGTGTGCCCTCGCCACGGATCGTGGATGTGGTAGCCGTCGAGGAGGGGCGCGGGGTAGGGCCACGCATCGAACGGTGGAGGATTGACACGCGGCGCGTCAGATTCTCGCCAATGATCGCGGCGGCGGGAAAAGGAAAAAGCAGAGGAGGGAAGGGTGGCGAATGATAGGTGGGGTCACTAGGCCCACCTGTCAGTGGCGCGCGTGAGAGAGGGAGCTGGACGTGTTGTCGCCTTGCTGCGCCTTGGGCATGAGTGGCAGCTTGGGCTTCTGGGCCATCGTGTATGTGCGGGAAGAGGTGAGGTTGGGCTAGGCCGGTTGGGGCATGCACACGCGCGTGAAGGGGAAGGGTGGAGCAGGCTGGGCTGGGCCGCTTTGCTGGTTTCCTTTCTCTATTTCCTTTCCCTTTTCCTAATTCAATATCTATTTCCTATTTCTATATCTAGAACCTCCTTCCATATGCATGTATGGCCGTACATGTATATGCTATTATGGTGGGTCCACTAGGTTAACCTACTAAGGCTTGCCATACTAGGGTTCTAAACACACACTCAAGAGAAACACGAGTTATGTTGCTCATTAATTAATGGTAGCAATCAAAAGAACCATGAGGAAGCAAATCACAATGTTGCTTAATAATGCATATGCTCAACCAAGCTAGTTAGGGTACACCCAGTGCATCTAGGGTTGTTTTACTAACATGACCACTCACCATATAAGGTTTTGAAAAAAAGTTTTAAAAAGTTCAGATTTTTGGCTCTGGGATTTTCAGGCTTGTTACAGGAGGGGTGGGAGGCAGCGATAGGGGAGGATGCGGAAGTTGTGGTTGTGCGCAAGTTGGTGGCCAGCAGCATTGGCGTGCGGCCATGGCAGTGGGACAGGTGATGACCGACGAAGGACATGCGTGGGGATGTAGGCAACTTGGACCGTGAAGAAGTGCTCGGTGAGACGCGGGACGCAGGGGAGTCGAAGGAAGGCAGAAGAAAACTGTCGCGCATACAAACACACTTCCTTCTTCATATAGTAGAGATAGTCCAGTGTCAGGGTACGCCATCCTCGCCTGGTTGTCAGAGATGACAGTGGCATGGATGCAGACATCTATATTGACTTTGTTAAAGTTATGATTTGCCAGCACAGTCTCTCAAAAATTACCATATGAATAAGGTATAGTAGAGATAGTCCAGTGTCAGGGTACGCCATCCTCGCTTGGTTGTCAGAGATGACAGTGGCATGGATGCAGACATCTATATTGACTTTGTTAAAGTTAAGATTTGCCAGCACAGTCTCTCAAAAATTACCATATGAATAAGGTATGTATGCATGCTAATAAGGGCGAATGTGCGTGAGTGTATCTAAGCTGTACTATCGTTTAGTAAGATCATTCCGAAGGGAGCCAATGATTGGTTGGACAAATCCTAGGTGTTGTAAGACCCGTATAGTAGCATTTTTTCAGCTTAATCACGAATGAGAGTGACGTACTTTTTCGTAAGTCCTGGATGGTATTGAAGCACGTTTCGAACTTATATTTGAGTATAAAAACATGAGTGGTGTGTATGTATTAAAAAAACTCGACCACTGGGGTAAAGATCTCTCTCGAGGTATTGACGGAAAGGTAGAAATTCTCTTCCAGAGAGTCGAGAAAAGGCTAAGAACCCCAGCTACTCAGGACGTGCCACTAACGGCGAGGACGCGCCTGCGACTGCGTATCACGCTGTAACCGCTAGTGGACCACATATTTCACTTAAAATAGCACAAGGAGTAGCCTTTTCTTTTGATCAGAGCGGGAATTTGAACTCATGGCACTTTTGCTTTCCCTACCACTGCACTAGGTGCACGTTCTCATGGTGCATATATAGTACCAGATCCCTTTTCATTCAGGGTTCGATTTTGAACACCACTTTTAGTAAAGCTTAAATCTCATTATCAAACTGCCAAGACAGCTAGCTAATATTAGGTGAGGCAAATATATTATTGAAAAGTAGTTTTTGGTCGTGCACACAATCAAGGAGCTGCCATGGCCTATGGAGTGCTCTGTTATCTATCTCAGAGCTGGTGAAGTTATCTGGACAACAGACAAGAAGACTGATCTAAGTTCTATTTTATGCCATATATATTGATGCAGCATCTGGTGATCCAAAGTTTACACCAAAAATTTCGAAGATCATCTTTATACTGATCACATATCTGAACACAAGGCGAAAGTTATGGGCCATTATTTTTTAGAGAATGGAGCATCACCGGCCTCTGCATGTGCACATACATAGCTAGTATGTATTACAAAGTTTACACACTGATCTCACATTTACTTACTACAAATGGGCTATTTGTTACATAGTTATGGGCCGATATAGTACATGAAACTCAAGAGTTTTAGACCCGGCCGAGGCCTGCAATAATCTAATTGTTCCATGATTTAACCCAAAAGTGGAACCTAAATGTACAGTACACGGTTATGAACGCTTCAACGCATTTGACATGGAGAAAAATGGCTTGAACGTCAGAATTAGCCCTATTACTGCAACCATGCTTATGACCAGAAATAGGATCTGGTTACCTGCATTTTGCATAAGTCACACAAGAATATGCACGCTCAGTAATTTGTTGTGTATTAGCTACCTGCCACCATACGGGTAATAGGCTGCATATGTGTTGTTTATTAATATACCTGGTAAGAACAACCCAGTCACGTGCTTTTGAGTCCATGAAAACCTGTAAAATAGCAAGAAAAGAAGTTCATCAATCGGAAAAAGAGAAAAAACAGTCAATTTTTTTATGGACAATAAAAAGTAGTACTTACAAAATTCCTGCTCCTGCTGGAGCTACACCTTTGAACAATGACATTAGAGTCACGGAGATGCCATTTGCAACACCTCTTTGTTTTTGTGTCTGCACTTGTTTCAGAGGATAAGTTAGAATCTAGAAAAATGATAGAATGTACTAGAAAAATGAGCCTAACAGACAGGCTCAATTCTTACCACCGCTGTGTTTTGTAGAATGTTGCATGCAGTAGTAATTGTAGCCTGTTTGTTGAAATATAGATCAAAATTAAAAATTAAAAAAATTGTGAAATGATTGAATCTATCTTCTCTAAGAAGGTCGTCGTAGATTTTTCTATGCATGAGAAAAGAAGTTGACTCACCGAGAATACATTCTTCAAAATTGAAGCTATGTTGATTAGTACTTTGAGCTCTGGCCCTTGTAAGTTGGCCATGAAGGGATACACTGTGAGCAGAAGTATGGACAAGATCTACAAATCAAATAGCTTGTTCAACATGGTACTTGAAAAGATAAATGAAATTAAATAAGCATTTAAACAAAATAGGGATTTGAATCAATACACCGCTTTTAGAAATTGTCATGCACACCTCACGGTTTTTATGGAAAGAAATCAAATACTATTCTCCCCCGTCTAATACTCAAATCTATATCTAACCATCACTTTGATTTATTTTACTATATTGATGCATATATTTGTTTCCCCACATAATATTAGACTACATTGTTTCAGATCCTAGATTTTCTTTTTACAAGAATCTATATCTAACCATCACTTTGATTTATTTTACTAGATTGATGCATATTTGTTTCCCCACTTAATATTAGACTACATTGTTTCAGATCCTTGATTTTCTTTTTACAAGTAGAATACTGAAGCAAATCTCACAAAGTTGTATTTCCCACATACCGCAGCAGGACGTAATGGCCTGATTGGTCCAAAATATTTGGCAATGACAGGATAAACAACAAACTGATATAGCAGAACACCAATACCTACAAGGATCAAATGAAGTTGTTGTGAGGTAAATAATTTGATGGCAACACTACTGGAATTAAAGGCATATGCTATTTTCTATGTTACTTTAATTCATTTTGCAGATCATTTTTTCTCCTTTTTTGCAAGCAAATTATCTTCTTATGTGCAATAATTATTTGCATAAAAATTTCGAAAAAAAATACCATATACCTGAGATGCCTAGCACAATACCAACATCTTGGGATGTCAAACTCAGGCCCCGGAATTTTCTTTTGCTCACAGCCCAGAGTGAAAATGACTGAAGATGATAGTAAGAGAACATATTATGATTGGCCACATACAGCTTTGCATCAATTTCAAGGGCCACAATGATATTATTGGCATCCTCGCATATTGAAATGCTACTACAGAAGTTACTCTCATTATCATATAAGAAAAAATCACCTCAATGTAAGCTACGTCATGGAGAGAAAAGATACAATAGATGATTACTGCTGACATCAATTCCCAGTTCTTTAGCAGGTTCTTCATAGATGTGTCACTAGATTGTTTAGCTTCTCCCACTTCTAGGTTCAAGTCACACATTTGTGCCTCCTCTTCATCAGCACCTCCCCCCTTTCCATCATTGTGAAAGTGTAGTGTCTCCTGAGAGAATCCGATAATACTAAGAAACTTTATAAAAATCTTAATGACATTTTTAGAAGAATGTTTTTTTCTATGTGTGTGCATGTAGTTGAAATTTGTCCTAAATGGAAGCGTAACAATCGTGATACATTTAATGTATTTGGAAGGGACTTAATAAGTTGTAATTTTGAAGGAAAGAATCTGGAAAAGATGTTTCATACGGGAAGCCAAATGCTTGCGATGCATGATCCCGTTGCTAGTATCGATATGATAAAGCATGGGAGGAAGTACGGAAACCTGAAGGTAGAAGCAAATTCCAAAGGTTTATGATATGGATAAAACAATAAAAAATCATATAACAGAAATAGTATAGTAGTTCACCTCCCAAATATGGATTCTTTGGAGAAAATATGCTGGTACTTTTCTGCAGGCTAATACATGATAGAGGATATAGATGAAGTTAGTCATATATATTTTTGCAATGATTGGTTTATTGTACTATTTAAAGTGCAATTATCTTCACCTGTGCAAGAAACCCTCCAATGGCTGGTCCAACAACAAAAGCTATCGCTCGTGATGTTGTAACCTAGGACATCATGTTAGACTTAAGTTAGATACAAGTAAATATGAACATTACAATCTAAAAATTTGTTGAATAAGCTGAAGGTTTGAAATGCAAAAGATATAATTAAGGATTGTTCTTACAAGAGACATTCCTAAAGCTTGGTGCTCTTTCCTGCAGACTTCTGTAGCATATGCCTAGAAAATACATATGTAACCATGAGCATCTAATGCCTACTATCAGTTGCTAATCGGGGCAAGCAAAGACAATAAGCTACCTTGATTGGTCCCAATATGCCACAGAGCATCCCAAGCAATCCCCTAGTTACAATTGCCATCCAGTACCTTGTGCTAAGACCAAATAGTGTGTTGAAAACAATCCTGAAAAATAAAAACTTGGTTTACTCAGCTCATTTGATGATGGCATACTAACTACTGAGTAAGATCCCACAATGTGGCTGATCATTTCCTACACTGAGAGGATGCTAATCACGATGCAGGGCTTCCTTCCATATTTGTCAGCAAATATGCCCCATGGCACAGAACTGAAGGTTCTACCAATGAAATAAGATGCCCCTGAAAGAGAATTATAGTCAGCTTGACTGTAACTAGTGATGATAACTATCATCAAATTGTGACAATAACTATGGTCTCCATATTATTTAAGGAAAATGCACATGCAATCTGATTGAGATTAAGAGTATAAAGATATACAAGACAAGATGTGAAATCTCAAGAGACACTACACACCAACAAATCCAGCATAGAACCCAATGTCTTCCTCCTGCTTTGCGATCTTCATGTCCCTGATCTGTTGTATTGCAACAATACTACAGAGTTATTAATCAATATATTTCATATTGCAATCAAGTCCCTGCTCCGAACCATATACATACCATGAAGTATAGATAAGGGAACAATGACTGGATTGGCAAAGCTGGGATGGACAAAAATGAGATGTTATACATCAACAGATAAAACAAATATGATATGATTGATTTGGAAGTAGAAAAATGATTCACATTTACTTAAGACAGAATAAAGTGAATAACATCGTTGTAAATATGTCTTTGACAATTATAGTGCTATAACCTCTCTACATTTTATAGATAGTGGTGATCTCAAAGATGTTTAACGTGATGAAAAACCAGTCCCTATCAATTCTGTACGTAGCATACATTTTATTTTCTATAGCAATATTGTGATGTAAAATTTTCCTAAAAAAGACACAAATATTGAAACAGAAAAATATATGTACTCCAAGCGACTACCATTTTCCTCATATTTTGGAACATGTGTTGATAGAGGATATTGAGCATTCAAAAGTAAGGGCCACAGGCCAATTCATACTACTGCTATTTGTACTATTTCCTTGCACTAATGTTGCTAATTTTCTGTTGTAACTTTTCTATTGCAATATTTACAAGAACTGTTGACAGACCAAGTAATGGCCTGGAACTTGAAAAACACCCATCGGCATTTGATCAAACAATTTAAGTGCAACTATGGTGCAAAAAACATAATAGATGGCAAGCCTATTCTTTGAGTCTTGGGCCGCTGAACCGCATATGCAGCTACGACCGCTCTAGCATTGCCACAATCCTGTCTCCATGGTCACCATGCTTGGCTGCTAGCTAGAGCTAGGAGGATTCAAGCCGAGAGTGCCGTTCCAGTCCTAATTTTGGGCTCCTGCAGCTATAGGCCCACCATCTTCGCCTAAGTCAACAACTGAGCAAGGCCATAGCCGTACCTACCCTTAGCCCATTGGCCTATTATGCACATGATAGCATGCCAGCACTTCGTCCCCACAAGGCGCTGTACTATGACAGAACTGGATACCTATATATGTCCATGTCATATGCATGCATTTGATCTAGCTATATATAGAAGTACAGAACAAATAATGCACAGATAGTGATGGCGTAGAGGCACCCTATGTTATATCCGATCAGAAGCTCTCTTCTTCCATCCAGGGAGCCGCTTCTGCCACACCACTATTTTTATAGTTTTTGAGTGTTAATAGCATTTTTACCACTGTTTTTGTTGTTAGCCTACAGTTATAGTATAATAAGTATGAGATCAAGAAAATTGTTTGTAATTAAGAAAAATATACATATATGGTTTTAATGTTTTAAAACTAAATATTTTGAAATCTATGAACCGTCAAATTTTCAAAATTTTGACGAGATTTTTTGTTCGTTGCTTGTGGGAGGAGTAGCACCAAACGGAAGGCGTCCGTTCCACCATGCCTAGAACACATACTACATACTATTTGCCAGGAACCAAAAGAAACATAAAACAGGTGACAGATATTTACTGGAGGTGAGACAGATGATCCAGATGTAGAAGAAGTTGAGGTAGGGGATGCCCGTTCTGGTCTGATTCGCCTCTTCCAGCTGACACCCGGGGCACCCCTTGTGGTATTGCTTCTTTGGTTCCTCAGTTGTAAGAGGCTCGTCGCCCGTGTTTTGAGGAGGCGGTGGTGGAGCTGTAGGTGGCAACCCTTGAACCTCACCACTATGAGACTCCATTTAATGAGCCTCGCTGCATGAGTAAATGCAAAGCAACCACAATTAGATATGTTGGCAATAGGAAGCAGTACAAACCAAGTAAGGCCTTGTTTAGATTGGGGTTATGAATCAGTATTTGGCACTGTAGCTCCTTTGTTTGTATTTGATAATTATTGTCCAATCATGGCCTAACTAGGCTCAAAAGATTCGTCTCGTAATTTACAATCAAACTGTGTAATTAGTTATTTTTTATCTATATTTAATACTCTATGCATGTGTCAAAAGATTTGATGTGATGAAGAGAGAGTGAAAAAACTTGCAATCTAAACAAGGCCCAAGCGGCAATTGAACTGAAGCACAGAAGGGTAAGGATGATTTCAGCGATAGTACAACAAGCTGAAAGGAAAGAAACTTCAGATCATCACTACCGCTAAAACGATCATCAAGGCGGTCATTTTTTATTAACGGAGGCAAGTACGGCGTCCGTCTCCAATTAAACACCTGTGTTAATCAGGTTTTCTAGAGGCGGGCGCCTCCGTTAATCCCGTTAACGGAGGCGGGCGTCGTTAATGCCGTTTACGGAGACGTCCGCCTCCGATAATGGTCCCTAGAAAACCCAAAAATTACAACTTCTAGGAATCGAACCAACGACATGACGTTTAGCACTACCTCCTCTATACTATTACACCGCACACTCATTTCTATTTATATATAATATGCTGTTGTTTTATATCAACATTTTATAATTTTATATTGGATATATTAGCTACTAAATGAACTCAAATGAAAAAAACTTTTAACTGCAGAGTTCTTATCAAGTACTACAACTTTGTTATAGCATGTATGTCCATCCGAGATTGTTTGAAAAATTCAAAAAATTGAATATCAAAATATGTGAATTTGAAAAAAATATTTGAGACTTTAAATGACTTTAAATAAAAACTTGCCAATAGCAAACATGTAGCTCAGATCGGCCACTACAACTTTGGTATTAACTATATGAATATTTGAGATCATTTAGAAATTCTAAATTTTGAATTTCAAAATCTATAAACTTAGAACACATATTTGGGACTCTAAACGACTTCAAATAAAAAACTTTTCAACTACATAGTTGTAGATTGTATTGAGAGCTATAACCATGTCAACATCCGACATTGTTTGATAATTTTAAATTTCAAATATCAAAATCTATAAACTTACAACAATATTTTGGGACCCTAAACAATTTCAAATCAAAAACTTTTCAAATACACAGTTGTAGATCGCGTCGAGGCTACAATTTTGATATAAAGTTTGTCTTCATCCGAGTTCACATAAAAAAGTTATGAATTATTTTTTGTTGCAACTGTTTATAGAGACGGTTATTTAAGGATGTCCTCCTTCGTAAATCGATTTTAGGAGACGGACGCTTAGAACGACCGCCTCCGAAAATCATCGATTAACAGAGGCGATCGTCCTAAGATGCCCACCTGCGAAAATCGATTTACGGACCGCCTCCGTTAATCGATGATTTTCCGAGACGGTCGTCTTAGGACGCCCGCCTCCATAAATGATTTTCGAAGGCGGGCATTTTCTTAGAGCTCCCCTAACTATTTTTGGAGGCGGTCGCTAGGTGTGCCCGCCTCCGTTAATATTTTGGCCTATCTCGCAAAATCATTCTTGTAGTAGTGCATAACACTATGGAATTCTAGCTGATATATATTTAGATTCATTGGTGTAAGAAATTCAAGTGCAGCAGAATCACAAGACCGACATTAGCTTATGGAAAACTGTAGAATCAAAACTAAGAGCGTGTTTAGTTCGCTGAAATCGATCTGGAAATTTGGCTACGGTAGCACTTTCGTTTTTATTTGGCAATTAGTATTCAATCATGGACTAATTAGGCTCAAAACGTTCGTCTCGCAATTTCCAACCAAACTGTGCAATTAGTTTTTTTTTCGTCTACATTTAATGCTCATGCACGTATCGCAAGATTCGATGTGATGGGTACTGTAGCACTTTTTGAGAAAAGTTTTTGTAACTAAATAAGGGCTAAACCGTAAACTTCAATTTCTGTCAAGTATCTTGCTGTGAATGTTATTTTTGCCCCTAAAAGCATATGCCCTCATGTGCATCACACCGCTGCACACGCATCCCCATGTGTATCCGACGGTCACTCTCTCCTGCTGCACACATATCCCCATGTGCATCTGCACATGAGGGCATGTGCCCTTAGAGGTTAATTTTCTACGCCTTTCTATGTAGATTGATCTCTTCCCATAACAGGTCATAATTTTCTACGCCTTTCTACGTCATAATTATTAATTGCTACTTTCTGAATCGTCTACACCTGTACTTTCTCAAATTACAGACTGTGCCACTACCATGTGTGTTCTTCACAAACTCAAAGCAGATTCTACTTCGCTTAAAAAAAAAGATTCTACTGTTAGTGCCTAAAACCGCACAAAGATACACCAAAAACCAAACCAAACCAAACGGAACCCAGCCGAAATCCAACACTTGCAGACATGCGCCTGAATGCATCGACCTTGAAACAAAGAAATAAAAATAAAAACACAGGAACAAGAACACACCAGCCCTCGGAAGAGGCAGCAAAAACCTCTTGAGCAAAAACCTCTTGGACAGGGTAGGTGTATGTAGTGCAGGCGGTGGCGGAGACGAGCGATTCAATCAAAATTTCGACGGAAGAGAGGATCACGTGCGGGAGCGGGTGCGGCTGAACGAAACGGAATGGGAACGCCGGCCGGTCTCCGGACTCCAGTCGCCAGCAGCCACTCCCATTCCCAATCGGGCGTCAAGAATCGAGTATGAAAGAGATGACGGGTGGCTTGGTGGACTCTTGAGTCCTGTGTTGTGCACGTGCTTCTGCTGGCTGGACCTGGGCCTTGAAGACTACAACACATGTCCATCTATTGTATATATAGATGCGCACGCGCTCATGGGCCCCCGCGCCCCGGTGACCTGGGTGTTGTAAGGGCACGTTGGATCAATGCCAATTGCAGCCATTGACTACAGACAAGCAAGACGTTTGGATCTCAGCCAACATTTGGCTCCCTTCGGCAGCCTCTGCATAACGGCATACATATGCTAGTTCATTTTTTATGCCTGTGCTGGCGGATTCTCTGGCGGCCACCAAAATTTGGCCGGCCAACTCTTGGGCAGGGCTCCCACCGGCAGAATCCAGACAGCCCCTTTTTAAGAATTATTAGAGACCCGTGTAGTAGCGTTGTTTTTCAGCCTAATCACGAAGGAGAGAGTGGCTGATGTAGAATGCACGTTTCCAACTTATGTTTGACTATACGTGAGAGAATGGTGCGTATAGTATCTGCTCCCGTTTTATTCAGGGTTTCATTTTGTACACTAGTTTTAGAAAAGCTTAAATCTCAATATTAAACAAAGACGACTATCAGGTGAGGCAAATATATAAATTAATCTAAGATAACAGATTTAACTGAAGACTGGTCATATACATATACATAGGTCCTTTCAAATATTGTGCTGAAGCAACTACTCATTGACTGGTGCAAAGAACTCAACAATCTCCTTACATTATTTTTCTGTTCAGTTTCATCTCTTCTTGCTTCTGTATGTCGAAATATCAGGTCCAATGACTCAGACTTTGTTGCTTCCACCGAAATCCTGGAATTCAGAGCCAATCCTGGAATTCCACCGAAATCCCTCACCAACCGATTCCGATTGCAATTGAGCGCTATGGGCCAAGCCGAACCAACCAGTAGAGGCACGCAGGCCCATGTCCGAAGCCCATATCTATTACTAATACTAGCCCATATCCCTAACACTTCCACACAATGGCAACAACGCCATGTTCATGGAAGCCTGCGATCCAACAAGAAGACAAAGCACAAATTCTGCCGATCTGCATGAAAACGTTAGTTCGTCCGAAACATCATGTCCAGCTCGTTCTTTCATACTTCCACTCAATCATAACAACGCCATGTTCATGGCAGTTAGCTTTCAGAGTTTCAGTCCAGCAAGGCGACAAGGCACAAATTCTGCCAATCTGCGCGCGGAAACGTTAGTTTGTCCTAGAAGGGCGCGTGTGAACCTGCTTAGCTTCACGTTTTTGAGCTACGGATCGGAAACAGCGGTGAATTGAGTTGGGGACTACTGTGAAGAGAGGTTTTGCATTGGGACTTTGGGAGGCGAGTGTGTTGCCGCCAAAATTTGATCCACGCGACACCACGATGACTATCGTTCTTTCCGAGAACGAGCGACTAGTTTCCAGGACAAACTAGCAAAAGGGTTCCTCGCTTTCGTGGAGGAGAGCCGACCATTTTTCAGCGCAAAACGGCAAAGGTTACCAACCCCTAATGAAGATTAGGGTTTGGTATGTACTACTGTCCTAAGGTAGAAGAAAACATAATGCTGGAAAAATAATAGATTGATAATGTCGATTGGCTAGAGAAACTTACAATCGGCCGTGTACCCTGTAATTTATAGGGTATGGTCTACGGCAAACAGAATAGGAGTCCTTTGCATGTACGTAATCTATACAAAGCCGAATATAATCTCTCTCTATTTCCTAACTGGTTCAGCCATGCATCCAAATCTAGTTGAGATATACAGCCTGTTCGCTGGTTGATTTCTAGAATGATAAGCCCGGCTGGTGCTGGTTTGTTACGAGAGGAAAATACTGTACCATGGCTGATAAGCCCCGACTAAAACCAACAAGCGAACAGGCTGATAAGCCCAATCCGAATAGACCTTTTAATCCTTGTTGATCCGGCCAAATAATAGAGGATCTCCCTATTTATCTCTCGCTCCCCTTTTCTTCTTGGCCTTCTTTCTTTCACACGTGAACTCCAGCACGCCTCATGTGGTAGCTAGTCTCCATGCTCGTCGCAAACCTGAACAGGAGATACATGCTAGTAGCTTTGACTTGATGAAAACACTCCATTGCCCCCTCATGACCTCGAATCATGACGCGGCTGCATCCTGTGGTCAACGTCTCAACCAAGTCTCTTGCTTGCACTCGCAGTTCCAACCTGCCACAAGTTTTATGCAATGTGTATCTGCCGATTAACTTGATTATAACCATTAAATCAATTTGGCTGATCAAATAAACTAACTTGCCAAATTACATTGTCAACATAGTGCTCTCCAGTTGTCACAAAACTGTAATCCTGGAGATCACATTGGTAAGTCTTGTAGGCTGTTTTGCTGTATGCTTGGGTTGCGTGTGTGAACGAATGGATATATATAGGACTGTACTCTTCCACGTGTAGGCCGTTGTTTAATATTCAACACTCAGCTATCGGAATCCAAAAGCACATTTTTATTCCATCAAACACATTTTCATCGTAGCTTGTCATCTTGCAGTAGTAAAAAGGATTGAGTTTTTATTCCCCACAACGATTCATGTCTGTCCGTAGCATTAAATGTCCATATCATCGTTACATTGATTTGTGTGGAGTCAGCTCAATTTGTTCCATTGCCTATTTTTAAAAGTAATCCAGGAACCCGGTGGAATGAGGCTGAATTTTTTTTATTCCAGCGAAGGGATTCTAGAGTTTTTTTTTTAATTTGGTGGCCCCTGTGGAGTGAAACTAAAAGTGTTTAATTAGACAGGCAAAATATGGATTTTGTTTTCTTATAATCCGGCACCCATGAACGCCCTATGTTTAGTTTTGGTAATTGAGACAACTAGTGGGCTAACCTTTTGCTGAGTGTGTGCTGACACTAATCACTACGGGATACTGATTAATTACCGAGTGTGATAAACACTCGGCAAATATGGAGAAACACTCGGTAAATTGTTTACCGAGTGCCACACTCGGTAAACATGACTCGGTAAACAACGACTCGGTAAAGTTAGTTTACCGAGTGTCAACTAACGGGGCACTCGGAGAATAAATCTTACCGAGTGCTACGCCGGCACTCGGTAAACAACTACGACGTGACGGTCGTCAGTCCCCAAGCTCGCCGTTAACGGCGTCGTTTACCGAGTGTTAGACATAGCACTCGGTAAACAGATAACCATTTTCATGATTAAAACAATTCCGCAAATATTTTTCCCTAATATAGTTTACCGAGTGTACCAGTAACACTCGGTAAACATGTAACTTCGTTAACCGAGTGTTCCACTTTCGGTAAAAATGGCACATATATCCGAGTGGGTCGTGGCACTCGGTAAAAAATGGCACCACTCGGCAAAATTAACAGAATCAGAACCAATTTGGTTCTGTTCTCTGTTTTACCGAGTGTAACACTCGGTAAACATGACCTTTACCGAGTGTAACACTCAGTAAAACTTGTCCACATATTTTTTTTGTTTGTTTCAAAGCATATCCAGCCACAATTAACAACAATTATAACGAATATCACAATTTACCAGCAGATATAGACAATATATATCACATATATGTCCACAAATGTCACATCCACTCATTATAACCAACATATAGCTACAACAAATGTCACAAGCACAATGCAAAGTCCACAAACACCATCAACATGTCCAAAGTCCACAAAGTTCAACCCACTTCTAAGTTCAACATACAAACAAGTGAAACATGGTCCCATCACATGGTCGGAGCCCTACCGAGAAAGCGGAGACAAGTCCAAGTCTTGATCGTTGTTCGATCCAAATTGTAGAAGGTCCACGGAATGAGGGAGCAAAAGAAAATAAACATATTTGTCAATTAATCATAAGGTAGTATGCCAAATTTAAATATTCCTTCGAAGACCGATTAACAAAGTGACATCAATATATAGGCATATAATAGATAACACATATCAAGTTAGTTGTTGTTTAGGTCTCCTCTATGTGCAAGATATCGTCACACATGGTCGAGTAGACCGAACATGAATTGGGCAAACACCTATGTACTCATGTAGAACCTAACATGATGCCTTTCAAGGTCTGAACAATATTACTAATAATCTAACTTATACATGTATGTATCCTACTCTCTTCTAGGTTCTAACATGATAGTGTTGATCAGTAGCACAATCTGAATCTGAAAAAAGCCTTTCAAGATGAAGAGTGACTCACGTGAGTGCCGTCACATGGAGGTGGAGGCACCAACAGTATCATCGGGCGGCGGAGGAGGCGGAGGCCTGGCCCATGCTCGAGAAAAGCTGGCCATGTACTCGCATTTCCGTGCCTTCAGGATCGCTGGAAGGCCTCAAGCAGGGCTGCACGCGCGCCCTCTCCTGCAAGCCAACTCGGCTGGTGCGATAGCCGGAGGGCTGGCCCGCTCTGTGTGAGGCCTGGCTGTGACTCTGCAGGGCTTCAATCTGGGCCTACAATTATTTATCACATAGTTAGTTAGAATGCAAATAAAGAACGGGTAGAAAATGAATGGACAACGAGCAAATGAAACTAACTCAGAGTGCTACCACACAGGGCCGTGAGCGTGGGCGTATGGCCGGGCTCGAACTCGTGCTCCGGCCGTAATCTGGGCGAGTGTCCGAGTGTTGGCCGTGTCTATGGTGCTGTTGCCCATATAGTACCTCCCGTGTGGCTTACTGGTCCCAACCTCATGACGATGTCACCCTCGAGGTCAGCGGTGCTCGGATCAAATTCGGCCCATGGATCTCTCTCGCCATCGCCGTGTACTCGGCCCCGAAGAGGCGATCACCGCACGCCAGTTCTTGTATGCCTCGGTGGTCCTCCGGGTTGTAGAGCGAGGTCGGGGTCCTTTGCCTTGCCCTTGTGTGCCAAGGCATATGCCTTGAACGAGGCGCACTCGGCCGGGTGGAACCGCGTCTGCAGGAAGAAGCACAACAATAAGATATTATGCATTCAGAAGTTAGCATAGCAACAACGAAATGAAATCCGCGTACATATCTGGCTGCATATTCCTTGAGGGTAGTGGGCCCTTGTTTGTGCGAGGAACCCTGCATCATCGCACGGCAACGTGAGCGTACGGCGTGATATTGCTCGTACTCCTCACTCAACCACGTGTCCACAATGGCCTCCCAGCAGTTGTCCATCCCCGCACACCAAGCAGGAGGCACCTGCACGTACACGAGCACATGACAAATCATAAATCAATTTCAGTGCAATTAATCACAGCGATGTAATCTCATGTTTACCGTCAAGTATTGCTCCTTAGTTAGGGGCAGGTGCACTGCCTGCGCTCTGGTGACTCTGTTTCCTCTGCGGGCATGGTAAATTCTTCTGCACAGGAGCTTTGTCTCGTAGAAGAGGTCCTGCACTCGGTGAACACAGACTCTGTTCACCACGTCATCCGCGTCCTCCCTCGTACTCCCTCCGCCAAGGTGTAGTAATCCTACAAGCAAATACAATCGATAATATACAATTAATGTGATGTTATTATCGGCATAGTCACGATGAACACGTACCCACAGCTCTTTCATCACCCGGTCGGCCTTGTTGTTATATAACACCCGCCACTTCGATCGGTCGATCATTTGGCGGCGTGCTGATGGGACCACTTCATGGCGGGCTGCACAACACCATCGATCCTCACCATCCCGGGGTAGTTTGCCCCGCACGAAAGACCCGTGATCCCGTTTACTCGGCGAGAGTGACTCCACAGGATCACCATTTCCCAATCCCTGCACAAAGTTATTGAGATTGAATATTAGTTTCTTTATAACTTAAAAACACAGTGAATTAGTGTTAACATGCAAAAATTACTTACTTAGTTCCGGATGGTCGAATCACTGGCCGTCTCTGTATGGGTAAGTCCGGGAGGCGCGACGACCCTCGCAGCCAAACTGTAGGCACCCCATTTTCCTCTGCCACCAAGTCGGCATCCTCCTCGCGCTCAACCCGCTCAGAAGCATCCTCCCTCCGTGCCTCCTCCACCGCCTCCGCTATCTCCTCCCTGGTCTCCTCCTCCTCCTCATCCTCCTCCGTGGCCGCTCACGAACTCGTGGTCGCCGCCCACGTGGAGGAGGTGTCGGCTCTCGACGCCCTCGTCGTCGTCGCCGTCCTCCTCCTCCACCCTGGGCTCCTCCTCCATCCTGGGCTCCACCTCCCTGGGCACGCCCTCGTCGTCGTCCTCCTCCTCCTCCCTGGGCACGCCCTCCACCCTCAGTCTGTGCACGCCCTCCTCCTCCACCCTGGCTGGACCCCTCGCCACCAGCCAGTAAGGTCATAACCGACCTAAGCTTCCTGATTCCACCGCCCACCATCAATCACCTGCAACAAAAGGAATAAACTATCAGTACGCATATACAAAAGTAAATGTATCATACATGTATAAAAGAGATGCAAAATAAGTAAATGTATCATACATGTATAAAAGAGATGCAAAATAAGTAAATATATCATACATGTATAAAAGAGATGCAAAATAAGTAAATGTATCATACATGTATAAAATTGCCATAAGTACTACAGATCTTACATGTACTAGAAATAATCATCAAGATCATCGATAGGTGGGCCAAAAATCTCATCATCGCTATTGTCGACGTAATTATGATCGTCTCTCAAAGTCTCATCACTAGCGACCTTTCGCTGAATGGTGTTGCTCAAGTAATAACAAGTCCTTCGCGTTGTGAACCTCCTCTCCATCATCCCCGTCAACAATGATCGTATCATTGTCTACTTCCATTGTGAGATCTACATCTAAGACAATCTCAAAACTCCCTTCTAATCCTTCTTCTTGAAAGAACTCTCCGTCATATGTGTTTGCATCGATGTTATAATCATCATCGTTTGGGACGGGTACTTTACCATCTTGGCGATACCTTGTACACAACATCATACGCCTTAAGACGGTCTTTGGTTTGGCACGGGTATGAGAGATAATAAACTTGCGTGGCTTTGTTGGGCCACAATGTACACGCTCGTCTCCTAACAAGACGGATGACTTTAGAACTTCGACTAACCCAAGCTCAGGGGTCTTTATCACTTCTTTGGGATCAAACCAATGGCATTTGAATATGACAGGATGAAGAGGTACACAACCAGGAAACTTGAGTTTGTATATTTCTTCAATTATTCCATAGTAGTCCAACCCATCTGTGCCTGGCGTGAAAACACCGATATTTGTGGTTCTTCGATTCGGCCGACGCTGCTCATGCCGAGTTGTGTGAAAGCGATATCCATATGTGGTAATCATGACTCTTCAGCCCTGTGATTCGCATGGTACTTAAGTTCACACCCCTCCTCCAATTCGCTGCATACCCGTCAAGAGGGAGGAATTGTCGATGTTTGTCAAACGAAGAAAACTTGCCCCCCTTCTCCAACCGAAAGAACTCCACAGCTGACTTGCATATCGGGCATGGCATCTTCGTGTGAACACACCAGCCACAAAATAACCCATAAGCCAGGAAGTCATGCATGGAATAATGGTACCAAATATGCATTCTGAAGTTTGTCTTTGTGAATCGGTCAGTATGTCACTACCCCTTCGTCCCATGCACGGACCAAATCGTCTATCAAAGGCTCCATGTACACACTCATATTAGCCCCGGGTGTCCCGGAATTATAAGTGACAAGAAAATATTTTGCCGTTGAAAGGCGGCGCCAGTGTGGAGGTTCGGAGGGATGACGAATACGGGCCAACATGTGTATGGTGAAGAACCCATTCCATAAGGATTGAACCCATCAGTTGCCAGTGCAATGCGTACATTACGAGCCTCATCAGCTTTGTCGGTATGCTTCCGATCGAAGCTTTTCCATGATTCACCATCGGACGGATGTATCATCTTGTCAGTGTATCGGCGTCCAGTTTTGTGCCACGTCATCTGTTTTGCGGATTCCTCGCTCATGAAAAGCCGTTGGATCCTCGGTATGAAAGGAAGGTACCTCAGGATCTTTGCGCTGACTTTTGTTTGCGTCTTCCGACCATCACCAGATTCTAACTCAATGTACCTAGATGCCTTACACTTCGGACAGTTACTTATCGTCAGCATGTTCTCCCCTGAATAAGATGCATCCGTTCGGACAAGCATGTATCTGCTCGTACGACATCTTGAGTGCACGAAGGATTTTATTTGACTCATATGTGTTCTTTGGCAGAACGTGATCATCCGGAAGTAGGGTGCCAACTCATCAACAGATTGATCGAAGGATTCTCTACTCGGCTAAATCGGGACTTCACAACCATTAGGCGTGCAATGGCATCCAGTTTAGAAACATTGGTGCGCCCGTGAAGGGGTTGTTGTGCCGCATCCAACATGGCATAAAACGCCTTTGCGGTTTGCTCGCTCCTCGCTCTGCACTTCCTTCATCGAAAGCCATGTCATGGTCATTTAACATTTACGCCACCCGGCTTCATCAAACTCCTCGATCCATTGTCTCACGACCTCTTCTCTCGCATACGATGGCGTTCACGATGCATGGTCCACCGGTATAGTTCTCTACAAATCCATTGTTGACAAGATCTTTACTCATCTCCTCATATGTTTTCATTGCCTTGTTCTTACACTTCGTGCAGGGGACACCGGGCATGTCGCCGTCCGTTTGCAAATGCCTTCGTCATGAAATCATTGGCCTTCTCAATCCATTCATTTGTGTATTGACCCCTCTTCGATAGCCCGTGTACATCCACCGACGGTCATCCATCCTAACATATAGACGATATTGCGCTTTAGAGCAATAGAGTAGTAGTGCTAGAGAAAACCATATGAGATGATAAAGAGACATTCATGTTCTTGGTCGATTCACATAGAAGATGTTTGCTAGATTGGATGATGAGATTTTACCTAAGGTTGAAAGGCCGCTATGTCACTTGTAGATGGAGGAATACATGGAACCAATTTTTTGTAGCCACAACCATCACTAGCAAGATTTATCAAGATTGAGGTAGAGCATCAGCAGGTTTTGTAGCGTGTCTCAACCATATACCCGAGCACCAGCGCCTTAGCAGCACAACCATGTGGCTAGCACACAAAGGCGCTAGGTTCTATCGCAGCACTATAGGTCACATGGCATGACACTACCACAAACAAATCACCGATGACAAGCCCTAGTTACTAATGAATAGATTGTTCAAAGATTTTGGACAACAAGAGTGATATATTTAGCAAGTGGAATACATGTTGATGAGATAGGTACATACTTGTTGATAGCATGAGAAACTTGGACTGGATCATGTGGAAAAAAATTAACAAAAGATTGGATAATTTCCATATATTTTGGACAGAAAGGCAACCAATATATAAACATGTATGCTTATGAAAAAATTATTATCGGTGTCGCAGCACTAAAGGGTAAAACTGCCACTTCTCCTTTGAGGAGATCGATCAGAAGACATTCAGTAGCAGCAGCAGCTAGCTAGCTTCTTCTGACCGAATCACTGATCAGCTTAAAGCATTCAGTATGCAAAGCTGGCCGTGCCCGGCCGGGGATCATCGACACACACAAACATACTACTACTAACCAGCTGCAGCAGGCCGGTCCTGTGCCATGCATGCCTCCACATTCTCCACTCTCCCCACTCTGATAAAAGATGGCAGCGGCCGGCTAGCCCAGGCACTGCAGAGAGAGATGAATAATGCAGGATATGCTAAAGTGGTAGAGAGAGAGAGAGAGGACTGCTTTAGGGGCCCCACCCATGGCTGCTGCACCCTGCAATGGGGCAACGGGCAACGCTGATCGAAGAGAAAATAAGAACAGGTGGCTTGTATTTTTGTTCACAGGATACTTCTCAGATTTAGACAGGTGGCTTTATTTGTTTCCTTAACCTTCATATTGGGGTTGCATATCATAAATACTGAACTTTGTTTTCGTGTAGTCAGAGCTTAAAACAGTGAAGCGTAGGTTGCTTGATCAATGTGGCATGCAGGTTGTTTGATGTGAAATCAATTTATTATATACCATGAGAAATAACTAGAGGTACCTCTATGATGTATGTAATTTGTAGATCAACTATTAGTCTATTCTTATGTGTTAATTGTCTCCTCTGTTAATTACAGGTCAAACCTAGGCCACCAAGGTTACAAGTTGAGATATATGCTTCAAATGGTTTCTACAGTCTTCCAGTGATACCAGTTTGCACGCGATCAACGTCGTGCCACGCTGCCAATCATCGATGATAGAGGGCACCATGAACTGATAAGGACATGAGGCAAAGGTGACACCATCATTGTCAATGTTTCTTCAGTTTTCCAGTTGTTGCAATTTGTCATTATTTTCCCTGAAGTTTTTGCGTCTTTCAATGTTTTATTCAGTTGTTTTGTGTTTCATTGTTTGATTTGGTCTTTTAGACTTTTAGCGAATGATTCAAACTATTGCAAGGGCCAGTTCAATCTCAGAACTCACTTTGTTTATTTCCTTATTAACTTCATCTCTCTCTCTCTCTCTCTCTAATTTGCTGCTTTCTCTCTCCTCTTGCAAACATGCATGATCCGCGGCAACTATGCATGATCTCTCTCTCTAATTTGGAGCACCAGCAAAATAAATACTTCTCAGAAAGCCTGTTCAAATTCAATCTTAGACAACTATGCAGTAGCATTTTTTTTGGATAGAATCTACAGAAACTTCTCTTCTGAAAGCTACAAATCTCAGATTACTATTTTCTTACATTGATACTTTGCATCTACTACCCAAGTAAACCACAAAGCACAACACACGTGTCTGCCGCGCCCTCTGTTCTAGTGTTCTAGCGAGGATGATGAAGATGAAGAGCCTCGAAATACCTCGAGAAAAGGGTGGACGATTGGATGGAGTTGGAGCCGGGGCTGCGCGTCCGCGTGCTTTCGGTGTCGAGCGGGAGGCCGGGAGCTCGTCCGAGTCGACGACGCCGTGGATCGCCAGTGTGTCCAGCGCTCGCTGGCCCAGACGGCCAGCGTCGAGCTGGAGCTTCAGCCCTTCCTTTTCCCTTCTCCAGCTGCTTCGTCTTCCACCGCGCGCGCCGGTTCTGCGACGGCGTGGAGGGGAGGAGGCGGCCGCGGCGGTGGGGAGGCGACGGCGACGGCGGGGAGGCGCCGGCGTCGGCGTGGAGCGCGCTGGCGAGGGGAGGCGCGGGCGCAAAGTCGGGGGACGGCGAGGCGCGCCGCTGCTGGGGGGCGGCGGTCAAAGGCGGGGATGCTTGTGAGCGTCGGTGTGTGTGTCGTCTGCACGATTTGAGGGAGAAACGACTAAGTGAATGCCTCTGTTTACCGAGTGCCTAGATATACGGCACTCGGTAAACTCAAGCACCGCAGCCCAATTACATGTGGGCCTGGTACATGTTTACCGAGTGCCCAGATCTACGGCACTCGGTAAACAGAAGCCTCCAGCTTACGGGGACATCCCACTGCTCACCAAGATTTTCGCTTCCAAAGGCCTCGACGTGAAGGACCTCGCCGTCCTCTCCGGCGCCCACACCCTTGGCACGGCGCACTGCCCGTCCTACGCCGACCGGCTCTACAACTTCAGCAGCGCGTACAACTCGGACCCATCCCTCGACAGCGAGTACGCTGACAGGCTGAGGACGCGCTGCAAGAGCGTCGACAACAAGGCCATGCTTTCTGAGATGGACCCTGGCAGCTACAAGACCTTCGACACCAGCTACTACCACCACGTCGCCAAGCGGAGGGGGCTCTTCCAGTCCGATGCCGCGCTCCTCGCGGACGCTACCACTAGGGAGTACGTCCATCGCATTGCCACCGGCAAGTTTGATGACGTGTTCTTTAAGGACTTCAGCGAGTCCATGATCAAGATGGGCAACGTCTCCGTGCTCACCGGTGCAGTGGGGGAGATCAGGAAGAAATGCTACATCGTCAACTAAAGTATATATTATCAGCTCGCTAAATCATTGATTTTTTTAATAAGCTTAACTCCATGAGATGATAGGGCGCATGTCTGTCTGTTGTTCCTCAATGTAATGTATTAATTATATTGCTGTAAATTCATTCTTTCTCTGTACGATAATGTCAATGGTGGCAGATAAACTGGAGCGCACATTATATATTTCATATACACTTGTGACATAAGTACACATATATGTACTGGAAGACAAAAAAAAATAACAATCTAGAAAAATTCATATAAAATAACAAATGAGCAAAATGCACCACAGGTCCATTACCGTTTCGCCCGGTGTCACTTAGGTCCAACACCTTTCTAAATGCAGGTCTTACACGATATGTATCTAATTATCATAAAGAATGAAAATTTTGTGAAATATAGTAAATAAATCGAAATAAACACCATATTTTGGAATGGAGTACTAAATATCATATGTGGATAGAGGAAAAAGAATGAAGGGAAAAACAAGAAATTTGGTTGAATTTTACCGAGTGTTGCGCCAGTACACTCGGTAAAAGATAGTGTTTACCGAGTGTTGTGAACTTACACTCGGTAAAACTTTATTATTACCGAGTGCAAATACTTCTACACTCGGCAAACATGTCATGCTGTGACGCCGTTTGGCGCACGGTTGGTATACTAGGAGACGTGGAAGCTCAATACCAAGTGTCTCTTTTTACCGAGTGCGCCCCTTCGGTAAAATTGTAGTTCTACCGAGTGTTTGAGGTTACCGAGTGTTCGGACTCGGTAAAGAGGTCTACTACCGGGTGTTTATGTTTTCCGAGTGTTGGCACTCGGTAATAAATGTTTTCCGAGTGTCCCGACTTTTGACACTCGGTAATTTTCTGGGCACTCGGTAACTACACAGTCTCCGGTAGTGAATTGGGGCAAATAGGTAAAACCACAAGCGCACGGTTGTCAAAGTAGCTTTCACCTAGGAGTATTCCAAGATATCGATTTCCACACGGAACGTGAGTGTTCTACTAAGAATCAAGTTCGTCCTAAGGCAACAAGGTGTTTAGGATAGATCAGGTAGAGAGGAACTTAATGGTAAGGGTACCAGATCAAGGAAGGGTCTACTAAGATTGTTCACCTCGGAGCTCTATTTTGGTCAATTACCGCAAAAGATAACTTGTGCCGTTACAGCTTCGGGCCCAACACTTTAAGAACTTGCCCAAACACGTGGTGGACTACAGAGACTAGATGGGGCTGTCACCACCCACTAGCTACCACACATCCGAGGAGCAAGCCACACACAAAGGTAAACGATAGTCTAAGCACCACGCTTACACTACTGATTACTACTCTAGTCTAGGTATACCAAAGATAGACTAGAGCATTCAAATAAAGAACAACTTACTAGTGAACAATAAACTAAACACTTACTAGAAGGAGGCCCGCATCCGCCGAGGTACAAGCAGGAGATGGTGCCGACAAGCCCGGTACTCCTCCAGACTCTCTCCCTCATTCTCTCCCAATTTTCTACACTACTATAGAGACAGGGCTTCGCCTTGAGCTTTTCTTATGTATTGTATCTTGTGTGTCTTGAGAATGAGCCAAGCACCCCTATTTATGGTGCCTAGGAGTGGAGGGGGTACTTGTAGGCAAGCAAGGAGGTCGGTGGAGGAAACTTGGGCGTCGGGCGACATCCCTAGGCGTCGGCCGACGCTTGGATCCACCGCCTCACCATCCTACGGCCTTGGATGGCCCCTGGATGGTGGTTGCATGGCAGGTAAGTCAGTGATTTGGTCTGGAAGTCGGTGGTTAAGTCAGTGGAAGCCTCCAAGTGGATGACAGTGGGCCCATGGATTCAAGGGAGCTTCACCTCAGCCTTTGGATCAAACCGACTCAAACCAAGGGTAGAGAGGCACTCCTGGGTGTGCTTCATGGCCTTCCCATGGATCAGTGAAGTGGCAGGGCTAGGTGGGGCGTTGGGCGACGCCGTGTGGGGTCGGCCGACCCCACCTAGTGGGCCTTGGCCCTCCTTACCACTTGGGATGCTTCTAGAAGGCCTCTTCTTTCTTGAATTTTGCTATTTTGCCCCTGCAAGCACAATTCTCCAAGTACAAGTGGAACTAAGTGAAATCCAAACATAATTTGTTGCTTTTTGATCCATTGTATGTGTTTTAGGACTTATGTTGATGGTGAAACAGGGTGTTAAGAGCCATCAACAAGCTCCCCCACACTTTAACTTTGCTCGTCCCGAGGAAATTATGGTTAGGGTAAAGTAAACATAAACATAACTATTTATGATATGGAGCTAGCATAAAGATTATTCCAAAACATTACTCGTACCTGTGGGATATGTGGAGTGGCTAACATATATCCTTGAGCGGTTGAGAAGTGGAACGGCTCTGAAACAAAGTCATATTTTTCCATTTTCACATCATAGTAACTTGGAGTTTTGATAAATTTTTGCAATGAAAGCATAGTCACATTTACTCCTCAAATGGTACTCTCGAATCACTCAATAGTGTATGACTCCTCACCAAGGCATAACATAGCATTGCCTTCTTTCTTCCTACTTCTAAAAAGCTTATGTGGAGCTCAAGTAGGGAAAGACATGAAAGCATACTTACATTGCATATATTGTAAAGTCAGAGCTCGGATCTAAGGAGAAAGATGTCATACTGTTAGATCAAGATGTGCATGTGTGTGGAAAAAGATGCTAAACTTCTACTATACTCCTTAACATGTATGATCCCTCTCTAGCTTTTTTTTATTTTGAGAACATGGCTATCTTTTGTTTCCTTTTTTCAATACATGAGCCTTCACTTGCTCATCTTTTTTTCTCTTTCTATATTTGGACCTTCATGTGTCAATATCTTTCTCTCTCTTTTTTTCATTACTTTTGCATAGCCCATGTCTCTTTTGGAAGAACACTAGAGGGAGATCACATTTGTAACATGGAGTATTTATTTGGTGGAAAAGAAAGACACGTTTTTGCATACTTCTAGTGTAGAAGTAGCATTTATATGTGGTGTGTGTGTGATCTTGATCTTGGGAGCATGACAAATTTCTCAACAAGGGTCAACAAGACTTAACTAAACTCTATGCAAGAGCAAGTAGCATATGTAGAAGGTTTAAGCATGGATGACTAGATACGGCTCTGCTAGGAATTTTCTCACCATTGAGGAGTATGTGAAGCTATTGTTTTGATATTTTATCAAAAGAAAATTCTCCAAGTACTTTGAGTAGAGAAGGATGGATTTCCATGTCAAAACCATATCACTCTCCACAACAACTTAGTCAGTATGATTGTCCTATAAGATATTTTCCCTCAAGCAACAAATATATGCAAGGAATAAATATCATGCAGGCTAATCTCAAAAAGCTATATTCATATGCACTTCCAAATTTTAATTCAAAGTGTGAAACTTGGTTCTTTTTAATTTTGCAAGCTTAAACATGTTTAGAATATAAGACAAATGCATGAAAGAGGTGTGGGAAGATCAAACCGTGGTCCAGGAGCAGTGGAGAGGTGGAATCCATGGCATGGGAGGTCTCTCGACCCTATGGTGGGTCGACCGACGTCAGCAGGAGGCTTCTGCCTCTCGTCTTTTGCGTGTAGCCTCTTTCACCAGTGTATGACATGTTGATGATCTGCCTTGGTGCATTTGTGCACAATGGGGGTGGCATGACCCCCACACTTCGACAAAATGGTACCTGGCTTTTATTCATAGATAGAAGTGGTGAAAACAAAGGGGACTCTACTAGTGGAGACACCAGAGAGTCAAAATTTATTCTAGTATATTATTTGCATAAAACTAATTAAGATAAGAGTAAAAGATTGAAACTTTTAGGTTGGATCAATAAATTGCCAGAATTCAATCAGCTAAACTTCTTCTAAGTTCTCAGGTTCAAGAAAAACTTTTAAATGATGACCATTTACCTTGAAAATGTTACCTTCATCATATTGGAGTGTGATGGAGCCATGTCATGAGGCTTCAACCACCTTGAATGGCCCTTCCCATTTGCTTCAAAGTTTGCCATGTCGGAACAACTTTACTCTAGAAGCGATCTTTCTTTGTAGCCTTGTTGAGTTTTCTGTAATCAATGCACTTCCTCCAACCTGTGATGGTTCATTGAGGGGTCAACTCGTTCTTCTCATTTTTAATGACCGTCATGCCTCCCTTCTTAGGCACTACATGGACGGGGCTAACCCACTCGCTATAAGGAACGGGGTAGATTATGCCCGCGTGTAAGAGCTTCAAGACTTCCTTCTTCACGACATCTCTCATCGCATTGTTTAGCCTCCTTTGAGGCTCCCTAGATGATGTGCTACTTGGGTCTATGGGAATGCGATGTGTGTAGAGAGCGGGACTAATTCCCTATGGTCTTGAAGGGAGTAGCCGAAAATAAATTGGTGCCTTTCTAAGATGGTGATGAGTTGAAAGGTTTCCTCCTTGGAAAGTTTATCACTAATAATCATGGGGGATTCTCGATCACCATTTATAAAGGCATACTTGAGACCAGAAGGATGAGGCTTAAGCTCAATAGGAGGTCGAGATGGCTTTAGAGCTTCATCAATCTTGAGATGGCTCCTGGATGGTGGTTGCATGGCAGGTAAGTCGGTGATTTGGTTTGGAAGTCAGTGGTTAAGTCAGTGGAAGCCTCCAAGTGGTTGATAGTGGACCCATGGATCCAAGGGAGCTTCACCTCAGCCTTTGTATCAAATCGACTCAAACCAAGGGTGGAGAGGAACACTTGGGTGTGCTTTCTAGCCTTCCCACGATTTAGTGACGTGGTAGGGCTAGGTGGGGCATCGGGCGACGCCGTGTGGGGTCGGCCGACCCCACCTAGTGGGCCCTATACCTCCTTGCCACTTGGGATGCTTCCAGAAGGCCTCTTCTTGCTTGATTTTTACTATTTTTCCTCTGCAAGCACAATTCTCCAAGTACAAGTGGAACCAAGTGAAATCCAAACTTAACCTTTTTGATCCATTTTTTGTGTTTTAGGACTTATGTTGATGGTGAAAGAGGGTGTTAAGAGCCATCAATAGTGTGTGATTAGGCATGGTTAGGTCCACAACAAGATGGAGAGCAAGGATGGGAGATGGATGAAGGGTTCAATTCGATTGGAGCAAGCTCTCACTTGGAAAGGAAGAAAGAGAAAAAACAAAACCCTATGGATCAAGGCAAAGGTACAAGATAGGGCTCTTTGTTTTGCCGATCAAGACGAAATAGAGTGCATGATCGGGTTATCTAAGAGGTGAACTCCAAAATTTATCGGTTATCTAAGTGCCACTAGGTATGAAAATACATTGCATATGCATTAGACCTAGTGATGAGGTGAGATCACGTGAAAACCCTTTGAAAAATGTTTGTGAAAATGCTAACTGACCTACACACATGGTGGAACACTTGTTGAGTTGGCACATTTGAAAAAGGGGTTGGAAACCGAGCTAAAAGAGCCTCTGTATGGTCATTGGATTGATCTGATGGGCCACATCACTTGACACCAGAGGTGGCACATAGGATAAACCGCAACCACATGGTTGTCTAGGTAGCTTTCATTCGAGAGTATTCCAAGGTATTGAATTTCCATGGGGAATGAGAAGTGATAAGAGTAAGAACTAAAAACCACGTAGGGATAGAGCAAGGAAAGAGAGAGATATGGGTAGAGATGATGTTCTATGGGTTGTCTAAACTTAAACAAGAACAAGGTTGAGAATATTAAAGCTGTTTACTTTGGGGCCCATCTAGTTAACCAATCTAGAAGACTAATTAATAACAAAATGCCATGAGCCCTATGATTTAATAGCTAGACCTATCGTGGTGGAATACAGAGGATGGATAGGGCTATCACCACCTACACCTAGCACTAACTATCCGGAAACCTAGCCGTAAACATAGGCAACCTATAGCCTAAGCACCATGCTTAATCTATGGGTTCACTACTCTAGTCCAAATTCCAATGAAATAAGATCAGAGCACTCTAACCAAGTAGTGAAACCCGTAAACAATAGTAATATAATAACACTTAATTAATGCAAAAGATCAGAGTTACCATAGAAGATCCCGGACTTCACTCGATCAGAGTTGCATCTGCTGTAACACCTCTATGTTAAGCATTGCAATTGGCACTTGCATTTCATGAGCACAAGCATCATCCAATCATTCATGAACAAGAGCATATGAAATTTCATCTCATTATTATGCATTATCTCATGAAACGTTGATTTATATGTATGTTTATGCATGCAATTATGTATGACCAATATATGAGATGGTTGTGAGGTCATGAAAACACCTTAGACATGTCTAGGATGGTAAATGGAACCATGTTTGTATTCATGACATAGGCCAATTTTGCTTCTAAGTGTTGGTTTCATTTGAAATGCCATTTTCATAATGTTAGTTTGACAAAGTTGAACAGTAGCTTAGAGTGTTTGCATGGCCATTTTCATGATGTTAGCTTAGAGTGTATGCACCACCTACAGACTCTAGGTAGAGCGGCATTTTGCCTCGCCGCAGCTGCTGTTGTCATCGGAGCACCGCCACGCTCGTGGCTCACCGTGGCCCCGCCATCCCACTACATCGCATGCTCTCGTTTCCTTTGGTCCAGCACCATGCTAGAGTATAGAAGCTTAGGCCAGAGTTAAGGATCACGCTACCACTTGATGGCACCAGAACGCGTCGCCACCCCGCGTGCGACCGCCATGGCTGTCGTGGCACTCAAGCTCGCCGTCGTCGAGTTGGTTCACCGTCTCACTCTTTTCTCGCACGCCTTAGGTCGAGTGACCCTAGGCCTCGCTAATGGCATGATGGAGACCCACCTTTCACTATCGTTTAGCCAGAATAGCGTGAGCACTACCGTGCTCCATGCGCCTCTGCACGGCCATGCACGCGGCCAAGCTCACCGACGTCACCCCGTGCCCTCACCTGCGCCGAGTAGATCTGCTAGGTCACTAGGATGGAGTAGCCATCCTCGCCTGAGGGTGCCATAGCCGAAGATGGCTGGCGTACCACCGCCGACCTCTACCGTCCGCCATGGCTGCCGTTGAGCTTGCTTCGGCTAGCCACCGGGCCAATTAGGCCTACCATTCGATGCGCGTGAGTGAGGAGAGCACAGTGGTGAAGACGCTACCACCGGAGACCTCACCGTCGGCGAGTTCTCGCCAGCCAGTGCCGTCCCTTATTTTGCGTCGCTGATGCGTGGGTCCCCATTGACCGCGTGCCCCAGCTGTCAGCCTGTGTAATATTGATTTTCTGATTTGTTTTTCATATATTTGAATGCATGTTTCAAAAATTCATATCTTGAGCCAGGAGTGTCCAAATGGGGTGAACCAAATTTTGTTAGTTTCATATTGAAGTGTAGTATTTGATAAAAATATGATATGCAATGTTTCTAGTATTTTTCTAGGAGAATAAAATGTAGCTAGATAAATGCTTTTTAAATGGTTTCTATCTTGTAAATTGCATAACTGGAGTTAAAAAAGTGATAAAATTGTGATTCCAGTTTTGCTGGTCTTGTGTTGACATGCTCTAGCTAGAAAAAATATTAAACCTACTGTAAGCACACTTTGAATATGGTCTTCATATTTAATCCTAATTAATTGCTAGTTTCTAGTAGAATTAATTAAGGTAAAAATACATAACGTATGGCCATGCAAATTTGTACACAGTATTCTCATGCATGGAGTAATGTAAGAAAAATATTAAATCGGTTGCTTGACACTTTTTACTAAGCTAAACTATTTTTGCTAAAATAAGCTTATCTCACTTGTCATTTTTGTAAAGATAGTTATACTTATCCAAATGGCATGAAATTTGTATTGTAGGCTACTCTAATTTTCTTAGAATTTATTAAGCACTGGAAATATTTATCCTTTAAATCACCCTATTATTTAAGAAAATTAATAAATGGATATAAATAAATTAGTTATGTTTGACCATAATGTTTTCTATGGTGATGTGATGCATATGTTCTATGGATGATGTTAGTTAGGCTTAACAACAATTGGTTGTATGTAACTAGTTAATTATTGCTTTATAATTCAAATAGATGGCTGCATGTATAGTTTCTGTGGTGATGATGATTTCATGATGATAATTGTCTTTTCTGTAAAACTTGTTAATCAAAAAGTTGTAGATAACTTACTTATCTACCTTTTGTTGAAATTTCATAGTCATACGCCTTATGGTCTAAGAATTATAGCTGTTAAAAGTCTGTTGTCCGAAATGCTTGCTCTCTGGATAGATTTGAATGATTGAATTGTTTGACCTAGATAACTACTGGATCACATTAAGATGATTAAAAGAAAGTTGTAGGCAATTTCATAAGATTTCCAGAATGTCCACAATCATATTATTTTGATGTATATAACTTCAGTTATGGTCAAAACAAGTGACTACTATCTTGTAGTCCACAAAATGATTTAAATAAGTGTTTGTTTAGTTATTAGGGAAGAGATATGCACCTACTCAGTTAAATAAGATGCAACTTGTTGTTACCGTAATGCAAAGCTGTTGAAAACACTTGTGAGGATGCATTCATCACATCATATCATGTTATACATGTCATCACATATGCATTCGTGATATCTTATTTCATGCTCATGCATATAGGATCGTCCGAAGAGATAACTCTCCTAGAGTTCAACGAAGAAGAGGAGGATCAGTAGGAGACATCTCAAGCCATAGCTTTAGGAGAAGAGGAGCAGCCTCTCAAATATCTCCCTGAGTGCCCGGATCACCAACTGTTGGCATTTCTAAACGTCGTTACTAGAAATAGAGAATGGATTCAATCCCCAACAACGACGCCAGAAATGCTTGTTGGCATTTCTTAGCGTCACTAGTCAAGAACATATTCCCAAGCAATGGCACTATAAATGCGGTGGTGGTAGTTCTTTACATTTACAGAACAAATTCACAAGCGCACAGAATTATCATTGTAGCATTTCACCCGAAAGTATTCAGGGTATCATTATTTATATTTTCCCAAAATGGTGTAAAAGTCTCTAGCTTGGATATGATTAAGATAACATGACTGTATGATAGACCAATGTTCATGATAGGGGTAAACTTGGTAGAGTTTGAGATGGTGTGACACACACACACACGAGCCTATCTTAGGGGTAAGGATGGAAGAAAGAATAAAGAATAAAAGAATAATCCTAACAGGAGCAGGCATATCCTAATATAGCCATGCAAAGAATAGCTAGTATACATACGCATACATGGTTAAGACTTAGCTCTAAGTATGAAATGGGTTGGGAGACCTCCGAGTACTGGTCTACCAGCAACCTCATGAGGCAATTTAGACTCCTACACCATACCTAAACGTGGGGGATTATAAAGCATGAACATGGCTATCACCACCTGCTGCCTACCCCTCAACCGTGGAGCATGAAATGTATCCACTGATTCCTACGGACCTGAGCACCATGCCCATGTACAAAGAGACTACCCATACCCCCTTGGGACTCCGATCCTATGGATCGACAAGCATAGGACATGGGCAAACCCAAAGGCACGACAAACCGCCACCTCAACTTAGGTCTAATTCTAACCATATATGATGTATGAAAGATTAAGCATAAGGTTCTATATGCTATAACATAAGAAATTAGATCTAAATCATAAGCATGATTATATTGATAAGTGAGAACAAGAACTTTAGAAGAATTCTCTATATTACTCATACCAAGAATACCCCTAGAAGTCCAAGCTCTCCAATGAAGCTTGCCTTGCTCCAAATACTACTAACAGGATAAAAGTACAAATGGGAGAGTAGAGCTCAAATCTATGGTGTGTGTATGTGAGGGAGCACTCCCCATCTACTTATACTACTCCTAGAGGCGGTTGTAGGGAATATTCCACAGAGATTCTGCCCACACCGTCCTTAGGAGCATTAATGGCACCGCCTTGCCAAAGCTAGGCCCGAGAGGCGGCAAGGGGATGCGGCCCTAGCTGGCCCGCTTCGCCACCACCTTTGACTGGTGGATCGTTGAGTGGGCCTAAAGTGTAGCCATTGTGGTTTGAGGCCTAGATACATCAAGTGAGTAGGTCTTCTCTTTATTCTTTTGCGTAGATCTACTTTACGCTTTGCCCTTTTGCGCATTCTGACTTTATTTCTATGTATTCCACGTATGTGTCCTGCAAAACAGTGATCTTTCCATTACATGTGGAAATACGTTAATATAGATAACATATGTGTGTAAGTTTGTTATTTTCTACTCTTTTATGTATTAATTGGTGGTCAGATTTGGTCAATAGTGACCGCCAACAAGCAGTTGTTGCTGAGGTTGCTGGTTTTACCTATGATTGATTCGTTCTTATGTCTCCTTTGCATTTGGGCAATCTCTGGTGAAGTGCCATTTGTGTTTTGGTTTTTACTCTAGGGTTTACCTTTGGTTGCCCCTGTGATTGCCTTGCTATTGCGAAGGCCTGTTACTTTGGCTTGGCTGCTCTTGCTGATGTTCAGCTGGTTGCTGGGTAGGTTGAGAGTTCACATTGAAAACTTGCTGTCCTAGGCCTTGTGAAGGTTGGTTTTGATTTCTATCGTCTCTTGGGGGTTGCTTGCTGCTTTGGGATTGGTTGTTCTGCTTGAGTTGGTTCTATAGTACTCTCGAACTTGTTGTAGAGCTCTTTCATGGTCGAAGGTTTCTCTCTAGTTAGGTGCCCAGTGAAGGTTCCTATGCGAAGTCCCTTAATAGCTGCCTGTATTGCTACTTCTTCAGGCATGTTGGGAGCTATCGACTTGAGGTGTACAAATCTTTGGTAGTACTGCTTGAGGGACTCTCCCTATTGTTGTTTGCATTGGAAGACATTAGACGATGTCAGTGCTTCATTGGAAAAACCATGGAAGTTTGCCATGACATTATCTCTGAGGTTCTTCCATGAGTATACGGACTAAGGTTTGAGCTTAGAGTACCATGCACGTGCATCTCCTTCTGTTGCAAATACAAAGAACTTGGCCAGGATAGTGTCGTTTCCTCCGGCGGAGGCTATTGCTGCCTCGTAGCTCATGATGAATTGTCAAGGGTCTGTCTGGCCATTGTACTAAGGTAGGGATATGGGTTTGAAAGTGGGAGGCCATGGTGAGGTTTGGAGACCTTCAAATAGAGGAGACTTGTTGTCTATTTGTTTTAGTGGCGGTATGAGGCTAATTGGTGTCCCAAAGGTCTGTTGGGGCTATGGATTTGGGTGAGAATTGATTTGGCTTTGTATGGCTAGAGGTGGGTTGTTGGAGTTGTTGGCTGATGAAGGCTGGGTTGGGAGCAAGCTCTAGATCTCTGCTTGCAAGATTACAAGCTGCTGCCTAACCTCCATTTCTTGTTGGGATGCAAGGAGTTCTCTTTGGTTTTTGGCTGAAGTTGCGGCCAACCTATCTCTTTCTTACTGAGCTCTCTGTAGCTCGACTTGCAGTTGTTGGAGCAGTTGTTCTAGTATTGGGTCTTGGTTTGGTTGCACCCCCTTGGGCGCTGGTTGATTTGTCGATGGCGCTTCTTCTTCGTCTTCCGCTTGGTCTTGCGGGTCGAGCAAATTGGAGGAGGTGCTCCGGGTGTTACGCTGAGGTCTTCCTTGAGCAGAAGCTTTTCTCCTGGTTGCCATACTGGGTCTATGTGTGACCTAGCACGGTGGGTGCAAATGTTGGGGAATTGGGAATTCTCAACAGGGAACCGAGCTCAATGCTACCTAGCTTGAGCTTGTGAAGTCCTTCTACCGAGGTGCAAGGCCTTCACCGAGCGTGGGAACGATTGCCTAGGCAAGGGTTTCTTGGGCATTAAGCTAGAAAGTGATCTCTCTTTATTGGGGTTCGGGTCCCCATTTTATAGAGTGAGGTTACATTTCACTTGTACATCTTTGCCCCTTCCTAGCTAGGGCATATGCCGACATATTCCTGGTTTGTAGACTTTATTGCGCTAGGGGCATTGGGGACATTTACATGTGATACCAACTTGACTTATGGGATATTATTGAGTCACGATGATGGCCCACTGGGCTGCTTGGGATGGCTTCATGAGTCCTCGATGCGAAGGTCATCTTCTCTCTCGACTATCGTGAGTCACCGAAGGTCCCACCGCTTGCCCCATCGTGGCTCCTAGTCTCTTCGCTCAAAAGCCTTTGGGGACAAGCCCAAAGGCCTAACCTGTGAATCCCCACGATGGTTCGTGTGGGCCTTTGGATACCAAGCACACCAACTTGGTTTTCCAACCATCATCGATGGTCTGCCCTGCCTTCGGCACTGCCCTCTTTGGTCCTTTGCAATTCCTACATTCATGAAGACTTACAAGGTCGCATTAATGTTGGTCAGAGAACCTTTGGGCCTAGGGCTTTGCTCCCAAACAGACCAGGTGAAGGTTCAGACCTCAGCTCATTGGGCCTCCACCAGACCACAGGCATGCTCCCAAAAGAAGGAAACCCAAAACCCAATAATAAAACGCCGACTAACCGCCCTCAGCGCCCTCAAAGGCTCCTTAGGAACCTCAGGTGAGTCAAAAATAAAACTCTTCTTGCAAAGGTCCTCGACATGATCACAACCCAGCTTCTCTAGAGTTGAGAGCAAGTTAACGATACTAGATAGCGTCGCAAAGTCCACAATCTTCGAAACAAAATCTAACCTATTAGAAAACCACTCAACAACTTGGGAAGTCGAAGCCTCAGGGGCAATAACTTCCATCGCCCCACCAAAGCTCTGCACAATATCAATATATTCCCGAGCAGTTGCGTGCCCTAGCTTTTTGGTAGAAACCAAATGGTCGTACAAAATCTTCAAATCATTCTTAAGCGTGTTGCTCATCAAGCGTTCCATCTCAATCTCTTCTTGAAGGCCCTGAGTGACATTATTCTATTTCTCAAGCCTCCCAAGGGAGACTTCCTTCGCAATCTCAAAGGCCAACAACTCCTTTTTAGCTTCGGCAATCCTCCGATTAGCAACAGCCGTATCTTCTTCCATTTGCTTCATTTTGAGCTCCAAGGCCACTTTCTCAGCCATCAGAGAAGTGTTGGCTTCACGGAGCGTACTGACCTCTTTCTCAAAATCCTTGTTCCCATCATACAGCCAAACAACCTAGCTGCAAAGAGTAGTAATAGACCCCTCTCATAGCTGAAAGGCTTCCTTCACCTTCGATTCTGTAGGTCCAGCCATGACTGAACTCTGCAACAAGAAAAAGTAAAAATGTGCCTTCGACCAACAAATGGATGACCAAATCCCTAGTAGAAGCTCTAACCTGGTACACATGCTCCAAGGACAGTCGCATAATTTACACCACGTCAAGACTATGAAGGTGATCCTTGAAGGTTGCTATAAGCAAAAGTCCAAATTAACAAAGCGAACAAAAATAAGATCAAAGAAAATAGTCAAAATGCAACCTTCGACCGTAGAAAACAAATTTGCATGACCTTTGTCTTCAGCACCCTCATCATTCTCCTCCTCACCCAACAGACCTAAAGCGTGAAGATAAAAATATAACTTCGCCCAACAAAATGACAAGACATGAGAAACATACCTTTGGCATTAGGAGCCACCGATGTGGAAGGCACGCCACTAGCATCCTCATGAACCTTCAAGCCTCCATTACCACCCCTCGCCGAGGGTTCCTCCTTGGGGTATCGACAGTCTTCTTCATCTCCACTCCTTTGAGTTCTCTAGCCCGCGCACTAGCTCCTAAACATTCGCTTGAGAGCTGCTTCGAGCTCTCTTTCCTCTTCTTCGTCTCAGCTTTCGCCGTACTGGCTCCATCCTTTGCTAGACTAGCCTTCGGCAAATGGTGTTACCGAGCTTCTCGGTAATGAAACGATAACCGTATCTCAGCTCAAGCTCTTCAAAGACTCGGTTCAACCAAGGTACATGACCACATTTAGCAACCTACACAGTATACTCCTCCGAATACTCCCCACGAATCTCGCAAGCCTAGTCTTTGACCCATCTGACAATATCTTCATCAGCTTCACCTTCGATCCTCCGACGGTCGAATTGGGGAAATGGCACACCTTCCTCGGGGCCATATAGAGGAAGCCTCACATTGGCGCAAGTAAAATCTTTCCATGTGTTGCGACCCAAGGGACACACTCCAGCAACGAGAAATTCTTCAACAACATCATGGCCATGGCTAAACTGGACAGCATAACCGAAGGTCTTCTCATAAGCTCGTCGCTTATCACTCTTCTCAACCGCAACATAAGTAATGGGGTTCCTGACCTCCATCTTTGAGGAGAGCGGGTATCGATAGGCATCATCACCATTTTCATCCTTGAAGACGAACCTCAAAATCAACACATAAAACCAATGGCGATACCAGCCATTACTCCCACGGTTGCGTTGAGCATAGGAAATCTCATACCTTTCCTTGCCCCACGAGAAACGCATTGGGATGAAAGCACACCTCACAAACTGCGCATCCTTCATCTTGCCATTCATGACAACATGCTTTGGCTGATTGTGCAGTTCATAATGAGCACAAAAACAATCAAGGTTAGCCTCCGTGCTGAAGGTACGACATACCCAGTAGAACTTAGCCAAGTTTAGTATTCCGTTGGGGGTCAAATGATGCAGCTACACTCCGAAGGTCTCCTACACATCCTTGACAAATCTGACCGGAGGCATCTAAAGGCCACAGATGAAAAAAGCTCAAAAAATCATAGCTTCATTAAACTCTGGTTTAGGCACCTACTCGCCCTTCGAAAGCCCACACGTTAAAAGTGAATGCGCAACAGGCCTGACACAAATGAGCTTGAGGGGGTGAACCCGCGGGGCCCAAGGCGGATGCCATGATTCAAGGATCAAGCTTGTCTGCATCAAACCTCACCCTCGAAGGGGAACTATTGGGGCAGAAGCCTCGTGCCCAAAGGTTCACTAACCATTTCTAACTCCCCACTATGTGAGGTCCATGTGTGCAAGTGCCTCAGCAAAGCTTCTGATGGATGACATGCAAAGTCCCTAGGGAGTTGCATTGAAGGTTAGCACCAAAGGCTCCATAATGCCTTCAGTCGATGACTACGCGGAAGCCTTCATGATGAGTACACGCTCGATCTTCCGAGAGGTAGCCGGTAAGTTCGATTTGTGGAGATCTCGACGTTGGCAATCCGGCTTCAAATCAGACGCGATTCGAACCCTGCAACCGTTACACCACTGCTCCGTTGGTTATCAACCAAGCACAACTTGATTGACCTCGCCAAGAAGGCTTTTCCTGCAAGCGAATCGAAGAGCACAAGCAAGAAGGTAAAACACGCAATCTGATATTGCAAATATGAATGACGCGATTATCAATAGAGGGTTCTAGAACTCGGTTCCAAAGGACTAATCGACACAGTGGAGGAGATCAAGAACGGGGGCCCTGGATCACTGTAAAAGGATTTGTCACCACAGTTACAATGAACGATTCAGTTTCTCGATGGAAAACTAAACTCTAAACAAAACCCAATTGTGTAGCAGCGGTGGCGGCTGTGTTTATAGTCTAAGACTCGACCTAGGGTTGGGGACGGCCAGGGGTTGGGCGCCCACAACTTGGGCTTAAGGCCCGACACGATACATGGCCAAGTTGGCCCAAATAGGTGACGCAGCACCTTGTCGTGGTCACACAGAATGATCCACGGACCTTCTGGAGCTGGGACCAGATCCAAAACGACGGCGTCGTCGTCCCCTTTCCAACGCATCCAAGAACGGCCCGTTTCGACGTCGTATGAGGAAGTTATGACCGAAACAGTGACGACGTGTCTGCTGAATCCGAGGGTGACGTGGCAGCTGAGTTGGGAACGAATTGCAACTTGGGGAAGACCATGGCGTCGGTGTGTCCAGTGTGGCGATGTCCTCATCATCCTCCCCTTCTCGAATTGGAGTCGTCCTCGACTCCATCTTGGCGATGTCCTCATCATCCCCTCCTTCTAGAATTGGAGTCGTCCTCGACTCCATCCCATCATCAATGAACTCCTGCAAAAGGTTAGTGACAAAGAGGCAATGCACCAAACATAAAAGGTTGACAAAACATAGTATAACATGGTGCATCAGATTATCACATAACTCAGCGATGGCGAAGTTGTAGCAAGAAAAACACCTCCTTTTAACTTAATCCCATTATTTTTAGCAATGTCTGTTGGAGGTTTATTTTTAATCTCATTAGCATGTTTAACAATATAAGCAGAGGAGACAAAGGCAGCAATGTAATTTTCTTGTCCTTATGTATGATAGTGTATGTATTAGTTCTACCATGGTGTAAAGCATCATTATCAAATTCCCATGGTCGACCTAACAAAATGGAACAAGCTTGCATAGGGACAACATCAAAATCAGCGAGATCATGATAAGAGCACGTGAAAAAAGCTAATGCGTGCTGATTTAGTTACCTTAGTCTTACCACTATTATTGAACCATTGAAGTTTATATGGATACGAATGTTGTCGTGTGGTCAAGCCAAGCTTGTCAACCAAATCTGAACTCACCAAGTTGTTGCAACTCCGCCATCAATGATAGTGAGAACACGACAACCCCGCACAATGAGATACATGTGGAACAAATTGTGGCGTTGGATCTTCATCTCTTCTTCATGTCCCACGTGTACTCAACACACGCTGCACAAGAAGGCTAGGGTAGTCCGCGGCGGCAGCTCACGGAGTCAATGGTGATGGCCTCCTTGTCTTGATCGCCCTCGGTGGGATCTCGCATCAATGTTAGCACCAAGGGCTAAATCATCTTCAACATCACTAGCACTTACATATCCATCCTCGGTAGCAATGAAAGCGCCGACGACCGGGCACTCCTTCATGACATGTCCCATGCCTTTGCATCGGTGGCAAATGATTTTAGAGCTGGACGAGGAGGAGCTAGTAGAAGCACCGGGAGTTCCACCTTTCTTCAAATTGTGGAAACTGCACATTAGACAATTTACGTACCTCGGAAGAAAATGGAGGTGTAGATGGCTGTGGTGCAACAGGAAGCTTGGGCGTCTCCGGCTCGAAACGCTGCTGAAAATTCCTCCCATTGTTAGACCTGAAAGGCTGGTGTTGTTTAAGCGTCCTGTGCTTCTCGTTCGCCTTAATAGCAAGATGATACAATTGGGAAAAATTATGCCATTCTTTGTAATCAAGTATGTTCTCATATCATGGTTTAAACCACCAAAAATCTAGCACTAGCATCATTATCATCTTCGTTTATACCACAACGTGCTAAACCAATAAGCAATTCTTGATAGTATGCTTCTACTCCTTTATCACCTTGTTTTAAAGTTTGTAGTTTCAAACGTAAATCACGTTAGTAATAAGGAGGAACAAAACGAGATTTCATACGTTGCTTTAAAACATTCCAAGTTTGAGGCACAAAGCAAGACATTATTGGCATTGCAAAGATCACTCCACCGAACAAAGCAAAATTAGTAAACTCACTAGTAGCAAGTCTAACTCTATGCTCAGCGGGAACATTATGAGAATCAAATTTTTGTTGAATAGCAAGCTCCCAATCTAAATATGCCTCTGGATCAACATTACCAGCAAAAGGAGGTAGACTAAATTTAATTTTAGCAAAAGGATCATTATTACCATGATTATTACCTCCCATACCGCGACGATTGAAGTTGAGGCGGCGACGGGCACCACCACCGTCGACATCGCATCTTCATCACCAAAAGCATCTGCATCTTCATCATCAACCGATATAAGTGGGGCGTTGCTCAATCTGTTCAATGCGGGTGACCAGATTGTTCACGTTGCGCGTCAGCTCGGTCATAAGATTGCGTTGTTCAGTCATGAACGTTGCAAGCTCGCCCTTGGACACGCACTCATTGAAGTCCGTCGGAGTTCCTACCATGGTTAGAAGATAGAAAAAGACAACACCAAAGTATTATCCCTATCAACTAAAAGGAAACAAGTGGTGGTGGTGGTGAAAGTGGAATGCAAAATCACAAGCGGCTTACCACCGTCTTGCCTGTATTCTTACCAACGCCAAACAGGAGCAAAACCAAAGTGGCGAAGCAATCTGTTGTGGAGCGTGGGTAATAGCGATTACAAGATGAACTGTCTTGTGAGATGAAGAATATGTGGAGCTATGGGTAGGCACACAATATGACAAAGAAGGATTAGCAATTAACGAGTGTAGAGTAGCGATTGTTCAATCTGGATCCAAAGTACAAGTCACAAGTCTTTGGCTAAGACATGTCGAGACGTGGCGCAACAAGGTGAAAACAAAGGACGATCGAAAGAACTCACGGAACAAGCAAATAGCCTGGATTTCTCCTTTTTTCCTAATTTTTTCCCAGATTTTTCCAAAAGGCACAAACTTTTTTTTTTATTTTTTCACTAATTTTTATACTTTTCTCTGAACAAGGATCACAAAAGATGCAACCACAAAAATTGGCACCTACAACTGAGGTGGGATGTGGTCTACAGAAATTCAACACGTTCTCTGAAAAGCGTGCAAAAACTTTGACAATTTTTTTTCTTTATTTTCCTGAATTTTTTTGGCAATTTTGACGAAACCAAACAGGGCGAAGCCGAGTTTGGGTCGGGTCCAAATGGTGTCAAGAAGCTGCTGAAAAAATTTCAGATTTTTCTGATAAACGAGCGAAAAGTTATGCCTGTTTTACCGAAGGTATCTCAAGGTATGTTTTTCGGGAGGCACAACACGGCGGCGGCAGTTAGGGCAAAGCGTCCCTAAACTCTAACACCGATCACAGCAGTAGGTATTCGCCTGATGATGTAAGGAGGGCTGCGATGCAGGCAAAATAAGAGCGGCTGGCAACCTATCTAGGGTTTGCGCGGCGGCAAGAAGTTACACAAGGCGGCTAGCGGGGCAAGTCGAGTAGTGTGGTGGCTTCGACTTGTTGTGTGGGAACGGTGGATGGGATAGCGGCGGAAAACAAAATCACAGCAACGGGCGATTGAACTACGACCACGAACACAAACTCAACAACACGAATCTGAAACGAAATTGCAAAGGCACAAAGGGCGATAGGACAGCGGAAATTGAAATATTTTTGGGCTTTTTGTGGACTCTAGGTAATGAACAAATATGAATCTAAGGCAAACAAGATTATACCTCGCGGTAAACCTGAAATATCTGATACCAATTGATGAGTACAGGCCCGATCTTCCAAGAGGTAGCCGGTAAGTTCGATTTGTGGAGATCTCGACGTTGGCGATCCGGCTTCAAATCAGACGCGATTCGAACCCTACAACCGTTACACCACTGCTCCGTTGGTTATCAACCAAGCACAACTTGATTGACCTCGCCAAGAAGGCTTTTCCTGCAAGCGAATCGCAGAGCACAAGCAAGAAGGTAAAACACGCAATCTGATATTGCAAATATGAATGACGCGATTATCAATAGAGGGTTCTAGAACTCGGTTCCAAAGGACTAATCGACACAGTGGAGGAGATCAAGAACGGGGGCCCTGGATCACTGTAAAAGGATTTGTCACCACAGTTACAATGAACGATTCAGTTTCTCGATGGAAAACTAAACTCTAAACAAAACCCAATTGTGTAGCAGCGGTGGCGGCTGTGTTTATAGTCTAAGACTCGACCTAGGGTTGGGGACGGCCAGGGGTTGGGCGCCCACAACTTGGGCTTAAGGCCCGACACGATACATGGCCAAGTTGGCCCAAATAGGTGACGCAGCACCTTGTCGTGGTCACACAGAATGATCCACGGACCTTCTGGAGCTGGGACCAGATCCAAAATGACGGCGTCGTCGTCCCCTTTCCAACGCATCGAAGAACGGCCCGTTTCGACGTCGTATGAGGAAGTTATGACTGAAACAGTGACGACGTGTCTGCTGAATCCGAGGGTGACGTGGCAGCTGAGTTGGGAACGAATTGCAACTTGGGGAAGACCATGGCGTCGGTGTGTCCAGCGTGGCGATGTCCTCATCACTTCACAAACCCGACGAAGGTCCCCAAGCATGGAGGAATGCGGGGAAAGCCGAAGGTCCTAGCAAGATCCCCATGGAGACGCCGGAGACATGACTCTGTGAGACTTTGGGGATCCCCTGAAGGCCCCTTCCTCTGGACGAGGCGAAGGCATCCTACGGTCAAAAACCACCTAAGTGAACTAGATGGCCCGATTGGCCGGGTCTATGACTCGACATAGGCCCATCCAAAGAGGCGGCTGTGGATGTAAAAGTCCCTCTAGCCCGTGTATGATGGATGTTAGAGAATATTCCAGCATATTCTATAGTAGGTGAAGGGCATTTATATACAAGAAAATATATGTAACCGTACCCTATAAAAGAGGAACTCATATTCAAAAAGAGAGAGAGATCACCTGGCACAATTACCTAGAAGTTGTTGCATTGGTGTTCACGCTTTGACGAGCGAAGGTCTTGCCTATCCGAACAAAGCCTTCGCTCGCCTGAGCCCTATCGCACTCAATCTCATTACCCTGTCGGGATAAAACCATCCCAAAAATAGATCATTGGATGGTTTGGGCCACCCGCTTGAAGTTTCCAACTCCACCGATCGAGTCATCGAGCACCGTCATACTCCAACTTGTGCCATGTCCTTCTTCGGACACACCCTTGCAAGCCTTGCATGGTGTAGGACATATCCATCACACCTCTCACGATCTTGTTCTATGAATCTTGCTCTGATACCACTCGTTAGAGTGCACGGTTGGATCCAGACCCAAATAGATCTACTAACTGACAAACACGGAAACATAACCACCATTTATAGAAGAAAATACGCGAATGAGAATGACACTGAGGCACGATGCTTTTAACGAGGTTCGGCGATGTGCCTACATCCTCGGGGCATGACTTCGGGCGCTCCTCCCCATAAAACAACAGCTACACTGGTATCTGGGCACTCCCACTGCCTAGCCATGACCCAAACCAGTTGTCAAGTCGTCTTATGGTTACAACAGGGGTTGCCTCACATATATGGCCCCCAAGGATATAGAGTTCGACTCCAACTCTATCCTTGCCCCTAATACAACTCAAGTCATAACGTAACCAAACTATACACGTATTTGACACATATCTAACAATTGCCATGCTTGTACATACTATATAGGAAGACAAACCGTAGCGTTAGTGTACAAACAACCTCTAGGTGGGGAATAGTTTATATTGTGTCGAATATTTTAGAGTTTATATATTGTATGTATGGCATCGAGTACTTTATCACAAGGGTTATATTTTTTATTATGACCAACCTTTACATTTACACAATAGTCAGTGACATACATGCACGAACACAGATCACCAGCTACCACCTCCGAACACTGTAATGTAGGCCGAATTTGACGCAAAAGCAGCATGTCGCTAAATTTTAACTCTAAAGATGCAAATAAGAATACATTCCTTTCTGAATTAAACAGACACTAGTACGCTTTTATCGGTAAGGCCAACCTAAGTGGAGGTTTTCAGCTCACTGTTTCCAATACTCTCATGTGTTGGAAACAGTTTAGATAAGTTCATTCCATAGAACTCATTTTACCCCATGAAACTTTTATCACATCTCTCTTCATCAATACTATGCCACATCAGCTTATTTAGTCCTAATGAAACTCTGATTGAGACTAGCTTAAGTGACTGCTCAACAACCAATGAAGCAGCAGACGTTGGACAAGGCATCTTACCGATAGGGTGACATGATGCAATGGACTGAGATTAGCCTAAATGGTTGGTTAAGGCCCTGTTTGTGGTTTTAGTCACTTTTTTGCCAAACAAGGTGACTAAAAAGTGACTAAACCAGTTTAGTCCTCTAGTCCCAATGGGTGACAAGAAGGGACTAAAAGCCCAAAAGGAAAGCCCCAACCCCTCTCTCTCCACCCTTGCATCCCCCGCTCCGCTCCCCCTGTCTGTGTCTATGTGCCTCCCCCACGTCGTCGGCTGCGCTGCCCTCTACAAAT